>OY757928.1:49992494-50022494 GCA_963585895.1 Sepioteuthis lessoniana | reverse complement strand
GAAAAAATATGTTTTTCAGCATTCTTCTTTGTTGCCCATTTTGTCGCATGTGGTCGTGCCTTTTCTTCCTTACTACTTACGCTGCGTTTTTTTATCTGTTCATGTCATACTTCCCTTTCTAATCGTTCACGCCGCGTGTATCTGCATAACTGTATCGTTTCAATCTATCCCACCCCGCGTTCCAATTCATGCAAGCTTGCCAAAAGGAGTCTCATTCTTTTTACTCCAGGGGTTTGTGGTCAGTAACCACCTACTACTCCTCTCTCAGTGTTTGCTGGTTGCTGTTGGTAACCGTCAAAAGTACACTGTACGTGTCTATATATATATATATATATATATAGGAAAAGTGTGGGAATGATTAAATAAAACACAGTTATACAAATTCAATAAATTTTATTTTCTAACTTGAGTTTAAGTTTTGTCGAGAAACAAGAAAAATTACCTCCCTTTTCTTGTAAGAAAATATAATGAAACAGCTTTAATACCCCCCACTATGTTATTAACACTATGAAAGTTAATAACAATTAGCATTGTTTCAACACTACATAATATATTTTGCTTGTGTAAAATATATTTTTGTGTATGTTATCATGAAGAGACATAGTATGTTTATGCGCCAATATGCACATATAATGCTACAATTGGTAATTAGCTGTAAGGAATATAATATCTATAGTTACACATCTAAAACAACTTATAAATAAAAAGAAACATTTTCGATATATAGAAACAATCAAGTGATATAAGGAATTAATTAAAACCTGAAGGAATATAGTGCTGAATTTTCTCTCAAAATGAAATAAAGACGAAAATAAGTAGCATAGAAATATTTTACCGCTTTATTTAGGATATTTAGTTTGATGCCAAGTTAGATAATAAGTGGATTAATTTATTCATGATTCTGACTGGTTTTAAATGTATAATCGGTTACATAGGAATAAAAGGATTCCTTAAATTATTTTGGAATCTAATCTTAAATATTTTGTGAGGCAATGGAAATCTAATCGTCAGACATGACAAAGAAATTCTTTAAAAACGCAGCATTTTTAAACGGAGGTGGTGATTGGACAATGAATGCAAAAATTCAAATGGGAAACTTACTGTTTATCGAGTATCGGTTTGGTATAAATATCAACACTTTCTTCAATGAAATCAAATGATTATATATATATATGTATATACTATCAGTAAGAATAAACAAAGATATAGTTTTATTTTTCTCTTGCAAATTTATATAATTAAAACTGTATTAATACAATTAATATTGTATTATTAATTTACCAAACGCTGCGAGAATAAAACTTTTTTTACGACCAAGAATTTAACAAAATAAATAGAAAAAGAAAAAAAAACATTGTGGGATTTTGAGTGAAAACATGTCAGTGGGTAGGAATTATAAGGTTTAGTTTGGTTTCTTTGTTTAATAGTATATTAACCCTCATGGGTTATTGAATGCCAAATCTATCTATGTTGAAGAACAGCAGCGATGCTATTTAGGGTTCAGCTGGTGGGTATAAGAGAGGTACATACCTTTCCAAAGGGTATTTGTCCGAAAGTAAACATAATAGCTCTCGAAACCACTTATTATTTGACTTTAGTCTCGCACTATAGTCATGAACCCTACTTAAAATTATTAGGATTGTACAAGAATACTTGAAAAAATAATTGTTAACAAATATTATTGTTATACTTATTTCAAGTAATAGTTACTTGAAATCATTGTTATACTTATTTCAAGTAATGATGATCATCATGTCGTGCCGCTAGCAAGGATATCCCTGACCCTATCTCGCCACTTCTCCCTATCATTCATCGCCTCCAGCAGGTCTTCAGGGTTACATCCCGTATCCTCACATAGCTGCTGTATGTATGTTCGAGCTGGTCGTCCTGCTTTTGCTTGGCCATATGCTGGGGTCCATAGGAGTACATCACTGATGAGTTCGTCCTTGCTTCTCCAGCAGTGTCCTGCGTGTCTGGTTCGTCTAGCTTGGATAGTTTTCGTGATGGGAGACAGATGGCTGTATAGTTGGTGCCTTGAGTGGTGTTGCCGTCAGGACTTGTTCAATATTCCTCGCAACATTCTTGTGTAATTGCCGTCAAGATTCTTCTTCAGTCGTTTAGTTAGCGTCCAAGTAGTGCATCCATATAGCAGTATCGATACGACCGCTGCCTGGAAGAAACTGCGTTTCATTTTATCGGTCAGGTCTGATTTCCTTATGATCGAGAGCCTATCGATAGCTGTCCATGCTTTCGTTAGCCGTATGTCAATGTCTTTTTCGGTTGATGAGACGCTGCTTCCTTGGTAGGTGAATTTGTGTACCAGTTTCAGAGAGGTTCCGCCTAGTGTGGAAATGTTGCCTGTTTGGTTATAACACATATATTCAGTTTTGTGTGCATTGACATGGAGGCCAATGCCTGCTGTGGCTCGTTCCAAACTATGCAGTAGTGTTTCGGCTTGGTTGGGTGTATTCGCCAGTAACGCTATGTCATCGGCGTAGTCGGCGTCGGTAATTATTTTTGCGGGGTACCTTCTGCTTCTTTTCTTTTCTTTGTCAGCTCAAAGCCATTTTCTCTGATTTTGTCGATCGAAGTTCTAAGAACGTAAGTTACTTGAAATCATAAACATTTTTGATTGGTTTGGTTGTATTTTATGGCCTAATAACCATGTTTATATATACGTACATACTTGTAAATAATTAATACCAGAAATGAATACTTGAAACCATATAGCAATTAGCAAATTACCTTTGCTTAAGCATAATTACTTGTAGCCATTATCGCTTACAAATAATTGTTATTAGTTACTGGGAACCGTCGAATTTTTATCGAAAAATATCTGACATCGGCTTAAAACAGCCCAACATGCCGTAAAACGAAGCAAACAACAAACAAACTGTAGACCCAAACTCTTTTTCTTACAAGTTATAAGAAGATAATTTAAGAAAATTCTTTTAAATTGTTCCAAAGTTATATTCAAAAGACCCCATTCCACATATTCTGCTTTACGAGTTTCTTTGAAGAGACGACACAAATGCAACAACCCAATGTATCAAGAGCACTTAAGGTGTTGCTGTAGTACGTGAAAGTACTTTAAAGTAGTATTTTCCCCGTTTCAGAAATGTTGCTTTCATTGTAAATGTAAGGACCAGGTAAGGTCATTCGCGCAACTTCGCTTCAGACATATTGGAAACAGCTGTTACAGCAAACCATGCTATTACAGTTATTTAAAGGGGAATGTTAACCCTATGACTGTCCATTGCGAATTGAAAAGCCTTTTAAAAGTGTCAACATTTCGAAAATGTCTCCTAATAATGTGTCGATTCCTGTTCGACATTTCATTCATGTCAGCTTCAAGCGGTTTTTTTTATGGATGGAGTCGTTATGAGGAGAAATGAAATCTGAATCACGATAAAAAGCGCCATTACCAGTTGTGATAAGACTCCTCAACAGCCTGGAGGAGATTTGTAACCAAGCAAGGATCGTTCATTTTAAACTGTTACGAAATAAATAAAAAGTCGTTACCAGCATTTGAAAAAAAGCTTAAGGAAAAACCAAAAGAAAAGGGATCATTACTTATAATTTACTTCTTTCGAGTTTTTCCCACCAACGTTAGCTGATGGTCTTTTAGTGGAGTCGGAGTGACAGCAAGTCTCCTCGATTCTTCTCACAATTCTGGCCGATCTCAACAATGCTGTAGTTTGGAGGGTCTCAGCTCGTCCTCCGATTTCCAACTTCTCTAGCTTCTTAACGAAGCCTTTAGCGATCGTCCTATGTGCACCAATTATAACTGTTATCACTGTCACCTTCATGTTCCATAGATTTTTTTAGCTCAAAGGCAAGGTCAAAGTATTTTTGTTTCCTTTTGTTTACACTCCGTGGTCCACCCGGACAACGAAGTCAAAAGATTTGGCAGGTTTTCTTATTTTATTATCACTAAGTTTGGTTTCTGGCCCGGATTCGGTTATCTGTTTGTATCTAAAAATCCCAGGAGAGTTTATGTGTTGCATTCTCTTGAACGGATTTTGGTTTGTGCATATACTATTTGGTAGTATGATCAAATTTCAATTTCTTGCGCAATTCTCTGTGGATCACCTTCCCCATTCAGTCGCCACTTGCCTTGTCCTTTTTTTACTGTAGTTTATTGTTATTATTTTACTTATTTGAAAGCTTTTCACTCCAGTATTAGCTGATGGTTTTCCACAGGAGCCTGAGTGACAGGAAGTCTCCTCAACTCTCCAGAACTTTTCTAAGTATTCTGGCCGATTTCAGCAATGCTTTAGTTTAAATGGTCATCACTCATCGTTTTGGAGGTGCCCGTGGTGTAGGCGTTATCGTCGTAAGAAATGGACACGGCGACACAAGTTCAAATCCTGGACGAGACTGATTGCATTTCACATAGCACTAATACCCTTGGGAAAGGTATGAATCCAATTATTCTCCCTCCAGCTATGGGTAAATAGTAGGGCAGACTAGGTTCTTCAGCCTTGGTGAGGCAACTAGTCTAGGAGAAGGAACACTCAGAATTAAAACCTGTTA
This sequence comes from Sepioteuthis lessoniana, assembly GCA_963585895.1. Classification (NCBI taxonomy): domain Eukaryota; kingdom Metazoa; phylum Mollusca; class Cephalopoda; order Myopsida; family Loliginidae; genus Sepioteuthis; species Sepioteuthis lessoniana. The sequence continues at coordinate 50,017,958 of OY757928.1, read as the reverse complement.
AACTCCGCTTAAAAACTGACCTTGTGTCCTATCCTGCCCGAGCGGAGGGGTTGGTAAATGTGATCACTCATCGTTTTATTTCCAAGCCCTCCAATCCCTTCACTAATTATTTGGTGACTGCCGAGTGCGCCAATTACATTTCCATATTTTATTCAGTTCTCTAGCAATGTACCTATCTTTTCTTTTCGTTTTCCTTCAGTTTTACCCTGTGTTCATCTGGAACAGCAAAGTCCACTATTCTTGTGGCCCCAGAAAGGGTCACAAATGAAAACGCAGACACTGATATTAGGTAAACAGATTATATTGCACAAGAAAGATAGAGTTACATAGAAAAGGTAACTAGTCTCGTACTGTTTCGGATAACTCCGGTATTGTTCAGCTGGCAGCGAAATCTCTCAGTACTAATAAAGGTTAGAAGAGTCCATTATGGTGAGATGTGTAAGACTCCCACTACAACTATTCAGGTTCTCTTTTTTTGTTGACTCTCACTAGGTCTGGTCGTTTGAACGAGATTAGATGATCTGTTTCAATCTCAAAATCCCAGAGAAATGTGTGCCTCTCATTTTCTAGGGTGGATTCTGGGTTGTGGATATACCATTTGTTCATATGGTTAAACTTAAACTTATCGAACAATTCCCAGTGGATCACTTTTCCCTAGTTTTATACTCTCTTTGCACTAATTCACTGCATGCGCTTATTATGGGATTGATCGTTTCGTCTCTATCACCATAAATTCTACATCTGTTATTTTGTTGCATCTTGTCTATTCTTGCTTTAATACCTAATGAAGTTGTTTTATGCTACTATCAGAAGAGATTTACTTTCCTTTTCTTAGTCTTGTCCAAGTTTTCTATGGTGAGATTTCGCTTGTTCGTCGCTTGAAATGTCCATACAGTTTTTTTCTTCCCATTTTTGTTTGCTGGTTATTTTTATTCTTGATTTGGTTTGGTTTCTTTGTTTAATGGCATATCAACCCTTGTAGGTTATTTAATGCCAAAGCCATTCTTCTAGAAGAACAGTAGAGGTACTATTTAACCCATAGCTGGGAGGATGAGGGGGTTCATACCTTTCCCAAGGGTATTTGCCCGAAAGTGAACGTAATAGCGCGACTGGAGCACGAACTCGCTTACTACGATTCCGCAGTCCATCGCTTTAACCATTACGAAGACACCCCCTATTTTTATTCTGTAGATGCTTGTATTACATGCATTTTTCTTGTCGCTTTAATCATTCTTCCTCTGCGCTTTTCTGTGTAGTCTTTTTATCGATACATCGGCGCTGTCTTGAACGTTGGCAAGTCCTCTTCGTCCCTCTTTTCTTGACACATAAACTCATCTCTAGGACGTAAGACCTTATGCATCACGATGATGAGTTTTCTTGTTCCCTGGTCTATTTGTTAAAGTTCTTCTTTGGTCCACTTTAAGAATGGCCCTGAGTATCTTAGGAAGTGGGAACAACCCAGGTATTTATCCCTTCGATGAGATTTGATTATTAATGCGAGTTTTTCACACAAGGGTTAGTTGATGGTCTCTAATTGAAGTATGAGTGACATACGTCTCCAAGACTCTTCTCCTTATTCAGGTCGATCTCATTAATGCTGAAGTCTGCTTTGTCGCAATTTCTTTGCCTGTCATTCTGTTACGCTTCAGTAGTCAAATAGACCTTTGTAATGCTACGACACCAAATGGACAGATGTACCACCATGGTTCATTATAGACATTGTAGACAGTTTTACCTCTACGGCTCTTACTAGTCTATGAATATAGCACTACACCTTAAATTCCAGTCAAACTCAAATGGAACCTCACGGTGAGAAAAAGTGATGAACATGCCGCGACCGGCCTGCGAACGTCAACAGATCGAATTATATTTCGCCCTAGAGAAATAACATCCGGGCACAGCCGGAAATGATGAAGCCCTCTTTCGATTTTAACCGGCCGTTACAGCTAAAAAAGGGAAAAATTAATATTTATCATCATTTGCAAAACACTTCTGCCAGAAATAATTCTATAAAAATGGAAGTAATACTTTTCGCTAGCCTATACCGGGCTAAAGAAATACTTATTTTCTGCGTCCATTTTTTGTAGAACTTTCTATCCACGTGGCACGACAGAGGTGGAGTTCCCTTTCTTCATTATAAAAAGGCTTCCGGCGACGAAAATTCAGAGGTCTACGCGGACGCTCTCAGGGGCCACTCGGCTCAACGAGGCTCGGGTCCTACGTTATCGTGGTTGCACCCACCTCGGCGCCACTTCTAGTGGTGGATTCAACAACCTTTTTTACGGTCCTTTTTAAGGGCTATGAGAGGTCACCTTCTGCTGGTCGGCGCATCTCTGGCGGTCAGTAATGACCAGTCGAAATAGACGGCTTGGAGGCAAACATGAACACGGATTCTAAGACCAGCCGGTCTTAACCCTCGCTCGGTTCCGATAGTCCGATAAGCTGCGCAGCACTAATGGCACGGTCCAGCCTTTAGCTACCGCTTCGATATCTGCGCAGCGCTAAGATAACGCCCATCTTAGCCTCGACCCCCTGGCCTCTCCGCTCGTTTGTGCATGGCTTTGGCGCGACCCAGCTATAGCCATCGTCCGCACGGCTTTGGCGAGAACCAGCCATAGTCATCGTCCTCACGGCTTTGACACGGCAAAGCCTTCGCTCCCGTCCGATACGCCTGCACGGCTTTGGCGCGACCCAGCCATAGCCATCGTCCGCACGGCTTTGACACGGCAAAGCCTTCGCTCCCGTCCGATACGTCCGCATGGCTATGGGTCACGACAAAGCCCTAGCCTTTCCTCGACTCGTTTGCTCGATCTCGTCTGTACTAAGGCCCGGCAAACCTTAACCTCGGTCTCAGACCTTTCACTTGGTCCATAACACTAAGATACGGCTCAGTCTTAGTCACCAGCTCGCCCGACACTACATGACCAAGCTGCCATAACCGAACTCGACCTCGACGCTCTTTCAAGGTATCACGCAGTCCACGTAACGACTCGCTGTTACGGACTGTTCTACCACTGCAACAACTGGCTCACGTACGACCCGCTGTACGAGCCAGAAACCAGATCGATACACCCCCGGTTAACCCAACGTACCGTCAAAACCGGGATATCGATCTACCGACCACGACGCTCCTGCCATGCAGTCCACGTAACGACTCGCTGTTACGGACTACACTAGCATTGCAACAACTAGCTCACGTAACGACTCGCTGTTACGAGCTAACAACCACGACTCGACCATACCAACGAAATGTCAAAACCGGGACATCGATTTACCAGCGACCAACTTCGGCTTTCCGCCGCGACTCGACCGACCTCAGCGACGACTGTCCAACAGTATCCAACGACACGGCCGAATCTCAGCTTTCCAGCATCAAACATCTAGCTGTATCTCCACGACTCGACCTACGCCAGCTACCCTCGTCGAACGTCCAGCTGCGAACATCTACGACGCGACTATACCAGCTAACGACGTAACCCATCCTGGCTGAAGACTACATACAACCGCCACGGACATTTACGTACACGTTTGTAATTCTTGCAATAAAATCATCAGTTTTGTTGTGTCTATTATCCTGTCTTTTGTTTCCTTCATTGTCTCTGGCTGACACTACACTCGCACGCATTTAACCTAATTTATTTGCGGAGTCGACACGCTTATCGGCTCCGCAACAAACAGACAAAACACCGTCTTGGTTCGCTTATACAAAAATTTATTTGCTACCACTCCTCTTAGTAGTTGCTGTAGAGAGAGAAAACAGTGTATGAACTGAGTCCACTGCTCTAGATATGTACCATATTCACAATTAACGCTATATGTGAAATGGACATATAATGTTCATAACGATAGAACATATAAAGAACTTAGGAATCACGGAATTCGAAAACACGTAACGACTTCTTGTTCAGGTAAAAAACCTTTTTATTAACTTTGAGTTAAAGGTTTCGACATAAGGAGGAGAGACACAATCTTCTATGCTGTCTTATTCATTTGGCCCCCGTCTCGAGCGGTTCCCATTGGGCACAAGTTCGCCTTGCGTCAGCGAGCTCCAAAGTCGATCCTTTTCGTTTGGTGTCTAGTTTCCAACACTCTACCTTTCTTCAAATCTCCACAAACCTCAGCGCTTCCGGTGCGTGACGTCACTCGTACTCTGTCACCCGTTTTGTCTCGGAGTATTGTGACATCTGAGTACCACCTCCATCCGCCCGTGCGCGCCCGCGTTAACACCTGCCTCAATGTTGCACCCAACTAACCCATGTCCTGAGCCGAAAAGTTCTCAGCCAAACTAAACTCAAAGGCATGAACCAAAATCCCTCGGCTATTATATTACAGATAGATCGAGAGAAAAGTGCGTCGGAGGATGAGGGACCTCGGTATTATTCTTCGCGGCGAGTGTTGGTCTCCTTCGTAGAGCTTACCCAAAGTGGTTGCCGTAATTTTCGGTCCGTCTTCACATGTCTGCGTCTGGGTTCCCAACTCCCTTTCTTTTCCTGTTTTTTTAAAAAAATTTTTATCCCGGCTCCCCTCCAACGGATTTTTTTTTAGTCAATCACAACCCGTCGGCCAATTGCTCCCGAGACATGTCTGTTTTTAACAAGGGAGTCCGCTGCTATCATGACCTGCATTTCGGGGTGGTACCGTTCATCCTTTTATGTTTCTCTCTTATATCCCTTGTTTCTGTGACTGTTCTGAATCTCTTTCTCATATATGTCCTTTTATTGTCTTGTGGTTGACCTCTACATCTAAGCTAGGATACATCTTACTACTAAAACAATCAAACGGAGTCCCTAATACTATTACATTTCTAGCATAATTTCCAATCCAGGTTTTATATTTGTGTTCGGTTTCCTTAAAGGTACATCGATTTTATCACAGAATAGTTTCATTTCCGTTTAAATTTGCTTGTTCAGTTTGCTGATGTTGCCCGTTGAGAGATTTAGTAATAACTATTTTACTTTTCCGATTTCTATTTTGACATATTTCAGTCTTGGTTCCCGAGGGATGGTAATGCAATCCTCTTTTCAGTCATGATTTTCTTTACTAGCTCAACATTTATTTTGCCTTCTTCGTGCTGGAATGGGTGGTGTTTCGGTTTTCTGTATTTTGTGTTTCGATTCGGTCACGGGGCTCTTGATTTTCATTATTTAGTGTTTCGATTCGATATGAATATATCTTGTTCATATTCATGCCTATTTACTGGTTTATATATTTCTAGTATCCTGAGGTCAGAAAACCAACCTTTCTTTAAGATCATTTTAACTTGGTCACCATGTCTTTGACTTGTTGAATATATTCTTGTAGATTTGGTCTTAATTTTGATCATTCTTGTCCTACAACCTAATTGTGCAGTAATCCTAAAATCTTAAAATGACATTACATATTTTTATTTTCCTGACTCTATTTTTCCGCTGGGAGTGTGCTTTGATCGTTGTTTGTGTACCTGATTATCATTATTATTATTATTATTATTATTATACACTTTTGAGAGTTTTTCACACCGGCGTTTGAGAAAATCTCCTTAAGTCTCCTGACTCTTCTCAGTATTCTGGCCGATCTTATTAATTCTGTTGCTTGGATGGTTTCCACTCGTTATTATTATTATGGTGAGTTTTTCAAACTAGTGTAACTAATGGGCTTTCATTGGAGTTTAGGTGATAGCAAGCCTCCCCAGGACTCTATGTCTTCAGTATTCAAGCCAATTTCAATAATGGTGTAGTCTGGATGGTTTCGAGTCATCCTCTGTTTTCCAGTTCTACCAGTTCGCTTTAGAAGGCTTTGGAAATCGTTTCAAGCGCACCAATAAGAACTAATATCAGCGTCACTCATTCTCATGTCACCGAGTCTTTTTAGTCCTCTGGCAAGGTCCAAATATCATTAATCTTTCGAATTCTTTTATTTTTATTTCGTAGTTAGTTTCTTGCTCTTATAAATGTACTCATTGAATCCTTGTGTAGTATACTATCGCAGAGTCTTTACAAACAGCGAGGAATACGTATATATAAAAGCATAATCTTATAGTTTTATTCTTCGACGGTGACGCTTGTGTAGATAATGTAAGCAATCGGAGAGAGAGTTCGCGCACACAAAAGAGCTGTCGGGAGTCGGAAAAACCAGCGGTAACTGACTTCAGCCCAAATTCTAGACCTTATATAGTCTTAAAACACCCAGGTGACCCACACGCAATGCTTGTTTTTCATTGGTCACAGCTTACACCCACCTATTGCTAGGTTTTGTTTTATTGGTCACAGCTTACACCCACACAATCCTTGTTTTTTATTTGTCACGGCTTACACCCAGGCAATGATTGTTTTTTATTGACCATGGTTTACACCCATGCAAAACTTTTCTTCACTAGTCACAGTGTATACCCACGCAATGCTTGTTTTCTGGTAATTACTTTGTTTATTTTATCTACAGCTGGATCTACCTGTTAACAACATCCGCAGGGTTCATCGCAAGTCAAGGTCATATATTACACTTGTATTCATGCATCAACGCAATTTTCAGTGCTGGCCAGTTCTCTCTGTACTTCTTATCTTGACGCATAAAATTTGTATTTGACATCTCTTGGATGTAAAGCTTTTGCATAGTCAGTAATGTTCTAGTCATTTGGTCCTTTCGTCTGAGTTCCTCCCTAGTCCATTATAGGAATTGCCCCGAGTAGTGTTTATTTGAAAAGATTTCTTCTACAGAACTTGGTTTCGGAAAGCTTTCTCATCTGTTTGAGGTATTCTTTTCTTATTTTTCTTTCATCTCCGCCTATTTGATGGGGTCGACTTCTAATATGTTCAGGTACATGTATTTTTTCTCAGCAATTATTCTTTACTTTCCTTATTTGGTAGTTCTTTGTCTTTTGCTGTTTGTCTTTTTCCACTCTTCATTAAAAGCATAGCATGTTTACCTATACCAAATTCTATTCCTATATCCCATCTTATTGTTTCTATTATGATTAACCGTATTTTCATTTTTTTGCAAATTCCTTTATGTCATCTATATTCATAAGGTGATAAATCTTTTCCTATGATTTTGTAAATCTATAACTCACTGAACATTTCTTAAGGATGTTGTAAAAAGAAGAAAACAGAAAGAAAAATACATAGAAATACATAAGAAAATGTATACATAATATTAGTTATTTTCTCCGGATAAACCTTTCACCTGAAATTTTCATAATTTATTTCTCAGGTCGAAACGCGTCGGTTGACTTTAACTAACATTATTAATAAAGTTTCTCATCCATTTATTTTTCTTTCCGTTTTCTTCTTTTCACAACATATCTATCGATTTAAATTTCAAATTTCTTAAGTATTTATATGAGTTTCTTTCCTTGTTTAATTGCATATGAACCTTTGTAGATTATTTAGTGCCAAAGCCATTCTCCAAGAAGAACAGTAGTGGTAATATTTAACGCATAGCTGGGAGGATAAGGGGGTTCATTTCCCAAGGGTATTTGCCCGAAAGTGAACGTAATAGCGTTACTGGAATTCGAACTCGCTTACTACGATTCCGCAGTCCATCGCTTTAACCATTACACCACGAGGACACCCCTATTTATTTGAGTGGTATCATTGCTATTACGCATAGCAGTAATCAAAAGGTATCTACTTGGAAGATTTCTTTTTCATTTTCACCTCATGTTAGGATTCACCTGCAATCAATTCCCATTCTCCACTTTTCTATGGCATTCTTGATGAAGTTTGTGATTTCGTCGGATGCTTTGTACAGTTTAAAACTCTCAATCATATTTAGCCAACCCCTCCGCTTGGGTAGGATATGACACAAGGTCAATTTTTAAGCGGAGTTTAACAGGTTTGAATTCAGAGTTTTCCTTCTCTTAGACTAGTTGCCTCACCAAGGCTGAAGAACCAAGTCTGTCCTACTATTAACCCATAGCTGGAGAGAGATTAATTGGATTCATACCTTTCCCAAGGGTATTAGTGCTATGAGAAATACAATCAGTCTTGTCCAGAATTTGAACTCGTGTCACCGTGTCCATTTCCTACGACGATAACCATTACACCACGGGCACCTATAAACACTCTATAATCCACATCTGTGTGACCATGTCAAAAGCCTTTTTCTTGTCAATCTATGACATGACTATATTTATCTGACTTGTTTTGATTTCTTCGAGGAAGTACTGTTCTCTTTCTAGTTGGTCATTTCTTCCTCTAGCTCCACGGTCGCATCCTTTTTGTTCTTCCGGAAATAATCTGCGGTATACATGTACATGAAAATAAAAGATTCCCTATGAGTATTTTCAGAATATTCCACATCATACATTAACGCCACATAGTTTTTCGAGATTGTATCTTTGTGGTCTTTCTGAAGCAGGGTAGTTTTCCATTTTCTCTTTCATTTAGGTATGCTTGCTTCTGGTAGGCATTTATTCAGTTGCTGGGTGAGTCTGTCGTGGGTGGACGAGAATTTTGAAGCCTGAAACTTTATATATCTTCATGAGCTGGCGTTTTCCAGTTTGTTATTTTCTTGAGTGATGCTGTAAACGAGTTCTGGTGTATGTTCAACCCGAATCCTTCATCAGTTTCTTCTAATTCCTTTTTTTTTATTTTATCCATCCAGTTTTTTTTATACCATCTAATTCTTTTTTCTATATTATCCAATTCTTTTTTAAATTATATAATTATTTTTTTATTATTATCCAAATCTTTTTTTTATATTATCTAACCATTTAGCATTTCGGCTAGGTTCTATTCTTTTCCATATTATACTTCAAAATTGTTTTGCTTCTTTTGCCTGCAGTTGCTGATTTGTCTTTCTGCATTTTCCACTTACCTGTTTGTAGAATTTTTTTCGTTATTTTGGAATGTCTTGTTTTGTTTATATTGTTTGTCTGGGTTCCTTTTGAGTCTTTCTTATTTCACCAATAGCTTTCGATTTTGTCATTTCAGTTGTTTTGCCAGACTTGCATGTGGATGTCGTTTATGTGCCTTTTCTTACCGTTGGATTCCGTTGTTTTTCACCTTCCTTAGTTGATCGCTTTTTCTTGTTTCTTTATTTTCCTTCTAGCCTTATCTTCCAATAGCTTTTCTATTTTTGTTCGTATTCCTAACTCCTTCAGTTTGGTGATGCAGTCTGTTAGGATATGGTGTAATACTTTATTAACTTTTCTTGTTTTTACCGTGACTTTTTCACAATCTTTTTTCCTTAGGGATAGTAACGTAGTCTTCTGTTCACTTATTTTCATTTTAAAAAGATTTTTATGTTTGTCCTGTCTTGTGTTAATTTTGACATTGTGTTTCCGGATTTTCTTGTGATTTGGTTTTCAACATTTTGTGTTTCGATTCGTTCATGGGAGTTTTTTTGAGTATGTTTTTCACGATTTACCTGTCCATTTGTTTCTGGTATCTCAAGATTATAAATCCAGGCGTTCTCAAAAATCGACCTCACATGGCTGTCACATATAAATGTATTCAATCTTTCTGGATTCTACCAGGTTGCTATCATTCCTTTTCTATACCCTCTTTGCGTAGGATTGCTTTTAAAGTAAAAGAAGTTCACTTTTTTGTTGTCATCTCTTGTCCATTTTTCATTTGATGTTTCACATGCATTGTTGCTTTGGTCTTTGTTATTTGAAAGTAAAAACCCTTATTTGAAATAAGAACAACATTCACAGGATATCACTGTATCCCCAATGTTGTCTATCAAGGGAGCATCTGCCGATCATGACACTCAGCTCAGCCATGTAAGACTCACGTTGATTTGGATCTGTCATTTATCATGGGTAAGAATGTTGTGGATATACTAGACTCCGGGGTTGATTGATGTTTGTATTCTTGTTACATATTTTAAAAGAGAGAACATTAAGGGGACCACAAAAAAGCAAAACAAGAAAAGAACAACGTAAATGCCTTTAAAATACTGAGCTTTAACTTAGTAACATTCCAACAATCTCTTTTAAAACTTTTTTTTAGGATTTACAAACTAATTCCATAAATTTAGATTTCCGATGTGTTTATTTTTGACTGATACAAATATTTAAAATTGTACATTGGCCATTTCCGTCGATTCTGTTATATTAGGCTTTTGCAGAACGTGTTTATCTAGGATTTTTCATTACTTAAAAGAGAATTTGTTAATTTATATATATTCGATTCCCTCTGTTAGCTACTTTATCAAAAAATTCCAAGTTAAATGACCCGGAGTAGGTGGGGAGAGAGAGTAACATGGAGAGAATGTGTGTGTGTGTGTGAGAGAGAGAGAGAGAGAGACGAAGAGAAAGAGAGTGAGACGAAAAGAGAGAGAGAGGACGTTTTTGTTGAATTATAGTCATTCAATTTTCCCTTCCTTTTTGTTTATTAATGCTCATTTAGTGGATCTCTACTAATTAAATTTCAAGCTTTTTAAAGAATAAATTATGATTATTACTAATATCAATGTCTGTCAACAGCTTGGGTTGTCTTGACTTTCTCTGTCTCTGTTTCTCTACCTTCTGCCATCCTTTTCTATCAGCCATCACTCTTCTTCTAGATACCAGAGAAAGTTGAAAACTAGGGAGAATAATTAGCTGCAGGAAGACAAACCCTAACTGAAGTTAAAATCCAAAGAGTCATTTCCAAGGAAGACTAAGTCTCACCACTGATATTTATAGTAACAATGGTGCCTCTGAATTATATATACAAAGAAAATGCACAGGAGGCTACAAATTCACAGGAAATGATAAACCATCTCATGTTTATGGATGTGATTAAGATATTTACCAAGAATGAAAAAGAAGTAGAAACCCTTATACAAGTTCCTAAAATCTACTTCCGAGTTATAGGAATGAAATTTAGGAATGGAAAATGATTCATGTTCATAATGAATGAAGGAGAAAGAGTAACGGCGGAACTGCCCCGCCCAGGGAAAAATAAGGACTTTGGGAGAAAGAGATAAACTACAAATACTAGGAATATAGAAACAGATGTCATCAAGCAAATAGAGATGAAAGTATATGTAGGAACGGACTACCTCTAAAGAAAAAGCAAACTTCTAGAACGTAAACTTGGTTGAGAAATTTAATCAAAGGAATAAATACATGGACTGTCTCTATGGGAACTTAATTGATTTCCATATTAAAAATGAGTGTTAATTTTTGTGCTAAAAAAGAAAAAAAAAGTTCGAGAAGCTGTCATTTTAGCGTCTGTACTTTTTTAATTTATCAACCAACCTTGCATTCGCACTAGTTGTTAAATTTCAAGATATTACGCAGACGACAATATTTGATTCGCCACAAAAATTCGAAGGATCAATTCAGAAATTAATCTTAGAAATCTTTTCCCTCCAAAAATATTGAAAATACAATTTATAAGTCAAATAGATTCATAGATAAAACAACAGATTTTTTCTTAATTTCAAATCTACCTAAATAGTATAAATACACGAAGAAATAAATATTTCTTCAGTAAGTATGGATATGTCTATACTTACTCATCTACCAGCAAGTAATGAGTTACTACTTATTCAAATATCTTTTAATTTATTTCTTTTGAATGAAAATCTGCATTCTTTTCTTTCAAGAAAGCATTTTATTTCAACTCATTTAATTTTTCTTACATTAAACGAATGTTATATTACATATCTACTGATTTTTGTCAGCAGCAGTTAGTAGCTGTTCTCATATATTACGTTTAAGGCATACACACATTTATCTCCTACATAATGACAAAACAAACAAACATTTGTTCACACACACACACACACATACACACACACACACACACACACACACACACACACACACACACACGCACGCACGCACGCAATATGTCCCTTTATCTAAAGCTGACATTTACTGCTATGATTCATTGCACAAATCTAAACCATATATATAAGAATATCTACACTCTTAGTTTTTAGGAAAAGAACAGATTTTGCACTTTTATATTTCAGCAAACTTTTTACTCAATTCAAAGAAATAAAATTTTAAAATTTGTTGACTGGATTTTTATTCTTTCATTTTCTCCTTTATTTGCCACAGGGACCCTTGTAAGATACTCCTGACACTTCTTAAAATCAACAAAGGAGGAACTAAAAATCATGGATAATAGATTAAGGAAATTAATGACGATACACATGGCTTTACACCGAAGTGATCACATTGACGATCTCTACTCGTTACGAAAAGAAAGAGAAAAGTAACGAGCCAGCATTGAAGTTTACTTGGATACAACAATTTAGTGATTCAAAGAATGTGGGGAAAAGGTGTAAGGAAGGCTAATTACAGCAGCCAATATCAGCAGAATTAATTTAAGGATCAAGAGGAAACGACAATCAAAAGAACGCCAAAAGAAATAATTGGCCATACGCAGTAGAAGAGCAAATTCAGGTTACGTTGTGACAGGGCTGAATCAGTTAATCCCCTATAAGCGAATACAGCAAACTTGCGCAAAAGAAATACAAGGCATGACTCGGGAGGGGGGGTGTAATCCACTGAAAGTAGTACAAGAAACTAAAATTCAACTAATGCACAAAAAACTGTCTTAGAAAACGAGGTCCATAAAATCCTTTAGAATTTCGAGACACACATGGATCCCGAAACCTGCTCAGAAAATCAAATCCTGTTTCGTTAACAAGATGAAAAGTCTATGTCATGCCGTAGATTTTTCTGTTCCAGCCGACTATAGAATAAAAACAAAAAGGAAAAAAAAAATAGGCAATTACTTGGATCTTTGCCAAAAAGATAAAAAAAAAATCTATGGGACATGAATATGACGGTCAAACAAATTGTAATTGGGTCCTGGAAAAGAGATTAGTCGAAGGGGAAATCAGGGAAGAATTGAGACATTCCAAATTAAAACGCTGTTAAAATCCATTAGAATACTTGGAAGAGTCCTGGAGATCTAAAGAGACTTATTGTTACTCAAACTTCAGAGAAAAAAATCACCTATTAGAACTCGTGAGAAAAACTTGCATAAATATTTTTTCTCTTTTGCGTTTTTCATCCCAGCGTTAGTTGATGCTTTTCATTGAAGTTTGAGTGACGGCAAGTCTCCTCAAGTCTCAAGGACTTTTCTCAACAATGCTTTAGTTTGGATGGTCTCCACTTGCCCTCTTATTTCCAAGTCATCCAGTCCCTGTATCAATCCTTTGGTGACTATATCTAGAGCACCAATCAAAAATGGTATCACCATCCCTTTCATATTCCACAGTTTTTTTTCTTCAATTCTCTTGCGAGGTCCTTTTAATTTTTCTCTGTGGTCAGCCAGGACAAGAAAGTCCACAATTCGGTAAGTTCTCTTTTTTTGTTGACTATGACTACGTTTGGTCGTCTGGCCGAGATTAGATGAACTGTTTGTATCTCAAAATCCCAGAGAAATTTGTTTGTCTCATTCTCCAGAAGAGATTCTGGGTTGTCAATATAATATATTATTATTATAATTATAGTTATTATCATTTTACTCCCTGTGAGCTTCTCAAATCAGCGTTTGCTAGTGTATTTTCAGTAGAGTTTGAGTGACATCAAATCTCATCAGGTCTCCAGGACTCTTCTCAGAATTCTGGCTGATCTCAACAATGCTGTAGTCTGGATGGTATCAGTTCTTCCTCCTATTTCCAATTGTTCCGCTCAATTTTTTTAATTAGTTTGGGACTGTTGCAATCACACCAACTACAAATGGTATCACAGTCAGCAGCATGTTCCATAAGTATTTTTAGTTCTCCGGCCAGGTCAAAGTACTTGTCTATCTTTTCAATTTCTTTATTTTCGATCTGTGATCCACTGGAATGTCAAAATTCATTTGGTAACAATTTCTCTTTTTCCTTTTCATTTGTTAATTGGTACTTAATCCAGGCCAGAATGACAGATCAAGTGGTCCATTTGTATCTCAAATGATCACTACGTATCTCAAAGTCCCAGAGAATTTATGCTTCTCGTTTTCAAGGACAACTTCTGGTTTGTTCATATAACATTGCGTTCTATAGCCAAAATTCAAACTCTTGCACGATTCCTTGTGGATCATATTTCCCACCCTGTCGTACCTCGTACCTACACTACTTTGCTGTATTCTCTTACAGTGTGAATTATCGTTTCATCTCTTTTCCGCATTATCTACACTTGCGATTCTATTGTGTATTATCGGTTTTCACTAAAGCATAAGTGATCCTACGGTGTAGTTTTGTGCAGTTATTAGTAGACTTTGAGGTTTTGTTTTGAATTTGCTCTTTGTTTTCATGTCTACGTCTTCTCTTGTGCAATCTCGCCAATTTGTCGCTTGAAATATCTATACAGTTGTTTTCTTCCATTACTTTCCTAGTTTTTATTATTTTTCTATCGATATTTATGTCACCACCGCTGCAATTTGCTGCTGTAATTAATATTTCTTTTCTTTTCTTTATATAGTCCTTGTGTATTATTATTATCATTTCACTCTTTTGAAAGATTTTTTTCCACCAGCGTTAACTGATGATTTTGCTCTGGAGGTTGAGTGAAAGGAAGTTTCCTCAAGTCTCCAAGGTTCTTCTCAGTCGTTCAAACTCCTTATCAGTCTTTTGGTGGTAGTACCGAGCGTACCGATTACAATTGGTATCACCGTCATTTTCATGTTCCATAGTTTTTTCAGTTTCTATCTCAAAATCCACCCTTCATTGCCATTGCTCCCAGATCCACTCTGGCTCGGCGTGATGGCACCTGAAGGGGCCCTATCTGTGGGTTGGATGGAACTAACGACTTACTAGTGCTGAACTGAATTGTTTGACCAAGCTGAATGGCTTGAGGTGGAGGTGTTTTTGACAGTTAAACCGTACTTACATTTGGGCTACGTGCTTGTGCCGGGCTGAATCATTTGAAACGGAACTGTTTATTGACATTGACGCTGTGCTTACACTGAGCTGATTTGTTTAATATAGAACTGTTTTTACATTTAACTGTGTGTAAACAAAATCTGTACTTATACTAAACTAAATTAGCTGAATTAGACCTACTTGACTAAATTGAATAGCCTAAATAGAAATGCTTTTCCCAATTAAACTGTACTATCATTTAAACTGCGTGCTTATGCTAAACTGAATTCTTTGAAATAGAACTGATTATTTACATAAAAATGGATTTGTCCTTAAATAACCTACAACGGTTGATATGCAAAAAAAAAAAAAACAACCAACCAACCAACCAACCAACCTCCCAGGGAGGTTTGTGCGTCTCATTTTTCATTTGGGTTGTGCATATACCATTTGCCTTATGTATTATTATCATCATTGTTTGATAGTATTTAGTAGTTGTAGTATGATTAGAGTTGAATGGCATTTGTATACCCGGAAAGAAAAGAAAAGACAAAAATATTAAACATAGAAATTTGAGTTGCTTCTACACATGCTGTCATATCTGAGATGATTTGAACGATAATTGGTCACGTTATTAGATTATTAAATAATATAACTTTTTTTCTGAAATACCCAGTATTTTCATAATTTCATTGTTCTTAGGTAAAAAGTCATTTTTATTGAATATAATTTTCGATTTGCATTTCATTTTATTTATGGTTTTCTTTTCTTTTGATTTTCTTTTTTTCTTTTCTCATAATTTCCTGTATCTTTTTATTTTTCATCTTTATTTTCTTTCTTCTGTTCTTTCTTTCTTTCTTTACTCGTTTTTCTTTTTCTCTTTTTCTCGTCTCTTTTATTCATGGTCTCTCTTTTTTCCATTTTTTCATCCCTTTTTAATTGTGTGCCTCCTTTTCTTTCTCGCTTATTCTCTAATGATTCATTTTCTCTTTGTTTTCCTTTTTCTTTCATCCCTGTTATTCTTGTCTCTCTTTTCTCCTGTTTTCTTACAACTTTTATTCATTGCTTCTCTTCCTTTCTGTTTTTCTCATCACTTTTATTCTTTTCTCTCTTTCTTTCTTTTTATTTTATTTTTTTTATCAAATCTAATCTTTTCTTATTTCTCATTTTATTTCTCTTTTACTTGATTATGTTCTTCTTCAACTCTTTTTCTTTCTTTCTTTCTTTCTTTCTTTCTTTCTTTCTTTCTTTCTTTCTTTCTTTCTTAAAACGTTATTCTTTTGCTATTTCTCTTTCATAGCCTGCTTCTTTTTTTTTCCCTTTTTTCTCATGTCTTTTATTGTTTATTTCTTTATCAGTCTTTTTTCCAATCTTTTTTTATTCATTTCCTCATTTTATTTCGGTCTTTATTACTGATCTCTTTTCTTTTTTCCACTCTTTGCTACTTTTTCTGTTTCTTTTACATTTTATTCTTTCCTTTCTTCATTCTTTATCTCCTTCCTTTTTATTCTCAGTATATCTTTCTTTCCTTTTTTTTCACTTAAATTCTTATAACTTTTATTCTCTCTCCTCTTTTTCTCATCCCCCTCATTCTTTTTTCTCTTTCCTTCTTTGTCTTTTTTACTATCTCATTTATTGTTCACACACTTGTCTTTTTTCTTTTTTTGTTGCCACTTTTATTCTTTTCTCTCTTTCCTTATTTCTATTTAGCTTACTTTTTATTTCTTGCCTCTCTTTCTCCTTTCTCGTTATCTTTCTTTATTCTCTTTTCCTTATGGCTCATATTCGTAGCTTCTCTTTCTTTCTTTTTTCTTATAATCTTTATTCTTTCGTTTATTTTCTTCTCTATATTTTTCTTGTCACTTTTTTCATTGCATATTTTCTTTCTCTTTCAATCACCCATCTTTTTTCTTTTCTTTTATTCAGTTTTTCCTATCATTTTTATTCGTTCCATTTTTTCTTTCTTTTTTCGTGTCTTTTTTATTCCCTATTCTCTTGTCTTATTTCTTTTTCTTCTCTTGTCACTTTTATTCTTTCTATTCTTTCCTTTTTTT
Organism: Sepioteuthis lessoniana; assembly: GCA_963585895.1. Taxonomy (NCBI): domain Eukaryota; kingdom Metazoa; phylum Mollusca; class Cephalopoda; order Myopsida; family Loliginidae; genus Sepioteuthis; species Sepioteuthis lessoniana. Next base: position 50,001,186 of record OY757928.1, on the reverse strand, counting down.
TCTCTTTTTCTTTCTTTGAATTCTTTGCTTCTCTTTCTTCTTTCTCTTTTAAACGCATCTAATATTCCATCACTCTCCCTTCATGCATCTAATTTTTCTTCTCTTATTCGTTTCGTTTCTTCCACTGTTTCTTTCTGTTTCCCTCTTTGCTTTGATTCCTTATCTCTCTTTCATTTCATTTTCTTTCTTTTTCTCCTTACCCTTCTTAGTTCGTCTGTCTGTGGAGATTTTCGTTGCAGCTTTAAGAGATTCTTACCCTCTCCGCACTCACTATTGGTCATTTTAAATTGATAACCGCAAGGTCAAAATGTCACGTGATCGGTATCGAATTCACTCCGAAAGCGTCTGCGTTGTCACATATTTGGCGGTCTGAGTAAACGCAGATTGCCGATGATATTGGATTCGACTCGTCGTTGGCCACATACACAACACCACGAAACCACAAACCGTATGAATTTTCGTTTTATTTATTGTTTTCCATATCTTTCATTTGTTATAATTTCTTTGCAATCACTCATGCCCAAATGTATAAAAGTTAAATGATGAGGCATACCTCATTTTCATTGTAGATTTATCTTTAAAAGTTTTTTTCTCTTTCTTTTATTGTCTTTAACTTTTGTGGCTTGAACAGATCGCTGAATGGGTAATAAATTATAATAACATTAGTTTCTACTCTAAATTAAGCAGTAGGACAATACGAGTCAGTAAGTATTGTGAAGAGATTGGTCTGCTTTAAAAATGTATTCAAAGACACGAATCTCGTATTTTAAATTGGAAGATCATTTAGAAATAGAAAATATTGTCTGTCTTCCTTTAAAACAATTTTATTGGTCTACGAGGATACAGACGTTTCCTGTGAATATTTGAATATAATTTTAATGTCAAATTCGAAATAAGACTTTAAAAAACATTTGACGTTTTGAAATATTCATAGTAAATATATTGTAATATATATATTGTGTACTTAGGCAGCAAGTCGTTATCTGGGTATGTTCGACATAAGTGCTATAAAAAAACAGCAAATGACAAAGAATAACAAAGACATCGACAAACTCAAATCCCTCGACATAAGAAAGATCTTAATTAATAAAACAAAAATCATATAAAAATAACAATAGAAATCACTTACAAATACTTGAAGAAATAACCATAAAAAACAAATAAAACTACTATAAATAAAATAGTATCCAACATATTCACAAACTAACCACACCACCTCTTCTAACGAAATGACCCAAATGTATACTCTGAAAAACACTCCAAATGAATATAAGCCTCACCGCAACTCACAGCAACCAACAGAACACTACCCCAGAGGACGACCAACGATATGGTTGAAAGCGTTTGGGCTAGTATGGGGCACTTTCTGCACCACCTAGACGTTGAAATAAGGAAAATAATTAGAAAACTTGTGTTATATAATTGGGGAATGATTTTTTTTATATTATCCTTTTTCGTTGGTTATATCTTATCATTCGGTTTAGTTAGGCTTAGAACTATTTGGCTTAGTGCACGTGCAGGTGCACACATTGAGTGCAGGTGTTCACGCTCGCGCAGGGAGGATGGGACAATCACAGATGTCATAATAAAAACCCCAGATAGGAAATAGGACTGGGGTGTGAATGACGTCATGCCCGGAAGCGATGGGCTGAGAATTTTGGTGATTTTTGAAAAAAAACAGTTAGTTGAGATTCGGACCTGGGCGAGTCCAGTTGGGTGTACGGGAAGTGCAACACGTTTGTTGGGTCAGTTAGTTGATTTTGAAGCTGGACGAGGCGAGTCCAGTTTGTGGCCTGCGGGATGCGCTGCGTATTTGTTGGGTCAGATGGAACGGTCAGCATAGTAAAAATTGTGTGTCTCTCTCTCCTCGTGTCGAAAGACTTAACTCAAGAAGTCAATAATGTTTCGTACCTGAGAAAGTCGTCAATGTTTCGGAATTCCTATGCATATGAACATTTTACATATCCGTATATTTGTATCATTGCTATACAACACTTGAACATTTTCACTTGAAGCTCTTTAAGTAAAAAACATTCCGTGGCTTTCAACCAAACATACCTAAATATATAAATAAATAATATATATATATATATATATATATATATATATATATATATATATATATATATATATATATATATATACCCCCTCGATCGGGCAGGTTGTGACACAAGATCAAATTTTAAAGCGGGATTTGACTGGTCTGAATTCAGAGTTTTCCTTTTCCTAGACCGGTCGTCATACCAAAGTTAAAGAGGTGAGTTTGCCGAACTATTTACCCATAGATGAAGGGAGTATAGTTGGATGCATATCTATCCCAAAATTGTTAGCGCCCAGTGAAATGTAAACAGACTTGATCAGGCTTTGAACTCCGTTCTCTGTGTACATTTCTTACTACAATAACCGTTACAACACGAGCGCCTCCAATATTTTGTAATTTGGTAGATTAATAATACTGTATCGAACATAAATAAATACACCTTTATCGATTTTTATTCTTTCTACAGGAACATTACGCTTTCAGAATATATGATATTAGGTATTATTTATTACCAAACTCTGCATAATTTAAACTCTAAAATCTAAAATTGTCTTTGACAAAAAGAAATGTTCGAATAAATTTTTAGGAACTTTGCAATTACATCTGAGAAAATTCTTTGGAATTTCATCCCAAATTTAAAAACAATAAAATACTATTAGGTTCAATTTCTATAAGTTCACAAGAGCAAAACAAATCATCGATAATGTTATATGCTTCCTTCTAAATCATTCATTTTGCATTCAATATAGGCAACGAAAATTCGAAAGGAAACAATATCCTTAAACTAAATACTGAATTAAATACAAAATTGAATAAAGATTAAAACAGGTTATTTAGTTTAACGGCATATCCCTTGATGGCTATTTTATGGCAAATACTGTTTGCACATGGACACACAAATACAGACACACATAATAAAACACACACACGCATAGATAAAAACGATTTGTCATGAAATAGTTTGCAACCCAGTCGGAGGATTCCACAGAATACATCAGCTCCATCTCTGCAGAGAGATAAGACCACCCAACGAGTGTCCTGCACATGACATAAAATTACCTGATTATGAGACTCCTGTTCCGGAGGCCAGGGGAATGTTGGGCACACCTTCATTGTAATTTCTCCGAGGTTGACTCTGACCCAGAGTGACCGTAACTTATTGGGTCCCATCTATGGGTCAACTACAACTATTTCACCATTTAATTGTGTGCAAATAAATGATTGATGTTCAATTGAGTTGTTAGTCTTAAATAGCAATACATGGAATCTTGGATGATTAATAGTAAATGATTATTTGTGTTAAATAGAAATACTTCAAACCGCTTAACAGCGGGCAAACAAATTAGATCTTGCAGGTTTTGAAAATGTTATTTACAAAGTATGCGTTTACATATCCGATATATATAATCTGTGTATGTATGAACAGGAAGTGCACATTAAATATCCTATAAAGGTTGACATGCCATAAAACCCAACCAATTAAATAGTTTGAAGGGGGCTTTATTTTTAAATATGTAAGGGTTTATTTGTTTGCACACAGGTAAATGATTTAAAGTATTGCCTTATAACATAATTTTATATGATAATACTCATTTGTTTGCACACAGTTAAATGGTTTCAACTGTTATTACTTAATATCAATTACTCTATTTCTCTAATAATCATATCCAATTAGATATAAATAATTTGTTTGCACACAGTTAATAATAATAATGATTGTTTGCAGACAGATAAATGATTTCAAGTATTACTATTTAACTCTAGGAGGTGCCCGTGGTGTAATGGTTATCGTCGTAGGGGAATGGACACGGTGACACGAGTTCAAATCCTGGATGAGACTGATTGCATTTCACATAGCACTAATACCCTTGGGAAAGGTATGAATCCAATTATTCTCCCTCCAGCTATGGATAAGTAGTAGGGCAGACTAGGTTCTTCAGCCTTGGTTAGGCAACTAGTCTAGGAGAAGGAAAACTCTGAATTCAAACCGCTTAAAATCATTGACCTTGTGTAATATCCTGCCCGAGCGGAGGGGTTGGGTAAATATAATTACTCTGCACATACTAAAAAGGTTTCAAGTATTCATATTAATTGACCCACAGCCACCACCTCTTAGCATCTTTAAATTAAAGTGAGGTCGGAACAATTTGAAGGATAAATTATTGACAATTATATAAAAGCGAGGACTTTACATGATCAGATTTTTTATCAAATCGAGCCGATTTGACTGCCTGTTTAGCCCAATAAGGGCCAGAATAAAGTGTTTCCGTTCACATGACCTATTCAATAATTATTCAATAATTGATTATAATCAATGCACATACTTTTCAGTCACCATGATCTCGTTGCCCAGCCGGCTGGGGTTGTAGAACACACCAACTGCATCTCTGCTGGGGGGTAAGACCCTCCCAACGAGTGTCATGGATATGACACTGAACAATTTGTTGGTGAATTTCCAGTAATGCTGGAGCTTTAGGGAATGCAAAGTACCCATTCATTGCTATCACTCCCAGGTTCACTGTGGCCAGCAACTGTAGGGTTCTATCTTTAGGTCTAAGAGAACTAAACTGTACTAAACTGAATTGTTTGAAATAGAACTGTTTTTGACATCGAAACTGTACTTATGATAAACGTAATTGATCGAAATAGGACTGTTTTGTTGAAACCTATATTTATACTAATTTGAATTGTTTGAATTAGAACTGTTTGACTAAACTTTATAGTTTGAAATAGAGATGTTTTTGACAATTAAACTGTGTACCTATGCTAAACTGAATTGTTTGAAATATAACTGTTTATTTGTATAAATATGGATTTGGCATTAAATAACCTACAAAAGTTGATATGCCATTAACCCAAACAATCAAACAACCAACTATGATCCTGTCATGAAGCATTATGGGTTGTCGAACACAGCCAACATGTTGGCGTGGGGGAGGTCTTACTCCTCTGCGGAGGTGCAGCCGGCGTATACTACAGTTTTTACCGACTGGGGGTAAACTTAGACAAAAATTATATATATATTCTAATAAACCGAAACTAAAACATTAACAACACAGTCGATAGTCGGCTGGGGCCGTAGATTACATCGACAGCATCTCTATTTGTTGGGGAGGGGGTCGTAAGACCCCCTCCCCAACAAATATCCAAGATATTATATTAAACTATTTGATTGGGAAGCTCCAGTCGTAGAGATTTGGGGAATGTAGAGTGGCCCTTCATTGCCATTACTCCCTGGTCAACACTGACATGGATTGGTAGCGCCTAGCAGGGTTCTAGCTATGGGTCGAATAGAACTGTTTGAAAATTTAACTGAGTGCAAACAAATGACTGATGTTTAATTGAATTGTTAGCATTGCATACCAATACTTGGAACCACTTTACTGTGTGCAAATACATGGTTAATATTAAAAAGAATTATAAGTGTTCGATAGCAAAAAACTTTTTAACTGTGTGTAAACGATACCAAAATAAAATTGTGTGCAAATTAGGTCTAACTCATTTAAAAATAAGATTACTAACAAACTATTCGCTTATATATCATCATCATTATCATGACGTGCCGCTAGCACGGATATCCCTCACATAGCTACTGAATGAATGTTCGAGCTGGTCGTCCTGCTTTTGCCCGGCCATGTGTGAGGGTCCATAGGAGTACATCACTTATGAGCTCGTCCCTGCTTCTCTAGCAGTGTTCTGCATGTCTGGTTCGTCTGACTTGGATAGTTTTCGTGATGGGAGGTAGGTGGCCGTATAGTTGGTGTTTTGTGGGGTGTTGCCGCAAGGACTTGTTCAATATTGCTCGCATGACTTATATATATACATATATGTGTGTGTGTGTGTGTGTATATGTGTGTGTGTGTGTGTGTGTGTGTGTGTGTGTGTGTATACATATATATGTATATAAAACCATTTGAATATGCGCAAACAAATTGCTGATGTTAAATTAAAGTGTTACTTTTGTATATCAATATTTGAGAACATTTAACTGTTAACTCTGTGCAAAATATTTATGAAAATTATCAGTGTTAGATACAAATTCCTGAAGGTCTTTAACTGTGTGCAAACAAATGAGCTCTAGCTGGTTTAAAAATGTTATCTATAATTCATGGGTTTACAAATCATTTATTCAATACATATTTGTATAAACAAGAGTTAGCTTTAAATAACCTAGAAGGGTTGGTATGCCATAAAAACCAACCAACTTACCTAAAACTGAATAGCATTTTTCAAGTGTTGCTTTGCATATACTTACTCTACTTCTGTACCTGATTAAATTCAAATTTCAGGTCTAAAATCTCACAGCACGGATGAAGGACTGCGAGTGTCTGAAAATTAACCATATATTTTCATATATTGATTTGAGTCAATAATAATTTCCGTTTTTAAAAGCAATTTGTAACTACAGATTTTAAACTTCTAATGTTTTAAACCCAACCAGAAATTATCCGATTAAAGAGTGTGTTCATATTTCATTTCTATTTAAGCAGGGAAAGAGTAATTTAATTTATAACCTCACGCTCCTAATTTCAAGGAACCGATAGTACATATTCAACATGAAATATTGTGGTAGTTTCAAAATAGCAAAAATATTACAGAAGCAGCTTAGAAATTTTGTATTGTTAAGGGCAAAGGTTTCATTACTGACCGTCAATTTTGAAATTAATTTCAAAAGTTATTGAGAGTTTAAACCAAGCTAAGACGCGCAAGTTGCTTTAAGAGATTTAGCGTAATACAAATCACGTAAAAATACTCGAAAATTAGTACTTGACCTCAATACATTCCTCTGCACAATCCGTCGACCCTTGAAAAAGATAGGGAAATTGAAAAAGTTGGGCGTTTGGCTTCCTCATACTCTTAGTGAGAAGAATAAGGAAGATCATATATCCATTGCGACAAGTTTTCTGTCAAAGTAGAATATCATTACAAGAGACAAAAATGGGTCTTTTATGACCATGAACAACGGAAAATGAAGTGGATTGACAAGAATGAATCTCGGCAGTCTACTTAAAAGCAAAGATAAGTTATGCTGTGTGTCTGGTGAGATCATTGCTGTGTTATTAATTTTCAGTTTTTGAAAACGGAATCAGACACTCAGTTCAGATTTATGCTCTTCTCAACTGTCAAGGGCACATGAAAATCTTCTGAGATAACGCTCTGAACTGGTCAATAATATAAACTTTGTACTTTACTATGATAACGATTTACACTGGTCTGTTCTGCCCATCCACCATGTTCATTAGATCTTGCACAAAGTGATTTCCAATCTTTTCGTTCTCAAGAAAATGTTCAAAATAAGAAAACAATTTTCTCAAAAGATCTGGGGAAAAAGGGTGGCGGCCTGAAATAAGTAGAGTTTTAACTGAGATGAAATAACAAGTTACATGATAAATGGCATGAGGAAATTCAAAATAATAGCAACTACTCTATTGATTGAAATTAATCTATTGTTAAATTATTCATGGATAAATTATATTTTGCAAAAAAATGGAAACTATTAATGATTCAGTCTAATATATTGCATATAAATTGTACTCCTAAACGTCAACTAACCCTCAGTCTAAAACTATTAAAGTATATTTCTGCTAAAATGTATGTAGTAATAAAAAAAATCACGAGTTTGAAGAAGCTCTAGTAAATTGTAAAATTAATATTTGAAATATAACGAGCAACGAAGTAAAATTATACGAAACAGAAAGTCTGGTTGGTTCAATCTATCAAATAACCAAAGTTCTTAGATAAATGAGGCAGTCTTATTCCTTACGTTTGTCGACAAACATTTCCATATATCAAGTAGCCTGGAAAAACTTTCACACACAAATTCCATGAAAGAAAGTTATTTTTGTACCCAAAATAAGCGTAATATCATTATATCACAAAATGCAATCATCCTAAAGGTACGACGCACTTGGGAACCTGAGAATAACTGAGGCAAAAGGTAGATATACCCATTAAATGGGGCATGTTTTCATGACAGCAGAGTTTATAAAGTATCCATACACTCCAATCGAGAAGAGGGAATATGTTTCAGATCCTTGAAAAAAAAGTATTCTCATAAAATGAACCTTGGAACGTGAATGTATCCCTGCACACGATGTGTGCATGGTACACAAATCATAAAGGAGACACGTTACCAGAAATCTTGATACGTAAAAGAGAGAAAAAAATAAACAACAACCTGTAACAATGATGGAAACTGATGTAATTTCTGCTTCGAAGAAAAATGACAAATCTTTATGTGTAAGAACAGTCGTAATCTGAATCACCGTATTAAATAGCATGAGCTGAATAGAAATATCAATCGAATTCTTTTTTTTTTTTTTAGAAAATTTAGCTCCTGCTATTTTTTGAAAATTTGGTATTTTTGGGGTTACACATCATTTGGACGAAATGATATTATATATATATATATATATATATATATATATATATATATATATATATATATATATATGTTAAAATGAAAAGGTTCGCAAATGATTTTAGATTTATTTACATTCTGGTTGAATCCAGTTTCTATGGCTGTCCCCTCGGAATTAATTATTCGTGAAGATTTTTGGTTCGTATGTTAAACAATCTATGAAGTTCCCTTTACAATAAAGAAGTTCAACACACAACCAATTGGTGTGGGGATGATCTCGTGGTGCGGTG
>OY757928.1:49941952-49992294 GCA_963585895.1 Sepioteuthis lessoniana | reverse complement strand
GAGGTGAGTTTGCCGAACTATTTACCCATAGATGAAGGGAGTATAGTTGGATGCATATCTATCCCAAAATTGTTAGCGCCCAGTGAAATGTAAACAGACTTGTTCAGGCTTTGAACTCCGTTCTCTGTGTACATTTCTTACTACAATAACCGTTACAACACGAGCGCCTCCAATATTTTGTAATTTGGTAGATTAATAATACTGTATCGAACATAAATAAATACACCTTTATCGATTTTTATTCTTTCTACAGGAACATTACGCTTTCAGAATATATGATATTAGGTATTATTTATTACCAAACTCTGCATAATTTAAACTCTAAAATCTAAAATTGTCTTTGACAAAAAGAAATGTTCGAATAAATTTTTAGGAACTTTGCAATTACATCTGAGAAAATTCTTTGGAATTTCATCCCAAATTTAAAAACAATAAAATACTATTAGGTTTAATTTCTATAAGTTCACAAGAGCAAAACAAATCATCGATAATGTTATATGCTTCCTTCTAAATCATTCATTTTGTATTCAATATAGGCAACGAAAATTCGAAAGGAAACAATATCCTTAAACTAAATACTGAATTAAATACAAAATTGAATAAAGATTAAAACAGGTTATTTAGTTTAACGGCATATCCCTTGATGGCTATTTTATGGCAAATACTGTTTGCACATGGACACACAAATACAGACACACATAATAAAACACACACACGCATAGATATAAACGATTTGTCATGAAATAGTTTGCAACCCAGTCGGAGGATTCCACAGAATACATCAGCTCCATCTCTGCAGAGAGATAAGACCACCCAACGAGTATCCTGCACATGACATAAAATTACCTGATTATGAGACTCCTGTTCCGGAGGCCAGGGGAATGTTGGGCACACCTTCATTGTAATTACTCCGAGGTTGACTCTGACCCAGAGTGACCGTAACTTATTGGGTCCCATCTATGGGTCAACTACAACTATTTCACCATTTAATTGTGTGCAAATAAATGATTGATGTTCAATTGAGTTGTTAGTCTTAAATAGCAATACATGGAATCTTGGATGATTAATAGTAAATAATTATTTGTGTTAAATAGAAATACTTCAAACCGCTTAACAGCGGGCAAACAAATTAGATCTTGCAGGTTTTGAAAATGTTATTTACAAAGTATGCGTTTACATATCCGATATATATAATCTGTGTATGTATGAACAGGAAGTGCACATTAAATATCCTATAAAGGTTGACATGCCATAAAACCCAACCAATCAAATAGTTTGAAGGGGGCTTTATTTTTAAATATGTAAGGGTTTATTTGTTTGCACACAGGTAAATGATTTAAAGTATTGCCTTATAACATAAATTTATATGATAATACTCATTTGTTTGCACACAGTTAAATGGTTTCAACTGTTATTACTTAATATCAATTACTCTATTTCTCTAATAATCATATCCAATTAGATATAAATAATTTGTTTGCACACAGTTAATAATAATAATGATTGTTTGCAGACAGATAAATGATTTCAAGTATTACTATTTAACTCTAGGAGGTGCCCGTGGTGTAATGGTTATCGTCGTAGGGGAATGGACACGGCGACACGAGTTCAAATCCTGGATGAGACTGATTGCATTTCACATAGCACTAATACCCTTGGGAAAGGTATGAATCCAATTATTCTCCCTCCAGCTATGGATAAGTAGTAGGGCAGACTTGGTTCTTCAGCCTTGGTGAGGCAACTAGTCTAGGAGAAGGAAAACTCTGAATTCAAACCGCTTAAAATCATTGACCTTGTGTAATATCCTGCCCGAGCGGAGGGGTTGGGTAAATATAATTACTCTGCACATACTAAAAAGGTTTCAAGTATTCATATTAATTGACCCACAGCCACCACCTCTTAGCATCTTTAAATTAAAGTGAGGTCGGAACAATTTGAAGGATAAATTATTGACAATTATATAAAAGCGAGGACTTTACATGATCAGATTTTTTATCAAATCGAGCCGATTTGACTGCCTGTTTAGCCCAATAAGGGCCAGAATAAAGTGTTTCCGTTCACATGACCTATTCAATAATTATTCAATAATTGATTATAATCAATGCACATACTTTTCAGTCACCATGATCTCGTTGCCCAGCCGGCTGGGGTTGTAGAACACACCAACTGCATCTCTGCTGGGGGGTAAGACCCTCCCAACGAGTGTCATGGATATGACACTGAACAATTTGTTGGTGAATTTCCAGTAATGCTGGAGCTTTAGGGAATGCAAAGTACCCATTCATTGCTATCACTCCCAGGTTCACTGTGGCCAGCAACTGTAGGGTTCTATCTTTAGGTCTAAGAGAACTAAACTGTACTAAACTGAATTGTTTGAAATAGAACTGTTTTTGACATCGAAACTGTACTTATGATAAACGTAATTGATCGAAATAGGACTGTTTTGTTGAAACCTATATTTATACTAATTTGAATTGTTTGAATTAGAACTGTTTGACTAAACTTTATAGTTTGAAATAGAGATGTTTTTGACAATTAAACTGTGTACCTATGCTAAACTGAATTGTTTGAAATATAACTGTTTATTTGTATAAATATGGATTTGGCATTAAATAACCTACAAAAGTTGATATGCCATTAACCCAAACAATCAAACAACCAACTATGATCCTGTCATGAAGCATTATGGGTTGTCGAACACAGCCAACATGTTGGCGTGGGGGAGGTCTTACTCCTCTGCGGAGGTGCAGCCGGCGTATACTACAGTTTTTACCGACTGGGGGTAAACTTAGACAAAAATTATATATATATTCTAATAAACCGAAACTAAAACATTAACAACACAGTCGATAGTCGGCTGGGGCCGTAGATTACATCGACAGCATCTCTATTTGTTGGGGAGGGGGTCGTAAGACCCCCTCCCCAACAAATATCCAAGATATTATATTAAACTATTTGATTGGGAAGCTCCAGTCGTAGAGATTTGGGGAATGTAGAGTGGCCCTTCATTGCCATTACTCCCTGGTCAACACTGACATGGATTGGTAGCGCCTAGCAGGGTTCTAGCTATGGGTCGAATAGAACTGTTTGAAAATTTAACTGAGTGCAAACAAATGACTGATGTTTAATTGAATTGTTAGCATTGCATACCAATACTTGGAACCACTTTACTGTGTGCAAATACATGGTTAATATTAAAAAGAATTATAAGTGTTCGATAGCAAAAAACTTTTTAACTGTGTGTAAACGATACCAAAATAAAATTGTGTGCAAATTAGGTCTAACTCATTTAAAAATAAGATTACTAACAAACTATTCGCTTATATATCATCATCATTATCATGACGTGCCGCTAGCACGGATATCCCTCACATAGCTACTGAATGAATGTTCGAGCTGGTCGTCCTGCTTTTGCCCGGCCATGTGTGAGGGTCCATAGGAGTACATCACTTATGAGCTCGTCCCTGCTTCTCTAGCAGTGTTCTGCATGTCTGGTTCGTCTGACTTGGATAGTTTTCGTGATGGGAGGTAGGTGGCCGTATAGTTGGTGTTTTGTGGGGTGTTGCCGCAAGGACTTGTTCAATATTGCTCGCATGACTTATATATATACATATATGTGTGTGTGTGTGTGTGTATATGTGTGTGTGTGTGTGTGTGTGTGTGTGTATACATATATATGTATATAAAACCATTTGAATATGCGCAAACAAATTGCTGATGTTAAATTAAAGTGTTACTTTTGTATATCAATATTTGAGAACATTTAACTGTTAACTCTGTGCAAAATATTTATGAAAATTATCAGTGTTAGATACAAATTCCTGAAGGTCTTTAACTGTGTGCAAACAAATGAGCTCTAGCTGGTTTAAAAATGTTATCTATAATTCATGGGTTTACAAATCATTTATTCAATACATATTTGTATAAACAAGAGTTAGCTTAAATAACCTAGAAGGGTTGGTATGCCATAAAAACCAACCAACTTACCTAAAACTGAATAGCATTTTTCAAGTGTTGCTTTGCATATACTTACTCTACTTCTGTACCTGATTAAATTCAAATTTCAGGTCTAAAATCTCACAGCACGGATGAAGGACTGCGAGTGTCTGAAAATTAACCATATATTTTCATATATTGATTTGAGTCAATAATAATTTCCGTTTTTAAAAGCAATTTGTAACTACAGATTTTAAACTTCTAATGTTTTAAACCCAACCAGAAATTATCCGATTAAAGAGTGTGTTCATATTTCATTTCTATTTAAGCAGGGAAAGAGTAATTTAATTTATAACCTCACGCTCCTAATTTCAAGGAACCGATAGTACATATTCAACATGAAATATTGTGGTAGTTTCAAAATAGCAAAAATATTACAGAAGCAGCTTAGAAATTTTGTATTGTTAAGGGCAAAGGTTTCATTACTGACCGTCAATTTTGAAATTAATTTCAAAAGTTATTGAGAGTTTAAACCAAGCTAAGACGCGCAAGTTGCTTTAAGAGATTTAGCGTAATACAAATCACGTAAAAATACTCGAAAATTAGTACTTGACCTCAATACATTCCTCTGCACAATCCGTCGACCCTTGAAAAAGATAGGGAAATTGAAAAAGTTGGGCGTTTGGCTTCCTCATACTCTTAGTGAGAAGAATAAGGAAGATCATATATCCATTGCGACAAGTTTTCTGTCAAAGTAGAATATCATTACAAGAGACAAAAATGGGTCTTTTATGACCATGAACAACGGAAAATGAAGTGGATTGACAAGAATGAATCTCGGCAGTCTACTTAAAAGCAAAGATAAGTTATGCTGTGTGTCTGGTGAGATCATTGCTGTGTTATTAATTTTCAGTTTTTGAAAACGGAATCAGACACTCAGTTCAGATTTATGCTCTTCTCAACTGTCAAGGGCACATGAAAATCTTCTGAGATAACGCTCTGAACTGGTCAATAATATAAACTTTGTACTTTACTATGATAACGATTTACACTGGTCTGTTCTGCCCATCCACCATGTTCATTAGATCTTGCACAAAGTGATTTCCAATCTTTTCGTTCTCAAGAAAATGTTCAAAATAAGAAAACAATTTTCTCAAAAAGATCTGGGGAAAAAGGGTGGCGGCCTGAAATAAGTAGAGTTTTAACTGAGATGAAATAACAAGTTACATGATAAATGGCATGAGGAAATTCAAAATAATAGCAACTACTCTATTGATTGAAATTAATCTATTGTTAAATTATTCATGGATAAATTATATTTTGCAAAAAAATGGAAACTATTAATGATTCAGTCTAATATATTGCATATAAATTGTACTCCTAAACGTCAACTAACCCTCAGTCTAAAACTATTAAAGTATATTTCTGCTAAAATGTATGTAGTAATAAAAAAAATCACGAGTTTGAAGAAGCTCTAGTAAATTGTAAAATTAATATTTGAAATATAACGAGCAACGAAGTAAAATTATACGAAACAGAAAGTCTGGTTGGTTCAATCTATCAAATAACCAAAGTTCTTAGATAAATGAGGCAGTCTTATTCCTTACGTTTGTCGACAAACATTTCCATATATCAAGTAGCCTGGAAAAACTTTCACACACAAATTCCATGAAAGAAAGTTATTTTTGTACCCAAAATAAGCGTAATATCATTATATCACAAAATGCAATCATCCTAAAGGTACGACGCACTTGGGAACCTGAGAATAACTGAGGCAAAAGGTAGATATACCCATTAAATGGGGCATGTTTTCATGACAGCAGAGTTTATAAAGTATCCATACACTCCAATCGAGAAGAGGGAATATGTTTCAGATCGTTGAAAAAAAAGTATTCTCATAAAATGAACCTTGGAACGTGAATGTATCCCTGCACACGATGTGTGCATGGTACACAAATCATAAAGGAGACACGTTACCAGAAATCTTGATACGTAAAAGAGAGAAAAAAATAAACAACAACCTGTAACAATGATGGAAACTGATGTAATTTCTGCTTCGAAGAAAAATGACAAATCTTTATGTGTAAGAACAGTCGTAATCTGAATCACCGTATTAAATAGCATGAGCTGAATAGAAATATCAATCGAATTCTTTTTTTTTTTTTTTAGAAAATTTAGCTCCTGCTATTTTTTGAAAATTTGGTATTTTTGGGGTTACACATCATTTGGACGAAATGATATTATATATATATATATATATATATATATATATATATATATATATATATATATATGTTAAAATGAAAAGGTTCGCAAATGATTTTAGATTTATTTACATTCTGGTTGAATCCAGTTTCTATGGCTGTCCCCTCGGAATTAATTATTCGTGAAGATTTTTGGTTCGTATGTTAAACAATCTATGAAGTTCCCTTTACAATAAAGAAGTTCAACACACAACCAATTGGTGTGGGGATGATCTCGTGGTGCGGTGTGTAAAGCGCATGACTGCTGAATCGTAATAAACAAGTACGAACTCCACTTGAGCTATTACGTTCACTTTCGGACAAATATGAACCACCTTATCCTCCCATCTATTGGTAAAATAGATTTTGCATTAAATAACCCAAGAAGGTTGATGTACCATTAAACAACAAAAGCAAACAAACAAACAAATACAACCAATGTTTCATTTGTCCGAAGACGACTATACTGTCCGAAACACGTGCTGCACAAGAATATACATATACAAAACAATACTATATATATATATATATACATATATATATAGTGCGTTTTTCACTTATTTTATCTCTATTTCCTCCTCTTCCTTACAACTTAATTTATCTTTCTTGGTGCTGTCATTGTTTCTCCTCTACTTGCCACTTACCTCCTTTCGTGCTCAATCACAAATATCCTTAGGTGCCTGTGGTGTAGTCGTTATCGTCATAGGAAATGGACACGGCGACACGAGTTCAAATCCTGGACGAGACTGATTGCATTTCACATAGCACTAATACCCTTGGGAAAGGTATGAATCCAATTATTCTCCCTCCAGCAATGGGTAAATAGTAGGACAGACTAGATTCTTCAGCCTTGGTTTGGCAACTAGTCTAGGAGAAGGAAAACTCTGAATTCAAACCTGTTAAACTCCGCTTAAAAATTGACCTTGTGTCATATCCTGCCCGAGCGGAGGGGTTGGTAAATAGTATCACAAATATCCTTAGGTATTTAAGGCAAGATTTACTATAAAATTATTCTTACCCAATCTGATTTGTGTGGTAAAGTTTCTTTTCGCCGCATGAAAAATTTAGATGACAACATAGTACCGGGGTTCAATTCCAGGTAGATTCATACATATAACTCATAAGATGGTACTTGATGCTTTATAAATTAACATTCCGCATTGTAATGTGTGTATCAAGAGTAAAGTGGAGCAATCCAGGGAAAGGAGTTGCGCCCTCTCCTACATCTCGGGTCTCCCTCGACTACAATTACGAACTTGTTGACAAAAAGTAGTGATACTATTTAAACCAATTGTTGGGAAGGAAGGGATAAAGAAGTTCATAACTTTTCCCAAGGGTATTAGACCGAAAGGGACTGGAGTTCGAACTTGCTTACTAGGATGTCGTAGTTAAGTTATTTAGTAAGAAGACCACTCAGTAACAAGACCCATATTGCATCGACACTGATTAAAACGCGGGAAGATGTACCAATTACGACTCGTCTACGGCATCCCCTAAGAAACCGTCGCAGCCATAATGATGCCATATAAAAATACGAAAGTGAAAGTCTGTTCCCCGGATGGAGACACAGACTACTTCGACATTGTAGCAACTGTGCTACAAGGAGACACACTAGCCCCAAACCTATTTATCATCTGCCTAGACTATGTGCTTAGAACGTCTATTGATATTATGAAAGATAACGGTTTCAAGATGGTAAAGGAAAGGTGCAGAATATACCCCGCACAAACAATTACGGACGCAGACTACGACGATAACATAGCGCTTCTGGCAAATACACGCGACCAAGCCGAAAACCAGCTACATAGTTTGGAACGAGCAGCTGCTAGCATAGGCCTCTATGTCAATGCGGACAAGACGGAATACATGTGCTTTAATCAAAGAGGCGACATATCCACACCAAATAGTAGTTCTCTGAAACTAGTGGACGATTTCACCTACCAAGGTAACAGTGTCTTTTCAACCGAGAAAGACATCAACACGCGACTAGCAAAGGCGTAGACAGCTATTGATAAACTATCGGCCATAGATAAATCAGACCTGACCGATAAAATAAAACGCAGTTTTTTCCACGTAACGGCCCTGTTGATACTGCTATATGGATGTAGTCCGTGGATGCTAATTAAACGTATGGAGAAAAAGCTTGACGGCAACTACACAAGAATGCTGTGAGCTGTACTGAACAAGTTCTGGTGGCAACACCACACAAAACAGCAGCTATACAGCCACCTACCATCCATCTCGAAAATTATCAAAGACGAACCAGATATGCGGGACACTGTTGGAGAAGTGGGGATGTACTTCAGTCGACCCCTTCACATGGACGAGCAAAGGCAGGACAACCAGCTAGAACCTATATACAACAGCTTTGAGCCGATACAGGATGTAGCCTTGAAGACCTCTCGGGAGCAAAGGACGATAGAGACGGGTGGCAAGAGAGGGTCAGGAAGATCTGTGCTGGCAGTGCGACATGATGATGATGACGACTTGTTCACATGTGTCGTGGACTGCAACAACGCAGTAAGCAAGTTCAAACCCTAGTCGCTCTATTAAGTTTACTATCGGACTTTGGAAAAGTATGGACCCCACATCTCATTTGTAATGAGCTAAGTACTACCACTATTGTTCGTTTACTCCAATCGCTTTGACATTAAGTAACCCACAGAGATTGATATACCTTTACACAAGAGACCAAACAAAATCCATTTTTAATGTTTTTCATTAATGTGATCAAAAGTATATTTTACCTGTTTCCTTCGCCAATGGCAGG
The DNA here is from genome assembly GCA_963585895.1 of Sepioteuthis lessoniana. Classification (NCBI taxonomy): domain Eukaryota; kingdom Metazoa; phylum Mollusca; class Cephalopoda; order Myopsida; family Loliginidae; genus Sepioteuthis; species Sepioteuthis lessoniana. The sequence goes on along the minus strand of OY757928.1, from coordinate 49,983,345 downwards.
ATGTGACACAAGGTCAGTTTTTAAGGTAACCACTGTTCAGATATTCCCTTCTCTGAGCTGAGTTGTCATTCTAAGGCTGAAAGGGCAAGCCTGCCCGATTATTTATCCAGACCAGCGATAGATTCATGACTTTTTTAATTGTATCAGCACGAGGAGAAACACAACGTTGACCATGATTTGGTCACTGGTCACCGAGTTAATTCAGTGGGACTAGAACCGTTACGCTCGGAGGGCCTCCATATGTCCTCCAAAGTAGCAAATATATTTGGGATGAATTTCTATGGGAAGAAAGTTTAGCAATTAACAAAAAACCTTGTGTGATAATTGACAGCTTATAAAATATATCCGTTGTAATGATACTTTTTTATAGCAGAATTCATACATCGGCCTGTGTAGTAATAACAATGATCTAGTGTATATTGTTTACAACAGAAAAATAAAAAGGTTATTGGCATAATTTATTTGACGTCTTTACCCAAAACGGTAAAATAGCATTCAACTTTCTTGCTTTTCACTCACTCTCTCTCTCTCTCTTTCTCTGTCTCTCTTTCTCTCACACACACGGACAATAACAGACGTACATAGATCAGCACAAATAACACACAAGTATACAAATGTGCACACACACACACACACACACACACACACACACACACACACACACACACACACACACACACAATATAACCACATGCACTCAATAACACAGAGCCATACCAGCACACACACACACACACACACACACACACACACACACACACACACACACACACACACACACACACACACACAATATATATAACCACATGCACTCAATAACACAAATAACACACAACCACACACACACACACACACACACACACAATATTACTACATGCACTTAATAACACAAATAACATAAAGCCACACACACACACAAAGCCACACACACACACACACACACACAATATTACCACATGCACTTAATAACACAAATAACATAAAGCCACACACACACACAAAGCCACACACACACACACACACAATATTACCACATGCACTTAATAACACAAATAACACAAAGCCACACACACACACACAAAGCCACACACACACCCACATACACACTAAAACACCGGCATAAAATAACAGAGACGACTCCTGCGCATAGAAACATACACACACACACACACAAAAAGAATAAGAGATGCATAAATAAACACACATACAAATGCACAAAAACACATACAAAAATCATTTACGGACACAGAGAAAAAAATACAAAAAGAAATATTCGCACAATGTACATAAAAATACGCACATATACATAAAATGACGTGGAAAAATACACATAGATACACCGAAGCTCAAATGCATGTACAAGTACAAATACAATATAAACAAATATATATATATATATATATATATATATATATATATATATATATATATATATATATATATATATATATATATATATATATGAAAATTTTTGAGGGTGGTCAAATAGGTTTGGCTAGCAGTACATATATCGTGAGAGAAAGAGATAGAGACAGAGAAACAGAGGAATTGATAGTGGTATATATATATATATATATATATATATATATATATATATATATATATATATATATATGTGTGTGTGTGTATATATATATATATATGTATATATATAAATATATATATATATATATATATATATATATATATATATATATATATATAGATAGATAGATAGATAGATAGATAGATACCTCCATCTATTTCTTTGCCAAGTTGATTGAAGCTGTAGAATGCACCAACTGCACCTCAGCAGAGGGTGAAGACCCTCCCCCAACGAGTGTCCTGTTATGACGCTAAACAATCGAATGATATGGTTCTAGTGATGATGGAGCATTGAGGAATACAGAGTACACCTTCATTGCCATCACTCCTGCATACCAATGCTAAATTTAATTACTTGAAATATAACTGTTTTGATATTTAAACTGCGCACTCGTGCTAAACTGAATTGTTTGAAATGGAACTGTTTTTGACATTGAAACTGTACTTACGTTAAGCTGATTTTTCTTTTTAACTAGAACTGTTTTGACATTTAACTGTGTGTAAAGAAAATCATTACTTATCCTCAACTAAATTGGTTGAATTAGAACTGTTTAACGAAACTGAATTTTTTGAAATAGAAATATTTTGACAATTAAACTGTGTACTCGTGCTAAACTGAATTGTTTGAAATAGAACTGAGTATTTGTATAAAAATGGATCTGGCATTAAATAACCTACGAAGTTTGATATGCCATGAAAACCAACCAATCTATCGATTTCTCTGTCCGTCTGTCGTACATATATATATATATATATATATATATATATATATATATATATATATATATATATGTATTTGGTGTCCAAAGTATTTGGTAGCCTTCAAAAATTTTCATTTCTCATCGTAAAAGTATGATTTTGATGAAACAAGCACCACAATGATTTACGTAGAAATAGAAATCTTCCTCAGTAACTTTGACATTAATATAACCAGATATCTTTTAAAGGCTTTTTTCTTTAAAACTGAACATGAATAAAACGTTTTCCAATATGTATATTATACCACTACTTGAACTCACATTAGACTATACTGTATTGAATTACTGTCCGCTAGATACTACCCGTTGTACCTATGCAGAGGACAATTTTATCAGTCACCACTTTGCTTGACAGAAGGCTGACTGTTCCAAACATCACCGCACAACTGAATCAATGTCCTAAAAATATATATCAGCATCCACTGTGAAGAAGGCCTGTATGGCAGAATATTTGATAAGAAACCACTTTTGAGGTTAGCCAAATAATGTCAAAAGGCTCCAGTGGGCCCAAGTACAAAAAGACTAAGAAACAGTGCAGTGAAATAAAGTCCTTTGGACTAAAGAAACAAAATGTGAAATTTTTCGGTCAAAGAGGAGGGTCTATGTGAGGCGAAGTGTTGGTAAAAAAGTTGCAACCCCCTGTATCACACCAACCGTAAAGCATGGTGGAGGCTCTGTTATGGTGTGGGGATTTTTGCCAATTGCAACGTTGGGTATTTGTACCTGGTGAAAGTCAAATTGAATCAGACCGGCAATCACAGCATAGTGCTGCATTACGCGATTCTACCCGGAACTTAGTTTCTGGGTGGTCAGGGATTTGTACTCATGCTACATAATGATCCAAGACAACTCTGCCAGAGGTACATTAAAAGTAAGAAGGAAGAACACGTTCTTCAACTGATGTCTAGGCCGGCGCAATCAGTCAATTTAAATTCCATTGAAAGGGTGTCGGATGAACTTGACCGATAGGTAAAAACTGAGTAACCTAGAATTGTGTTTCACCTCTGGCAACTGTTATAAGAAATCTGGGAAGAACTATCTTTAGTCAAGTATTTGGAGGGAAAAAATGCCTAGAATCTGTGAAGCAGTGATAGCATCCAAAGGGGGTCATTTTGATGAATCCAAAGTTTAAGAATTTTTCGTGTTTTATTTTGGTTGATTTGTATTTAATTTGGCCCAGAAAGTCTAGTATTTAGAATAATAAATAGAACCATTGTGATTTTTTACTTGTTTCATTAAAATAAATCTTTTAGAAATAAAAAAAATTGAGCATGGCCAAATATTTTTGACTGGTAGTTTGTATAGATGTGAAATCAACTGATTCCCGTAAAAAAAATATTATTGTGAATTGAATTACCAAGACCAGAAAATCCGGCGAACACTTACGCACTACCTACGGAAACACTGGACAGGTGTTTCGACCATATTAGGTCACATCACCAGTGTATACAGTGACCTCTACTACTGGAGATTGAACCAGCGACCACAGCTTGCAGAGCTGAATCTCTACAACTGAGCCTCTAGTCCATATCACACATAAGTGACGCCAAATTAACTAGTAATGGAAATTGCCTGGCCAATTAACCTGAATGTGTTTTGCAAGTTACATCCGTAAACTTTACAGAGGACACGGTCACCTCCAGGGCCACGTCTTCCCATGTGGATAAGAAATACGCATCTTTGTACTTATTATGACCTCAAGGGTAAGGATATAGATCTCCAGTGGTGGAGATTACTGCTGATGAGACCTAATAAGGTCAAAACAGCTGTCCAGTGTTTCTGTATGTCGTGCGTAAGTGTTCGACCGATTTTCTGGTCATGATAATTCAATTCACAATATAACTCCTCTACTTAAACAAAAAAATGTGGAAAAAAATGTTAATTGTGTCAAATATGCTAAAGAAGTTGTACATTTTTTATTTGCTTTTTTTATATTTATTGACCAATCAGCGATTATGCAGTGGTTTTAAAATTTCTTTAAGATTCCCATGTGATATTATTTGACTTGTCGCGAAAAATTTAAAGGATCATAACCCGAAATAATTTTTAAAATCTTTTCACTCCTAGATTGTTTAAAATACATTTTTATCACATAAAAATCAATGATAAATCATTCTTTTTAATGTGATTTTGAGGCTTTCAATCTTATGAATAAGCAATGATATAGATAAAATATACAGTAGATTACGGATCCCTTCAGTGAACCAACTCACACTTTTGAAATTATTCCTTTTGAGTGAAAATACAATATTCCATTCCTTCTGTAATGTATTTAATTTCAAAATCGTATCATTTGAAATTGACCGAAAATATTTTGTTTACACAGACATGCTATTAGTCATAATTTTTGCCTAGCTGATGAAATTTCTATCTACATCCATTTTCCTATCAGTACATAAACATACTTTTTCTCTTAACCACTCACACACAGATATTTTACACATGCAAAATATATCACCAAAAGTTAGAAAATCGTAAACTGCTACATTGCATGTATCTACTTTGCTTTCTCTATGAAAATATTTGCGCTTGGACCAATATTATCTTTTCTTACAAGAGAGGACTTTGTAACTTCTATTTTTCAACAAACATTTCACCCAATTTGAAGGAAGGGTTTTTTTTAATTCGTAGATCAGTGTTTTGTTCAATCACTTTATTTGGTTGAGGTCGGACTGGAGCGTTGGTGGTACGTACAGTTCGACGTCTACTCGACAACTGGACTCTGGATCAGTACAACTATTACTACGATATCCTTACTGCTGTTGGGCGCCGCTTATGTATCTTCTGTATGTGTGCTGTATGGCTAAATTTGCATATCATGTTTGGGTGCGTGCAAATATGCATATTCATAAGCCGGCTCTGTTACTTCAGGGAAACGTCCCTGAATAATATTCTTCCACTACCATGAACATTTACACACTTATTCCGCAACGTACCTGTTAAACATGTTTAATCAAATAGGAATGACGCTTCATGCTTTCCTATTCGTTCTTTGATCTCTATCGAGATGTTTATCACTCCGCCCAACAATAGTTCCATATCTCAATACATACAAAACACATTCGCACTCCCTCTCCCAAATAGCGAAAAATTCAGAAAACACCTCAATATTACGCAAAAACAAACAAACAAAAATTATAATTTTTTGAAGCTCTCTATATAATGAAATACAAAGCTTCTTAAAACAAGACCAACTTCAAACAAAACAGCCACATTCTAAAACGTTTTTAAAACTTTTCCCGCCAATTCCTTTTTTTTTTCTTAGAGTGAATTTCTTTTCTTTCGTTAATTCCCCTCCCACTTGTTCTTCCATCTACTTATCATGTGAATGAATATCACTTGTCATTGCTTTTATCATTTCAATATTCGTTCCTCCAAAAGAGCACCAGTTGGAGTCAAAAGTACTTGATAAAAATACGGTGATTTTCTGAATTCCTTCCATATGAAAATTAAAAGACCCAGACAAAAACTGGAACGGATCTATGGTACCATAAGGAGACACGAAGAGTCTATCCTATCTAATCAAACACGTTTAAAAGAGAAAATGCAGGTTCCTCCCCTCCATATATATATATATATATATATATATATATATATATATGTATATATATATAATACCGGTCAAAGGTTTTGGACCACTTTGAATTGTTTCTCTAAGTTGATTAAAGAACTTATTTTGGGATATTCGGATTTAAATTTACCTATTGTTTACTTTCTTATCATTGTTTAATATCCAAAAATATATTTCTGCAAGCCTTATGAATTCATTTACGTACGCTTTGAAAAAATTTTTAAAGTCTAATACCTTTACTGACCTGTCAAGTTGAAAATTATAGATATTTCTACTCCCCTGCTTGTGAAATATTCAATTCAATTAATTAATGTGATTGAAATTAATTTTAAGAAACCGTTAAAATACCAAGAACAAAACAAATTAGTACCGAAAAAAAAGGCTCCAAGGGGACATTCTTTCTATAGTAGGGTATTTCGTGCGTGAGATTATAAGAATATTATTGGTATCAAAAAATGGGATGGATTATTGCTTGCAGTGACATGCAGAAACCGGGGCAAATGTTTACAGAAAATGATCTGGGAGATCCAGAATAGAATAAATTGTATAGAATAGACAAATCCAATACCTGTTATAGCAGTTAAGAGAAGGAAACTTTTGGCTAGGCTTAAAGGTTCTGTGTAATTTAAGAAGTCTCTATTAAAGAAGAAAATTAGAATACAGTGTGTAAAAATAGCACAAATATTGGACTTTACAATATTGGAAAAAGAATGCTACAGAAAAATGAATAAAAATTTGAGCATTCTGAAAGAAAACTAGAGTAATTGTCTGACAAACTTCTTCTGAACGAATGAGGGAAAATTGCATTTTTTAACTGTTAACCATGATAGTGGTACTGTAAAGATACGGGATGCTTTGGAGGTGAGATTCCTTGAAACTTGGTTCAAGTTAAATTTATTATGTGAAAATAAAAAGTATCATTCAATACTCCCGAGGCATACATTTATTCCTGGCTGCTGAATTATTGGACAATATTTTCTTTTGCAACGAGATAATGATCAAAATTGGAGTTAAAAACTGTACAAATTATGTACAATCAAAGGAAGATAAGGGGATCTTGTAAATCAAGACTTGACTCCCTGTGTCTCAAGATCTTTCCTCAAATGAACCAGTCTGGGATGAAATTGATCTTAAAGTTTGAAATTCTGTGAATGAATAGGATGTATTAATACATTTGCAACAAAATAGTTTTATAAATCACTAAAAAGGATGCCAAGAATTGGGACAGAAATAATAAAACTTAATTTATCTTAAAAGATTGGCCGAAAAAAAAAACAAGGTGGTTCAAAACATTTGTTCCATTGTGACACGACGCGTGGGTAAATACATTAATATGTAAAATTAAAATTCATGAAATATATGAAAATTTTTATTTTTTTTTTTATTTTTATTTTTTTTTTATTTTTTATTTTTTTTTTATTTTATTATGTACACATGGGAAGCAGCATGATGTACGTTAAGGTATTTGAATAAACCAATGGACGACCAAACTCAATACCCAAATGGGTCCTGGACGTGAGTTTGACGACTTTTCGCTCAGGATCGACAGTTCGATCGGGGAACTACTGCTGCTCCTCTATAAGAGTGGCTTCTATAGAAGAGAATAAAACAGCCATCAAAAGATAACCATGACCCACACTCAAACCACTTACACAAACCGCATCGCTCTTCGCGCGGGTAAAAAAGGGGCGCGTCCGGCTGAGGTTGGAGCCCTGGCCTCGGTGTTCGAAAAATCAGCTACAGAGCTCAAACAATCAAAACTACTAAAATGCAAGCAAACACTACAAATAGCCACATTTAACGTAAGAACCTTAAATAGAATAGGACAACTCCCAGAGCTAATCGCATCGGCCGAAGAACATAAAATAGACATAATATGCATACAAGAACACAGATACACGCACACAGAAGATATCAAATATCACGAAACTGGCAATGGATGGTCGCTCGCCACTGTATCCGCATGGAAAAACTCTGTCAACGCCGCAGTGGGAGGGGTAGGATTGCTTATAGGACCTAGAGCACTAAAAACGCTTAATAGCATAGAGAAAATACAACCTAGAATGATGGTAGCTACATTTAACGGAAACCCCAGAGCAACAATCGTCTCATGCTACAGCCCCACCAATGTTAGTGAAGAAAATGAAATAGTCACCTTCTACGATGAGTTATCCTCATTAGTGCGTAGCATCCCGAAACACAACATGTTAGTCATTGGCGGAGACATGAATGCACAAATCGGGAAAAACGGAAACAACAAATACAGCCTCCACAACACGTCAAATAGAAATGGGCAACATCTAACAGATTTCATGATAGAAAATAGATTAGCATGCCTCAATACAAACTACCAAAAAAGAGAGGGCAAACTATGGACATACACGTACGCAAACAATACTAAAGCTCAGATAGACTACGTCCTTATAAACAAGAAATGGAAGAATAGTGCATTGAATTGCGAGGCATACTCCTCTTTTGAGGGTGTGTCCACCGATCATCGAATAGTCACAGCGAAAATACGGTTAAGCCTACGAAAAAACGACAAACGAACAGCGACCAACAAACACTATGACTGGGCCCTATTAAACAACAAAGATGTCAGAGATAAATACGTATTAGAATTAGGAAACAGATTCGAAACACTACAAGAAAAGACGGAAAAAAGTACACCAAACGACGAATACGAAAATTTCGTCAATGCACACCTTGAGGCAGCAGCAAAATACATTCCAACAAAAATTAAAACTAAATATAGAGTCCCATGTGAAACCTTAGCGGTGAGAGAAAAACGTGCACTAGTGAAAACAGCCTCCAAAAACTATCGAAAAAACCCAACAAACACAAATGCCTTAAAACTAAAAACGGCACAAAATCAATTAGCAGGCATATATATAAAGGAACAGACAGAATACATTCAAAATGAGATAGATAAGATTAGAGACTCGGTAGAAGATAGACAATCTAGAATTGCCTGGCAAACAATAAACGAAGTGAGCAGAAGAAAGAACACAGCCAAAGCAAAACTTAAAGCAGCAAACCAACAAGAAAGAATAAAACTGTGGAAACAGCACTTCAAAAACTTACTTGGAAACCCACCAAAAATAACGCATGAACCAATCACGAGAATAATTAGCAAACAATTAGACATTAAACTTGGACCGTTCACACAAGGAGAACTCGACTCGGTTCTCAGAAAAATTAAAAATAGGAAAGCTGCAGGACTGGACGAAATACCCCCGGAAGTATGGAAGACCAGACAATTCGACGACATACTGCTCCGACACTGCAACGCAGTATACAATCAAAATCCGATAGATAGATGGACGAAGGGATGCATACTCCCCTTCCCTAAAAAGGGGGACCTCGGATTAGCCAAAAACTACCGAGGCATAACACTTACATCCATATCTGCCAAAATCTACAATGCCCTACTACGAAACCGAATAGAACCCAAAATCGACAACATACTTAGAAAAAACCAAAATGGCTTCCGAAGAAATAGATCTACGACCTCACAAATACTAACCGTCCGCAGAATCCTTGAAGGTGTACGGGCAAAGAACCTACAAGCGACATTAATATTTGTCGACTTTACCAAGGCTTTCGACTCCATTCACAGAGGAAAGATGGAACAAATCCTACTAGCGTACGGCATACCTAAAGAAACCGTAGAGGCAATAACGATTCTCTATAGAAACACTAAAGTAAAAGTACGATCACCAGATGGAGACACAGAATACTTCGACATTGTAGCAGGAGTACTACAAGGGGACACGCTGGCTCCGTATCTCTTTATCATTTGTCTAGACTACGTACTTAGAACATCGATTGACAAAATCAAAGAGAATGGCTTCGAACTGACGAAGAAAAGAAGCAGAAGATACCCCGCAACAACAATTACCGACGCCGACTACGCCGATGACATAGCGATACTCGCAAATACACCTGACCAAGCCGAAACACTTCTGCATAGCTTGGAACGAGCAGCAGCAAGCATAGGCCTCCATGTTAATGCACACAAAACGGAATATATGTGCTATAACCAAACGGGGGACATCTCCACTCTAGAAGGAACCCCTCTTAAACTAGTAGACAAATTCACGTACCTAGGAAGCAGCGTCGAATCAACCGAAAAGGACATCGAAACGAGGTTAACGAAAGCATGGACAGCTATCAATAGGCTATCGACTATATGGAAATCAGACCTAACCGATAAAATGAAACGCAGTTTCTTCCAGGCAGCGGTCACATCGATACTGCTATATGGATGCACTACATGGACGCTAACAAAACGGCTGGAGAAGAAACTAGATGGCAATTACACAAGAATGCTGCGTGCAATCCTGAACAAGTCCTGGCAGCAACACCCCACAAGACACCAACTGTACGGCCACCTGCCCCCTATCACGAAAACTATTCAAGTTAGGCGAACCAGACATGCAGGACATTGCTGGAGAAGCAGAGATGAACTCATAAGAGATGTACTCTTATGGATCCCCACACACGGCCGCGCAAAAGCAGGACGACCAGCACGAACGTACATTCAGCAGCTATGTGAGGATACAGGTTGTTGTCCTGAAGACCTACCTAGGGCGATGAACGATAGGGAGGAGTGGCGAAAGAGGGTCAGGGATATCCGTGCTGCCAGCACGATATGATGATGATGATGATGATATATATATATATATATATATATATATATATATATATAAAACGAAAAGATCCTTAAGATAAGTATCTTTTTGCTCAAGGCTTAAATTGACCTAAAAAACTGGTTGATTGTTCCTAAAGGTCAGTTTAGTACGAGATAATTACTTTTGATTTTAAAGCTCAGCGGATTTATTTAATTTTTCGGTTGTCAACTAACTTCATCGATCATAATGATAAAACGGGTCATTTCATAAAACATCTTTTTTTATTCCTTATCTTAAAGGTCAATGTCAAAAGGGAGATTTAATTTTGCTCCTCCTTAAATAAAGGTGAGCTGGGCATGGCTCATCCAGTCAGAGGAGGCTGAATTTTTTTTGTTCAACCCCATTACTCTAAACCTGTTCCCACTGGTCAAAGTATTTAAAAGGGGTTTTCCCAATACCTGTAAAATATAATCCTGAACTAAGATTGGCTCACCAAGGGGAATATGACTCCTAATTGTCTCTTATTGGACAACCAACCAGAAACCGTTTTTAGTCCAGATATTGATCTATAAAAATAGGATGGTAAAACGAATCTTCAGAGAAGATGAGAAAAGGGACTAAGAAGAAACTCAAGACTTCCAAAGAAACATCCCTTCCATTCTAGACCCGAGGCATTCCGAACAACCTTCAGACTTTACAAAAATTCAAATTCCCAGACTTTAGTGACATTCGTGTCTTTCTAACCGCACCTCACCGTCAGTCTTCCTCTCTCGATATTTTTCTTCCTTTTTTGCCGGGAAAGCAAACATCGTTTCCTTGTGATTTATTGTCTCAAACATGTTTCAATAAAAACCATTTCGTTTGTTAACAACGGATTTGCTCTATTCTTTGAGTTGCTAGACAATCTAGCCACTCATATTACCTGACTGTCAAAAGAATATCCGGCTGAATTGTGTCAACCCAACTTTGTTGATCTTTCAAACACAGCGTGAGCACGGAAGGATTGACAAAGTAAACAGTTGGAAGCTAATGTGGTAGTCACGAACACAACAGCCACAACAAGTACTGTGACTAAAAGTCACACCACATTGAGCTCCGTGATTTGCATAGGACCACACCAAAGTGTGTATATATATATGTATATATATATATATATATATATATATATATATATATACAAGGTGCATACGACAAGTTTCCAGACTCTTTTCGTATGAGAACTTTTATTGATAGTACACACATGAAACTCTAGTCCTCTTCCAAGTAATCTCCTCCGGCTCCAATGCACTTTTTGTACCATTCTAACAATTTCTGAAAGGCCCCATGGAAGTCCTCTGGTCTGAGCATGTCAATGACCTTCGTCACAGCCACTTTCATCTCCTCAATCGTCTCATAACGACAGTCTCTGAGCTTAGGGAATAAGCAAACGTCACAGAGAGAAAGGTCTGGGCTATAGGAAGGCTGGGGAACTGTCTTGATGCCCATCTTGGTCAAATAGTCTATGACAAGGATGGAGTTGTGGACGGGTGCATTATCCTGGAAGAAATGCCACTGACCCGATTTGAAGAGTGCTGGCCTCTTCCCTAGGAATCTCTTCCTGAACTCCCTGAAAACCTCAACAGAGTAGCCCTAACCCTAACCCTTTGGCCACACAACTCTTGTGTATTGACTTCCTAACTCCTCCCACACCTCTCATCATCCCTCACAGACTCCCTGCTTTCCTTGAATCTCTTATGCCACTCAAAAACAGATGCTCGATTCATACAAGATGGTCGAAAAGCAGTCTGAAGCATTCCATACGTTTCTGTGGCATTTTTTCCAAGTTTAAAACAGAATTTTATTGCATATCGTTCTTCTAAATTGTCAGATTGCATTTTTGAAATTCACCAGGTGTGACAAACAGGCTTTAGTAGGGTGTATTCCAATTTCTGCTGTAGCAGTTCGTTTAACCTGAAATCATAAAAAGTTGCCAGTCATTTCATTATATGTATAGCAATAACATACTGAATCTTCAAGAGTCGACGACATTTTTAAATGCCCATACGAAAAAAAGTCCGGAAACCTATCGTATGTACCGCGTATATCCACTTGTTTCTATATATTTGGTTTGGATTTATGGATTATCAAATATTGTAGGTAATTTGATACCAAATCATGCATATAAATATATATTAAAAATATATGATTTTTAAAGAATTTTTGGATGATATATTTAAACGAGCCTGATCTCATTTTATTTCGACATAGAAAAATGGTTTCAAGTATTGCTATCGAAGACATACCATTCTATCAATATTGATAATAAGTTTTCAGGCAGCGAAGTGGTTACAAGTATTGCTATAAATATTAATTATTCTATTCAACAATATTCATTCCTTTTCAACCAGTTAAATGCTTCCAAGTATTGCTATGTACCATAAACAATTCCATTAAACATCAGTCATTTGTTAAAAGGCCAAACTACGAATTCAATTCAGCAAAATTTTCTTGTTTGCACAAAATTGAAATATCAAACAGTCCATTTTGACAAATCGATAGGACAAGGTACTATCACTCAGGATAAGAGTAAACCTAGAAGCAATTGCTATGAAAAGGTATTCCAAATTCCACTGAGCACAAGGCACAAGAGACTCACCAATAGTGGGGGTGGCTAACCCTTCTGTAAAAAACCAGTCAATGCATTCTAAAACTTCAGCTGATTGGACTATATATATATATATATATATATATATATATATATATATATATATATATATATATATATATATATATACGTCTGTGTGTGTGTATGCGTGTGTGTGTGTGTGTGTGTGTGTGTGTGTGTGTGTGCGTGCGTGCGTGCGTGCGTGTTCGCGTGTATGTGTATTATACACATATATATGTATGTAAATGTATATGCTTATGAATATCTATCTATCTATCTATCTATCCTTACCCACCTCTCATATATATATATATGTATATATATATGTGTGTGTGTGTGTGTCTGTGTGTGTGTGTGTTGTGTGTGTGTTTACCGTATGTGCATCTATCTATCTATCTATCTATCTATCTGCATATACCTATGTATGTATGTATGTATGTACATATATATATGTGTGTATATGAGTGTGTTTACAGTATGTGAGTCTATATTTGTATATATGCATATACCTATGCATGTATATATATATATATATATATATATATACATTTGCATTCACATATATATGTACATAAACCTACATATATACATATAAATATATATATATATATATATATATACATTAATATATATAAATATTTATATAGACATGCATATGTCTAAATAAATATATATATATATATATATATATATATATATATATATGTATAACAACATATACATTTTTAGGTATGTATATAAGGATCTTTATACACACACACACACACACACACACACACACACACTCATATATATATATATATATATATATATATATATATATAAGCTATTATATATATATAGTTGTATGTACATATTTGGCTGTGTACATATACAGACACAGACAAACACACACACACACACACACACACACACACACACACACACACACACACACACACACACACACACACACACACACACACATAATATATATATGTGTATATATATTTATAATTATCAGTATATATATGCATGAGTGTGTGTCTGTGTTTTAGAGAGAGAGAGAAAGAAAGAGAGAGAGAGAGAGAGAGAGAGAGAGAGAGAGAGAGAGAAAGAGTGCATGCGTGGAGAAAGTGAAGTGGATATTATTTTCTTTTGTCCATTCACAGCAAAAGTTTGCACAAAACTATTACTTGATAAAATCATATATATACATATATATATATATATATATATATATATATATATATATATATATATATATATATATATATACGTCGTTTAAAATTCCCCCATGCACGACAGATTTCGTGACTGTACCAACCAGATATACCTTACCACCCATAATAACTCACAGAAGTGAGCCAAATTGCGTATAATTCAAGTATATAACAGCTGAAAGGAACTTATTTCAGTTTCTGTTTTTTTTTTCGAACATTGAAAGTCGACTAAGAAACGCTTTCCAAACGAATATCCTATTACATGAATATTATATATATATATATATATATATATATATATATATATATATATATATATATATATATACATATATATATATATATATGTTTGTGTGGGGGGGGCATGTATATAAGCCATTGCACTGAGAGGTGTTCTGACTTGATATTAACCATTGCTTCTCTCGTGTAGAGAATAGACATTACCAGACTCTATTCTAGAAATATCAATTGTCATTTCTTCTCATATAATGTACCTTTGTTGAGTCACTTTCCTTGAGGTTATGCATGGAAACGTTGAACTGATCTACTTTTTAGTCGTGTAATAATCTTTTGGTGTCTGGAGAACTGGATATTATACACTTAAAAATAGCACGATTAAAAAAAATAACGAAAGAAGACTTTTTTATTATTCAAGTTTACCTATTTCTACAAATAGTAATAAAAAAGTTTGTAAGCAAACAAATAAAATCGCTAAAATAAGAAAGAATTGATTAGTTTTAGCCATCTATCAATATATTGCAAAGACATAACATGATTTTCATGAGAAATTGTTAATCATTTTTGTTTATGTTATTTGACTAACGAATTCTCGTGTATAATTTTGTGGTTTGTACACGCAAAAGTAGTGTATTTAGATAACTAGAATTGTATTCGGTCTTACAAACAGATATCAAGCAGTCTTCTACGATCTTATTGCACGCCAGTTATACCTTTCATTTGACATTTTTAACATAGACATTCTATCATTCATTTTATTATAGAAAATGGTAATATGGATATCTACCAAACTCCTCTGTCTTTCTCATTCACTTTCTCCTAATCTGTTTTTTTCTCCCATTTTCTCAATGTATATATATATATATATATATATATATATATATATATATATATATATATATGTGTGTGTGTGTGTGTCTGTGTGTATGTGTGTGAGTATGTGTGTGTTCAAATATCTCTGCATAAGTAAATTTGCAAACTTATGCATACGTATTTGATTTATGATATATCCTTCTGTCTGCTTATCTATTTATCTATCAGTCGGTTCAAATCTTTCTCTGTTCTTATCTATCTATTAATCTGGTTTTTTTTTTCATGAATTTCAGTTAGTTTTTCATTTTATATATAAATATAAATAAATAAATAAATAAATATATATATATATAATACCCTTAGGAAAGGTATGAATCCAATTATTCTCCCTCCAGCTATAGGTAAATAGTAGGACAGACTATTAAACTGCTTAAAATAATTGACCTTGTGTCATATCCTGCCCGAGCGGAGGGGTTAGTATATATATATATATATATAGTTACGGGTCTTCTCTAGTGTCCGGATGATATTTTCGATACTTTGGTTTTCCTTGTTTCGGACGCACGCAAAAATTTACAAAGGATTGTAGCTTAGCTTTTTATTCAGCTTTCTTTTTTAACATATGTGACAACCGTTGTTGTTGGCAGTTCAAGAACCACTCCAAGTATCTTCTTATTCAGTCTGAGTATGAGTACTTTCGACTAACTTCGGTCATTTTTAAGATAGGTGCTACGGTGCGCTGGGTTGATTCTGTGTTCACCGAATTTTTAAATCAGTGTGATGTCATGTGTAGACGCGTAAGCTATTGGCACTGGTTTGATACTCTCAAGTCTTAGGATGCGCCAAAGCTTTTGAAGTCTATATCAGGAACATTTTATGACTCCGGCCCATCAGCTGAAAGATGCTGCTTGGCATAGATAGATAGATAGAACAAATTGGAGAGAAATGCATGCAAAAAGATAAGGAAGAAGATAGACATATGAAAAGATACCAACAAACAGGACTGGAAGATATTGCTAGCGAGATAGGTGGATAGAAGGAGAGAGCAAATAGGAGAGAAACGTACGCAAAAAGATAAGCAGATAGGTACATAATCAGACAGATTATATATATATATATATATATATATATATATATATATATATATATATATATGTGTGTGTGTGTGTGTGTGTGTGTGTGTTTGCGTATACATTTCAACAACCATAACTGCAAAATATGCCATAGATAGATAGATAGATAGATATGAACGAACGGAACAGAATGACAAACAGGAAAACATTAATCGATTTTTTTTTTAATTTTACAAAAGCAATTTCATTATTTTTATTTGAACATTTTTTCTCTCTGTCTCATTCCTGATTTTGCACTATTTATTGTATTCATCGAACACAAATGACAGCTGCTGCTGATGATGATAATGGTGTTCGATTAGCATCAAGTGAACAGTTTAGCAGCGTAGTATTTAGTTTGAGTTGGTGACATAATTATATTTCTTGTATTTATTGCTTCTTAAAATGACAACCAAATTGCTACTGAATGTGTAAATATTTTTCCTAAGAAATACTCTTTACCTATTCATGCAGCAATGAGTGTAGTGTAACAGTCATATAATACACAAACTCATGAAATTCAATACTCTCCGCACATATATGTATACATGAATGCAAACACACACATACACCCACAATCATATATATATATATATATATATATAATCATTATGTACGGTAAAAAGACGACACCAGTTATCTATCTGCTGATATGCGATGTCTGTTTATATAAGTTCATGTTTAGAGCGCTAGACCGACAAGCTATCTTTCTCTCAATATATATATATATATATACATACCGGACATTGGCATGAAGGTTAGAGTGTTCGGGAATGGCCCAAAACCAAAGAGTCAAAAAATGGTACTTGATGCCTCCTTGCTGAAGACACAGCACTATAAGGTACGGATTAAGGGTAAAGTAGAACAATCCAGGGAAGGGAGTAGGGCTCTTCCCGACACCTTGGTGTTGTAGCTATTGAAGAGGGAGCATTTGGGTCACCCTCGACTACGGTCGCCAACTTTACTTTTATACATATATATATATATATAATGCATGCAATCTTCATGCAAATATCAACACACATCCTTACACGGGCACACGGAGACAAATATCATCTTCATGTCGCGCCACGGCAGAGATATCCCTGACCCTCCCCTGCCATCCTTCTCTATCGTCATTCGTTTCCGGTAGGTCTTCAAAGCTACATCATGTATCGGCACAGAGCTGTTGTATGTAGGTTTTACCTGGTTGTCCTGCCTTTGCTCGTCCATGTGAAGAGGTCCACAGGGGTACGTATGAGTTCGTCCCTACTTCTTCAGCAGTGTCCAGCAAGTCTGATTCATCTAAATTGGATAGTTTTCGTAATTGGTGGTAAGTGTTTGTGCAGCTGCTGCTTTGTGGAGTCCTGCCTCCAGGACTTGTTCAATATTGCTCGCAGCATTCTTGTGTAGCTGTCGTCCATACGTTTTCTCCATACGTTTAGTTAGCATCCACGTAGTGCATCACTACAAAAATAGCAGAAACTGCGTTTCATTTTATCAGTCAGGTCTGACTTCCAAATGACCGATATCTATCGTTAGCTGTCCATTCCATTGCTAGTCGCGTGTTGGTGTCTGTCTCGGTTGATGAGACACTGCTTCCTAGGTTGATGAACTTGTCTATTAGTTTCAGAGAGATACCGTTTAGTGTGGAGATGTCACCTCTTTGATTAAAGCACATTTATTCCGTCTTGTATGCACTGACATCGAGGCCTATGCATGCAGATGCTCATTCCAGACAATGTAGCTGGGTTTTGGCTTGGATGGGTGTATTTGCCAGAAGCGCTATGTCATCGGCGTAGTCCGCTTCCGTAATTGTTTGTAAGGGGTACCTTCTGCTTTTTTCCTTTGTTCGCTTGAAACAATTTTCTTTCATTACAAACACTGAACCGTTTTTACGAAAACAAGCCCCTATCTATCTATCTATCTATCTATCTATCTATCTATCTATCTATCTATCTATCTATCTATCTATCTATCTTATATAATGTAAGACTTGGTAAGCCATCTGTTCTAAAGAAAGAAAAACCCTGAAGTGATGACCTAAGGAATCTTGGTCGGAAGATCAATGGCAGGCGAGAGCCCCATTCTTCTGTTATCAACACATCCCGAAGGAGGTGCCCGTGGTGTAGTCGTTATCGTCGTAGGAAATGGACACGGCGACACGAGTTCAAATCCTGGACGAGACTGATTGCATTTCACATAGCACTAATACCCTTGGGAAAGGTATGAATCCAATTATTCTCCCTCCAGCTATGGGTAAATAGTAGAGCAGACTAGGTTCTTCAGCCTTGGTGAGGCAACTAGTCTAGGAGAAGAAAAACTCTGAATTCAAACCTGCTTAGAAGTTGACCTTGTGTCATATCCTGCCCGAGCGGAGGGGTTGGGTAAATAGTATCAACACATCCCGAAATTATGATTAGTTCTACTCAAATCTTCATCGCTATTATTGCCCAGTCGGCTGGTGCTGTAGAATACACCGATTGCACCTCTGCAGGGGTGGTAATTTACTAAGCTTTCTGTTTAGATGTGGTACAAGGCCATATGAATGGGGCACCCAATGAGACACGAACTCACTCGTGTAGGTTTGCAAGTCTAGCTTGCTAACCATTACGCTACCCGTGTAAGACCCTCCTAACGATTGTCATGGACATGGCACTAAACAATCAGACGGTGAGGTTCCAGTAATGCTGGAGTATTGGGAATGTGGATCACCCCTTTATTGCGATCTCTCCCAGGTCCACTGTGGCCTGGAGTGGTAGCACCTGATAGGGCCTTATCTGCGAGTCAAATGAAACTAAACTTCATACTTATGCTAAACAGAATTGTTTATAATAGAACAGTTTGACTAAATTTAATAACATGAAATAGAAATGTTTTTGACAATTAAACTGTGTGCTTACATTAAACTGAATTGTTTGAAATGGAACTAATTTTGAGATTGAAACTGTACTTTCGCTCTCTGAATTGATTAAAATAGAACTGTTTTGATATTTAACTTTGTGGAAACAAAATCTATACTTATACTAGACTGAATGGATTGAATTAGAACTGTTTGAGTAAACTGAAAAGCTTGAAATAGAAATGTGTTTGTGTACTCATGCTAGAGTGAATTATTTGAAATAGAACTGATTTCAAATGGATTTGGTGTTAAATAACCTACAAAGGTTGATATGCCATAAAACCTAAACAACCAAAAAACAAATAATTACTATTAACAAATCATATGTATAGTTCATTTAATTAGGATTACTTAATAGTCATCGTCAAAATGATGTACGAATATTATCATTCGGTAATATACCAAAAAGCTGAGAAATCTATCTATATTCATACGGTGGACATTTTCATATATGAATGTCTGTGTTAATATATATTTAACGTAACATACAGACATTTACAACCACTATCTACAAACACACACACACACACACACACACACACACACACACACACACACACACACACACACACACACACACATATATATATATATATGTATGTACACACACACGCTTACATATGCCCACTAACGAACACACCTATATATGTATGCGTGTTTGTGTGCTTAAGTAATTTAGAATAAAATGTAATTAAGATAAGCACACAGAAATACATACATATATATGTACACAGAAACATGCACATATACACGAACACACACCAATGTATTCATATGCATGTGTATGTGTGTGTGTGCTTAAGTAATTTAAAATGAAATATAATCAAGATAAGGATACAAAAACACACTCGTATATATGTACACACACGTAAACATATACACACAAACACACACATACATACATGTATGTATATGTGCACGCTTAAATAATAACAAAATAAGATATAGTTAAGATAACGACACACACACATACACACACACACACACACACAAATATATATATATATATATATATATATATAAGAAAAAACCAAAGACCGGTTAATTAGGATTATAAATTTATTTCCATCCTGTTTTTCAGTTTCTGGTGTGAACCAAAAACACGAAGAAAAAAAATTTATACAGGACTTCTTCAGATCCAATGGATAATTAATTAAAACAGAATAGACACGTCGGGTGGAGTGGGGGTGAAGAGATTAAGGAGTTAACTCCTCGTTTTATTGAATTTCCGTTTTATTTTAATTTTCAAATTTCTTCTGTCAGTTATAATTACGGTAAATTAACTTTTTTATTCATTTGTTTAATTTATTTTCTTTTCCTGTTAAGTTCGATAATTAACTTTTAAGAGGAATATTAATGCTTATATTAATTTCGATACCATTTAATTAGCTACCTATTTTTTCCTAGTATGTATGTTGGATACGTTTTTTCCTGGTTTCACTATTTATTTCTATGTTTTTAAATTTCTATAGTTTAGATTTAGTCTTATGTCTACATCTAGCTATTAGTTCACTTCTCTTATTTAATAACTTATCAGGCAGCTTATATGTTAAGATATAGATTGTCTCTTCTAAGCATAAACCGTTAAAACTATTTGGAGTATTTGAATAATACCTATATATATATATATATATATATATATATATATATATATATATATATATATATATATATATATATATCCCCTCGTATGTGCGCTTATACACATTAACACACACATATATACGTGTGTGTGTGTGTGTGTGTGTGTGTGTGTGTGTGTGTGTGTGTTTTGTAGTTCAGTAACATAAAATAAAATATAATTAAGATACGGTAGAGAATCATGCATACATACATAGTAACAACAAATAGAAATTTGAAATGCTACAGAAAAATAGATATCATACGACTCAACACCACGACTAGTAAAATGTAAAAACGATTTTAGGGTAGAAAATTTATCCAACTTATCCACAAAATCTTACCAACATTAAATAAATTATGCAAAATTTATAACAAGAACATTCTAAAAGCGAGGAATAGCATTAAAAAAAAGCAGGATGATTCTATAAAAAAAATAGAAATCACGTGTGCGATGTCAGTCCTCACAGGTATTTCTCGAACATCAGAATGCTGATTAAACGGTTGCTGTCGAAAAACAAAGAAAAAACAAAACAATGTTTGATTTCAAGCTAATATAAAACTGAAAGGAATCTAATAAAAGTATATCGCGGATTGACAAAAGATCCCTTGAAATATAGAAGTTTAACGGACAGACCATCATTTATCTATAAAAGATACTCAAGCAGCATGATGATATCTAAAGCACGTTGATGTGCTAGACTGCAAAATTTTTTAGTAAGCCAAGTCGAACTCTCTTCGCGCAAAAATGCGTTTACTTTGGGACTGATTCCCTTGAGAATGGTCTGATTTTCGATATATGTGATTTTTCTGTGACAATAGACCAGTTACTTTTCTGAATCAAGTCTCACACACACACACACACACACACACACACACACACACACACACACACACACACACACACACAAAATTTATACATCTATCGTATATATCTATATATATGGTATATATATTTATATATCATATATATATATCCCATGTGTATATCTGTCTCTCAGTCTCTTTAATAATTCTCTCTCTCTCTCTCTCTGTCTGTCTTTATATATATATATATATATATATATATATGCAAAAGAAAAATCCAAGTTATTATTCAAAATATTCAGAATGTGCGAATAAACTGTTACCATTCAATATCCGTTACGACACACATATGAATAAAATGTAATGTTTGACTGCAAAGATTAATGGCGATGTCTCCACTTACATTCACTTTGTTGAATGCTGGTAAATATATAGTAAAATAAAGATATTTGAAAACTATTATACTACGCTTTCATTTATACATAATTCAAAATATTTTTACAAACTTTTCTTTAGCAATTTTATACGTCATTTTTGTTTTTGCGTTTTATTTGTTTAATTGAACGGAAACGCTTTCTCCTCTTTTTGTTGTTTTTTTTCTCCCACTTTTTCAAAAAATTTCTGCGAGCTTAAATTTCTGATAATCGACAAATGACATGGTTGTGTAATGGGATGGTCGGGTTGTATAAAGACAGGGTTGTGTAATGGCAGGTTTGGGTTATATTTGAAAATGAATTCGAGCCCAGTAGTTGCTGGAGGAACGGAAATGTCTGATGAAAAATTTCATCTAAGACAAAGTATATATATATATATATATATATACTTTGTTTTAGATTGAATTTTTTTACCATGTACATATATATATATATATATATATATATATATATATATATATATATATATATATACTTTTTTTTCTGCATTTGAGTATCTGAAAGTGCAGGAACGAATATTTGTATATGTGTAAGTTTTCAGGGGAGGGTGGATGTTTGCATATATATATATATATATATATATATATATATATATATATATATATACACACATATATATATATGTGTGTGTGTGTGTGTGTGTGTGTGTGTGTGTGTGTGTGTACCTACGTGCACACGAACCCCCACATATATATTTTATTCCATAGTATTCTTTTTATATCGTAAGAGATGCATTAATTTTTTAAAAATTAATTTCTGCAGTTACTAGACAATCGTTCATGCTAAAGGTTTAACTAATCTAATTCGTACTTTTTCAGAAGAAAAAAATAATCTTTTTAAAGACTTTTTTCCGCCATAAACGTAAACTTATTAAATGTAACTTTATGTACTTTAGTAAACTAAAAATTATTCTAATCTCGAAAAAAATATTTGTTTTGAGGTTATCTAAAATGGCGGTGAATCAAACAGAGGGTTCCCAGGCTTCTATCATCAAATTTATGGTGGCTGATCTACAGAAAATTATGTTATGTGCTTGAAAAAGCTTGTTTTTGTAAAAAAAAAAAAAGTTTATAAATGGACTAAGCATCGGTTTTCCACGACAAATCTGAATAAAAAAGGCAGACCATGGAGAAATAATTACTGTGCACTTCGGCCAGTGAAGGAGATCAGACTAAGTCTTCTTAGACATGATAGTACCGATCGGCATTGATTTCTTAGAAAAAGGTGCAAATGTAACCAATACTTCCAACTGTAAGTATGAAAGCACAAACTCTAAGCATAAGATAAACCGAGACATGTTGATATGTCATTAAAATCAATCAATCAATTTCGGTTTCAGATCCGAGGAAAGAGAAGATGGATGAGGTCCAGTCGATGAAGGTTGGAATTCGAGTTGGAGAGAAGGAAAAGTTGCCAAGCAAATTTAAAAAAATGACGAAAATAAGGCGTTTGTTATAAACAGTAACAAACGTTTATTTACACAGTTGTTTAGATAATTTTTAGTCAAACACCGCAACTGGGAGTGAAAGTAGTTGACTGGCGGAGTTTTAACTCCAATTAGGCAGTGCAATGGCAACGGATTTGGTTCTTTAAGCGGCGAATTCCTGAACCAACTCAATTTTTCGCTTTGGGTGTCCTCCATTTATGGGCCCGAATCCCGAATAATCAGTTTCTGATTGGTCAGCCAATGGGGACTGCCGACCAATGGCTATCATCGTAACAATCCCCCCGGTTTGCCCCTGATTGGTTTAGACAATCGGCCAATCAGCTACAGTCATTGGGAGGGGCCACAAGGAGCAGTCCCGTGGTTAGCTGACCAATGATTTAGTGATTCAAGGCCTTGTGCCAAACTTGCTGACACCAACGCAAATTGTCCGCTATTTTAAAAATACATCTTTTTGTTTAAAGTTTGAAATCCGATGGCTCTCTTGACAGCTCTTTGCAGTTGTGCGGATGTTTATTTTTTTGGTGACAGACTTATAGGTCAACAAGCCCTGATCGGATCTCAAACTTTTTCGTACTTAATCACTTGATATTTATTTTATACACGGTTCTCAAAAAATACTTGGACACCCAAAATGAATTTATTTTTAATAAAATACTTATTATCATGATTTAATAAAATTAATTAATTTCCTTTAATTAATTTCGCCAGCCAACTCCTTGACACTTAAATGAAAGTGTCATACCATAACTATTCATTATAGCAAATGTATTTTAATAATCCAATTCTTGTTTATTTTTCATTAGAACATACCAATAATGGCACCTTTTAGAGAGAGTTTTGTTAGAGTAACAGCATTAATAGTTTTAAACTTTAGAATAGAATAATTTCCAATCAAATGGTTAAAATATATATATCTGCACATGTTGAGGATGAAAATCCAAATGAAGATTTTGTTCATTTTCTTTCCGTTTCTTTAGTTGTTTTACATTGGGCTCATCAATGAAAGTATGAGAGAGAGAGAGAGAGAAAAGAAAGAGAGAAAGAGACAGATACTGGTAAAAGTTGAGTAAGAACGAGAAGGTGAAAGAGAGAGATAGTGCAGGCATTTCCATACAGAGAGAGAGAGAGAGAGAGAGGGAGGGGGGATAAGAAAAAGAAACAGGGAAAAACAATGAGATCGAGAGATAGATGGATAGAGAGAGAGGGGGAGGGAGGGAAGTAGGGAGGGAGAGAGATAAAAAATAAGTGAGAGTCAAATTTCACTTTATTTATTGAATGACTTTCGTATCGGTTGTATGGTGACTAGGCCTTTACTTGGTATAAGTTTTATCAGATCATACATGTATTAAATACATTGATATGGGTATTGACTTTTCTCTCCATGACTTTAAATTTGATTTAACGCTTCGTTCCACACCTGTAATATTGTCTAATCTCGGCTACTTTTGTAAGCAAGGTACCAGATCTCTCCATTTTTACGGTAAAATGGATTCTATCTAGGGTTTGGAATACTCGGAATTACTTTCGCCTCTTTTTTTCCCTTTCTCGTGCTGAGACGAAACTCATTGAAGAGAAATAAATACATAATTTAGATTTCATGCTGAAAGCTGGGTAGCTACATTCTGATCCGAGAAGGACCACCTAAGAACACCTCTTCGAAATTAGCCCGAGATATTCTGACCATACCTACTGATCTAGAGACCTGTTCACAGTAGTAATGATATGCCTCCCTCAAATGTCTTGCTTTTCTAAAGGTAAAAAAGAAAGATGTTTTTTTGACAGTGGCTCAGATTAAGAAAAAAGTCACAATGCAGCAGATGGCGATCCCGAAAAGAGAATTTGTTGAATAATTTGTAGTATAATTCTTAAAGTATAATCGTTTCAAATAATAATAATAATGAAAAATTGGAGAGTTGAATTAACAGCAGGAGGAAAGAGCATGGCTGAAACAAAGATCCAAAGAGGGATTTTCCAAGGAGATGCATTATCACCCCTACTATTCATAATTGCCATGATGCCACTTAACCACATACCCAGAAAATGCACGGTCGGATACAAATTTGGTAGATCGCAAGAAAAGATCAATCACCTAATGTACATGGATGACATCAAACTATTTACAAAAAATGAAAAAGAACTGGAAATCCTAATACACACAGTTAGAATATACAGTCAAGACATAGGGATGGAATTTGGCATTGAAAAATGCGCTCTGTTCGTCATAAAAAGTGGCAAACGACATCTAACTGACGGAATAGAACTACCAAATCAAGACAATATCAGAACACTTGCAGAAAACGAGACCTACAAATACTTAGGAATCTTGGTGGTTGACACCATCACACAAGTCAAAATGAAAAACAAAATTCAAAAAGAATATCTCAGGAGAACTAGAAAACTACTCGATACAAAACTCAATAGCAGAAACCTTATCAAAGGAATAGATACTTGGGCTGTACCCCTCGTTAGATACTCGGGACCGTTTCTCAAGTGGACCAGAGATGAACTTAGATAAATGGACCAAAGAACTAGAAAATTAACGACCATGCACAAGGCATTACATCCCAGAGACGACGTTGACAGACTATATGTACCAAGAAAAGAGGGAGGAAAAGGACTTGCTAGCATCGAAGACAGCGTTGACACATCCATATAACGATTCGAACACTCTATAGTAAAAACACGAACGAGGACTGATTACGGCCATCAGAAACATTACTGACAACACGATAGATAACAGAATGACAAAAACTAGGACATAAAAATGGGAAGAAAAACAAGTCCATGGGCGTTTTAAACGACTAATAAACAACATCTCACATGACAAAACTTGGATATGGCTAAGAAAAGGAAACTTTAAGAGAGAAACAGAATCTCTCCTAATGGCAGCACAAAACAGCGCCATAAGAAGCAATCATATCAAAGCGAGGATAGATAAGACGCAACAAAATAGCAAATGCTGACTATGCGGTGACAAAGATGAAAACATCAATCACATAATAAGCGAATGCAGCAAATTAGCACAGAAGGAGTACAAGGCTAGACACGACTAGGTGGGCAAGGTGATCCACTGGGAGATGTGCCAGAAATTGAAATTTGACCATGCCAACAAATGGTATATGCACAACCCAGCATCTGTTTTAGAAAATGATACGCACAAACTCCTATGGGACTTTGATATACAAACGGATCACCTAATCTCGGCCAGAAGACCAGAACTTATAATAATCAACAAAAAAAAAAAAAAAAGAAAATCTGCAAATTTGTCGACTTTGCTGTCCCGGCAGACCACGGAATAAAACTGAAAGAATGTGAAAAGAAGAATAAATACATCGACCATGCTAGAGAATTGAAAAAAAAAAAAATGGAACATGAAGGTGACAATTATACTAATTGTTACTGGTGCTTTTGGCACGGTAACGAAAGGATTATTAAAGGGTCTGGAAGATTTGGAAGTTGGCGGCCGAGTGGAGACCATCCAAACAACAGCATCATTGAAAACGGCCAGAATACTGAGAAGAGTCCTAGAGACTTGAGGAGACTTGCTTTCTCTCAAACTTCAGTGAAGCACTAGAAATGAACAGATACTTACAAGACACGCAAGTACCTGAATGGATGACCAAAGGAAAGACTACACTAATCCAAAAGGACCCTTGCAAAGGAACTGTTCCAAGCAATTACAGACCCTTAACCTGCCTACCAGTTATGTGGAAAATATTAATAGCACAAAAAAGGGAAAAGTTCTACTACTCGCTAACAAGCCGCGGATTGTTCCCTGACGAAGAGAAAGGGGGATGCAAAGGATCCAGAGGCACAGCGGAATTACTCTACATAGATCAATACATCCTAAATGAGAGCAAGACAAGACGGGAAAATCTAGCTATGGCCTGGATTGACTACAAAAAGGCATATGATATGGTCCCACAAAGCTGGATACTACACTGTCTCAAAATGTACAAAATATCGCATGAAGTCAAAAACTTCATCGAACAGACCATGAAAACCTGGAGAGTGGACCTGAAAGCAGGAGGAAGAAGTATAGCTGAAACAAAGATCCAAGGAGGGATTTTCCAAGGAGGTACACAATCACACTTACTATTCATAATAGCCATGATGCCACTGAACCATATTCTCCAAAAATGCGCAGCCGGATACAAACTCAACAGATCGCAAGAGAAGATCAACCACCTAATGTACATGGATGACATTAAATTATTTGCAAAAAATGAAAAAGAACTGGAAACTCTCATACACGCCGTTAGAATATACAGTCAGAACATAGGAATGGAATTTGGCATTAAAAAAATGTGCCATGCTCGTCATGAAAAGTGCCAAACGACATATGACTGACGGAATGGAACTACCAAATCACGACAAAATAAGAACGCTCGAAGAAAATGAAACCTACAAATACTTGGGGATCTTGGAAGTTGACGCCATCAAACAAGTGCAAATGAAAGACACGATCCGAAAAGAATATCTCAGGAGAACGCGAAAACTACTCGAGAAAAAACTCTCCAGCAGAAACCTCATAAAAGGAATAAATATTTGGGCTGTGCCCCTAGTCAGATACTCGGAAACCTTTCTCAAGTGGACCAGAGAGGAACTTAAACAAATCGACCCGAGAACAAGAAAACTAATGACCATGCATAAGGCATTACGCCCCAGAGACGATGTTGACAGACCATATGCATCTAGAAAAGAGGGAGGAAGAAGGACTTGCCAGCATCGAAGACACCGTTGACGTATCCATACAGCGGCTCGAAGACTACATAGAAAAACACGAACGAGGACTAATTACAACCATCAGAAACGATACCGACAACGCGATAGACGAAAGAGGGACAACGACTAGGAAACAAAAATGGCAAGGAAAACAACTCTATGGCCGCTTTAAACGTCTAATAAACAACATCTCACACCAAAAAAACCTAGACCTGGCTAAGAAAAGGAAACTTTAAGAGAGAAACGGAATCCCTCCTAATAGCAGCACAGGACAACACCATAAGAACCAATCATATTAAAGCGAGGATAGATCAGACGCAACAAAAAAGTAAATGTAGGCTATGCGGTGACAGAGACGAAACGATCAATCACATAATAAACGAATGCAGCAAATTAGCATAAAAGGAGTATAAAGCGAGACACGACTAGGTCGGCAAAGTGGTCTACTGGGAAATGTGCAGGAAATTTTAATTCGACCATACTAACAAATAGTATATGCACAACCCGACACCTGTCCTAGAAAATGACACGCATAAACTCCTATGGGACTTTGACATACAAACGGATCATCTAATCCCGGCCAGAAGACCAGACCTCTTAATAATAAACAAAAAAAAAAGGGAATTTGTAAAATTGTCGACTCTGCTGTCCCGGTGGACCACAGAATAAATCTGAAGGAAAGTGAAAAGAAAGATAAATGCCTCGACCTTGCTAGAGAATTCAAAAAGCAGTGGAACGTGAAAGTAACGATTGTGCCAATTGTGATTGGTGCGTTAGGCACAATAACTAAAGGATTATTAAAAAGCCTGAAGGACTTGGAAATTGGCTGACGGGTAGAGACAATCCAAACGACAGCATTGTTAAGAACGGCCAGAATCCTGAGACGTGTCCTGGAGACTTGAGGAGACTTGCTGTCACTCAAACTCCAGTGAAAAACCATCAGCTAACACTGATGTGAAAAACTCTGAAGGAGTAAATAATAATGATAATAACCTCGACCTTGCTGGGGAATTGAAAAACTATGGAACATGAAGGTGACAGTTATACTAATTGTGATTGGTGCTTTTGGTACATTAACTAAAGGATTACTAAAGGGCCTGGAGGACTTGGAATTTGGCGGACGAGTGGAGACCATCCAAACTACAGCATTATTGAGAACAGCCAGAATACTGAGAAGAGTCCTGGAGACTTGAGGAGACTTGCTGTCACTCAAACTCCAGTGAAAGACCATCAGCTAACGCTGTTGTGAAAAACTCTAATAGTAGTAGTAGTAGTAGTAATCATTTGTAATAAACGTGAAAAAGCGTAGCAACAATAATCGGGTTTATTTAACGGCTTTCTTAATCAACTGGGCAAGTAACGTTCTGACCTGTCTGAGTTTGGTGTTCGATTATTCATGACAGTCTGAATGCGACGTCATTATTTACGATTCACCAATTCTATAAAAGATGTTCTAAATAAAGGAGACAGGTGTGTATACGACCGATCGATTGGGTTCAGTCAAAGTCTGATCATTTCGATCACTTTCCTCTAATCGACGTCTGATGAGAGTTAAGGCGGTAATTGCGATTTTATTGTTAAGCGTATTTCGCAAGAGTCGATTTGAAATCGCTTTACATATCTTGTTTGGGAGTTGAAAACTACTTTAAAAAACTAAATGATTCTTGTCGTGTTTTAATATTTTTTCCAAGTTGGGATCTCTTTTTGTCGATTCAACGCACCACACCATGTATTTTTAAACTTCAATTCATTTATCAACTGGTTTATGAATTTGCAGCAGTTATTTGAGAACACACTGGTAAACGTTCTACGTCTCAATTTCATAGCTCTGCATCAAACCGTTTGTAATTTACTAAGCTTTTTGCTTAGATGTGGCACAAGGCCATATGAAAGGGGCACCCAATGAGACTGCATCAAACCGTTTGGTCGACTATTGGAAATGAAACGAATAAAAACATCTCAATTGTCTATGTATAGTGGATTCGTCTTGATAGACACAATTACACGTGAAACCATTACCAGTTTATTCGTTTATTATGGCTAACTCACTGACTATTTGTACCATTTGGCAGTTCAACCGAATTAACATCTTTGTTTTCGTTTGGTCTAATCAATTTGTTTAAATAAATATACAATCCTTATGAATTATCTAATACCAAAATTAAATTCATTTTTATGCATTCGCCCAACCCCTTTAGTCTTGAGAAAGATGTGACACATGATCAGTTTTTGGCAGAGTTTAAGCTGGTTTGAATTCTAATATAACCTTAGTAAAGTTAAAGGATCTAATTTGCCTTTCTATTTACCTACGACTGGGAAAAACATATGAATTTATCCCTTCCTCGTGGACATTAGCCCAACCACCAATACACTCTCGTCCAGGATTACGATATTGGGTATGACCATAATTATTTATACTTATTATTTCGCTTATTTTTTTTTATCGCCATTTCAACTCACTATGGATTAATCAATGCCGGAGTTGTATTCATTTGTAAGTCTTTGCTTATATTTATAGGTTTGGTTTGGTTAATTTGTTTATATAACGGAATATGTAAATGAATGCATCTGTAATAAGAATGATGCCGAACACGTATGCACCTAATTTCACTCACTCTTTGTGGATTATCATTAAGTCGTCTCTGTTCACGGGCCTGCAATATCATTCTCTAGTCTGCTACGCTATTCGACTAAATCACCAAGTCCGGAGTATCATCATCATCATCATATCCCACCACCAGCACTGATCTCCTCGACTCTCTCCCACCACCTGTCTCTATCGTTCATTGCTTCCGGTAGGTCATCCAGGCTACATCCTGTATCGGCACAAAGCTGTTGTTTATAGGTTCTAGCTGGTCATCCTGTCTTTGCTCGTCCATGTGAAGGGGTCCACAAGAATATGTTGCTTAGAGTTCGTCCCTACTTCTTCTGCATCTCTGGTTTGTCTAAATCTGACACGTTGTAAAGAAGCCCTAATTAGCTGCGTTCAAGTCCTTAAAGTCACGATATTGTGTAAACTTGTAATGTGGCATGTCTGTCTTTTCAACTGAACTCATTAAGTCCAGGATATTGAAAATAAACAAACAAATAAATGAATGAATAAATAGATAAATAAATAGATAGAATGAAAAATACAAGCGTAGTTTCACAGCATGAAAATAAGTCTTTCGGAAGTACCTCAAAAACACACTCAAATGATTGAATGCTTCGAGGATTATATTAAAGGAACTTAGTGTTTCGTTCATTGTTTATTTGCTTCTAGTTTGCTCCAGGTACGATACTTTTTAAATATATCTTGCAATGTGGAAGTGCTCGAGGTGTAGTAGTTACCGTCGTACGAAATGGAAACGATGACCCGAGTTCAAAACCTTGACGACGCTGTTTGCATGTCCTATAACACTCATACCCTTTGGAAAGGTATGACCTCAATTATTCCCCCTTCAGTTAGGGGTAAATAGCAGGGCAGACTAGGTTCTTTTACCTTGGTTTGGCAACTGGTATAGGAGAATGAAAATTTTGAATTAAAACCTATTGAACACCGCTTAAAAATTGACCCTGTGTCGCAATCTGCTCGTGCAGAGAGATTGTCTTCTCCAACAACTGAACTTGTTACACGATGTTTGTTTAATTAAGCAAGGAAAGAAAAAAAATATATATATGAACCTAAATTTCCATTTTTAAAAAAATAAAAACAAACTCCTTTGGTTATTAGAACAAATTTGAAGCTAGTAGCTCAAGTAGATCAATGTTTAAAGGGAAATAATGAAAATGTAATAAGGATATACACTTATAGCAAAACTACAGCAAAATTTGCTGTACGTTTATTCCAGAGAATTTGTAGAGAATCCGAAAAAATTTAGCAAGTTCCTTTCTTTTCGGGTAGACTCAGTATTTGATTTTACTCGATTAGGTCTGACCATAAATTATCGGTAATATTTTTATTTGTGCATCGACAGGCATCTGGATTCCGGGAGTTAATTTTCAGTTAGGGTTGCTGTGAAAAAAAAACGAAAAGAAACAAAAAAAAACCCGACTCCAACAACAAACAAACGAACAAAGAAATTCCATCTATTCAATTTACAAAAATCAGCTGACTCATTCGCATGACACATTCATTGTGAAAGAGTTTTTGTATATATATATATATATATATATATATATATATATATATATATATATATATATTTTTCCTTTAGTAAACCAGCTCCCATACTCCCTTGATTTGTTTTGGAGGTATTCCCATAGTTCAGAAGAAAAAAAACCCAGGAAACCTGCGATATAGTAGAATGAAAGTTCGAACTCCAGTTGCACTACTGTGTTCACTTTTTCACTAATTCCATTGAGAAAAGTATCAACCTCCTTATACACTTCATGTAAATCTTCTGGACGTGGTAGACATTTCCTCAAAGTTATGTCCTGGATATGACAGTTAAAATAAATATGATAGTGAGGCTCTACGTTTTGGAGCTCCGGGGATTGTGTTGAACCTCTTCATTGCCATTATTTCCAGATAAATTCCCATCCGCAATGGTTGTTCTTGTGAGGATTCAATTTATGGATCAAATTATTAGAATTTAATCTGAACATCCCATTAAACAGTAAATTATTTGAATAAAGAAACGTCACTTGATGCTAAAATTGTTTATATGGGATTATTATTTGTTGCTTGAAGCCATAGAACAGTGAGCAAACAAATGACTATTATTGAATGAAATAATTAAAATCATGTAATTATTTGTATTAAATAGAAATACTTGAAACACAAAAAGAGAGGGAAAATTATTTTTTTAGATAAGAATAGTTAATATCATATAACTGTGCCAAAACTTTTGGCCAATTAGACAATAAATGTAAATATAAATGTGCAATGAACGGAGTTCCCTAAACATTAGGCAAACATTGGGTTTTTGACATGCCGTTAAAATGAATGAATGAATCAATCAGCTTTGCATGAATTTACAGATGGTGATTCATAAGACAGAGATTCGGTTAAAAAAAAAAAACGGTGAGGAAATAATTAGCACGAGTCCTACGTTTAAGTGGTTGTTGCTTTTGCTGATTTTAAATAACCAGTTTGTCAATTCTGTTAAAGTAGGTCCAAAATAAATATATTGTATTTGGAAGAATATTCAGTAATTGACACTAAAACAAACAAAGAAAAAAAAACAAAAAACAAAAAAAACATACAAAAAGCAAAAAACAAACAAACAAACAAACAAACCAATTGAAAGTGTTATATGTCTGCTTATGCACTCAGATGCAAAATGAATTAAATTTTCAATGCAATTGCATTTGCATGCAAAGGGATAAAACAGTGCGCTTTAATGAGAATATTAAAATGTCTTCACAATAACAACAACAGCATTTGCTGAAGAAGAAAGAATGGAAAATTATCTAACAAGAAAGCGGAACACATCTAGGCGCTAATATAAATGTCTGACACAGTGAAAAGGAAACATTTTGTTAATAGATCTTTGATTATGTGCATACGAAGGCAGGCAGAGAATGCAGGTGTCAGTAAAAATATTCACGCACATATACGCGGATAAATACCCTCACTTGCATGAGAAATGTGCAATGGTATTCAGTAAGTTAGTCGAGTTTTGTATAAGTTCATGACTGTGACATCAACAGAATGTCGGACTAATTATAGTATCAAGTGTCTGTTAGTGTAGCTTGCTAAATACTGCTGTTTGATAAGCAAAATTCAATTATTTGATACAAACCAATATATATATATATATATATATATATATATATATATATATATATATATATATATATATATACCACAGTATCTTGGTTTGTGCCAAATAATTGAAATTTTTCTCATTAAACAGCAGTATTTAGCAAGCTACACTAACAGAAACTTTCTGCTATAATTTCTAGCCACACTGAAGTGATGTGATACAACGAAACAGTCTGTCTGTGGATGACAATATATATATATATATACCAACCCCTTAGAACAAACAGGATACGAAGATCAATAAATTCGAGGAGAGTCGCTTATAAAGTTAGTAGTGAGTCGCAGCTAGCAAGAGTGGTAAATAACTGATTATTGCCTCGCTTTCGTCGAGAGTCCATATCGCTATAGATAGGGTCAACTCGACTTAGTCTGAAAGTGTTAGTGTCACATGTGTAATCCGCCAAGATTGTTTCGTTGGTTGCTTCGTTGTTTGGGTTTTATGGCATATCAACCTTTGTAAGTTATTTAATGCCCCCATCCATTTTTATACAAATAATTAGTTCTATTTCAACCAAAACTGGTTTCATTGGCCCAGCGGTTAGAGTGTTCGCCAATGGCCCGGGAGACCTGGGTTCAATCCCAGGTCGAGTCATACCAAAGACTTTAAAAATGGAACTTGATACCACCTTGCTTAACACTCAGCATTATAAGGTACGGTTCAAGGGTAAAGTGGAGCAATCCAGGGAATGGAGTAGCGCCCTCCCCTACACCTTGGTGTAGTAGCTATCGAAAAGGGAGCCTTCGGGTCACCCTCGACTATGGTCGCTAACTTTACTTACTTACTTTTACTTATTTCAACCAATTCAGTTTAGCATGAGTACACAGTTTAATTGTCGAAAACCTTGCTATTTAGAGCTATTCAATTTTGTCAAACAATTCTAATTGAACAAATTAGGTTTAGTATAAGACTAGATTTTGTTTATAAATGGTTGAATATCAAAACTGTTCTATTTCAAACAATTCAGTTTTGCGTAAGTACAATTTCAATGTCAAAAACAGTTACATGTCAAACAATTCAGTTTCGCATGAAATAACAGTTCCACTTCAAACAATCCAGTTTAGCATAAGTACACAGTTTAGTTTCTTTTGACCCCTAGATAGGGCCCTATCAGGTGCTAACACTCCGGGGCCAGAGTGGACCTGGGAGCGATGGCAATGAAGCGGTGCTCCGCATTCCCTAAAGCTCAATCATCACTGGAACATCACCATCGGATTTTTTTAGTGTCCTATCCTGGATACTCTTTGTGGGTGGGGTCTTACTCCTCAGTAGAGGTGCATACATACATATGACAATACGATAGTTTCCTCAGATATATTTTTTTAAATATTGTTTTTCCTTTGTTGACCTAACCCGTGGTTGGTACATTTTCAACAAAAACTGGTGGACAGTTTCTTAAAACAACAATAACAACAACAATAATAACAACAACAGCATGATCATGATCATCAACAGCAACAAGAACATCGGCAACAATTATCTGCTACAACTGCAAACTTGTCTTGTCACTTTAAGCTTTTGAATATTTTGACTGCATTTTTCTAGATGTATAATAACCACCACAATGAATGTCCTGGATATAAAACTAAACCTTCTGATGATGAGGTTCCTGTTCTGGAACTTTAATATATATGCAATGATAATACGTGTTAGGTTCCCATCTATGGGTTAAAGAACTATTTAATCATTTACTGTAGTTGAAATAAATTAACTGTGATTAGCAAATGGTTAATGTTAAATTGAATTATTAGTATCAGATAGCAATACTTGAAACCATTTGTTTAACGAATAAATTATTAAATTAGACGGGGATACTTGATAAATAAGATTACTGATGTTAAGCAGCAATACTTAAAACTATTTTGATGTGTGTAGAGAGTCACCACTGGCCTGGGAGAGTGGGGTTCAATCTCAGGTCGAGTCATACCAAAGACTCAAAAATGGTACTTGATACCTCCTTGCTTAACATTCAAATTATCAGGTACGCTTCGAGGGTAAAGTGGAACAATCCAGGGAAAGGAGAAGCGCCCTCCTCTACATCTCGGTGTAGTACTATTGGAAAGGGAGATTTCGGGTCACTCTCGACGAAGGTCACCTACTATACTTTTTTTAACCTATTGTTAATATTAAATAGCAATACTTAAAATCATTTAAGTGAAGGCAAATAAAACTATTAGTATTAGATAGTAATACTGGAAACCATTTAAGAAATAATTAAAATTCAATAGTATCACAAGTGTTTCATAGCAATATTAAAGAGTATTTACTAATGTTTAATAGCAATACTTGAAACCATTTAACTGGGTACAAACAGGAAAATAAAAATATTAGAAACAATTCCACTCTGTGGAAAGATATTCTAATTCGTTAAAAAAATTAACAGAAAAAATATTGACATAACAATCATGTATCTAATATATATATACGAATAAACAGGATTTGGCATTAAATAATTATGAAGGGTTAATAATAACTTAAACTTAACCATTGCAATCTCACACTATGAAAACAGATAACTACTTATTCAAGTACTAATGAACTTTCTTTTATTAAGTGTAATGCTAACAATAGCAATAAGTACGGATATTTATTTATTCGTTTAGTAAATTTGGGAGATGTAGAATTTATGCGAGTGTGCTTTCAAAAATACTTAAACCCTTATAAGATCATATAAAAAATATCGCACACAGGTCTGGCTACCAGTGTTGACACATAGAAAGTGGAGTGTTAAATTATGATTACAAAGTATAAAAAGAAGATTGACAAAATAATGACAATTCCAGAGAGAGTTGTAATTTACAAAGTATTTTACTTAGATGTGGCACAAGGCCATGTGAAAGAGGCACCGAATGAGACAATTCCAGAGAGAGTAGAGAGGAATTAGTATTAACTACTTCACTAGAAAGACGGCCCAGTCAGCTAGGGTTGTAGAATACACCAACTGCGTCTCTGCAGAGGGGTAAGACTCCCCTAAAGAGTGTCATGATATGACACGAAACAATCTGATGGTAAGGCTTCAGTAATGCTTGTGCTTTGGGGAATGCGGAGTACCCCTTCATTGTGACCGTCCCCTGGTCCATTTTTGCGTAGTGTGGTAGCACCTGATAGAGTCCTATCTATGGTCAAATAGATCTATTTGACTTTTAAACGTTTTGCAAACAAATGACTTATGCTAAAATAAATTATTATAAATATAACTATTTAGTAATTTAACTGTGTTAAACAAATTCCTGATTAAATGAATTGTTGTGATACATAACAATATTTAGAACCATTTAACTGAGTGCAAAAGAATGAGCTTTGGCTCGTTTGAAAAAATTAATCAACAAAATGTATTTACAAATCATATATATCTAATGCATATGTACAGGGTTGAACGATAAAATTGTCGCCCTAGAAAAGACATGATTCCATTTCTGTTTAATGAAAACCGGTTTTCTTTTTTTGTTGCTGACCATCAACTAGTTGGCCAGTAGTGTACAAATCACAAGAGCGATAGGAGCCTTCTATAAAGAGGATTTGGTATAAAATAATCTAAAATGGCTGATTTGCCATACAACCAAATCTTACATTAGAAAGGAGAATGAGAGTTGATTTGATAAAAACTTTCAACAATATCGTTGGAATTTCTTTTATTTTTTTTTAAATATCAAAGCCATCCCTCTAGAAGAACAGCACTGATACTATTTAAATCATTGCTAGTTTGTGGGGATAAGGGGGTTCATACATTTCCCGAAGGCATTCGTCCGAAAATGAACGCAACAGCGAAACTGGAGTTCTAACTCGCTGAATTCGAAACCACGGCCCAACACTTCAGCCATTGCCTACCAATAGAATTTCTAATCATGCTAGACATTTTTTCATTAAGGAGAAATATAGAAAAAATGTCTATCATAATTGGAACGGGAAATTTACTGTCAAGACAGATTTCAAAAACTAAGTTAGCTAACCAATTGGATTTTTTCAATAATTGAGTTATGTATTTTTCAGAACAAATTGCTTAATCAAATCAAAAACAGCAATATATTAAATTGTTTGGTTTCCGAAAAAGAATGGTACGAATTTAAAAGAGTATTTTTTGCAACGATCGGGTAAATTACTTACCAGAATTTTAACTGTTATGTAGATATTGTATTTTAAGTGTGTGATCTGTGCAAATCTTTTTTAAAAGATAGATGTGAGAAGATAGAAAAAAATTTAGACGACCAAGGAGACATAAGAAATAAGTAAATGAATAACTAAAAGCGGGAACCTTTGAATTTCAGTAATATTTTATTTATATGTTTTTGTGTAAATAATAATTTGATTTGTTAGAAAATGCACTTTTCTGAGTCATTAGAAATTTATGTATTCGTACTATTTTCTTATATAGGAAACTTTGACGTTTGTACCCCACCACTTTTAGATCTCTGTCATAGTCTGCACCCTTTGGGACATTTTGAACCGAACACTTTATTCAAGCGCAGTTGGTAATTCTGCTGTATAGCCATAATGAACGATGTACATGCATGAAGAATGACCATAACTCTCTTTATAAGAATATAACTCTCAGACTTTATTCTCAAAAGGGGTTGAATCTTGACCCATAACTTCTCTCGACCATATCACGCTGTATTATCTTCATGACCCCACTTAGCATTTCTTCTGCTTCTCAGCCAGGGTTGCTCAACCAGAGGCCTGGTATAGGCCACAGGCCCCAGCAGCGCGCTCTCAATGACTGCAAGCTGGCTCTGACTCAGCCTTCACTGATTCAACTGCCGCGGGCATCTGCATGTATTATTCCATAACGCCCACTTCTTTCCGATTAGATAACGTGATCTTCTGTTTATTTACAGAGGTGCGTCTCTGATTGGCAGCTCAGTCAAGGGTCAATATGTAACACTTCTTATACCGCTAGCTCTACTTTGAGGATACCTGAAATTGTCTTCGATTCGACCTCGAAGTATCGCTTTTAACTGATTTGAGTGTCAACCACAAACTGACTCAGGGATCGAACTCCTGACACCCAGATAACTAGATATATCTTAACTAACAGTAATTATTAGTATTAACAGTTAGACTATTTTACTTGGATAAACTACCAGGATGTAATTTGTTTTGATAAAAAAGTATCGAGACTGAAATTTGGATTTTCGTAAAATCAAAAAAATGATATTTACATGAAGGCGTGTGCATATCAGGAAAAAAACTTATACAATAAAGTAATGATGTTTAATTGTCTATACTGCCGCCTAGACAGATTAATGCCAATTAATAATATCTTATGATAAAAGGTCAGGGTACATACAGATCAGAGTTTTTTGTTTTTAAACATGGGTTAGTGCCAGTGGATTTTTCTTGTTGATTAAACATGAAAGTAATCTAAACAGTAAGAGTTAATGAAGTGGAAGACATCTTAAAAATTCAACGATTTATTCATTTTTTTCATTGATTAGAGTGTTCGCCGATGGTTCGGGAAACCAGGGTTCAATCCCAGGTCGAGTCATAATGGTATTGATGCTGCCTTGCTTAACACTCAGCATAAGGATCAAGGGTAAAGTGGAGGAAACCAGGGAATGGAGTAGCCCCCTCCCCTAAATCTCGATGTAGTAGCTATTGAAAAAGTAGCCTTCGGGTCACCCTCGACTAAGGTCACAAACTTTACATACATATCAAAACAAAGATTTCAGAAGTGCTTCGAAATGTAGAAAACCTTTAGAAAACACGCTGAAATAATTGGCTTGAATCGTCGGGAGATTAATTTGAAGAAAATTCATATTTCGCCCATTGTTTACCTACATTTTGTTAAATAAAACTTTTGTCTCGATACTTTGTGAACATATCTTTAATGTGGTATATTTACCTCTTCAAGCATGCTTGCTATACTATTGTTTTTTAATCAAGACTAATATAGTAGCCAGTTACCACGAACAGTAAACATGTTGCCTGGCAGTGTGGCTGACAACAAAGGGCCAATCTCGGGAACTCTCATGGTGATAGCGAGAAACGGTCACACGGAATTGTTTTCTATAAGGAACACTCAGTTATTAATCGTTAGAGGACAAGTAACGACTTAAATTTCTGGGCTAGTGACCTCTCTACTTTTGAGGGTTAGTTAAGATTTAGCAACTTCTTCATCTTCTCAAAAATACCACTTCATGTTTCCATGTTTTTGAGACCAATTCAGAGGGAGGTTGAACCCTAGTTATAAAGTTAGAGTTATTTTTCTGTGACCACGTGTCTGACGTTTTCCTTTTCCAGAAAGTGAATTCGCCATCATCCCGCTTTGTAACTTTCGACGAGACTCCACTGCACAGCTCAGGTTGCGGGATATCAAACAATAACCTAAATATCCTCTTTTATTAAATGAGACCTAGTGACTACTAGAATAAATTTGAAAATATTAGCCTAAGTATGTATTTACCCAACCCCTCCGCACAAGCAGGATGTGGCAAAAGGTGAATTTTGTGGCGGAGTTTAATAGGTTTGAATTTAGACCAGTTGCCATTCCAAGGTTAAAGAGGTCTGCTCTACTATTTACCCATGGCTGAAGGGGAAATAGTTGGATTCAAATCTTTCCTAAGTGTATTAGCGCTATGGGAAATGTAAACAATATCGTCCAGGATTTGAACTCGGGTCGCTCTCCCTATTTCCCGTGATAATGACCATTACCCCACATTAACTTCAATATATCAATGTTTAAAATATAAAAATGATAAATCCTTATACTAAAAATTCAGGTTAGTTGGTTGTATTTTATGGTATATAATGAGTTATTTAATGTCATATCCTGATTATACATATACATTAAATGTATATAATTTGTAAATGCGCATTTTATAGTTGAAATTTTTAAACAAGTCAGAGCTCATTCGTGTCACACAGTTAAATGGTTTCAAGTATTTCTGTGTAACGGTAATAATTCTATAAATCATTTGTCTATATTTTTAGATAAACTTGGTAATTATCATTACTTAGAATATTACTTTAATTGTCTTTAAAGTTGTGGTCATTCGTCCGAATATTCTAAGAAACAATAATCATAAATCATAATTAGTCATTTGTTTGCACACAGTTTAATGGTTTAAGTGTCACTCTGTAACACTTACCATTTAATTTATCACCAATTATTTCTTGCTCACAGTTAAATGGATATACTTATAATTTTTAAATGAATAGTTTGTATGCTATTTTATTT
>OY757928.1:49931952-49936952 GCA_963585895.1 Sepioteuthis lessoniana | reverse complement strand
GGCGCGCCGCACATCCTTCCCCCCACAACCTGGAGAATGTATGAGAGTGTCATATTTCCTTGTCCCAATATATATATATACATATATATATATATATATATGTATATCACGGATAATTGTCTAAATGATTGAAAAAACACCGATTAACAATGTTGAAAAATAGAATTTACAAAATATTTTCTTGAAAGAAAAGATAATATGAGCTCGAGAATATTTATATATTCGAGAATATTTATATATTTATATATTATTTATTATATATTATTTATTATATATTATTTATTATATATTATTTATTATTTATTATATATTATTTATTATATATTATTTATTTATATATATATTTATATATTCGAGAATATTTATATATTCTCGAATATTTACATGACAAGAAAGAAAAGTTCATGCATTAAACTTAGTAGTTTTCATTGTTTATTTTCACTGAAGGCTTAACCAATTATTGCTTATAAGATTAAGATACACTTGAAATTAAATTTAAAAAAACTTGGTGATTTATCTATCATTCTATTTGGTTCAAAATGTATTTTTTAACAATCTAGGAGAGAAAAGATTTGGGGTTTGGATCCTTCAAAATTTTTACAGCAAGTCAAATACTGCCTTTTGGTAAATCTCCAGAATATTTTAGAACCAATGAGTAAGCGCCGATGAGAAATGCAAAAATACTGATACAACACTTATGGTTTTTCGCGCATATTTTTTGGACAAAGATTAACACTTTCTTTTAACGTGAAAATTAGTTTTTTCTTCTTATATATATATATATATATATATATATATATATATATATATATATATATATATATATAATAGGATCTCTTGATTCCCTCTTTCTGTTTCTGTGGCTGGGATGTGAATGCAGAACGAGGAAGCTCTCTTGAATAGCAAGAAAACAACCACGTGCTTCCCAGTTGTCAATTTCGTTCCTTTTCAACAGTTGCAACGGCGGATTTTTTCTGTCTGAAGATGTTTGTTTGTTGGTTGGTTGGTTGTTTATTGGTTGGATTTAATGGCATATCAACCTCTATAGGTTATTTAATACCAGAGCCTTTTTACACGTATATTATGTATATGATTTGTAAGCGCGTATTTTTAGGTTGGTGACGGTTGGGTTTTATGGCAAATTAACCTATTAATGGTCATTGAGAGTCAAATTCTGATATTTATATATATATATATATATAAATCCATATAGCAGTATCAATGTGACCGCTGCCTGGAAGAAACTGCGTTTCATTTTATCGGTTAGGTCTGATTTCCATATAGTCGATAGCCTATTGATAGCTGTCCATGTTTTCGTTAACCTCGTTTCGATGTCCTTTTCGGTTGATTCGACGCTGCTTCCTAGGTACGTGTATTTGTCTACTAGTTTAAGAGGGGTTCCTTTTAGAGTGGAGATGTCCCCCGTTTGGTTTATATGGATGCACTACATGGACGCTAACAAAACGGCTGGAGAAGAAACTAGATGGCAATTACACAAGAATGCTGCGTGCAATCCTGAACAAGTCCTGGCAGCAACACCCCACAAAACACCAACTGTACGGCCACCTGCCCCCTATCACGAAAACTATTCAAGTTAGGCGAACCAGACATGCAGGACATTGCTGGAGAAGCAGAGATGAACTCATAAGAGATGTACTCTAATGGATCCCCACACATGGCCGCGCAAAAGCAGGACGACCAGCACGAACGTACATTCAGCAGCTATGTGAGGATACAGGTTGTTGTCCTGAAGACCTGCCTAGGGCGATGAACGATAGGGAGGAGTGGCGAGAGAGGGTCAGGGATATCCGTGCTGCCAGCACGATATGATGATGATGATGATGATGATGATATATAAATGAATATTAGTTGTAAATAAATAATCCAGAATTCGAGTTTT
The DNA here is from genome assembly GCA_963585895.1 of Sepioteuthis lessoniana. Classification (NCBI taxonomy): domain Eukaryota; kingdom Metazoa; phylum Mollusca; class Cephalopoda; order Myopsida; family Loliginidae; genus Sepioteuthis; species Sepioteuthis lessoniana. The sequence continues at coordinate 49,935,052 of OY757928.1, read as the reverse complement.
AAAATAGGTCAAATCTTTTTGTTTGTATAAACCTTATGGATGAACGTGTTGGTAACATAGTCTATGTATTTAATAGGAGGCCAATTGTTTTTAAGAAGTTGATTATGTTTTTGAGAGCAACATTTTACAATAGTTCCTGCATGCTGTTGTCTTATAAAACTTTTTCCTGGTGTGGTTGAGTTTTGTGCATTCTATCAAAATGTGCTTGTTTAAGTATTTGTTTCCACATGGACATTTTGGGGGAGGTTCTTCTTTAAGAATGAAGGAGGGAGTCAGTTGAGTGTGTCCAATGCGTAGTCGAGTAAGGGTAGTTTCTTCTCTTCTGTAGATTCTGTAAAATGCATCAAACTTAATGTGGTAGTACCTGATAGGGCCCTATTTATGGGTTAAAAAGAACTAAACAGTGTATTTATGATAAACTGAATTGTTTGAATTGTTAGACTAAACTGAATAACTTGAAATAGAAATGTTTTTGACTATTAAACTGTGTACTTACATTTAAACTGCGTGCTTATACTAAACTGAATTGTTTGAAATAGGATTGATTATTTGTATAAAAAATAGATTTGGCATTAAACAATGTACAAAGGTTGATGTGCCATAAAACCCAACCAACCAATAATTCTCTTCTACATTATTCGTTCTTTAATAATTCCAAGCATTGCTGTGTATCCATATTTACCAACCCCTCCGCTCTCGCATATGACACAAGATCAATTTTTAAGCAGAGTTTAACAGGTTTGAGTTCAGAGTTTTCCTTCTCCTAGTTGCCTCACCAAAGGTGAAAAACCCTGTCTGTCCAACTATTTACCCATAGCTGGAGGAAATATAATTGGGTTCATACCTTTCCCAAAGGGTATTAATGTTATGTGAAATGCAATTAGCCTGGTTCAGGATTTGAACTCGTGTCGCCGTGTCCATTTCCTACGACGATAACCATTACACCACGGGCACCTCCATTCCAAACATTCCTATATATCACCAACAATTCAATTAAACAGTAGTATTTTGTTTGCACACAGATGAAAGATCAAACTGTTCTGTTTCTAACAATTCAATTTAGCATCATAGATACACTTGTATGTGTGTTGGGGAGAATGCCAGAGCGTTTAAAAAGATCAGAATCAAAAGAATGAAAAAGAAGTTAAAAAGAGGGTGTTATCCTTAAGATCAGTTGTTTTGTCATTGTTATGACACTAAAAAGATAAAAGTATTTGCAAAGCGGGCGTATCGATACTGCTGTACGGATGCACGACATGGACGCTTACTAAACGTATGGAGAAAAACCTTGACAGCAATTACACAAGAATGCTGCGAGCAATATTGAACAAGTCCTGGAGGGAGCAGCCGACAAAACAGCAGCTGTACGGCCACCTACCAACCATCACGAAAACTATCAAAGTTAGATAAACCAAACATGTGGGACACAGCTGGAGAATTAAGGACTAACTTATAAGTGACATACTTCTGTGGACCCCATCACATGGATGATTAACGGCAGGACGACCAGCTAGAACCTATATACAACAGGTCTGTGCCAATAGAGGATGTAGCCGTAAAGACCTCCCGGGAGCGATGGACGATAGAGACGGATGGCGAGAGAGGGTCAGGGAGATCTGTGCTGGCGATGTGACATGATAACGATGATTTTAAAATAGGAATACTTACTTGAAAACTTATAACTACCCGCAGTAAAGACTGACTTCAGCATTGAATAACCGTAGATGGGTTGACATGCTATATAACCATCTTTCATCATCATCATGTCGTGCAACCAGCACGGATATCCCTGACCCTCTCTCTCCACTTCTCCTTATCATTCATCGCTTTTGCCAGGTCTTCAGGGTTACATCCCGTATCCTCACATAGCTTCTGTATGTATGTTCGAGCTGGTCGTCCTGCTTTTGCTTGGCCATATGTGGGGGTCCATAGGAGTACATCACTTATGAGTTCATCCTTGCTTCTCCAGCTGTGTCCTGCGTGTCTGGTTCGTCTAACTTGGATAGTTTTCGTGATGGGAGGCAGGTGGCCGTATAGTTGGTGTCTTTTGGGGTGTTGTCACCAGGACTTGTTCAATATTGCTCTCAACATTCTTGTGAAATTGCCGTCTAGTTTCTTCTTCAGCCGTTTAGTTAGCGTCCAAGTAGTGCATCCATATAGTAGTATCGATACAACCGCTGCCTGGAAGAAACTGCGTTTCATTTTATCGGTCAGGTCTGATTTCCATATGATCGAGAGCCTATCGATAGCTGTCCATGCTTTCGTTAGTCGTGTGTCGATGTCTTTTTCGGTTGATGACCATCCAAGCAACCAATATTATATTTTATCATGAGTTTTTGTACATTATGGCAAAAATCACGAAAATTTCCTATATTTATCTCATTTACAAGCACCAAATAGAGTCTCTTTTACCTATCAAAAAATATTATTCGTTTTTTTTCTCTTTTCATCTATCTAGCTTCTGCATAATTCGGATTAAATTTCTTGGTCCCTAAATTAACTAACAGTCTACATATCGCGCTAACTTCTATCATTTTTTTCCTTGTCAAGGTGCTTAGTTTTCTTTATCATACTTGAACTTTCAACGACTTACATGATGGATATTTAACTTAATGAGATTTTTTAGACATATCTGCGCATGTGTAATTGAAGGGGAAATAAATATAACGTTTTTTCAGGACTTGTTTTTTTCTTTTTTTTTTTTTTTGGTTTCAGAGAAAAAGTAATATATCTGAAGGAACTAAACTTTGCTGTGATGTATGGCTTTGGGAATTGTATAAAGTGTAATACTGAACGAAATCTACCACATTAAATGAAAAAAAAAAAGTTTATAGAAAATTAAACCGCTAAATTCCTGAAGGACATTGATTATAACTCAGCTAGAGTATGTGTTTGATGAGTGAGTACTTTTGACACATATCTCATTTTGGAACTTGTACACGAATTGATCTGTATGCGAGATAATTTGCCTCTAATACATTGGGCACTTTTATATTTGGATTTTCGGGTGAATTTACTCTTATTTTTATTAATTTTTAATGATTAATAATTTCATCTGGCAAAACACTACTCGTGAATTCTACAGTATTAATCACAAATG
>OY757928.1:49901952-49926952 GCA_963585895.1 Sepioteuthis lessoniana | reverse complement strand
ACTCGTTGTGGGTGTCTTACCACTCTGCAGAGATGCTGTCGTTGTATTTTGCAGCTCCAGCCGACTGGGCCATAATGAAGAAAGAAAGTTATGGAGGAAGACAGGAAGAAATAATAAAAGGAAATAAGGAATGAAAAAAGATTGCAAGGAAGGAAAGAAGAAAGAAAGATAAGAAAGAATAATGTTGGGGATGCTATTGTGATGGGCTGAAATTGATGGTAATTGAAAAAATTATTAAATGTCGATGAAATGTCTTGTAAAATATTGATAAAAAGTGAATTGAATAAATTATACAAACCATATTGATAGTAGACGGACAATTAAATATTTACAACGATTACTTTGCTTTTAACTCGAAGAAAGAAGCAGTAGCCACCGTTAACTGGGGTGTATAAATAAACTTTTTTTGTGGAGGTGCCCGTAGTGTAATTGTTATCGTCGTAGGAAATGAACACGGCGACACGAGTTCAAATCCTGGACGAGACTGATTGCATTTCACATAGCACTAATACCATTGGGAAAGGTATGAATCCAATTATTCTTCCTCCAGATATGGGTAAATAGTAGGACAGACTGGGTTCTTCAGTCTTGGTTAGGCAACTAGTCTAGGAGAAGGAAAACTCTGAATTCAAACCTAGTAAACCCCGCTTAAAAATTCACCTTGTGTCATATCCTGCCCGAGCGGAGGGGTTGGTAAATAGAATAAATGAACTTTTTAAGTCTGAAAAAAGTCTGTGCAAAAACACGAATCGACTTATACAGTAGGACTAAAATCCAAACTTTCGTTACACAGTGGTTAACTAGAGAAAAATTACTCTGAGAATTCAACATACATCATTCACCGTAACTCCAGCAGACTGACACAAACTTTTCCAGCTTAAATTCATATTTGGTAAACATATCAAATTAACACAGACATTGATATAGAATAAAACCGTAATACTAATTGAGTATTATATTAAAGCGATATCACTGGCCCTTTCCAGGAGCAGATGCACTGACTGTAAACATAAAACGTCAGAGCAACAAGGCGGCCAGTCAGACAACTGCGGTATTTTGTTTATCTGCACTGTTTGCATGATAGTTCTATAGATTGTGAATTCATATGAATATAAGGTTTAATATGTAGAATTTAATTGTTTTTTATATTCTGCCATTTGCCCATTGTATGTTTTAGGGTCATTCCCCTATAGGAATATGTTGAACCGAGAATTTTGAGATCAAAATCTTGGGGTCGGCTTATACGAAAGATCAACTTTTATGGAGCAATGAAAGGTATTTACTATTTAAGTACGGAAATGTATAACACCCTTGAGAATCTAACACACGCACTGCATATACATATCTATCTATCTGTACGTATTTATGTATGTAGGAAGAAATGAGTTGAATCTGACAGAATGTACGTAGAAAAGGTAAAAAGGAAGAAAAATATGTTTAATGGATTGTTTATTTGCCAACGCGTTTCAACTTCAATCTTTTTGAAATGCAAAAGTCTTTTATCAAAATTATTTTAGTATGAGAAATAATCATGATAGATAAATTTTGATTCAATTAGAAGTCTTCATCTGGGCTTGTAGATCTTGCTATTTGAAAAACGGATTAACTCCCCTTTCTCTAAACGTTCAAAGCAATAAAAGGTCAAAAATCCGTTTCTCAAACCACCAAACGCCATTTATTTTTCAAAAAAAAGAAAGATTCATCGCATGACATGACGCAATTTGAACATACCAACTAGTACTAATACGTTTTTTCACATAGCAAGATCTACAAGCCCTGATGAAGATTTCTAATTGAATAAAAATTTATCTATCATAAGTATTTTTCTTACTAAAATAATTTTGATAAAACACATTTGCATTCAAAAAAGATTCAAGTCAAAACGCGTTGGCAAATAAACAAATCATGAAAGATACGAGGTGCATACAATAAGTTTCCAGACATTTTTCGTATGGGCATTTAAAATTGTTGTAGACTCTTGGAAATTCAGTATGTTATTGCTATACATCTTATGAGATGACTGACCAATTTTTAGGATTTCAGGTTCAAATGAACAGCTACAGCAGCAATTAGAATACACCCAACTAAAACCAGATTGTCACAGCTCGTGAATTTCAAAAATGCAATCTGACACTTTAGAAGAACGATATGCAATAAAATTCTGTTTTAAACTTGGAAAAAATGCCACAGAAATGTATGGAATGCTTCAGATAGATTTTGGGGCATCTTGCATGAATCGAGCATCAGTTTTTGAGTGGCATAAGAGATTCAAGGAAGCCAAGGAGTCTGTGAGGGATGATGAGAGGTGTGGGAGGAGTAAGGAAGTCAACAGACCAGAGTTGATTGGTCAAAGGTTTAGGGTTATTATGTTGAGGTTTGAAGGGAGTTCAGGAAGAGATTCCGCCGGAAGAGGCCAACACTATTCAAATCGGCTCAGTGGCATTTCCACCCGGACAATGCACCAGTCCTCAACTCCATCCTTGTCACAGATTACTTGACTAAGATGGGTATTAAAACAGTTCCTTACTCTCCTTATAGTCCCGACCTTGCTCCTTGTGGCTTTTGGTTATTCCCTAAGCTCAGAGTCTGTCGTTATGAGACAATTGAGGAGATGAAAGAGGCTGTGACGAAGGTCATTGACACGGTCACACAAGAGGACTTCCATGGGGCCTTCCAGAAGTTGTTGGAACGCTACAACAGGTGCATTAAAGCCGGAGGAGATTACTTCGAAGGGGACTAGAGTTTCAAGTGTGTACTATCAATAAAAGTGCCCATACGAAAAAAGTCTGGAAACTTATTGTATACAACTCGTATTTTTCTTCCGTTTTAAATTTTCTACGTATATATGAGTGTGTCTGTGTTTAACCATATGGAAACATAAACGGAACGTCAAAGCGTGACTCCTAAAGCAATGCACATATTTTTTTAAACTTTGAAATTAAATTTGATATCAACAACAATAAGAGAATAGTAAACAGACAGAAATAAGAATGAGTAAATGATGCAAGAAAAAAAATAAAAACAAAAAACGAAAGAATGATGAAATAAAGAAAAAAGTCGAGGAGAAAAGTGGAAATAAATACAGAAAGAAGAAATGAAGAAAAATGGAAATAAATGAAGAAAAAGAAACGAAGAAAAACAAGGGAAGAAAGAAATAAGAAATAAAAAAGTAAAGAAGAAAGAATGGAAAACAAAAATAAATAAATAACCAGCAAAGGAAGTAATGATATTATAAAAAATGAAGAAATTAGAAGGAAGGAAAAACGAAAGAAAGAAAAAAGAGAGTAAAATAAAGAAGATACAAGGAAAACAGAAGGAAATAATGAAGGAAATGAATGAAGAAAAAACGAAGAAAAATAAGAGGAAAAAAATAAGAAAAGAAAGGAGGAAAGGAAAAAAATCAATGTAAAAAGAAAGAAAGAAAGAAAGAAAGAAGGAAAAGAAATAAAAAAAAGATAGGAAGAAAGGAAAAAATAAGAAATAAAGTAGAAAGAAAGGAAGACATGAAAGAAAAAAAAACTAAAAAGAAAGAATAAAGAAAGTAAGAAAAAAGAAAGAAAGGACAAAGTGGATAGATATACAGAGAGAAAAAAAAAAGAGAAACTTGAGAGTTAAATGTGAGAGATTTTTTAAAATGAAAAGAGATATATATGTGAAAGAAAGTCTAACTTATATTTCTCTCTTCATTTTCAAAAATGTATCACACTTAACTCTCAAGAGAGTCAATGAGAGATCGTAACACCCGGAGAATGAGCGATTATGATGAAAAAGTTTGTGTGTGTGAGTGTGTATGAGAGAGAGAGAGAGAGAGAGAGAGAGAGAGAGAGAGAGAGAGAGAGGGAGAGAAATTAAAATTAAAAGAGATAGCTTGCTAGATAGATATATAGATAGATATAGAAAGCGAAAATTACGATTAAGAGAGAGAGAGAGAGAGAGAGAGAGAGAGAGAGAGAGAGAGAGAGAGAGAGAGCGGGGAGCGAGAAAGAATGATTTATAAAAAAGCGAAAGTCGGAAGAAAGGTCAACGGGCAACAACTAACGATTCTTCTACCGATGCAAGTCCTTCGCTTGTGCATACTTAAAACACTCTGTAGGTCGATATAGACTAATAGTGTGTATCTGTGTATATGTGTGTGTGTGTGTGTGTGAGAGAGAGAGAGAGAGAGAGAGAGAGAGAGAATGATTGTTTTAGTAGCTCTGGCGTTGCTAATCGATTTTTCAATAATAATATCGGATGAGTGTATTTTCCATGGTTTAATGAAAGTAGATATTGAACGTAAAGAAGAGAGATATTGGCAAAAGTGGTAAAGCATTGATGCTATGAACTGGAGCTTTAGAGAAACTAAGGCACATGGGGGCCGACACAATGCAGATTGCGAAACGGCGTGAATATTCTACGTGTCAGTGCTTTCGGGCTATTATTTACCGGGAAAGCCTCCGAACGCACCCATAGTTATTGACTGGTGGCTGGAGAAGTTCTTTGTAATTATTGTGTCCAAATTTGTCTCTTTGCTTGCTGCAAAAATTACAAGAGCAGACTTACAACTTTCGTTAACTATTACTTCTTTTTACGTTCAAATAGGTTTCTCTCGATTTTGCTATTTGTTTACTCTGCTTAGAAATATAACTCCTTCGACATGGATGGCATTTTGCCGATCGTGAAATAAGTGCTTGTGAATGAAATTATCTGGTGGTTGCGAGTTCAATGCCAACAATAGGTAAGAATAGCAAGTAATACTTACTATAACTTAACACTTGTACCCAGTTATGGTTAACCGAATTGGAACAGTCTATCCCTTTGGTTTAAATAAAGGGTTCAGTTCAAGATTCTGTGTTGACTCCTGAGTTCGATATGAAACACCTGAAGAAGTCCGAAGGACATATCGGCTGAAACATTTTGAATATAATTATAAAGTTGAGGTCAATAGTCAGAATATTCTAATTAATAATAATTATCAAGCTTCATCTCAGAAATTTAGACAAGCAGAAATAAATCTATCCCAACAATTATAAGTGTAAACATGCTCAGTATCATACAAAGCAATTAATAAAACGTAAAAAAAGACAAAAAAAACAACAAACAAACCCAAACAAATTCATAAACAACTACAAAGGAATTTAATAAAAATACACTAAGTGCACAATTCCCTAAACTGCAGGTGTAAAATTCAGCCAGTCAGGTTGACATGCTGTTAAAATTAAATTAGTTCAAATTCATTTAAACATGAAATCATCTCCGAACTATTCATTTGAAAATCATGTATATTCATTTAAATGCGTGCAAACAAATGACTGATGTTAAATCGTTACTTAAACGTAGCATTACTTGTGTGAAAACAAATGATTAATAGTAAATAGAATTATTCATATTAGTTAGAAATAGTTGAAACTATTTAACTGCGTGCAAAAAATGAGCTCAGGCTTACTAAAAATATTATCAATAAAATGTGTTTACAAATCATATATTTTACATAAGTATAAACAGGATTTGGCATTGAATTATCAACAATGATCGATATCATATTTACCATATTTACCAACCCCTCCGCTCGGGCAGGATATGACACAAGGTCAATTTTTAAGCGGGGTTTACCAGGTTTGAATTCAAAGTTTTCCTTCTCCTAGACTAGTTGCCTCACCAAGGCTGAAGAACCCAGTCTGTCCTACTATTTGCCCATAGCTGGAGGGAGAATATTTGGATTCATACCTTTCCCAATGGTATTAGTGCCATGTGAAATGCAATCAGTCTCGTCCAGGATTTGAACTCGTGTTGCCGTGTCCATTTCCTACGACGATAAAGACTACACCACGGGCACCTCCACTCGAGTGCCTATGATTGACACCATATCTTCTTAACTCACGTTATACTTGTATTCAGTGCCTCACTTAGTACTTCTGCTTCTCGGCTGGAGTTGGGGGCTTGGTCGCACCCCACCTCTGAGTACTCATTGACTACTCTCCGAATCTAACCAAATCTCTGCCCCTTTCTGTTTACGAATCTCTTGTCAATATATAATACTTTCAACGCCCACACGTTTTCCTTCCGATTCTCAATTTATGTGATTTATTTCCGCTGTCCACTTGTTTATCCCAGTGCGATATTCTGCTTAAGAATCCACTTCTAACATGCTGTCAAAGGTCAATATGTAACATTTATCCATTGTTTCATGCCTTCCTCAAAGTGAAGTGAAACATAAACAACCTTGTCCAGACTAACATCGGACTTATCGGGAATGAGATGAAAGACAATTTTTTTATTTATTATTGAGCGATTTCAGCATAATCCACTATAAATAAAAATAAAGTTGGTCATGTTAGTCAAGAGTCACCCGAAGGCTCCCTTTTCAATAGCTACTACACCGAGGTATAAGGGAAGGCGTTATTCCATTCCCTGGATTGCTCCACTTTACCCTTGATCTGTACCTTATAATGCTGAGTGTTAAGCATTTTAAGTCGTTGGAATGACTCAACCTGGGATTGAATCCCAGTCTCCTGGACCGTTGGTGAACACTCTACTCATTAGACCAATGGTATTTGAATTATTACTTTTTAAGTAAGTCGCTCAAACCCCCCTTACACACACACACACACACACACATATATATATATATATATATACGTGTTAGAATATTAGAATCGCATAAAAACTCTTGCCCCATTTTCTGGGGCTGTAGAATACACCGACTGCTTCTCTTTGTGTCCTGCACATGACACTAAACAAACAGATCCACTCTGGCCCGTAGTGGTAGCACGTGATAGGTTAAACAGAACTAAATTGTGCGCTCATGCTAAACTGAGTGGTTTGAAATAGAACTGTTTTGACATTGAAACTGTGTACTTATCCTAAACTAAATTGTCTGAAATAGAAGTTTAAATGTATAAAAATGGATTTGGCATTCAATAACGTGCAGTAGTTGATGTGCCATAAAACCAAACTAAACCATTAAAACTGTGTCCATAAAAACAAATATCAAAGGCATTTCAAAGTCAAAATTTTTCTTCCGCTTCCTGCTATTTCCATAAGTTTTTTTCATTATCGATGTAGTGATTTGATTTCTTTCAGAAGTCAAATTCTGTTTCTTTTTATATTTTAAACACTAACCCTTTTTATATTTCAAACACTAACCCTTTACCCCTTTATCAATAAAGTTGGGGGTAAGACAGTTGTTGTCAGTGCTTGCAAAATATAATATCCTAAACAGCTTACTACATTATTTCATTTCATATAATTACTTTGTAAAATTTTTTTTAGCATCTTTGAGCTTTTGAACATGAAAGAGCCTTGTGAATGTGTCAGCATCAACTCACCAATTCGGACTTTGTACTTAATAAGCCACGAGCTACTCACATCGGGATTTTCAGGTATCAGTGCGTCACGGTCACCAATATCGTCAGTGTCGGACGTTGAACTTAAGGTAGTGAGTAATTTGCTCCTATATCACACACCAATATAGTTGGCTTCCTCTGAAAAGGACAATTGTAGTAATAGTAAGATAGTCGTTGCTGTGAGCAAGCAGGAACAGCTTGAAGTAGGAAGGAATAGCTTTAGGCTTCGACAACACACACACACGCACACACACACACACACACACATAAATATATATGTATATACGCGAACACACACTTATATATATATATATATATATATATATATATATATATATATATATATATATATATATATATATGTGTGTGTGTCTCTCTCTGTGTGTATTTGATATTTGATGAAATATATTCCTCTAGAATTTAGAATGTGGAATATTGGCTTAGGTGCTTGACTCACACATTGTAGTAAGCGAGTCCAAAGCCCACTAGTGCTAATATGTTCCCTTTTGGAAACGTATGTACTCCATCATCCACCAAAGTATTGGTTAACTGATATCACTATCATCCTTCTAAGGGAGGTTTTAGCGATAAATGGCCCCTAAGGATTTACATACCACAAAATAGAGGAACTCATCAACAAGTCTAAATTTTTTACTCATATTTTTTTCATATTGATATTAGTTGATCTCATTATTGAGTTTCGATTTTTTGTTTAATGGCATCTCAAACTTTCTGGGTTATTTAATGGCAAAGCCATTCTTGTAGAAGGACAGTAGTGATACTATTTAACCTATACCTGGTTTGGATAATTAGGTTCATACCTTCCCCGAGGGTATTAGTCCGAAAATGAACGTATTGGTGGAACTACCATGTTACGTTAGCCAATACGCCACAGTGACTTCCTCCTGATTTTATCATTCGAACAGACCATTTAAGCTCAGTTCAGTGACAGACCTACATTGGCTTTCTTACTCACCCACTAAAATTTGAACTACAGAAAATGTGAGTCAGAACAATTAATATTTACATTCCATCTCTTATTTCTTGTAAAATTTTCTTTACCAACGCAGAAATATCAAAACTTTGAATTTGATCCAAATTACTCGCCGTTTTATGTTTGTCGCAGAATGCATCAAATTCTCTGTAGACATCACATTAACTAAAACTTAATCTTATTTGGGTTTTAGTAGTTGATTTTACATGATAAATATTACATTAAAATATAAGAAACTGGCCATGTGGTTGTTGAGTTAGTGCACGAAGAAAGAAAAACATTGATATATCTGTGAATTGTTTTCATTGAAATAAAATTTAATGAATATCCTCTGTTCGACTTATTCATACGTATCTACCCACACATTGACCCATGCAGAGGGATATAAAGTATCCATTCTATGAAAACCAGCTTTATTGATTAAAAAATCTATTGATTCAACCTGAAATACGCCAACTGAATCCTCTTTAGAAGAGTGAGAAAGCAACAAAAAGGATTTCTTCGTTATGACACAAAACTGTTTCCGATGAGAAGCCTCATTTTGGAGTTCTGGGTAATGTGGAGCCACTTCCTGCTTGCCATTACTCCCACGTCATTCTCTCAGCGGGGCTTTAAATACCGAGACTGAATCCTCTTCTGAAGATTAAGAACAACCTAAAAAAAATATGACATTAAATAGCTTTTGATGATGAGCCTCGAGTTCTGGATTACTATTCCATTGCCATAACTCCCTGATCTACACTGACCCGGAGTGGTAGTATGTGTTATAGTCCGAACGTTTGAGCAAATATTGAAAATAACTGAAACTCATCTGTATTGAATAGAATCACTTGAAACCATATTTTAGTAAATCATTTGTATTAGATAGGAATACTTGAAACCTTATAACGATGTACGTATTTTTGTGTTAATGCTTGCTGGAAGAAATAATTTTTTATAAACCATTATTATTTTTATTATTATTACATGCGAATTTTTCACACTAGCGTTAGCTGGTGGTCTTTCATTGGAGTATGAGTGATTGCAAGTCTCCTCAAGTCCCCACGGCTCTTCTCAGTATTCTGGCTGATCTAAAGACTGCTGGAGTCTGGATGGTCTTGACTCGTCCCCCTATTTCTAACTCTTCCAACTCTTTGGGTATCGTATTATTATTATTATTATTATTATCATTAACTCTTTTAGAGTTTTTAACATCAGTGTTAGCTGATGGTTTCTCACTGGAGTTTGAGTGACAGCAAATTTCCTCAAGTCTCCAGGACTCGTTTCAGGATTCTGGCCATTCTTAGCAATGCTGTCGTTTGGATAGTTTCTACCCGTCCGCCAACTTCCAAGTCTTCCAGGCCTTTTAATGATCCTTTAGTTATTGTGCCTAACACACCAATCACAATTGGCACAATCGTTACTTTCATGTTCTACAGCTTATTCAATTCTCTAGCAAGGTCGAGGTACGTATCTTTCTTTTCACTTTCCTTCAGATTTATTCTGTGGTCCGCCGGGACCACAAAGTCTACAGTTTTGCAGATTCTCTTTTTTTTTGTTGATTATTATGAGGTCTGGTCTTCTGGCTGGGATTAGGTGATCCGTTTGTATGTTAAAGTCCCATCGGAGTTTATGCGAGTCATTTTTTAGGACAGGTGCTGGGTTGTGCATATACCATTTGTTTGTATAGTCGAATTGAAATTTCCTGCACATTTCCCAGTGGACCACCTTGCCGACCCAGCCGTGTCTCGCCTTATACTCCTTCTGTGCTAATTTGCTGCATTCACTTATTATGTGATTGATAGTTTCGTCTCTGTCACCGCATAGTCTACATTTACTGTTTTGTTGCGTTTTATCTATCCTTGCTTTGATATGATTGGTTCTTATGGCGCTGTCTTGTGCTGCTATTAGGAGGGATTCCGTTTCTCTCTTAAAGTTTCCTTTTCTTAGCCAGGTCCAGGTTTTCTGGTGAGTGATGTTATTATTATTATTATTATTATTATTATTATTATTATAAATGGAAACCATATGATTAGTTATATATTATTGATATTAGATAGGAATTCTTGCAACCGTATACATAAGTGCGAGAAAATATCATTATTAAACCGAGTGTCTTTAAATCTTATAATTGTATATAAATTATAAGTATTTGATAGAAATACTTGAAACCACATAATCGTGAAAATAATTAGTATTAGATGGGAATATTTGAATGAATATATTTTGTGCGAATTATTTATGCTAGGGAAGAAAACTTGATAGCATATAACAATGTAAAATGATTAAACGCGAATAAAAAGAGCAATTAAGAAAATACAATAAGATATTGAAAAATATATTCAAGACAGCATTCAAAGATCTATAAATCAATGAAAGTTCGGTTTCTTTTGACTTGGCTTTAGAGTGTTCACCAATGGTCGCGTCATACCAAAGAATTTAAAAATGGTACTTGATAACTCCTTGCTTACAACTCAGCAATATAAGGTACGTATCAAGGGTAAAGTGGAGCAATCCAGGGAAAGGAGTAGTGCCCTCCCCTACACCTCAGTGTAGTAGCTATTGAAAAGGGAGCCTTCTGGTCGCCCTCGACTAAGGTCGCCAACTTTACTTATTGTATATCAACCATTGTTGGTTATTTAATGCCAAATTCTGTTTTTCCACACACATTAAAAATATGATTTTTAAACTCATTTTGTAGATATACACAGTTAAATAATCAAACAGTTCTATTTTTCTCAATTCAATTTATCATAAGTCAACAAAGTTAAATGGTTCCAACTATTGCTATATATTACTGACAATTCAATTAAACATCAGTCATTTGTTTATAAACAGTTTAATGAGCAATCAGTTCTATTTCTAACAATTCCATTTAGCATGAGTCATTTGTTTACATTCAGTTTAAATGTGAAAACGTTCTATTTGACCCATAGATGCTACTTCTCCGGGCCACAGTGGACCTGGGAGCGATGGCAATAAAGGGGTATTCTGCATTCCCCAAAGCTCCAGCGTTACTGGAGCCTCACCAGATTTTTTAGTGTCATATACAGTACACTAGTTGGTGTGTGTTGGGTCTTATTCCTCTGTAGAGATGTAGTCGGTGAATTCTACAGCCCTAGCCGTCTGGGCTATCAAAGTTTTGGATTATCAAGTTACCAAATTCCGGCATTACCAAGTTATCGCAGAATGTATATGCTATTAAATAAACCAAACCAAATAAAATACTCACGTGTCTACTCCGATTTGTATTTTATTACTTGTTAGGGTTCCATCTTTAGATAGATATCTCTGGGATAACGTTTAAATGTTAGCTGCAAGGATCGGCTGAAGTTCTCATGGGTTGCCAAAGATAGTCTCATGAAATGTGATCAATTGAAGTTTAGTTTTTAATGCAGTCTCTTCGTCCATTGATAGTGCAGTGCTTGGTCAAAAAGTCAACTACAGTAGTTATGAATAAATCAAATGAACTTTTCTGCCCAATCTCGAAAATTGCTTCCTAAAACATGGAGGGTGCAACAATGTATGAAGAGTTTGGCTGTCTCAATTGGCTGCATTCCTTGTTAATTCACAGTCAAATTGATATCACAAGTACATATAGAATGTTCTCCTGGTTAAAATGCCTGTGAAAATATATTGCTGAACCGTACACGTCATAATCAGCATCCTGTCGTGCCGCTAACACGGATATCCCTGACCTTCTCTCGCCACTTTTCCCAATCGTTCATCGCCTCTGGCAGGTCTTCAGGGCTACATCCCGTATCCTCACATAGCTGCTGTATGTATATTCGAGCTGGTCGTCCTGCTTTTTCACGCCCATATGTGAGGGTCCATTGGAGTACATCACTTATGAGCTTGTCTCCAGCAGTGTCCTGCATGTCTGGTTCGTCTAACTTGGATAGTTTTCGTGATGTGGGGGGGGGGCAGGTGGCCGTATAGTTGGTGCGTAACATGAGATTACGTTTATTGAAATGACTTCGGTACAGAAAAAAATGGATTGACGTGCCATAAAAACAATAAGTCTAAATCATCTAAGCTCAAAAACGAGTTTATTGTAATTTTGCGATAAATTTTTTTGAATCAGAACATGCCTGTATAAAATGTATGTATATTTATTTTAAAACATCAGCAAGTCCGAACACAAATCACGCTATTACTTTCGGACAAATTCTTTAGCAAATTATCTAATACCTCTTATTTCTCCAGCAATGGGCTAAATTGTGTCATCACTTATCTTCTACAAGGATGGCTTCAGAATTAAATAACGTACGAAGGTTGATATGCCATTAAACAAAGAAACTAAACCCAATCATCATTCTGTAGCACTGAAAACTTATGTTAAATATATTACACGAACGAACACACCCGAATATACTTGTGATTGTGTGTATATGTCTAGTTATATACATATATATATATATATATATATATATAGCCTGATTTTTAGCATAAATGATAAGATTATTTAGATATCGATCGTTTCATTTAATTGTGAATAGGATCGGAATAGCGGCAGACGTTGTATTGTTAATTTGAGAACACAGCAACTTCTGTCGACTGAAATCTTTTCAAATCATACTAAGAAATAGAAAGAATAAAAGAAAGTAAAAACAAAGGAATAAAAAAGTGTATAAGTTAGAAAAAAATAAAAAAAATTGTAACTTGAAAAAAAAAAAGAAAGTGATAGAGTGAAAGGAAACAAAGAAAATACATGGAATTCAAAGAAAAAAGAAAATTAAAGACCGACTGAGAGAGAGAGAGAGGGAGAGAGAGAGAGAGAGAGAGAGAGAGAGAGAGAGAGAGAGAGACTATGTGTGTGAGATGGATTCATTATTATGGATTATTTTCTCTTCCTTTCCCTTTCTTTTGTTTTGGCTTCATGTAATTCCCCGACTTACGATAATCACTGTATTTTCTCCTAAGTGTGAACATGTCACGAGTCCAATATATATATATAAATATATATACGAACATTTCAGATTAAGTTCCTCTAATTAGATACAACAAAACGGCACACAGCAGCCTCCTATATAAGAATTCGCTTGCAAATTGAAGGCAAAAAAGCTTCTTTCACGAAGAAGCAGATTAACATCCGTCTGTAATTATTTTCAGGGTCAAATCTCTTATCTGTTATCCTGAATGTGTATCTTCAAGCAAGAATCACAGTTCCAGGGAATTTTCTTATCCTCAAAATAGCATCGAACTAAAGTTTGGTGAAATCAGATATAACACGAATTCCACACGACACAGCTAAGTATTTTGTTGAATGGAATCGAAAATAACAGTGTCATGTTGCTGCGTCTCGATGAAAGCTATCAGAGACAAAGATGAAGTCATCAGATGACAAAGAATTCAACGGAAAGGAGTAGTCATAAATGTGGTCAAAGAAAAAAATACTACTTACTTGATAACTATGTTTAAATCTATCCCCGGACCAGTCTTAAAATCAGGGAGACAAGTGGTCTTTTTTGTGACATAGAAGGATTAGGGGCAAGTTGCGCTAACTCCGAAATTTAAGCTCCTTTACTGTCATCTACCGGTTACTAAATGACTGACTCACCCTTTAAAAAAAACCCAATACTTCTTTTGTGATATTTTCCCCTCTTATCATGGTAGATCACGTGATAGACCGTGTATTGTCAGAGCACGCAAAAGATTTCCAGATACACCTGGAGTTGGAAGGCTGCTACAATATTTGTGACATTAAAGTTTTCCCAATTTGACTTCTGCACAATGAAGCTAATTAGCCTCTACAACTAGATCCAGATAGAAATACGTTCTCGTGATGTAGGGTCTTACACAATGGAATGACACATCGCAGTTACCCAGTTCGAACTCTAGCCGCTCTATTACGTTCACTTTCAAAGTAATACTCTTGGGAACGTATGAAATCCCTTATCTCTCAGCTATAGATTAAGTAGCACCACTATTGTTCTTCAATGGGGATGCCTTTAGCATCAAGTAAACAACAAAGATTGATATATCATTAAACATAGAAACACAAAACAAACTTCACCAAGACCAGGATGATTTCGACCTAACCAAAATAGCATATCCAAATAAAGAACCAGAATGTAAGGAATTATAGTTAAAGAACATAATCCACTGTCCAAAATGCTCTGACCATTTTGGTAAAAGGAAACATGCAGTAATACCGGAAGCCTTTTTTTTATTGAGTTTACAAGGATTGGAAATTATTCTTATCCTGTGTAAAGAAGAAGAAGAAGAAGAAGAAGAAGAAGAAGAAGAAGAAGAAGAAGAAGAAGAAGAAACCCATTTCATGAAATCAAGAAGTAAGCAAAGATCGATGTATCATTTCTGAGTGGGCGATCGTCTATAATATCTAACTCTTGGAGCTGTTCAATTGTTATCTGAATGTAGAAATACGCTCCTTTCTGAAATCGATCAAATACGTGGTCAAGTATACGATGAAGGGGTGCGATCGGACAATATTTGGAATAAATAGAGAAGATGAAATCATACAGTATTTGACAGGAAGATATATCGGTCCATCTAAAGCCGTTGCTTCGATACTGGGATTTCCAATTCATGAGAGAGAACCGGCCGTAGTTAGCTTTCCTGTGCAGTATCAATTTTTTTAAAGACAGCGCTAGTGTTCAAGTAAATAATGATATGGCTGGGACCAATTTGACAGGCTTCATGGATCTTTGCGTTCACGATCCATTTACAAGAACCATGTATTATGCAGATATTTCAAGATTTTTCTTTTGTAGAAACAGAAATGTAAAAAAAAAAAAAAAAAGAAAAAAAAAAAAGAAAAGAAGTAAAATTGGGTGAGGAAAGAACGAAGCAGTATACATTATTTTTCAAACCAATATTTTGGGCTGAAAGTATGCCATTTATCCACAAATTCGTAACGTATACTATTTAGGACTCTTTTCATTCATCAAGAAGTATCATTCAGTTCCTTGAAGAGTCTACGCAAAATATCTAAGAGATTTTTCAACAATGCGGGAATTCGAGTCAATTTTAACAATCTGTTGTGGCAGTATCTGTCAGGTTCTAGCAGCGAAAAAAAAAAAAAAGAATTACGTTGGCGCACGGAATTTATGGTGAGTAATATCTTAAGTAGGGCAAACATCACAATCTTTCAATTGAAGACAGATTTGCAATTGGATAAGAGGTGTAGAAACTATGATATAAAAATTACGGTGAATTTAATAAGCTGCCATGTATTGGATAAGATATGTATAAACCCTAATATCAAAATTACGGTGTATTGGATAAGCTAGTATGTATTGGATAAGATATGTATAAACCCTAATATCAAAATTACGGTGTATTGGATAAGCTAGTATGTATTGGATAAGATATGTATAAACCCTAATATCAAAATTACGGTGTATTAGATAAGCTAGTATGTATTGGATAAGATATGTATAAACCCTAATATCAAAATTACGGTGTATTGGATAAGCTAGTATGTATTGGATAAGATATGTATAAACCCTAATATCAAAATTACGGTGTATTGGATAAGCTAGTATGTATTGGATAAGATATGTATAAACCCTAATATCAAAATTACGGTGTATTTGATAAGCTGCCATGTATTGGATAAGATATGTATAAACTCTTATATCAAAATTACGGTGTATTGGTGTTATATACTCACATAATAAATATGCTTATATACACATATACATGTTCATGCAGGATACATACTGACGCAATGATAAAGACGCACGCAGGATAAAGACGCAGGAAGACTTCTTTACAAATATATTTACCTCTCACTTTATTGCAAGGGTTCGAAAGGGTTGTTCAGATATGTGCTAAAGAAGGCGACTCGATAGATAAATAACACAAACTATAGATTTCAACATGGGGTGCATTTAAAATATAACAAAGTTTTAAAAAGCGGCGACCAAACAAATAATTATAAGATTTAATAAACAGTTCCTTTTTCTTTTCTCCTTTCCTTTTGACCAATCGGTTATATTAAGCCAGGAAACACTATCAAACACAGAGGTCTCTCTCAACAGTCCTTTTCTTCTTTCTCCTTTTTTTCTTTCTTTCTTTTTTTCTTTCTTTTCTTGTACTTGAGAAAGTATCTAAGTCCATTTTCTTTTTTTACAGTTGACGAAACCGAGTCCTTTCAGTTTCTCTTTTTTCTCTTCTTAATACATATAATTCCCATATTTAGGAACGGTAGGAGGAAAGACAGTTTAAGTTGTACTTATCTTTGATAGGGCTTACTTCTCAGGTTCCTTTCTTTTACGGACGAGTGACATCCCCCCAGAATCGTCGGAATCAGCCTCTCTGCTGACTTCTGTCCAAAGATTCTGTTCTATGCTTTTCACGGGGCCTCCAGGAGCTTTTGGCTGTAAACCGACGTCTTTATCCGCCGACTTCTGTCCTCAAATAGATTCCTTTCCAAATTTCTGACGAAAAGGTATCATTCTGGCGCTAAAGGGTCTGGCCAATCAGTTTGCTTTCTTTTCTTCTCCTACTATTTCCTCCAGTTATGCTACTAGAGTGACCTGGATTCTTTTCTTCATCCAACAGATTACAGGTCATGGAGTTCTGGTAGCTTTGATCTTCATTCTGACCTGGATTCGTTATTTGTTCAACAGGTTTTTAGATCATGGATTTCGAGTAACTGACTTTTACCGGTCAGTCTTTGGGGCCTGTTAGTTCAAACACTGAAGGGGTAGGGGAATTAACCTCCCCTTCCTTCTCTCGGTGGCATGCCACGTCACAGTTCTTAGTTTTCCCAAGGCAAGTTGTCCGAAAGCCAACGTAATAGCATGACTTGAGTTTCAACTTACCAAGATGCCGAAATCTACCACGTTAACCACAACGCCACAAAGACCCACACTCTGGGTATTTAAATTCGTCATCTTAATATCGGGATCACATCTTCTCAAAACTGTTAAATGGAAACCTCATACGACAGGATTTTTTTCGGATTTTTTTCAGTTTGTTTGCTAGTGAGCAGAAATGATTCTGGTAAATTTTGTTGGCTGCTTTTTGGCATACTTTTAAGGCTGATTTTTTTTGTTGGTTTTAATGCCTTAAGTAACTCAGAATTTCATTGATTAACTCTGATCCCCCCTCCCCGTAGTGTAGTGGCGAATGTGCCAGTCAGTAACATCGTGATTAGCTAGTTCGAACTCCAGTCACGCTATTACGTTTAGTTTCAGACGAATACCCTTGGGAATGGTATGAGTGTCCTAATCTCCCCACTTATAGGTTGAATAGTACTACCACTGCTGACTTTGACATTAAATAACCCAGGAAGGTTGATATCCCAATTAACAAGGAAGCCAAACCAAGTGATGAAGTGGGTAAAGTTCCCATGGTGTTGTGGCTTACGAGCTGGACAGTGAAATCATTGTAAGGGAATTCGAATGCCAATTAAGCTATTACGTTAACCTTTGGATAAATGTACTTGGAGATAGTATAGTCTCCCCCTATTCTCCAACTATTAGTTATCACTTCTGTTCTTCTACAAGGCTAGATTCGGTATAAAATACCAATGACAGCTAATATGATATTAAACAAAAAAGCGAAAACGATTAATGTAATTTATAGTTGGTTCTACTAAGCCAGTAATTTCTAATATTTCAATATTTTTAGAGTAAAAGGTTAACACGTCGTAAATGCATCGGGATTATATTGTCTTTAAGTAAGATAACCCGTAAAAGACCAGATTCAAAGAATCATTTTAAAAGAAAAGAAAAGATAAGTAAAATTACTACTAAGTGGAAATCCGATCGGAAGTCTAATTTTTCCTGATAAAAATTATTGTTGAATTTGAAAAAAAAACATAAAAGAACATTGCAGTGTGTACATACATTTATAATTTTATTTGCAGCAGAGAGTAAGTTTATTTTTGATTTTTAAGTTTTTGTCTAAAAATTGTAAATGCAAAGACACTCGTTGTGTGAATTTCTGAGACGAAGTTTGATTAATTTTATTATTCAGGGTTTCCGGACTATTGTCTTCATAGTTATATTCACAAGGTTTCGATCGATAGGTCTTTCGACCTTCTTCGGGTGTTTCTTGTCGAACTCTGAATCCTACACGGAACTTCGAACCACTTCCTTTTTTTTAATCCACGGGTGTCATTTACTCTGATTCAGTTGACCATTACCGGGTACAAGTGTTAATTATTCCTGTATTATTACGCGTCAGCAGACAGGATTGAACCTGCAGCCTCCAGATGATTGTGTTATATAATTTTGGGAATGATTTTTTTATATTAATCATTTTTCGTGAATTATATTTTATTATTTAGTTTGGTAAGGCTTTGAACTGCTCGGGTCGCTTAGTCCAGGTGCATAGTCAGATGGTGCAGTCTTACGCCCGCACAGAAAGGATGCAACAATCATTATCTATCATAATAAACCCCCAGACAGGAAATGGAGCAGGAGTGTGGATGACATCATGCCTAGAAGTAATATTCTTGAGAATCTGAGGATTCTGAAAAGATAAATAGTTGAGTTTTCTACAGTTGAAGGAAGCGGTTGAGTTTTTCGGATCTGATCAGATCAGATCAAATTTTTTGGCTCTCGACAGGCAAAAATCTTAAACACCATAAGATGTGCCACGCGTATCGGGGTGATCAGCATAGAATAGTTAGCGAAGTCTTTTATGATTTGTATCTCTATCTGCGTGTCAAAGGACCGAAGCCAGAAAATAATAAACCCGTTCGTATCTGGAACGACAGAGTCTGCCTGTATTTGTATATGTATTTTTACTAATATTATTGAAGTATATTCACACTTTACGAGTATACAACAATTGTCACTTTGAAGCTTAGGGAACCAACACCAATAACCGTTACGTTATGTGTCCTGTAAGATGATTCCGAGTGATTTTTGGCGATCTATAAACTTAATGTTTTTAAATCATAATGAATAACTACTACTCTGTATGCCTTTTTACCTAAGCTCATATTACGATTTTTTTCGTTGGCTTTGCACGGAAAAAAGATAGAGAAAAACTATGTTGACGTATTGATAGTGTAGCAGTTATCGTCGCAAGAATTGGACACTGAACGAGGCTGTTTGCATTTCATGTAGCGTTAATGCCATTAAAAAAAGGAAGGAATCCTATCACCCTCGCTCTATTATGTTTAAATAGTAGGACAGGAAAAGATCTTTAACCTTGGTTTGGTAATCGGCATGAGGAAAGAAAATCTCTGATTTCAAGTCAGTTATAGACCTGAAGAAAGATTGGATCTGACAAGATACCCTACATTATTTGTGACTCAAAAACATACAAGATTACAAGATACACTACATTATTTGGGACTCAAAAACATACAAGATTACAAGATACACTACATTATTTGGGACTCAAAAACATACAAGATTCCAAGATACACTACATTATTTGGGACTCAAAAACATACAAGATTACAAGATACACTACATTATTTGGGACTCAAAAACATACAAGATTACAAGATACACTACAGTATTTGTGACTCAAAAACATACAAGATTACAAGATACACTACAGTATTTGTGACTCAAAAACATACAAGATTACAAGATACACTACATTATTTGGGACTCAAAAACATACAAGATTACAAGATACACTACATTATTTGGGACTCAAAAACATACAAGATTACAAGATACACTACATTATTTGGGACTCAAAAACATACAAGATTACAAGATACACTACATTATTTGTGACTCAAAAACATACAAGATTCCAAGATACACTACAGTATTTGTGACTCAAAAACATACAAGATTACAAGATACACTACATTATTTGGGACTCAAAAACATTCAAGATTACACAATACACTACATTATTTGTGACTCAAAAACATTCAAGATTACACAATACACTACATTATTTGTGACTCAAAAACATACAATTTTACACAATACACTACATTATTTGGGACTCAAAAACATACAAGATTACACGATACACTACATTATTTGTGACTCAAAAACATACAAGTTTACAAGACCTGTGAATAAAAAAATATATCCTGAAAAACCTCCAAAACAGGGTAAACTTGCCAATCTCGCAATTGAAGACAAATTTGCGATTGGATGGAGATGTAAAAGTTATAACATGGAATGTTACCCAAGATTAAATTCAGAAAAGATAAAATGACGAAATTGGATTGTAAGAAGGAATAGTACCACAAGCAAAAGAAGGCCGTGACTTGATCTATCAGTCATTCGACAATGCAGCTAATTTATTGTCGCAAAATGCATTTTAGTTATTTGCTGCAAATTGATGGAAAGCATAAATTGTACTCCAATCTGATTTTTTCCTGTGACCAGGAAAAATCACGGTTCCTATAGAGCCCTCAGGAATAACACTAATGTCACTTATTTCGCGCCTGATTTCTTTGATCCGATTGAACTCTCAAAATTGCCCCACATTTAAGTTAGGATTCTATAAAAACTATCACATATATTGAGAATGCGTTCAAAAAGTATCGATACTGAAACAATACATACCAAAACAGAAATGAACAATGAATGATGCATTAGTTTTCTGAATAATCCCTTTTGCATCCAACATATTTATTTAAGAGAGTTTTTCCACAGATCGAAGAATCTCTGAAAACCATTTTTTGAAAAAATTTGTTGAAGCACTTACAGGCAGCGGTCGTGTCGATGCTGCTGTATGGATGCACCACTCGGACGCTAACAAAACGGCTGGTAATTACACAAGAATGTTGCAAGCAATATTGAGTAAGTCCTGGCGGCAACACCTTACAAAGCACCAACTATACGGCCACCTGCCTCCCATCACGAAAACTATCCAAATTAGACGAACCAGACACGAAGGACACTGATGGAGAAGTAGAGGCGACCTCATCAGTGATGTACTCCTATGGAGCCGCACATATGGCCGAGCAAAAGCAGGACGACCAGCTAGAACATACAGCAGCTATGTGAGGATACGGGATGTAGCCCTGACGACCTGCCAGAGGCGATGAACAATAGGAGAAAGTGGCGAGAGAGGGTCAGGGATATCCATACTAGCTGCACAACATGATGATATGATGATGATGATGATGACTGTTATATGTCTTTTAAAGTCTTTTACAACCTCATATCTTAATCTTTATTTATTTTCACTTTAGGCAACAAGAATGAAATAAACCAATTCTTGTGGGTATAGTGATTGCTGTGCTTGTAAAATCATAATTTTTCCTAAAAAGTTTTATTCTAAAAAGATCAAGTTTGATTTCATACTTTTTTATTCAATGAAAGTGGCGCTTTTAGATTTTAGACATCATGACTTGATAACAAGAATTTGTTATGGCAATATAACTTAATAAACTCTTCTGACCTTAGATGTTCTCAATTTCCACAGGTTATGTACAAAGACGCCCGTACAACTTTATTCACGACATCGTTTTTTTTCTTTTTTTTCTTTTTTTTTTTTGCAGAAAAGACCCGTAGATTTTACGATCTCGGCTAAAACCGACGGCCATCTTTTTAAAAATCAAACACAACTAAGGGATGGTTCGTTAGCCAGTGACATTGGAAAGGCTGTGTATTGGTACTACTACATAAATTCGTTGCCTTCATTTAAAACTTCATTTGCCCCAGTCATCTGGGGCAGTAGAATACACCGACTGCACCTCAAAATGAGTATCCAGGATATGACATTAATCAATTTGATGATGAGGCTCTAGTTATTTCGAAGCTTTGGAGAATGCGAAATACCCCTTAATTGCTATCACTCCTAAATCCAATCTGGTCCGGAGTGGGAGCGCCTGATAGGGTTCTTTCTATGGGTCAAAAAAAAAATAGCCGACAATGGTTGATATGGCATAAAACCAAACCAAACTAAAACTTCGCTCTCTCTTTCTTTCTCTCTCACTCTCTCTCTCTATATATATATATGTGTGTGTGTGTGTGTGTGTGTGTTTGTGCATATATACATATATGTGCATATATCAGTCATCATCATCATCATCATCATGTCACGCTGCTGACCCTCTCTCGCCACCCGTCTATCGTCCATCGTTCCAGGGATGTCCTGCAGGCTACATCCTGTATCGGCACAGATCTGTTGTAGATAGGTTCTATCTGGTCGTCCTTTTCTTATCCATTTGAACGGGTTCTCAGGAATAACATTAGCCAAATGAATAGAGAGTTCACCAATAGTCTGGGAGGCCGAGGTTCTATCCCAGTTCGAGTCATACAAAAGAATGGTACTCGATGCCACATTGCTTAGCACTCACCATTATAAGGTAAGGATCAGGCATAAAATGGAGCAATCCAGGGAATGGTGTATCGCCTTTCCCTACACCTCGGTGTGGTAGCTATTGAAAAGGGAGCTTTCGGATCACCTTCGATTAAGGTCACCAACTTTACTTAGTCCATATATCAGCTGTTCTCTCAAGTCGATCAATTTCAAAGTGATAAAAATTCTAGAATAAATCATTTATCCGTAGTTTTTGTTGAACTAAACGGCCTGATTCGAACCATCATGAATAATTATTTTGATTCACTAACTTCTATAATTTTTATTCCGTTTCTCAGCCTAAAAACTTTGATTTAGATACATTTTTAATATTTTTCACGATAATGTTACACAAAGAAAATAAAAAAAACGTGGCAGCTTATTTATATAAAATAAGCCTTATAAAACACAAAGCTCTTCTTAAAACTTGACTACGACGAATAGATTTCTGGTTGAACTAATAATAATAATAATAATTAAAATAAATAATAATAATAAAATCATGACGATGCACAAGGCCTTACATTACAGAGATGACGTAGACTGGCAGTAAGGAGGAAGAGGTCTTGCCGGCATTCAAGATAGTGTCGATGCATTGATACAACGACCAGAAGACATCATGCAAAGACTGATTACAGTGACGAGGAAAAATACAGACAACATAAGCATGAAAAGAACAAAATAACTGAAACAAAAATGGGACAAAAACAAAGGTGAACATTTCAAGCAACAAACAAGCGAAATCTCATAGAAGAAGACTTGGACGTCGCTAAGAAAGGGAAACCTTAAGAGAGAAACTGAATCTCTTCTGATGGCAGCACAAAACAACGCCATAATGACATTGTCAAAACAAGAATAGACAAGCTACAACAATAGCAGATGTAAGTTTTTTGTGGTGATAGAGACAAAATTATCAATTACATAATAAGCAAAAGCTGTAAATTAGCGCAGAGGGAGTATAGTACTAGACACAAGTGAGTCGGCAAGGTGATCCACATGGGAATTGTGCAAGAAATTTAAATTTGACCATACGAAAACATGTTATATGTATAACCCGGAAAGCTGTTCTGGAAAATGAGACGTATAAAGTTCTCTGGGATTTTAGAAGCGGTTGACCTAATCTCTGCCAGACGACTAGACTTAGTAATAGTCAACAAAATAAAGAGAACCTGCCTAATAGTGGACGTTTCCGTTCCGGCTGACCACAGAGTAAAACAGGAGGAAGTTGAAAAGAGAGATAGATACCTGGACCTAGTTAGAGGATTGAAAAAACTATGGAACATTAAGGTGAAGGTAATAAAAATTGTAATTGAAGCGTTAGTAAAAATCCCCAAAGGATTTGTACAGGGACTTGAGGAATTGGAAGTAAGAGAACGAGTGGAGTCCATCCAAACAGAATCATTGTTAAAATGCCAGAAATAATAAGGAGAGTTCTGGAGACTTAAGGTGATTTGCTGTCACCCAGACTCCAGTGGAAAACCATCAGCTAACGCTGATGTGAAAAACTCTCATCTTTAAATTTTTTACTCCTTATATCTTAGTGGGCGTCCTCGTGGTGTAATGGTTAAAGCGATGGACTGCGGAATCGTAGTACGCGAGTTCGTACTCCAGTCGCGCTTTTAATGTTCACTTTCGGGCAAATACCCTTTGGAAAGGTATGAACCCCCTTATCCTCCCAGCTATGGGATAAATCGTACCACAACTGCTCTTCTAGGAGAATGGCTTTGGTATTAAATAACCTACGAAGTTTGATACGCCATTAAACAAAGAAACCAAACCAAACCATCCTTGTATCTTAAAAAACATTTTTCTTTATCTTAACAGCTAAATTTTGACAGCAAATATTTATTTTGTTTATAGTAATATTAGATGAGGGAAAATTTATAAAACAGTATTGAGCTCAAAAGATTCGTGCTCAATCTAAGTTCAGTGTGTCTCTAGTGCGTGCTTGTGTGCATGTGCGTTTTTGTGAGAAGGAGGCTGTGTTCTTTTTACCCAGACACTGAGTGGTTGACACCAAAGATTCAAGTAGTAATTAAAGGCGCTTTTTTTGTGTGTTGTTTCTTCTTTCACTACGTTTCGGCCAAATTTCACCTCTGGCCTTCTTCAGGTGATTTACCGTGATCTCGGATAGGAGTGCTGAGTCTTGTTAAGTAAACCTCTGGCCGGTTTCAAATCCTACCCAAGACGGCCAGAGGTTTACTTGGTCAAAAACGTGGTGCGATAGACAACAACTATCATCATCATCATCATCATATCGTGCTGGCAGCACGGATATCCCTGACCCTCTCTCGCCACTCCTCCCTATCGTTCATCGCCCTAGGTAGGTCTTCAGGACAACAACCTGTATCCTCACATAGCTGCTGAATGTACGTTCGTGCTGGTCGTCCTGCTTTTGCGCGGCCGTGTGTGGGGATCCATAAGAGTACATCTCTTATGAGTTCATCTCTGCTTCTCCAGCAATGTCCTGCATGTCTGGTTCGCCTAA
>OY757928.1:49821952-49896952 GCA_963585895.1 Sepioteuthis lessoniana | reverse complement strand
AGAGACATGCAAGTGAATCAATGAGATATATTTTTCAAGCTGATCTTCTGTCTCAACGACACTCAATGTAGACATTATGGACTTCAATATTTTGTTCTGAATTCATAGATATTCCTCTAGACTGTATATTAATACCTAGAGAGACTAGTCAGCCTTACAGCTTTGGGATAGAAGAAATTGCACGTCTTTACGTGTAATTTAGAATTGGGTAGAATATATGATATCATATATTTTAACTTATCATACGTAAATGAAACTCAATTTAAAAGTTCTCTATGGGGGACGCTAAGAAGATGTATGCGTGCCAGGCATAGAATGAATACCCAAAGTAGAGGGTCCAAGCCACGATGTTAAATTTGAGATAGAGTTATTTTTTGCTGAGAGGTTAGGCAATCCCATCAATTGTACGTTCATATCCACATTTTTTTGTTTGATTGTTTCTGAAGAAATCTTTTACACTGTCATCTCGAATACAAATAATATCGAAACAAATCTATCTAACCAATATGGGGTTGCTAAGAGGTACATCCACTTAGGGTCTAGGTGGAAATGTATAATGTCAATGAAGGGATGTTTTAAATTTCTCATGTCTTCACACCTGGAGCCACATCTTCAAATGTAGTTTCGTGTTATATGTAAGTAGTAAGTGGCTCGACCGTAGTCGGAGCTGACTCGAAGGATGCCTTTTCAATAACTACTACACCAAGTTGCATGGGAGGGTGTTACTCCTTTTCCCTGGATTGTTCCACTTACCCTTGATCCGTACCTTATAATGCTAAGTATTAAGCAAGGAGGCACCGAATACCATTTTTTGAGTCTTTGGTATGGCTCCACCTGGGATAGAACCCCAGTCTCCTGGACCATTGACAAACACTTTACCCTCTATATAATGTAAGATATGACTTTTTTTTGGCATAGGAGTCATACTTATATACAGAGAATAAACTAAGTGAGAAACTGCCTCGTTAACAAGATCATTCACTTCTGGATCTCTTGGGAATATGGAGTTATTCTTTTTTAGCTAGTCAGATACACACGGACTGAGAATGTAGAATCTGTTAAGATTCAATCTATGGGTTAAATAAAAGATTTGTAAAAATTATGCCTATGAGATAGGAAAACTTATTTGGTTGCTTGGTTAGGTGTTATGGCACGTATAACTTTGTAGGTTATTTAACACCAAATCCATTTTATACAAATAATCAGTTCTATTTCAAACAATTCAGTTTAGCATGAGTACACAGTTTAATTGGCAAAAAAATTCTACTTCAGTCTATTCAGTTTAGTCAAACAGTATTAATTCAAACAATTCAGTTTTGTATCAGTATAGTTTTTGTCCACTCACAGTTAAATGTCAAAACAGTTATATTTCAGAGGTGCAGTCGGTGTATTCTACAGCTCTAGCCGACTGGGCAAAGGAATACTTGAAACCCTTTATCTGTGTGAAAATTATTCATAAGAATATTTACTCGAAGCTATAATTATGTACAAAGGACAATTACTTGAAACCATATAATTGATTTAGATACTTGAAAAGATTTAACTGTGTGCAACCTCGTAGATTAAATGAATTGATATAACTGTGCAAAAATCAGTAATAGATAAGTATACTTGGAACCATGCGTAATTGTTTAGTATTTTGATTATACTATTTAAAATCATATTTACGTGTACCAAAAAAATCATCATTACTATTTACGTCTTTGAAAGTTTTTCACGCCGTCATTAGCTGGTGGTCTTCCACTGGAGTTTGAGTGACACCAAGTCTCCTCAAATATCCAGAACTCTTCTCAGTATTATTGACGATCTTAGTAATACTGTAGTCTGAATGGTCTCTACTTGTCCTCAGATTTCTAAACCTTCTTCTCTTTTTACTAATCCTTTAAGGATCGTTCCAAGTACAGCAACTACAGTTGGTATCACCGTCACCTTCCTGTTTCCAGCTCTCTAGCAAGGTGCAGATATTAATCCCTCTTTTCACCTTTTATTTTTACTCCGTGGTCTACTGGGATAACAAAGTCGACTATTCTGCAGTTTCTCTTTTTTTACTTGACTATCGCTAAATCTGGTCGTCCAGTCAAGATTATGTGATCGCTTTGTATCTCAAAAACCCAGTGAACTTTGTGCGGGTTGCGCATATACCACTTGTTTGTATGGTTAAATTTAAACTTCTTGCCCAATTCCCAGTGGATCACTCCCTTCGCTTGTGTCTAGTCTTATTCTCTTTTTATACTAATTTGCTGCATTCGCTTATTATATGATTGATTGTTTCGTCTCTATCACCACATAACCAATACTTGCAATTTTATTGCGTCTTTTCTATTTTTGCTTTAACGTAGTTTGTTCTTATGGCGTCGTTTTGTGCTGCTCTTAGAAGAGATTCAATTTCTCTCTAAAGGTTTCCCTTTCTTTGTCATGCCCTAGTCTTCTCTTGTGAGATTTTGCTTATTTGTCGACTGAAATGTCTATACTATTGCTTTTCTTCCCAATTTTTTTTTTCTAGTTTTTGTTTTTCTGTTGATCATTAAGTTTTTTGTTTCTGATTGCTGTTTTAAGTTTTTCTTTAATTTTTTTTTGTGCAGTGTTTGATTCATCTTATTTATGTATCGGCGCTATCTTTAATGTTAGCGAGTTCTCTTTCTACTTCTTTTTTTTTTTTGACAAATACAGCTGTACCATAGCCATGATATGGCTATTGTGAAACGTACATCGAATGTCCATAAAGATAGAACGTAGGATCTCGAAACACGAAAAACACTTACGACTTCTTAGTTCAGGTACGAAACTTTTTATTACCTTTGAGTTTAAAGGTTCTTCGACATAAGGAGAGAGATACACATTCTTTCTATTCTGGCTTTGTCATCCGCCCCACATCTCGTGCGGCGCCCGTAGCGTTCAAATTCGTCTGGCCTCAGTGAGCCCCGAAAGTCAACCTTTCTCGTCCGGTGTCTAGTCTCAACTCAACTAACTGACTTTTTCAAAATCCCCCAATCCTCCGCGCTCTTCCGGTGCGTGACGTCATTCGCACTTGTTAGCCCCGTTTCCTATCTTGGCTATTGTGACATCTCTGAATGACACGTCCGCTTCGCGCACGCGCGAGAATTTCTGTGATAATGTTGCACCTAATTAACCCATGCACTCAGCTGAAAGGTTCTCAGCCTAACTAAATCCAGAGGCATAAAACGAAATCCCTCGGCTATTATATTACACAGCCTGTCTATGCCATTTCTGCGATTTTCAGCCTTCTGCATCGTCATGAGTTTTCTTATTCTCTGGTCCATTTATTGAAGTTCTTCCCTCGTCCACTTTAAGAATTGTTCTGAGTATCTTACAAGGAGGACGGCACAGGTGTTTATTTTTGTTTGATAATATTTCTGCTATTTAGCCTTTATTATTATTATTATTATTATTATTATTTACTCCTAGTGTACTTTTCACACAAATGTTAGTTGTCATTCATTGGAGTCTTATGACAAACCTAGGCCCTCCGAAAAGAGCTAGTGCCTGGGGTGGGGATGGCACCCTGAGGCTCGAGGAATTATCGGTCGCAGCTAAGCTAGGCCTTCCCAACACTCACGCTATGCGGCTTTGACTATGTGACACCCGACCAGGACCACGGAAATCAACGCAGTTGGGCGAATCCTGTCCCATCGCACCGTCCGTCAGCAAGCCAAAAAAAGCTTCTATTTGTCGTATGTCCCAGCGACCTGACGAGTCAAGCACAAAGCTTTTTTTAAAGGTGGATCTGGTCGTAGGGCCGTAGCTCAGACGTGACAAGCGGCTCCAGAAATGCCTCGGGCCCGTCAGCATTCACCTAAATACGGGTGTTCAGGCGCCAGGTGATAAGCCTAGCCTCTCCGGGGAGAGTTAGAGCCAGTAGGAATGGCTCCCAGAGGCTTGAGGAAATATCGGTCGCAGCTACGCAGCGTGAGTGCTAGGCTTCCCCAGCTCTGATGCCATTCGGCCTTGACTGAGCGACAAGGCACAAGTCAACACGGTCATCCGAAGCGTGCTCCATTCCAGCGTCAGTCACCGAGTCAAAAAGACTTAATGACTTACTACCAAAAGCGAGCACAGCTCTAAATATTGTCCTCAGGCCAGTCCATTCTGAGAGGGGTTCCACTCAATCCACAAAAACATGTCATAAAACCTACAAACAATCCAAACAGCTTCAAGAGATTACTCTAAAACATAAAAGTAACTTTGTATAGAATATACTTTTATAAAAGTTCGCCAATTTACACACAAACACATACATACATACATACATACATACATACATACATATTTTTTTTTATCACCATGCCATTTTCCATTTCTTATCAAAGTTAACCATTTGTTATGTGTTTACACTTCTTAGCAAAGTTAAACATTTGTTGCGTTGGGGTCTCCGAGGCTCTGCAAAAACTTTGAATCCAGGACAACATAAAACTAAAAGTGTAATCAAAAACAGGATAAATCATATTGATTTATAACTTTCACCAACGGACAATTCGTGAATATTTGTCAATTCTTTTTAATAAGAATAAATAAATAAATAAATAAATAGAGAAATAAATAAAGTTTATCTACACAAGTATATATGCTTCCTTGCAAAAAACAGAGATGTATTACGAATAGCACTAAACTAAATTCGGTGATTAGGCAATAGTTCTATAGCCCTGGGATGCGTAGAGTTACACCTTGGTTGCCATTTACACCTAGTTAACTCTGACTCGGAAGTTTAGTACCCGTTAAATTCCCATCTATCAGATCAATAGAACTATTTGATGACATGTATGAAAAATATTTGTTTTAAGAATATCTACTTGAAGCTCTAATTGTTTTACAGCTGATTATTATTAGTTACTTGAAATCATAAATTGCTTTGATAAATCTGACTTCGGAATTCCATAAAAGATTAATATGACGTAAACCCAAGAAAGCAAGCAACTAATCAACTTCTCACGATTACCCGAAAACAAAAGAGGACTTTACATATAATATACTTTTATTATTATTATTATTATTTACTCCTTTAGAGTTTTTCACGTCGGTGTTAGCTGATGGTTTTTCACTGGAGCTTGAGTGACAGCAAGTCTCCTCAAGTCTCCAGGACTCGTCCCAGGATCCTGGCCGTTCTTAGCAATGCTGTCATTTCGATAGTCTCAACCCGTCCGCCAACTTCTGAATCCTCCAGGCCTTTTAATAATCCTATAGTTATTGTGCCTAACGCACCAATCACAATTGGCACAATCGTTACTTTCATGTTCCACAGCTTATTCAATTCTCTAGCAAGGTCAAAGTACTTATCCTTCTTTTCACTTTCCTTCAGATATATTCTGTGGTCCGCCGGGACAACAAAGTCTTCAGTTTTGCAGATTCTCTTTTTTTGTTGATTATTATGAGGTCTGGTCTTCTGGCCGGGATTAGGTGATCCGTTTGTATGTTAAAGTCCCATAGGAGTTTATGCGAGACATTTTCTTGGACAGGTGCTGGGTTGTGCATATACCATTTGTTCGTATGGTCGAATTGAAATTTCCTGCACATATCCCTGTAGACTACCTTGCCGATCCAGTCGTCAGTGTTAGCTGATGGTTTTCCACTGGATTTTGAGTAACAGCAAGTCTCCTTAAGTCTCCAGGTCTCTTCTCAGTATTCTGGCCTATCTCGACAATGCTGTAGTTTGGACAGTCTCCACCTGTCCCATTATTTCCAAGTTTTTCAGTCCTTGTACCAATCCTTTCGTGACTGCACCAAGAGCATCAATAATTATTGTTATTATATTTACTCATTGAGAGTTTTTCATATCAGTTTTAGCTGATGGTTTTTCATTGGACTTTGAGTGTGAGTAAGTCTGCTCAAGTCTCCAGGATTCTTCTCCTTGTTCTGTCCGTTCTCAATGCTATAGTTTGGATGGTCTCCACTCGTCCTCCAAACTCCAAGTCCTCTAGTCCCTCTAATAATCCTTTAGTTACAGTACCAAGAGCAACAATCATGATTGGTACAATTGTCACCTTCATGTTCCATAGTTTTTTTCAATTCCCTGACAAGGTCCAGGTACTTATCCTTATTTTTACATTCTTTCAGTTTTATTCGGTTGTCAGCCGGGAGAGCAAAGTCCACGATTTTGCAAATTATTTTTAGTTGATTATTATAACGTCTGGTCTTCTGGCCGTGATTAGGTGATTCGTTTGTATGTCAAAGTCCAATAGGAGATTATGTGCGTCGTTCTCTAGGACAGCTGCTGGATTGTGCATATAACATTT
Source organism: Sepioteuthis lessoniana (assembly GCA_963585895.1). Lineage (NCBI taxonomy): Eukaryota > Metazoa > Mollusca > Cephalopoda > Myopsida > Loliginidae > Sepioteuthis > Sepioteuthis lessoniana. The sequence continues at coordinate 49,890,704 of OY757928.1, read as the reverse complement.
ATTCGTTTGGTCAAATTTAAATTTCTTGCACATTTCCCAGTGGATCACCTTGCCCACCCAGCCGTGTCTAGTCTTATACTCCTTCTGTGCTAATTTTCAGCATTCGCTTATTATGTGATTGTTGGTTTCGTCTCTATCATCACATAACTTACATTTGCTATTTAGTTGCGTTTTATCTATTATCGCTTTGATATGATTAGTTCTTATGGCATTGTTTTGTGTTGTTATTAGGAGAGCTTCTGTTTCTCTCGTAAAGTTTCCTTTTCTTAGCCATGTTGTTTATTAGACGTTTAAAACCCCCATAAAATTGTTTTTCCCCCATTTTTGTTTCTTATTAAATGTCATTCTATTGTCCATCGTGTTGTCTGTCTCATTTCTGACGGCTGTAATCAGCCCTCTTCGTGTTTTTCTATGTAGTCCTCGAGTCGTTGTATCAATGTGTCAACGCTGTTTTTAATGCTGGCAAGTCCTTTTCATCCCTCTTTTCTTGATACATATTGTCTGTCAACGTCATCACTGGGATGTAATGCCTTATCCATGGCCATTTGTTTTCGTGTTCTTTGGTCCATTAGCTTAAGTTCTTTTCTAGTCCACTTAAAGAAAAGGTCCCGAATATCTAACAAAGGCTGCAGCCCAGGTATTTATTTCTTTGATTATGTTTCCGCTTGATAGTTTTGTCTCGAGTAGCTTTTTAGTTCTTCTGAGATATTTTTTCTTAATTTTTTCTTTTATCTCCACTTGTTTGATAGTGTCAGCCTACCAGATACCCAAGTATTGGTACGATTTTTCTCTCCAAGCGTTCTAATAATATCTTGATTTGGTAGTTACATTCCGTTAATTTTCATTACTAGCATGGCACATTTTTCTATGCCAAATTCCATTCCTATGTCTTGACTGTATATTCTAACTGCGTGTATTAGAGTTTCCAGTTCTTTTTTTTTTTTTGACCATGTACATTCGGTGATTGATCTTTTTCTGCGATCAACTAAGATTGTAACCGTTGTGCATTTTCTGAGTATGTTGTTAAGTGGCATCATAGCAATTATGAATAGTAACGGTAGAAGTGCATCTCTTTGAAAAATACCTCTTTGGGTCTTTGCTTCAGCTAAGCTTCTTCCTCCTGCTGTCAATTCCACTCTCCAGATTTTCATGGTTTTCTTGATAAAATTTATGACTTCATCTGATATTTTGTACATTTTGAGGCAGTTTATTATCCAGCTTTTTGGGACCATATCATATGCCTTTTTGTAGTCAATCCAGACCATTGCTAGATATTTCCCTCTTGTCTTGCTCTCGTTTAGGACGTGCTGGACTTTGTAAAGTAACTCTGCTGTGCCTCTGGATCCTTTGCGGCATCCTTTCTGTTCCTCAGGGAACAATCTGCGGCTTGTTTGCGTGTATTAAATTTCTTCCCTTATTTTTGCTGTTAATATTTTTCCCATCGTCGGTAGGCAGATTTTGTGTCTTAAGTTGCTTGGGGTGGTTTCCTTTTTTGGGTCGTTTTGGATCAATGTGGTCTTTTCTTTGGTCTTCCATTCCGGTATGTGTGCTCCTTGTAGGCATCTGCTAATTTTTCGAGCTAGTCTGTCGTGAATGGAGGTGAATTTCTTGAATCAGAAATCATGTATTCCATCATGGCCTGGCATTTTCCAGTTTGATATTTTTAGTGCCATTTTGAGAAAATCGATGTGTATTTCTGCTTTTGGACCTTCTTCGAGCCCTTCTAATTCTGTCATGTTTATCCATTCGGTCTTTTCGTTGTGCTTTTTTCTGTTGCCGTATTTCAGTCAAAAATAGTTCGGTTTCTTTTGCATCCGGTTATTGGGGTGTTTTCGTGTCATCTCCACTCAATTGTTGATAGAATTTTCTTTCGTTGTTTTGGGATATCCTGTTTTGTCTGTATTGTTTTACCCTTTTGGCCTGTTTTCGTAGATTTTTCATCTACGTTTCCAGTTGAATTTCCCATCTTGGTTTTGATTTTTTTCTTTGTGTTTTTTCAGGGGATCCCAATTTTCTCACAAACTAATTTCACCTCTGAATAAAACAGTTCATTTAATTCGGTTATATTATTCGTCGATATATAAGGTATTACTTGATTTATTTTATTCGTTTCCGTCTTAACTGTTCTCCATTCTATGTTTCTTAATGATGGTAAGGTAGTCTTTTTCCCTGTTCAGAATTCTCTTTTCTAAATTTCTTTTTTTCTGCGGAATATTTGTCCCAGATATCAGTTGGCGTGATTTTTTATTTACAAATTGTACCATCTTGGTTTTTTTACGCACATTCAGAATTAAAGAATAAGTATACAGCTATATATATATATAAACAGAAATTTACATAAAGGAGACCTCGCCCTTTTATAAATACAATTATCTCCAAACTATTGTCTTACCAATCATATATATATATATATATATATATATATATATTGGATTTGGAATCAAATAACCCACAACAGTTTATAAGCCATAAAACACAACCAATCCTAGCAAACTAGAGAAAGTTAAACATTTGTTATATGTTTTCATTTAATATTAAAGTTAAACATTTGTTATATACTGTGATCTCCAAGGTTCAGCAAGAACATCGATTCCAGGACAACAGACTATGATAAGTGCAATAAAAAGATGATAAATCATATTGATTGATAACTTTCACCAACTGGCGATGAGTGAACATTTTTCGTCTACTCTGTATAACAGGAAAGGAGAATAAAAACAAACAAAAACTAAAAACAAAACAAAATATATAAATAAATACCAAAAATGAAGAAAAAACCCAAACCCAAAACCAAAACTTTATCTACACAAGTAATGTCGCAGCCTTGCTCGTCGATAAGCAACTTGACATGAAATACGTGAATACATCCATTTGCAAATCCATGATTATAATTGTGAAGTCTCTGTGGAGAGGTTTTCGTGGCACAGTCGGTAACGTGCTGGACTGTTACATTTTAGTTAGTTAGTTCGAACTCTCGTCATAATATTGCATTTATTTTCGTACTAATACATTGGGAAAAAGTATGAACACTTCCCCAAACAATGGGTTATATACTACCAGTAATGTTCTTCTAAAAGGATAGAATTGGTATTAAATAACCCACGAAAATTTATATGTCATTAAACACCGAAACTGAAGGCTGAGATTTGCCGTTGTGATATAAAAGCAAAGTTTCTGTGCACAGATCTACCCACACAGTCGGCTGGTTGGTTGGTTGGTTGGTTGTTATTTATGGTATATCAACCTTTGTAGGTTATGTAATGCCAAATCCATTTTTATGCAAATAATCAGTTCTATTTCAAACAATTCAGTTCAACATGAGTACACAGTTTAATTGTCAAAAACTTTTTTATTTCAAGCCATTAATCCCAGTCAAACAGTTCCAATTCAGCTAATTTAGTTTAGTATAAGTGCAGATTTTATTGACACAGTTAAATGTCAAAACAGTTCTATATTAAACAATTCAGTTTAGTGTAAGTTCAGTTTCAATGTCAAAAACAGTTCCATTTGGAACAATTCAGTGTGTGAAAAAAAAAACCCAACTATACTTAGACTACACTAAATAGTTTGAATTAGAACTGTTTGACTAAACTGAATAATTTAAAATCGATATTTTCGACAATTAAATTGTGTACTTATTGTTTGAAATAGAACCGTTTACTTGTATAAAAAAAGGATTTGGCTTTGAATAGCCTACAAAAGTTGATATTCCATAAAACCCAAACATAAAAACAAACAAACACACCCTACTTTCGGCTTGCTTCAATCTGCAAAGGGAATTAATGCTTCTGCTGAATATATGGTGCTTGATTTTTACATTTTACGCTTTTAACCACACAATCGCTAAATAAATAAAATTGAGATTTTTATCAGCTGCTCTTTGACTGTACATCCTTTGTCGAAGGGGCTTCGAATACACTGAATGTGTTCACTGCCGAAGATTAACTTCGATCCATACGATTGTCCAAGATATGGATAAAATCGCATTTGGGTTTGAGGCTCTAATTCTGGAGTTTTGACCAATGCAGACTACCCTTTAACTGACATTACTCACAGGACTGATCCGCAGTTGTAGAACTTTGGGTCACTTTCTAAGTTTCAAATCGATCTGTTGGAAAAATTATTCGTATTGGATAACACTACGTCTCAGAAAAAAAAAAAAAAAAGAAAACAAATCTCTTACACAAAAAAGTAAATGTAAATGTACAATGAATGCAATTCTCGACCTCTAATTGTCGGGCATCCTCTTGGCGTGATTGATAAAGTGCTAGCCTGTGGCTACGAAGTAAGCAAGTTCGAACTCGAGTCATTCTATTAAATTTTTCTAACTAAATACGCTTGAATAAAGCATGAACTCAATTATCCCCTAGTTATAAATAAATACTATCTCTACTGTTCTTCAACAAGGATTGCTTTGATATACAATAAACTACGAAAGTTCACTGATAGGGTCCTATCTATGGGTCAAATAGAACTAATCTGTGTACTTATGCTAAACTGAGTTGCTTGAAATAGGACTGTTTTGACTTTTAAACTGCGTACTTATATTGACAGTTTCTTTCAAGCAGCGGCCGTGTCGATACTGCTGTATAGATGCATAACTTGGACGCAAACAAAACGGCTGGAGAAGAAGGTAGACGGCAATTACACAAGAATGTTGCGAGTAATATTGAATAAGTCCGGGCGGAAACACCCCACAAAGCACCACCTATACGGCAACCTGCCTCCTATCACAAAAACTATCCAAATTAGACGAACCAGACACGCAGGACACTGATGGAGAAGCAGAGACGAGCTCAGAAGTGATGTACTCCTATGGACACCCACATATGGCCGCGCAAAAACAGGACGACCAGCTTGAACATACATACAGCAGCTATGAGAGGATACATGATGTAGCCTTGAACACCTGCCAGAGGCGATGAACGATAGGGAAAAGTGGCTAGAGAGGGTCAGGGATATCCGTGCCAGCGGCAAAATATGATGATGATGATGACTTATACTAAACTGAATTGTTTGAAATAGAATTCTTTTTGACATTGAAACTATACGTAGACTCAGCTGAATTGTTTGAAATAGAACTGTTTTGACATTTATTTGTGTGTAAACAAAATTTATACTCTTACAAAACTGAATTGGCTCAATTAGAAGAGTTGGACTAAATTGAATAGCTTGAAATAGCAATGTTTTTTACAATTAAACTGTGTACTCATGCTAAACTCAATTGTTCAAAATAGAACTGATTATTTGTATAAAATGGATTTGGCATTAAATAACCTACAAAGGTTGCTATGCCATAAAACCCAAACAGTCAACCAACCCATGAAGATCGATATGCTATTATACAGACACTAAACCAAAGCCACAAAATTTGTGCCAGACAACATCAATGAATATTACACCTTTCAAAACACCTTTGTCGAAGAATATATAATTTTCCCGCAGGAAATGTTCTCAATCAAACTAGGTTATTTTATCTACAGTGTAAGTTGTTATTTACGTGGAAAGAAATAGGAAGTAGGAAGTATTTCTCTCTGAGTCTCCCTCGTATAATCCAAGTCAACAATATTTATCGCAAAATATATAAGCAAACGACACAAACAAAACAGAGAAATAGTAAAAATCTTTAAATATGTAGACATGTTTTGAAAACAAGGAGAAATTTGATCTTATTATAAATAGTTTGCAAAGAACACATTAGTTTTTCCTTCGACTTTTTTTGTCAGCTGCGAAGTAATATTAAATAGAATGGATTGAAAAAAAAACAAAAAAAAAGGAAAAAAACGCAAACAGTTTTAATTCTGTTAGATCGGACAGGCGTATATTGCTCTTCTATCTTGGAGTCAAAAAAATGCTAGCGGTCAGAAAGACAATTCCCTTATGATTTTTATAATGTGATGAGCTTTGATTTTGCGACTAGAGTGAGATGGTATTACTGCCATTGTTATGTAGAGACTTATCGCATCAGTATTTGACATTTTTCTAAACCAATACGAAAGTTATGAGCTATGGAACGAACGTTATTCGGAGACAATCACATTCAGAAATGGTAAGAACAATATGTACTCGCAGATAGGACTAAGTTTCATATCACTCCCTCTCCCTCTCTTTCTTTCTCTCTTTCTCTCTCTATTTTTCACTCCCCCACGCACTATCTCTCTGTATACATGGTGATTTCAATAAGTTTCCAGACTTTTTTCTACAGGCATTTAAAATTGTTGTAGACTCTTGAAAATTCACTATGTTATTGCTATACATCTTATGGGATGACTGACCTTTTTTTCACGTTCAAATGAACAGCTACAGCAGCAATTAGAATACACCCTACTAAACCCTGATTGTCACAGCTGGTGAATTTCAAAAATGCAATCTGGACGTGAGGAAACTTTAGAAAAACGATATGCAATAAAATTCTGTTTTAAACTTGAAAAAATACCACAGAAACGTATGGAATGCTTCAGACTGCTTTGGGGGGCATCTTGCATGAATCAAGCATCAGTTTTTGAGCCGCATAAGAGATTCAAGGAAGGCACGGAGTCTGTGGGGGATGATGAGAGGTGTGGGAGGAGTAAGGAAGTCAATACACCACAGTTGATTGGCCAAAGGGTTAGGGTTAGGGTTACTATGTTGAGATTGTAAGGGAGTTCAGGAAGAGATTCCGTTGGAAGAGGCCAGCAGTCTTCAAATCAGGACAATGCACCAATCAACAACTCCATCCTTGTCACAGACTATTTGACCAAGATGGGCATCAAGACAGTTCCTCGTCCTCCCTATAGTCCAGACCTTGCTCCCTGTGACTTTTGGTTATTTCCTAAGGTCAGAGGCTGTCGTTATGGGGCAATTGACATGAAAGAGGCTGTGACAAAGGTCATTGACACGTTCACACAAGAGTACTTCGATGGGGTCTTCCAGAAGTTGTTGGAACGGTATAACAAGTGCATTGCAGCCAGAGGAGGTTACTTCGAAGGGGACTTGATTTTGATGTGTGTACTATCAATAAAAGTGCCCATACGAAAAAAGTCTGGAAACTTATTTAATAATCCTCGTATATCATACCCAGAAGTATTGGGCAAAAAGTGAGAATCGAACACATTAACGATGTTTTGATGAATTGTCTCACAAAGCTGGATATATGGAGTACTCAGTAAAAAGTAATTTGACGTTTTCAAGCTAGTATATATATATATATATATATATATATATATATATTAATAAATTCAGGATAAAAACAGTAATTGAATCAGAGGAAATATGGCGTAACGGTTATTGGCGTTGGTTCCCTAAGCTTCTAAGTGACAAGCTTCTGGAGGTTGCAGATTCAATAGTGCCTGCTGACGCGTAATAATACAGGAATACTTAACACTTGTACCCGGTTATTTTTAACGGAATCAGCGCAAGTGAGCCCCATGGATAAAATAAATGACGTGGTTCGAAATTCTATGAGGCTTCAAAGTTTGACAAGAAACACCAGAAGAAAGCGGGAAGACAAATCGGCCGAAACGGCGTGAATATAACATTAAAGATGATGAGAATAGTCTGAAAACCCTGAATGATAAAAGTGTCCTTTTCACAGAATGCAAAGGAGTTTTGATTCGTGCTAAGAGACGGAATAAAGTTTGTGATATTTCTGGGGAATTCGATTTTCGGAAGTCGGTGGTCAATGAAATTGTCAACGAGTAGTTAGGATAGAATCTCGTCATATTCCAAAGCAAGAGACTGAAATATATTTGACAGAACACCACGTACTTGGAGAAAAGTATTTATACTCCAGTGCATCAATAGCACAAGTGTATCAATCTTAAAGTCAACTACGTGGCAAAGTTTCATTGTAATGATGGTAAAATGTTCCTAGTGTCATAATACCCGCCTCTGCAATTCGTTGCATAAGTTACTAACTCCACGTGTGGCCTGATCAAGCGAGAGGCAGGTTCACAGGGAAAAGAACAAAAACACAACTTTGTGGTTAAAACGCCAAGGGAGGATGCAGAGCGTGTAACACTTTGTAGATAATTAGTTCTAGTTTGAGTTTCGGCTGGCAAAAGATTATCTTAACTTACTGGGTCCGGCTGGTATTATCGCTGCTCGTTGTTTCTTTGTTCCGGCCTTATCAACTTTCCTCGAACCCAAACTACGTCTAATTGCTAGGACCCAAAACGCACCTGTATATGTACAGAATGTTTCATTATTATTTCCGGCCAAGGGACACCCACGAATAAACCCATGACTTTTTTTTGGGCCATTTCTCTCTTAAAAAAACTGGACATAAGAATATTTCCTAGACTGGCTGTCTCTGATACAGGGAAATTAAATTCAGACCCTATTAAGATTTTGACCAGTACCCGATAAGTACTTAACACTTACCAACGTCCGTGGCCATATGTATAAACAATTTCTTATCTAGATTTCCTTAATCTAGTTAATGGGTTTTCCTAACATTTGCAATTTGATACCCAGACCGAATCTAACTCATCTTGCCACATATGTGTGTGTGTATACATGTGTGTGTGTGTGCGCGCGCATGTGCGTGGGTGTATATATATATATACACACACACGCGCGCACACATGTATGGGTGCACACACACACGTGTGTATACATGTATGTGCATATATCCATCTCATATTGTCACACCAGTATTTATTGTGGGTAATAATTAAGTACATTCGTAAACATTAGATTAGTGATTGTGCATATCTTATTTTCCAATATTCTTTGTTATTTCATCCTAGTTCGCTAGTTCCACAAAAAGTAAACTTGTCGACCCTTGTCGATGATGTTTCAAAGGCTCCTTTTTCAAAAGATACTACAACGACGTGTTGGGGAGGATGCTACACCATTCCCTGGATTGCTCCACTTTACCCTTGATCCTTTCCGTATAATGGTGAATGTTATGCAAGGCGGCATCAAGTACCATTTTTTGAGTCTTTGGTATGACTCGACCAAGGATTGAACCCCAGTCTCCGGACCATTGGCAAATACTCTACTCATTAGTCCAGTGGCAGTAAAAATACGTACTTTTTCTTAGCAAGAAAAAAAAAAAATGAATTGCAAAGCCTAACAGAAGCCAACGATATTTGGTTACAATATTAAGTGGGAGAAAACTCGGAACATTCTACGATGCCATCCTTTACAAAACTGCTGGCTTTAGTTTGAAAAGGAGCAGCTAAAATTGAACAAAAATTTATAAGAAAAAGTCATGTCAATTCAAGTTATCAGTGAGATTGGTGATACTTTATGGTATATCGCCCCTTGTGTATTTGTGGATCTTTTAATGACAAATCTTATATATATATATATATATGTATATATGTGTGTGTGTGAACAGAATATATATATATATGTATATATATATATATATATATATATATAAGTAAATTAAATCCGACAGTATGAAGAAATGTACAAGCAAACAAAATACTCCAAAATTTGATGAATCTATTATGAAAGTCGACGTTGAACGTTCCGGTTGTGATAAGTTTCTTCAGGATTATAAATTCATGAAACGTGTTGTTAAAACATCCATCGCTATTGTAACAATACTTTTCATGAATTTAAAGTCCTGAAGAAGGTTATTATAACCGAAACATTCAACGTCGACTTTTATTATAAATTAATAAAATTTTGGACTATTTTGTTTTTCTACTTTTCTTCATATATATATATATATATATATATATATACGATTTGTAAGCGAATTTTTTGTAGCTTACTTTATCTTCAAACGAGTTTTTAGAGCTCATTTGTTTGCATGCTGTTAAAGGGTTTCAACTATTGCTATGCAATATTAGTAATACTGTATATCAAGTATTCCGATGTAATATAAATAATTTGCACGCAGCTTTATGGTTTGATTTAACATATAATTATTCTTAGTAAATGATTGAACAATTCCAATTGACCTATGAAGACCCTAAGGGGTTGTATGATTTCGGGACAGAATGAACTTAGGAGTAAAGATAATAACAGGGTACTACACATTTCCCAAATATCCAGAACTGGATCCTCACCTGGGTCGGTATATTTTAAAGACCAGCCTACGGGGCGGCAATGTATCATTACCAGTAACTTACACACAATTGTGGATTACAATTTTGTCATTTACGTAAAGGAAATTTTAAAAAAAAGTTCAGTTGCCAATCTTCATATTTAGAATTAATTAAGCGCAGATGCTAATAAAGGTACCAGAATTTTCAACTTGAATAAAACATTAAAATGAGTATATATGATTGATTGATTAAGTGATTTTAATGATTTTAATGGCATGTCAACCCAGCATGGGTAATTTTATAGCGACAATTCAATGAATTGCGTTCATTATTTCCAATCAGGTACAAATAATTTACAAAGTATAACTTGGTTTAGTTTCTCTGTTTAATGGTATACAAACCTTCTTGGGTTATTTAATGCCAACGTTTTATAATATTTTGTTTAAAACGTAATGTTTGCCGAATCTTTATAATGTTTGCACTCTTGTAAAAAGCCAAATACCGAATCGAGTTATGACTGCTAAAGGCATTCGAGTCTCATTAGGCGCCCCATTCATTCGGCCTTGTGCCACATGGAAGCAAAGAGCTTTGTAAATTACTATGACTGCTAAAGCCAGACTATATCAAATAGAATACTTCAGCGCAGACTTCTGTTTCAATGATTTATAAATTTACTGTACCTAGTCACGTGACCCCAGTAGCACAATCCATATCAACAGTTTGGTTTGTTGCCTGGAGATCTGTGTTCGATCACAAGTGCCGGTATCGGCACATTCTTCTTACATAACACAAAGCAACCGTAGTAGGAGAACAGCAGTTCTACGATTTATCCCATAGCTGAGTAGGGTAAGGTTATTCCTATCTTTCCTACTGGTCTTAGTTAAAAAGTGGACGTAATATCGATTGGAGTTCGATTTTGTTCATTTCACGCCCGGATCAGGCACTTCAGCTATAACACCATGAGGACTCCCTTCCCCGCGCTCAGATCTATTCGAACCAGATAGCGGACCTGTGCAAAAAATGCTACTTCTCTAACTTAAAGAAGACCAGGGACTGAGAAATAGTCCTTAAAAACTACTCAGATCTTCAGATCTGTAACCTCATTGCCGGATGCAGTTTAATATCAAATCCAATATACCCTTTTTTGGAGGGGGTTGCCTTTTTGCAGACAGTATATTTTAAGCCTTGCAGACTGCGCAGGTATAACCCATAGTCAATAACTGTACTTATATGTAATGGACGTCACAGTAATATCAGAAAAATATAGCCTAATAGTAATTCCTTCAACTATTAAGACAAGAAATATAAATAAAAGGATAGAAAAATATCCAACTATTTTCAGTCAACAAAGCTCTTTTATGTATGAAATGAGTTACGTTATGTTAAATAGTGTCCTTTCCAGTATCATCATCATGATCATCATCATTAAATTGGGCTGATACCACGGATTTCACTAACTCTCTTTCCCCATCCGTCCCTATCATCTATCACTCTTTCAGACTGCACACTCTGTCCACACAGAGCTGATGTAAATAAGTCCTTGCTAGTTGGCCGACTATTTCACGTCAATGTGAAGGGGTCCATGGAAGAACGTCACCTATGTGTTTGTCTTTGCTTCTCCATTAGTGCCCTGCAAGTCTCATTTGTCTTACTTGGATAGTTTTTGAGATGGGATGTAAATGAACGTACATCTGTTGTTTCATGGAGGTGTTGATTCAAGGATTTGTTCAAAATACCTTGTAGCATACTTGTGTAGTTTCCATGCAGCAATTTCTCCAGGCGTTTTGTTAGTGTTCATGTAGTGCATCCATTCAATAGTATGGGCACAACCACAGCTTGGATACCATGATTCTAATATTATACATTTTACCAATATGTAAATATGTTCAAAGAGTATGTTCCCTAAGTGGAATGTATTTAGACAAGCTACATTCCTCATTGCAAAAAAAAGCTCGAGTGGTTCCAATGGAAGTACTGTTCACCAAAACTTAATTTTGTGCATATTTTTGTGAATCCCGGCTGCACAGACAGGAGCAAACAGCAGGAGACCCTGGGGTTCTACTTGAATGGTAATAAAACAGATTTCATGTGAAGGAGCCATCTCCAATTTAAGTGGCACGTCTGTAAAACTAGTAGACAAATTCACATACCTCAGCAAAAATACCTCGTCTCCTTAAAGTGGTGTTAACATGTGCATAGCGAAGGCATAGACTGATATTGACAGGTTATCGATCCGACGGAAATCTGATTTCTCAGGTAAAATAAAACGTGATTTCTTCAAAGCTGTGGCTGTGTCAGTACTACTGTATAGCTGCACCACATAAATGCGAACGAAAAACACGGAGAAAAGCTTGGTGCGAAGCAAACAAAAATGCTACATGCTGTTTTGAACCAGTCACGGAAGCGACAGTCCAGAAAACAGCAGATGTACGGCCACTTACCTCCCATCTCACAAAACATACCTGGCCATCAAGACATGCTGGTCATTGCTGTAAGTAAGCATAAACTCATGAGCGACGTTTTCGTATCGAACGCTATACATGGATGCGTCAATGTTGGCTGATAAAAAAGGACTTGCATACATCAGCTCTGTGCGGACACTGGATGTAGTCTTGAGGACTTCTAGAAGCGATGAGCAATAAAAACAGATTGATAGATAGAGTCAAGTAACTCAATGAAAACAGCATAACTTTCAACTGCTGATGATAATGATTTCTTTGACTCATCCATTACTCTCTTTTCATCTTGACTCATTTTTCACTCTCAAATTATTTTCTTTAAATTTATTCATCCCATCTATTTATATAAATTAAATGTGTTTCCATGAGCCCAATATCATTCGAGCTCTTTTATCGTAACGTATTTATATACGTTACGATAAAAGAGCTCGAACGATATTATGCATATGTTAATAATGTTACAATGTTACCTTGCCATGTTGTTACTATAGAGATTGCTTTATTCCTTTTATGGGTGCAAGAGTGCACAAATACCCTCCTCGAAGAACGTCAATTTTTGTTCCGTCAATCGCTTGAGTACACAACAAGGACATATATGATCTCTTGGATAATTTCATGAACGACCAAGTCCGGAAGGCCATCATCACCAACAATCAAAAATTCTTTGCGGGAAATGTTGTCAAGTAATATTTGCAACTTATATACAATGTTTTACGTAGATATGAGTACCTTACATTTCGAAGATACCGAGTATATATTTACCCAACCATCCGTCAAGGGCAGGATATGACACAAGGTCATGTTTTAAAGTGCAGTAAAGCTGTTTGAATTCAAAATTTTCCTTTTCCAGGAGTGATTACATAAATGAGTCTAAAGAATTCAGTCTGCTCTAGTATTTAACCATTAATAAAGGAAAAAAACGGATGGATTCATGCCTTTCCCAAGGAAGTGAAAAGCAGACAGCCTTGTTAAGGTTTTGAACTCTGGTCTCCATTTCAATTTCCAGCAACAATAAGCATTGCAGTAAGCATACCCCAAAAAACTCTTCAACGCACGGCTTGTTCTAATTATAGCGAAACGATATATGAAACAAAAGGAATACTTGAAACCATATAACTCTGGGCAAATTATTTATATTAGATAAGAATACTTGAAATCATATGACTGTGGGCAAATTTCTTTTAGGCAGTGTTAGCTATAATTATACCGAAATAATATATGAAACAAAAAACAAAAAAACAAAAACAAAAACCAATAAACAAACAAATAAACAAATACCTTTCCAGTAAGAATGTGGATACAAACCTGAGTTTTACTATAAATATTAGGTTAATTGGTTTGGTTTGGTTTGGTTTGGTTTTATCGTATATCGACTATTGTAAGTAGTCTTATGCCGAAATCATTTTTATGCATATAAACAGTTCTATTTCAAACAATGCAGTTTAGCATAAGTAAGCAGTTTGAATATAAAAAAACAGTTCTATTTCAAACCATTCAGTTCAGCACAAGTACAGTTTTGCGTTTACTGACAGGTAAATATAAAAACAAATCTATTTCGCATAAAAACACTAGTTCTATTTGACCTATCGATTGGACCCTATCTGGTGCTTCCACTCCAGGGCAAGAGTGGACCTGGGAGTGATGGCAATAAAGAGGTACTCTGCATTCTCCAAACCTCCAGCATTAGTGGAGACTCACCATCAGATGGTTTAATGACATATCGAGAAAACTTGTGGGGGGGGGTCTTACTTCTCTGCAGAGATGTAGTCGATGTATTCTGCATCCCTAGACGATTGGGCCAGAAGATTAGATTAAGTTATTTGATTTAATGGTATATCCACCCTTGAGAGTTATCCAATACCAAATCCTGATTATTCATATATAAGATTTTTAAGCAAGCAGTTTGTAAGTAACTATATTTTCAAACAAGTCAGAGCTCATTTCTTGGCACACAGTTAAATGGTTTCAAGTATTCCAATCAAATACTGACGATTCTATTTAATATTAATCATTTGTTTGCACACAGTTAGATGGTTTCAAGCAATACTTTCAGTATTTGTAATTCTGTTTATCAAACATTAGTATTTAGCACAGATTACTTGCACACCAGTGTATCGTTTCAAATAACTATAATCTTTAGTAAAAATTGAACAGTGCTGTTAACCCATAGGGTGGACCCTACTAGGTGCTACCATACCGGTCAGAGTGGACCTAACAGTAATGGTTATGAACGGGTCCTCGACATTTCCGAAAGATTCACATCACGAAGTTTAGTGTTTTACTCAGGAGAGTAAACAGTTTTAAGAATTGCTATTTAAAAGTAATAATTCTATTCAACACAATTCATCCGTTTGCATACAGTTAAATGGTTTCAAGTATTGCTAATTTACTACTAATTAAATATTATTCCTTTCTTTGCACACAGTTAAATGGTTTATTTTAGAGTTAATGATAAAATAGTACTATTTGACTCATAGACAGGACCCTCGCAACTACTACTCTTCCGGCACGGAGTGAACCATGGAGTAGTGGCGATGAAGAAGAATTCTGTATTGTCTAAAGCTCCACGACTCTAGCCTTACGATCAGGTTTTTCAGTGTCATATCCAGACGGACATTGTGTTATATAATTGCGGAGGGATATATCATTTTTCGTTTTATATATTTTGCCTTTCGGTTTAGTTAGGCTGAGAACCTTTCGCTTGGTGCATGGGTTAGTTCGGTGCACACATTGAGTAGAAGTTTTCACGCGCGTGCGGAGAGGTTGTGACAATCAGAGATGTCACAATAAAAACCCCAGATAGGAAATAAGACCGGGGACGTGAATGACATCATGCCCGGAAGCGCTGACGATTTAGGAATTTGAAAAAAAAAAACCCAGTTAGTTGAGATTTAAACTCCGAACGAGAGTGTTGAGATTCGGGTCTAGAGGAAGGTAGCTGATTTTTGATCTCGCCGAGGCGAGACCAGTTGGAGTCTACGAAATGTGCCGCGCGTTTGTTGATGAAATTGTGTGTGTCTCTCTCTCCTCATGTCGAAAAACCTTAAACTCAAAAAGGTAAATAAAATTTTCGTACCTGAACCAATTTCGTGTATTTCGAGATTCCCTATGTATATTTCACATATTCATATCTTGGTCGATCTCGTGGACCCATCTTATATTACAATTGGGTGCGGGTTTACCCCACAGCAGAGATGCAGTCGGCGTATTCTACTGCCCCAACCGATAAGGCTAAGGCTCGTTGTTGTTTGATAATTCGTGAGGTTAATATAAGGTACAGTTTTTTGGTCAAACCCAGGGAACTGAATGGGGGATCTTACAACAAAACAGAGGTGCCATCGATATATTTTACAAATTCAGCCGACTGGGCAGTTGACTTAAAAAACAGAATCTGAAGTATGTGTAAATTTAATTTTAACATCTAATATTAAGTTGACGTTGCACATTGTATGTTCAGCAGACAGAAACATGGTCAGTGAAATCAAAGAAAGTCAATTAAGTTTTCACCGAGCGTTTTTTATTATCTGATTGAAATCAGGGAAAGCAATAAAC
Organism: Sepioteuthis lessoniana; assembly: GCA_963585895.1. NCBI lineage: Eukaryota > Metazoa > Mollusca > Cephalopoda > Myopsida > Loliginidae > Sepioteuthis > Sepioteuthis lessoniana. Next base: position 49,874,707 of record OY757928.1, on the reverse strand, counting down.
AAACAGACTAAATAAGTAATAAATCGAAACAAATACTTTTAAGTCAATCGACTTTGACAATTTATTTATTTCTATCTAATCTGTACGAATTTTCATTTATATAGTTGAAATATTTATTCTGCCAACTTTTGTTCTCAATCCGTCTATATCTATTCTATGCCACGAGGTTATGGAAATAAGTTTCTTATAGATTTATGTTTTCTATGTATATTAAACAGATCTTCTATTTGACCCGTAGATGAGACCCTAACAGGTACAACCACTCCGGTTCAGAGTAGAACAAGGATTTATGACATTTAAGTGGTAATACTATTTGAACCGGTCCATTGGCCAAGGAGACCGAGGTTCAATCCCTAGTCGAGTCAAACCAAAGATTCAAAAAATGGTTCTTGATACCTCCTTGCTTAACACTCAGCATTATACGAAATGGATCAAGGGTAAAGTGGAGCAATCCAGGGAACGTAGTAGTGCCCTTATCTACACCTAGGTGTAGTAACTATTGAAAAGGGAGCATTTGGGGCGCCAACTTTACTTTTACTAACTATTTGACCCCAAACAGTGGGATTAAGGGATACCTGCCTCCTATCACGAAAACTATTCACGTTAGACAAACCAGACATACAGGACACTGCTGGAGAAGCGGGGACGAGCTCATAAGTGATGTACTCTTATGGACCCCCACACATGGCCGAGCAAAAGCAGGACAACCAGCACGAACATACATTCAGCAACTATGTGAGGATACGGGATGTAGTCCAGAAGACCTGCCAGAGGCGATGAACGATAGGGAAAAGTGGCGAGAGAGGGTCAGGGATATCCGTGTTACCAGCATGACATGATGATGATGATGAATAAATGTATTAGCACGAAAGTAAATGCTAAGAGATGATTTGATAGAACTCACTTGCTTCAATCTCGCAGTTCAGCCCAGTTGTCCAGCCAAAGGGTGGAGGAACTTTGGTGCAATATCTATGCGAAATTTGTTGGTTTATCATAGGAACACATTCAAGTATGTACAAAAATGAGCTCAGGCTTGTTTAAAAATGTGTTCTATTGCCACATAATACAAATAGATATACATGCATGCAGAAACATAACGACGCAATACTAGAGACGGGCGGATACAGTTCTTTAGAAAAATATACCTCTCACTTTATTTGAAAGGGTTCAAAAGGGTTACTGAAGGTTTTACAGTGTGAGAGGTGAGTTGGAGGCTGAACAGAACTGCAACATATTGACCCCAACTCTTATGGCCATAACACCGTTTCTTTCCCGTTCTCCTGGGCTGCTCAACCGGGGGCCTGGTGGCCAGCCTCTCTGGGACATGGTCCTCATTCCAGAATCTTCTCTCCAACTGATCTGAGGCTCCGAACTCCAACTGCTCAATCGGGGGTCCTGAGCCCCCCCCCATGCTGGGTGCCGATTCTCTCTACCACTTCTTATCTCCAACTGATCTGAACTTCCTGTCGCCGGGGTTATATAATAATTTGACGCCCACTATTCTTCCTGCGAGCGTCACAATTTTGCACTCAATTCAACCCCTCGACAGTCAAGGTTATATCCTGATATTCCTCGACCGGATGCACCTGTTATTTACACCGGTGCATTTCCAATTTTGACAGCTTGGCCGGGTCGGAGGTCAATATACAACAAATGTTTATCAACAAAATGAGTTTAGAAATCATATATCTTATATTTTTAAAGGCATTAATGAGATTAGGCATTAAATGATGTACAGAGAAACTTTCGGAAAATCCTAAACAGCATCTAAAAAGCTGACTCACACTTGTCAAACGTCCGATCTCTGACTGCTGTGACCCCGTACTATATTCTCTGCCAACGTTACCATTCTTACTCCACTCTTCTCTGCTTGCGTCTCGATCTTGACTGTGAGACTCTCTCTTGCTGCTAACTCTTTGACTCAGAGTCATAGATTTACCTGACCCAGTGCTACCTTGTCCCTTGATCCTTGTCACCCCTACTTCCGGTCTCGGACCTTTACGCAGGCTCATGTGGGTTCACGCGAGTACAATTATTTGTGTGGTCTTAGCGCCAAAATAAACTGACATGGGAGATATTAGTGGTTAGAAAAAAGCGTGCAGACGAAAAATCGCTTCCCTACGCAATAGGAGGAACCCACCCAATATCAATGCTCAGAAACTTAAGAAGGCACAAAATGAATTAACAAACGTATACCTAAAGGAACAAACAGAATACATATAAAATCTGATTAATAAGAATAGAGACTCGGTTGAAGATATCAATCTATCACTCTTACTCTCTCTCTCTCTCTCTCTCTCTCTCTCTTTTTTCCGTATCTATCTATCCTTCTCTCGAAATATACATCTCTCTCTTTCTAATTCTTCACCCCCTCTCTCTCTCTCTATATATATATATATATATATATATATATATATATATATAAAGTAACAACTCGTCCAGGCGTAAGGGTTAGTAAGATAGTTTAATTGATCAATTACTTCTGCGTCGTGAATGCGATTTTTTCTTGTTGCCCAATGCTTGTTGTCTTGTGCCAAGTCTAAGCCTCTCTTAGTTTTTCTATGTTGATATATAATTGTTAGTTATCCAATTTCGTTTTTTGAATTCTTTTGAATTGTTCTTTGATTGGTTGGTGCACTATGGCATATCAACGCTTGTGAGTAATATATACAATATACATATATATATGTGAGTAATATACATATATATATATATATATATATATATATATATATATATATATATAGGTATATATATAGCACACACACACGCACATACACACACACACACACACACACACACACACACACACACACACACATATATATATATATATATATATATATATATATCCCATTATCACCATGTCCCGCTAGCACGGATTTCCTTAACTCTCTGTTCCTCTCTCTCCATCTTTCCCTATTGTCTATCGCTCCCAGGAAGTCTTCTAAACTGCACCCTTTGTGTACATGCTTAAAATATACGCCTTAATACATTTAGAGCCAGAGGGTATCGTCAGTGATGTTTTGCTTGGTTCCTTAGGAGTTTCGTGTCTTCCAACATCATAGCCCCCTCACCAAGCAGACCCTATCATAGATGATCAGTCTCTGATATGCCTTCTAGTTTACGCAACATTGGAAAGAAAGAAAAAAATTAATTTGGCTATTATTTATTTGGGCGATTATAGACCGCTTATCTGCGTTTCTGATTGGTTTTTGCAAACAACCAATGAAATATGCGGCTCTGTCTATTTTAGTGATCTGCAAGGACATTATATCTTTTTTAACAAATGAATTGCTCATAATCATTCATTTTCACAGCTCCTGTCCTCCTGTCCAGTACGCAGGTCTTGCCGGACGAAGGTGTCTGGTTTTGTGTTTTTTTTTTCTTGCTCCTCCATTCCACCAAAAAGTTCCCCTCTATATAAATTCAACTTTTTCCAAATTAACTAGAGTTAAATATTATCGGGCATCGATCTAATCAACTTACTAAAATTACAATATACCTCCATGCTAGCTAAAAGTAAAATAGAATAAAAAAACACGTCTAAGCCCTCGGAACAATACGCGAGAAATATTAAGTTTTAAATGAACAGTTTTATTGAAAGATTCTATCTTTACATGAGCTACTAAAACCCCTTTATGCAAAGTCTGCGTTTTGCCGACGAAAAATAAAGCAAGTTATATTAAATATAGACTTAATTACACTGGTATTTGAAAACATTTTCCCTTTAACCCCCACCAAATCATAAATGACAATAAAATATTAAGTGAATCACAGTAAATAACTATGTAATTCACTTAACCTTTTTACAATAGAACAAATAATTGGCGCTTGAAACATTGATCATGAAATATTAATATTCAAATTTAACTATTTAATTGAAAGACAAAATTCGAAGAATTTTGTATTCCTTCTTCCATATGTTAAAAATTCCTTTATACAATTTCAGCGTTTTTCTGAATAAAAAAATAAAAGACAGCAATATCGAAATCGCCCTCTCTACCTCCAGTAGAGCAAATCAATGACACTCGAAATACTGATCGAGAAATATAAGTTTTCAAATATTTGAAAACAATTGAAAGACCAAAACAGCAAAATCTTTATTCCGCTTCCCAGTACAACACACACACACACACACACACACACACACACACGCGCGCGTCTACAAAATCTACCTGCGGTCTTGCCTTATATTAAGAAAGATTCCAATTGCCCTAGCGACTATTACAACCAATTTAAGGTGAACTCATCAAATTAATGTATGAAATATTATAATTTTTATCGTTTATAAATATTTATGAAACAACCTTTAAAACCCTATTATTTACATCTTATTCTTAAGATCCTGAAAAAATGAATTAATAAAAATAAAATATTAAAAAAAAAACCACAAAAAAAAACGTGAAAACCACCCCCGAAAACTAATTAAGTGTAAAACAAAAATACCAAAGGTCGTGTATTTCCTTTTCCTTTGATATACAAATAAATGTTAAATAAATCGATACGCCCGGTCTCACACACGCACCCTCGAAACCACACTTATTTATATTCACATACCCACACACTCAGCCACGCACAGGCACATACAAATATCCATCTATAAAATTATATTTCGGTTGTTCGATTATCTATTATAATTAGATTAAAAGGAAGTGAACAATTTAACGTGTAACGTATGTCTATTGCTCATTTGTGGACAATTACAAAACCTTTTTTCCATGTATGTCTTGTAACTAACTAACGATGAAATCTACGGATTATCGTATAAAATATTTATGTTAAAGATGTGTATATTATATAATGTTTTTATTTAGTAGCCCATGGGCTACTTCTTTTTAACCACAGCCATTTGGTTGTTCACTTTTTAGTCTTAATTATTTTTTCGATGGCTTTCCTTTTTCTGGTTCTTGCCAAACCAATTTCTGACATTGCCTTGCATAGAGACCTTGCAACGAACCCTCTTGAACCAATCTCTATAAGCGTACAGCTTGCATACCATCCATTATTTTTGCATGTCTCTAAGAGTTCATCATATTTTTAGTTCTTCCGTTCATGGACCTCTTCTACGTGTTCCTCCCATGGATCTGTCAATTCCCATATTAATATTTTCTTTATTTTATTCGAAAATATCTATATATCTGGGCGTGATGATGTTTGAGTAATATGGTCGGTGAATTTTAATCTTGTCTCTAAATCAGCCCTTAATTCTCAGTCTGTTGCCAGTGACAGCGTATTTGGTTTGGGCTTTTCCCTTAGTTTGGATTTTACTCCGGCCTTGATAAACATTATCAAATTTTCTCGTAATTTGGTGTATTTGTACTGATTACCGTACTGACTACCTTCACTATTTCTTTTAATATTTGATCATGGCGTTATCTGTAACGTTCATCCGCTAGTAGTGTTTGGCAGCTACTCAAAGCATGCTTTAATGATCCAATACACCCGCATATATAACATGAGGGGGATTTTGTTTTCATCCATGAATGGAGATTCACTGGAAAGCGGAGGGTATCGTATACGGACCGTATTAGAAAATTTATGGATACATCGTTACGCCATAAGTTGATTTTCCGATTGACCATGGACTCTCATCTTGTCCTGGCATCTTGTTGTCTCAACCTTACCATTTTCACCATTTTGTTTTCCTCTTTATCTTTGCGTATTTCGCCTTGCAGAAACCGATGTTTCCCTTTACCTGCGGCCTTGTTGACCCTAAAAGTGAGGAAAATCCCCAGACCCACACGGCCAGTAACAACTACTCCAAGGATTTCTTTTTCTCGAAGTCGTTCCTCAGCAATTTTTAATTCCTTTGTCGCTTTCCGTTTCTTACCTGTATAGACTTCGATGCCTGCTCCAGAAGTTTTAGGATCTTTGGAAAACTTAAACTCTATTGTTGTTCCCACTTTATATTTCTCAACTAGACTTTTAAAAAGTAGCTGTAAGATGTTGAAATTGCCGTATTGGGCGGCACTGCTAGGGCATTTTGGCAAACCTAGCCATCTACGCAATATTGAATTAATTCTTTTCTCTAGCTGTTTTACATTATAGGATGTGAGTTAGTAAATGGTTAATGGCCATAACATTTTTGGTAAAACTACGTGCTGGTAGATCCAGGCTTTAAAACAACCGGGTAAACCAGTCCAGCCAATCTTGTTTAACCACCACTTCAAACTGTCTCTAGTTTCCTGGATTGCTACCGCGCCTTTCAAGGTGTGATCAAAACGTTTTCTTTGGTTCTTCACAGAATTGTTGTAGATAAGTTCTGGCTGGTCGACCAACACAGGCATGTCCAGGTGTAGGGGTCCCTTGGAAAATGTCACTTATAAGTTCGTTCATGCTTTGCCAGAGGTGTCCCGCTTGTCTTATTAGTCTTATTTGGAGTGTTTTTGACATGGAGCTTAGTGACTTTACAGCTGTTGTTTCCTGTGATGTTGCTTCCAGATTTTAAAAATATAACTCATAGCATTCTTGTGGTGTTCAGATTTAGCTTTTTCTTAATGCGTTTTGACAGCGTCCCTTTGGTATATCCATAGAGTAGTATCGACACAATCACTGCTTGGAAGAAATCCTGTTTAATTTTATCGTATAGATCAGACTTCCATATGATCGATAACCAATAGATAGCTGTCCACACTTTCGTTAGGCGAATACTGACGTCACTTTTAGTAGATGAGATATTGTTGCTTAGGTACATGAACTTGTCTACTTATTTCAGAGGGCTGCCATTTAGAGTGGGGATGGCTCATTCTCTATTAAAACACACGCGCTTCGCTTTGTTTGCGTTCATGAAGAAGCTAATGTCTCCGTCTGTCTACTCCAGTCTATGTAGCTGGGATTCAGATTAGGTGTATTTGCAAGAAGCACTCTGTCATCTGCATAGTCAGCGTCCGTTATAGTTTTTGTGGGATATGGTCTGCTTCTTTCCTTTTTTTAGTGTATAGCAATTTTCTTTATTTGATCTATCGACATTCAAAGTACGTAGACTTGGCAAAGTATAAACAGATTGGGTACTCATATATCTCCTTGCAGAACTCCAGAAACAATGTCGAAGAATTTCGTGTCTCCATCCGGTGAGCGTGCTTTGATTTTGTGTTTCTATATATCATCATTATGGCTGTAACAGTTTCTTTTGGGAGACCATAAGCTAGAAGTATTTGCTTCATATTTCCTCAATGGAATCAAATGTCTTATAGAAATCTACAAACAATAGTGTTGCCTCGAGATTTTTTGCTCGAACTTCTTCAATGGTTCGACCAATTATCAGACTCTGTGATGTTGTCGATTGATTTCTTTGAAAACCGTTCTGATTTTATTCGTTGGTGTATCTTAATTTTTCGCTACATTATTTATTTCTGTATGTGTAGGTGACTATAGCTAAGGAACAAAACATCATCATTGTATGTCGAGGGGAAAGAATAAAGATTTGATTTGTAAGCGTATTTAAACAGTTATATTATGGTAGACCAGAATCACAATGGCTATAATTAGGGGTATATTGTATTATAATATAATATTGTACAATGTGGGTATTATATTTAGGGAAGAGAATTAGGCTAGGATATAATAATAAATTGTGAAATGTTGCGTAAATATTATATATACGATAGTTATCTTTGATAGCGAAAAATTAAGACACACCTATGAATTTATATCCGGTTAAAACAACAGGCTGCGTTTGTACCTTCACTTAAACCCATACATACACAAATTAATACGCAACTATAACCCACACAAGCATACGTACACATCCACACACACTCACACACTTACAATCACACGTAAAGTTTCCTACAAAATCCCAACGTTTTTTTTACTGTATTTTTTCGATTTTCGATTCATTTCATTTTCTTAACTGCCTAATGATTGTTGTTTTGCAAAAACACTCCAGGGGCCGCAGTCTAAATTCCATGTATTAAATATATATATCTAATATATATTTATTTATCATTATATATATATATATATATATATATATATATATGATTTGTAAGTGAATATTTTCTTTGTTAATTTTATTTTTAAACGAGTTGACAGAGCTGATTTGTTTACACTCAGGTAACTAGATTCAGGTATTCCTATCTAACTCTAATAATTCTATCCAATATTAATCATTTGTTTTTTTTTTTTTTGTTTTTTTACAGTTAAACACTGTCAATCTTGATTTGGTTTGGTTTGGTTTCTTTGTTGAATAGCATATCATCTTAAATTGTTTCGAGCGTTGTTATTTCACAATATTAATTCTATTTATGAAGTATTTCTATTTCATATAAATGATTTTCCTGCAGCTGTATGGTTTCTGATATCTAATTATAATAATCCTTAGTAAATGCTTGAACAGTCCTATTTGATTCAAAGATGGGAACTTAACATCTACTACCAATCAGTTGACTGTGTGTGATGGCAATCAACGGATATTGTACATCACCAAATGCTCCAGGATTAAAGCCTTCCCATTCTCGTGTCCAATCCAGAACACTCGTTAGTGGGGGAGGTTCTAACTCCTTTTCGGTGCCTTAGTTGGTTTATTCAACAGCCCAACCAGGGGGGAGGAATTACTGTAGATGATAAGACAAAACAATGAGAGAGCATAACATAACAAGGTGAGGTCCGTGGCATTTTTGGCACTCTACGGGTGTGTATATGTGGCAATTGTGAGAACTTCGTGAAAATCCTAAACAGCTATTAAAAATGCTGACTCACACTGGTCAAACGTCCGATCTCTGACGTATCCTATACAGAACACTAGCTGGGAGTGGGGAGGTTCTAACTACTCTTCAGAGTTTTAGTTGGTTTATTCAACAGCCAAACCAGGAGGCTACATCGACCGGCGTAAACCTTACGAAGTGAAAAAAAAAAAAAAGCTAAAACAAAGAACAAAAAACAAAAACAAATAAAAAACAAACCACTACAAATGGGTTCGGTTCTCGCTAACGTCTGATTGTGTGACACATACAAATAGATTTACGTTGTTGTGAATATGGATTATCTCCTCTTGATAATCCAAGCTATAAAAAGCTGTAAATTCCACTTGTCAAGTAAGGCGAGTAGTAAGATTCTTAATTGAATCAAAGATTACTAGACTGAATCTCTTGTCCTGTTTTCATCACATACGTGTTAGAACCAAAAATTATATATCATTAATTGACAATGAGTCCCTAACTTCTAAGTGGTCAAGAGAAAGAGAAAGAGAAAATAAAGAAAATATATCGATTTGGTGAGTTGAAGTGTGTTAAATACTTGGTTTTCAAATATATACATTAACAAATATAATGACTGAATATTGCTATTGAATGTTAGTTACATTGCTGTATTATTTGTTTGTATACTGTCGCAGACATTTCCTGAGAGTGGTTTTCTGCAACAGTACCATATTGTCATATTTCAATTTTCCGTCTGTGTACAGTCGGATATCCTTGCTAGCATTACATTAAAAGGTTTCCTCATCGAAACGTTTCTTTCACAGCTATCATTTTTATCAATAACACCTACCCAAACACTTTCTACATTTTATGATATTTCTTAATTTTCTTCATTATATCAACTTCCGCCTCTTAATCATGACAATATATATATATATATATATATATATATATATATATATATATATATATATATATATATATATATATTGTTTTATTGCGTTACTGAAGGCTAATGAAAATCGTGCGTGATTTGTTGTGACAGATCATTTATAAGACCAATTAGCATAGTGAGGGTAATTGTTCTTTATCATTTTGGTTAATCAGATATAAAGAATAATTTATAAATGATTTGAAAATAGATTGAAGGCATTGTTCTGTTAATGAAATAGATTGCCACTACAGTAATTTGTGTTAATATCAGGAGCAGTTAAATACATGTGGTTATCTTCCTACGCATCATTTACATACGCTTTTATATACGTCCTTGGTTGATATAAATTCAAGGATGTACTTTCGCAGCGCTGTATGTCTTCTATATAAATGCAACTACCAATTTTGGCCAAACAAAAAAAAAAAGAAAAAGAAAAGGAAAGATATTTAACATAAATAGATACACGATGGGCTAAATTAGGCGTTTCATGGATATTTTGATTGATCATTCTAAATTTGTCAGGTAACAAGATAAACTATTCAAAGGGAAGATGTTAATGGACCACAATTTTATCTGGAATGAATCTATGACCTTTGAATAACTCTATGTTTGCGTGAATTTAATAGTTTTTTTAGACTTTTGACATACAAGTAAAATTGCTAAAAATAACAATATTACTTGTAAAATCAAGTTTTAGAAGATTGTTTATTGCACATAACTGTGTTAAACTATTAAAGATAAAATGAATACTCACTGTTTGACTTGGTTTTTAGTTTTTAAAAATAGAATTTTACTCGTGTACCGGCTATTTATTATGGACCTGAACTACGGTGACAAAATATTAACAATTAAAAAAAACAAACTTTTCATCATGAATATTTTTCAAATACCAGTAGAAGAATTGAATGAAATTACTTTAAAGAAATAGAATGCCGAGTTTAAACCGGCTCATTAGTCTAGTGGGTAGAGTGTTCGCCAATGGTCCGGGAGACCTGGGTTCAATCCCAGGTCACGTCATACTAAAGACTTTAAAAAATGGTACTTCATACCTCCTTACTTGACACCCATCAATATAAGATACGTATCGAGGGTAAAGTGGAGCAATCCAAGGAAAGGAGTAGCGCCCTACTCTGCACCTCGGTGTAGTAGCTATTGAAAAAGGAGCCTTCGGGTTAACCTCGACTACGGTCGCAAACCCTACTTACTTACTTACCTACCTTTGTCTATGACCGAGCCATTGACTTAATGAGTAGAGTGTTTGCCAATGGTCCGGGAGACCGGGGTTTTATCCCAGGTCGAGTCATACCAAAGACTCAAAAATGGTACTTGATGCAGTCTTGCTTAACACTTAACATTATAAGGTAAGGATCAAGAGTAAAGTAGAGCAATCCAGGGAATGGAGTAGCACCCTCCCCTACAGCTCGGTGAGGTAGCTATTGAAAAGGGAGTCTTTGGGTTACTCACGACTAGATTTACCAACTTTACTTATATATTTGTCTTCTTATGATACTCACACATATCGACGAAATATTTCGGTGTTTAAAAAAAAAAAAAGAAAAAGTGAATTTTTGCGGCGTATTACTTTAAAATCATGTAATATAATGTAAAATTTCGCGAAATATAAATAAATATGTATTTCTTAGTTATTCAGTATAAAATAACAGTACATTTCTCGAAACCATGAAAGTATTTTATCTTAAATTAGCACATACTTGAGCCAGAAAGTGATCTTAAAATTTGTACCACATATTTTGATGATAATTTTATTTTTAGCTTCCTGACATATCAGCCTCCATTAGGCATCATATCTAATGTTATCCTTGTAGAAGAACGACTATTTAGCTGGGGGCCTAAGGGTTTATTCTTGTCCAAAGGGTAACATTTCGAAAGTGAACATAATAGTTTGAATTTACTTTCTACAATGTCAGATTCCAGCACGTTAGCAACCATAAGACGGAGACTTTCCATGATAAATCTGCACAAACAAATTTTAGCATTAATTTTTCGATAAAATATCAACATCAAAAAACGGTAACCCAAACAAAAATTAATAAAATCAACATTCAAGATCAAGACAATACTTACGTCCAGTTCCATTAACAATCTTTAATATAGCCATTGTCTAGACCTAGATAATGTTACGCTGTGGGGTCTTAAATTTGAAGATACGAAGATGTTATCTGTTCGTCTCGGTGACTAAATGAAAAACAAATACTTTGTTATAAAATACAAATAAACCCTTGTTATATTCCGGGTGTTCCTTCATCAATTCTGTAAAAAATGGGGTAAAATTTCCTTAGCCAATGAAGGGAAATAATCATTATATTTTATTCATAGTTAATTCTACCACCACCAATATGGAAACGGTTTTCTTGAGCTCCTAATTATATGACTTAATTCAGCCACCAAAGATTTCATAAGAGACCATTATTCAAGCCTTGAAGCATACAATTTCATTTACGTTCAATTTGAATAACCTCAAAACAAATATTTTTCCGAGATTGAAATAATTTTTCTATAAAGCAATTCTAAAAAAAATCAGTGTTTACATGTATGAAGAAAAAATTCTGAACGAATATTATTTTGCGTTTGAAAAAATACAATTTAATTGACCCTCGTACACACACACACACACACACACACACACACACACACACACACACACACACACACACACACACATATATATATATATATATATATATATATATATATATATATATATATATATATATCAGTAAAAACAGAGAGGGATTAGAGAGATAATGAGGAAAATGAAGTGATGGTTGATTATAGGAATGAACCGTAATTTTCCGGTTCTCTCTCAGTGTGTGTGTCTGTGTGTCTGTGTGTTTGTCTTTTTATCTCATTATATCAAGTTAAATTTGGCAAAGAAAAAATCTTTAACGATAGGAATGTAGTTTGGGAGAAATGACAATCGTAAATATTAAACTGACAATCCGGAAAAAGAGAATCGTAAAAATACAAACATCACAAGAAAACGAAAATTAAAAAAAAAAAGAATGAATAAGATGGTGAGGATTTAAAGAAAAAAGAAGTTATAGTCGTGCATATAAATCAAACTAATGAATAACTGATTCCACAGCTTAATTGGGCCAACTTAAACTCTTCTACTGAAGGTTTCTATGAAAAATATAAATAATCTGTTTTTCTTTGAAGTGAAAATATTTAAAACTGTTTTTGTCAGTTTAATCCTTTTCCCTATCAGTCAGTCATAGAGATTTTGATAATCGTCTTATTTAGGTTTGGTTTTATGGCATATAAACCATTGGAGGTTATTTAATGCCAAATCCTCTTCATACATATATATTAAGTATATATGATTTGGTTTGGTTGGTTTTTATGGCATGTCAACCATTTTAGATTATTTAATAACAAATCCTGTTTATACATATATATCAATGTATGATTTCTAAACATATTTTTAGATAACATATTTAAACTAGCCCGAGTTTATTCTTTTTCACTCAGTTAAAAGGTTCAACTTTTTCTATTTACTATGAATTATTTGTTTGCACACAGTTTAATGTTTTCAAGTATTGCTATGTATCACTACCATTTCAATTAAACATCAGTCATTTGTTACACCCAGTTCTATTTTAGACAGTTCCATTTTAGCATGTCAAGAAAGTTAAATTGTTCCAAGTATTCGTATTTATCACTAACAATTCATTTAAACACCGGTGATTTGTTACACACAGGTAAATGATCAAACAGTTCTATTTCAAATAATGCAGTTTAGCATAAGTACACAGGTTTTGTTTACACACAGTTTAATGTAAAAACAGTTCCATTTCAAACTAATCAGTTTAGCATAAGTAGATAGTTTTAATGCCAAACGGTTCTATTTGATCCATAAATAGGACCCTTTCAGGTGCTACCACTGAGGGCTTGAGTGGAGCTGGTTTGGTTTGGTTTTATGGCATATCAACCATTGTTGGTTATTTAATGCCAAATTCATTTTTATATTCTGCGTGCATGTGCTAAGCTGAATTCTTTGAAATGGAACTGTTTCTGACTTTGAAACTGTACTTGCACTAAATTGAATTGTTTAATATAGAACTGTTTTGACATTTAACTGTGTCAACAAAATCTGCACCTATACTAAGCTGAATTAGAACTGTTTAAATAAACTGAATAGCTTTAAATAGAAACGTTTTGAACAATTAAACAGTGTACTCATGCTAAAGTGAATTGTTTGAAATAGAACTGGCTATTTGCATAAAAATTGACTTGGCATTAAATAACCTACAAAGGTTGATATGCCATAAAACGCAACCAACCAAACCAACCATTTTTATACATATAAGCAGTTCTATTTGAAACAATTCAGTTTAGCATAAGAATACCGTTTGAATGTCTAAAACATTTTTATTTCAAGCTGTTCAGTTTTGTTTACAAAGTTAAATGGTTCCAAGTATCGCAATGTACCACTGTCTATTCAATTAAACATCAGTCATTATTTACAACGTTAAAATATAAAAATAGTCCAATTTCAAGAAATTCAGTTTAGCATAAACACACAGTTTAGTTCTATTTGACCAATGCTTCCACTCCGGGAGAGAGTGGAACTTGGAGCCATAGAAATAAAGAGGTACTCCGCATTCCCCAAATCTTCTACATTACTGATACCGCACAGTGTAATATCTTGGACACTCGTTTGGGAGAGTATTATCTCTCTGCAGAGATGTAGTCGGTGTATTCTACGACTGGGTAAGTCTTACTTAAAAGTTTTTGCATCTACATTTTGGTTTAGTTTCGTTTGGTTTCTCCGTTTAATATCATATCAACCTTCGTTAGTTATTTAATGCCAAGGCCATCCTTATTGAAGAACAGTAGTGTTAATATCTAAGCCATAGTTGGGGTAATAAAGGGTTTCATACAGAAGGTAACGAATACCATCAAGGGTGTTCAAGATCGCTGGCTTTGATGTCACCGTCTAGCAGGTCAGAAAACCTTTCCATGAGGGTGGGGGGCTTCCTTTTCCACATTTAGTGATCAGCAATTTGGTACGAAGACAACTTGACTAACAACGTCAAATTTAACCCTAAAATTAAATCCTAAACTAAAAAGTTTAAAAAATGATTTTAAGTAAAATGATACAGATGCTAAAATAGATCCAAAAATTGAAAGTTTAAGCGACAAATGTATTTAACTAAGAATTTTTCAGCAAATTTATAGTAACTCAATCAAACTTTTGCTGCTTCTAGCATTAAACAGTAAAATAAGCAAAGTTTAAAGCCAGTGTTTTTTTTAGACCTGCCTACAAATCAGTGGACCTTTCGTTTTCGGTTTCAGTTCCTTTGTTTAATGTCATATCAGCCTCTGTGGATCATTTAATGTTAATGTTATCTTTGTAAAAGAAAGTTTGGGATACTATTTAACCCATATCACGGGGAAAAGAAAGTTCAGGCTTTTACTGAAAATTAGTCTGAAAGTGAAGACAATGGCATGAATTGAGTTTGAAATCATTATTACGATATCGTAGTTCAGCTCGGTAGGCACTAAGTTTTGGGAACCGCTGGAATTTTGATGATCATAACACATCCTCCTACGCCAATATATATATATATATATATATATGTATATACATCCGGTAGCTGTACATCTATTTTTGCTTTTATTTTTTGTTCATCATGTTATTTCCCTTAAGTATATATATATATATATCCCTTAAGTATATATATATATATGTATATATATATATATATATATATATATATATATATATATATATATTTAACAACAGTATATGGTTGTAACTATCTCACTTGGTGAGTTTGTGGCAGACCAAATGCGGCATAATTTGTACAGTGCTCAATATATATATATATATATATATATATATCGTGTCTCCTATATATTGTCTCCTATTTTGTTTTATTCTAATCAATTTTCCTCGTGCCAACCAAAGTCAAAAACAGTTCCATTTCAAAGAAATCAGCTTAGCACAAGCACGCAGAATATAAAAATAGATTTGGCATTAAATAAACAACAATGGTCGACAAGCTACCTATCTTTAAACAAAGTAATTTAATATATAAATTTATTTGTCGATGTAGTTCGACATATATAGGTATGACTTGTTAACGCCTCGAAGTGAGAGTTAGACTGCATATACCTAGATCTCTCTTGTCTGGCCGATTAACATCCGGACACTCTCAAGCTATCGGCGAGCATTTGCTCACTATAAAGAGCTGCAGAACCAGTTATGAAGACGATTGTTTCTCAGTCCTGCATAGAGCTAGAGATAAATCCCACCTCAAATTTCTTGAGGCGATTTATATTTTTTTATGAATCGCCCCTCTCTATGCAGGCAGTTAACCTATCATACTTTAAATATTTTTGGGGAACTGCTAGATACTGGGGTGACTTAGTTTTTTTTTTTTTTTTTTTTTTACACCCCGTTTCTGGCAATCCAAATTATATAATTTATACCCCCGTTTTTACCTATTATCATGTGTATAAAAATTGAAAAGCGCTGTACGAAAGGGCCCTCGTTTATTTTATCATTTTATTTGAGTTGTCCTTCTTTCGTTACCAATGATATCTTTGCTTATCAGTTTATATAAATTTTCCTGTATCAGAAATTTAATAATAATAATAATAATAATAATATATATATATATATATATATATATATATATATAAGTAAAGGTGGCGATCATAGTCAAGGGGAGGGCGCTACTTCTTTCCAAGGATTGCTCCACTTTACCCTTAATACGTACCTTATATTGCTGCGTGTTAAGCAAGGAGGTATCAAGTACAATTTTTAAAGTCTTTGGTATGACGCGACCTGGGATTGAACCCCATTGGCGAACACTCTACCAATTAGGCCAATGAGCCGGTTTAAACAAAATCGGAGACAAATCGAAACACGATACCAAGATTAAATTTAAGACACAGAAAAGGAGATTTAACTTCACGAGGTTCGCTGTGCAGCAGCACTTGTTGGCATTGGTCTTCTGGTAGCTGTACATCTATTTTTTTTTTTTTGTTTATCATGTTATTTCCCTTTAGTTTATATATATATATATATATATATATATATAGCAACAGTATATGGCTGTACCTATCTCACTTGGTGGGTTTGTGGCAGACCAAATACGGCATAATTTGGACTGTGCTCAATATCTGGGAAAAAACTATCATATAATATAATAATGAATAAAAATATATTAGTTTTTATACGTATTTAATAGCATGGAGACTTATCTGTGACCATTTATACGACAGTCATCAGGCTTTTTCTGCTTGATGATTGTCGTATAAAGTTGGCATAAAAGCAATGGTCTCAGATAATCATCCATGCTATTAAATATATATACAAACTAATATATACGTATATAATGGTTTTCCAGAAAAAAATTGTACGCCATCTGAGGAGGCAAAGATACTCGTCGAAATAAGTTTATAATAGATGGTAACTGTCGGCAGAGTTTTCTTCTATTGAGGCTGAAGGCGGCTACATCGAATTGATGTCAGCTCTACTACATAATCAAGTTACCTGAATTGATTTTTTCAATAAAACTTTTAAAATAAACTGTAGTGTTGTTTTCTTTATGTTGGGTATCACCCACCTTTTTCCACACAAGAACTAGTCCATCTGCCATATATAGCAGTAGCTACTAATACCAGGGCAGACTAGAAGGTGAAGAGCAACTTCTTATAGGAATAATATTAGAGTGTTGGAGACTGGAGATCGCACTAGATCATCTTACTTGCTACCGTAATAACGGAAGCCAATAATATCGTTGGACTAAATCTTTATTCTGTATTCACTAATCATATGTTCTTGTCTACTAATAGTCTCTCTATTGTATATACTTTTTCCTGAGAATATATGTCTATTTCCTCTCATATCGTGGTTTTTCCTTTATTTAATACTACAAGCGTTCACTGACCAGAACGCAACACTTTAGGACGAAAATTTTATCGTTTCACCCTGTATACAGCATTAAGTATTACTCCCGAGTATGAATGATTTTTGAACAGATCAATTCTGCCCTTAGATATGATTAACGGGTATTACCACCACTCTTGATCTGAAGGAAACTGAAAATAATGAAAGGATACACCACACAAACAATACCTTTCAAACTGGAGCCTCACCACCTAATAAAGTTTAGTGTCATACCCGGTATAACTTTTTTTTAGGAAAGAGCTATATGAAAAGTCAGCGTCTAATATAAGTTCAGGGAAATATAAGCTTGAAATGAAAGCAACGATGGAACGTTAAATAGGGAATCTTAAAAAAAAAAAAGAAATAAAAGAAGAAAACTAAGTGCAATTGAGGATGAATACCTAATGTCGAAAAAAAAAGACCATGATTTTAAAATAAAGGATGAAAAAAAGCAAGATTTCAGAAATCTTTTTTACCCACAGCATATTTGTTGATAGAAGAGTAACTCGCTTCAGAGCTTATTTAAAACGATCAAAAACTCCGATATGGAAGCACAATGAGTGCCCTAATTGCATCAAATCACCCCTAAATCTAAGTCACATTCATTTCTTTAAAAGCCTTCATAGTAAGTTGAAAATTCTCACTGAAATTTAAAAGCGTCATCAATTCACCAAAATTAAAAGTTAAAAAAAATCTCTTTGAGCACGAAGGCATATTCAATGGTACGCAGCTGGGCTTAACACCGACAGCCTCTATCCCTGTCTCTTTCTCTCTCTCTCATTTTACATATATATACATATATATATATATATTATGTGTGTGTATGTGTCTGCTTAATTGTAAGATATATATATATATATGTGTGTGTGTGTGTGTGATGAAAATGGACATTTCATTTTAGATTTAACGACTAAAGGCGCACAATCAAATCTAAAAATCATTGAAAAAAACCTCTTCTACATGGAATAACATTCCCGCTGAAATGAACATGACTTTAAAAGAAATGCAAAATTCACCATCTTCTAAAGAATTGATTGAAAAGAATTGAAGAATGTCGGTGATAACAGAAACAGGAAAAGATAAATGGATAAAAAGTCTCCCAATGCAGACTCCCAAATGACTTTAATATCAATAGGAACCATCCCAAAATGACCGCTTTAAAAAAGAGTGGACAGATAGCTCTTCTCATGAACGTCTAAAAAAACAAATATCTAAAGTTAAACATTCAATTAAAACAGTTATGACTCTGCAAAACTTAAGATATAGCTGTTCAAATGTTGCCTCGCGCGTCAGGTGCACACCGTCAGTTATGATCATAACACAAACATCTTAAAAGATTTTGAATACTAAAAATAAGCTTAATATAGATAATTCATATGCAACCTTACTGGTTGAGGTTTCATCAATTCTTTTGCTGCATATCAAGTCTTTTTTTTTAAAGTGCTTGTAAAAAATTCCAGAAACTTTTCTTTACAAAAATATTTCTTTTGACGATGAAATAAGTTCCAAACTAATTAAAACCAATTCATGATTAAACGTTCACAAGCATAGGAATCCGACGAAACACTGACGACTCTCTTAGTTCAGGTACAAAACTTTTATTACCTTCTTGACTTTTCGGTTTTCAACACGAGGAGAGAGAGAGAGAGAGAGAGACACACACACGCAATTTTTACTATGCCGACTGTTCCATCTAAACCAACAACCCACGGCGCATTTCGTCAGTTATGATCATAACACAAACATCTTAAAAGATTTTGAATACTAAAAATAAGCTTAATATAGATAATTCATATGCAACCTTACTGGTTGAGGTTTCATCAATTCTTTTGCTGCATATCAAGTCTTTTTTTTTAAAGTGCTTGTAAAAAATTCCAGAAACTTTTCTTTACAAAAATATTTCTTTTGACGATGAAATAAGTTCCAAACTAGTTAAAACCAATTCATGATTAAACAGCAACAAAAAATACACGTATTTAAGAACGAAATAAATAATTCTAAAAAAAATACCAATTCATGTGGACCTATTCATTTTGGAATATTTACTTTTTTTCTCACTTTGAACCAACAACAAAAATAAGAAAAAATTGTGCATGCATGCATATATATATATATATATATATATATATATATATATATATACACGAAGCACAGATGGACTACGTATTAATAAACAAGAAATGGAATAATAGCGCATTAAATTGCGAAGCTTACTCCTCATTCGTGTGTGTGTCCACCGATCACCGAATCGTCACGGCAAAAGTACAACTGAGCCTACGAAAGAATGACACCCGAACAACGACCACCAAATAATATGACTGGGCCCTGCTTAATAACAGAGATATTAAAGATAAATACACGTTAGTACTAAGAAACAAATACGATGCTCAACAAGAACAGACAGAAACACCTACTCCTAATGAAGAATATGAGAATTTCATCAACGCCCACTTAGAAGCGGCAGCCGAATTCATTCCAACTAAACAAAGAAGAAAGTATAGAGTCCCATGGGTGACATTAGGTTTGAGAAAATGTAATATAGCCATGATACAGATACGTGAAATATACGTATATGTAAAAACGTTCACAAGCATAGGAATCCCGCGAAACACTGACGACTCTCTTGGTTCAGGTACAAAACTTTTATTACCTTCTTGACTTTTCGGTTTTCAACACGAGGAGAGAGAGAAAGAGAGAGAGAGAGAGAGAGAGAGAGAGAGAGAGAGAGAGAGAGAGAGACACACACACACACACACACAATTTTTACTATGCCGACTGTTCCATCTAAACCAACAACCCACGGCGCATTTCGTAGACCCCAACTGGCCTGGCCTCACCGAGCTCCGAAAATCAACTCGCCCCGTCTCAGTTCAAATCTCAACAAACTGCCTTTTTCAAAATACACAAGAGTCCCATCCCATCGCTTCCGGGCATGACGTCAATCACATCCCCAGTCCTATTTTCTATCCGGGGGTTTTATTATGACATCTGTGATTGTCACATCCTTCCCGCGCGAGCGTAAAAACCTGCGCTCAATGTGTGCCCCTACCCCTGCACTAAGCCGAAAAATTCTAAGCCTAACTAAACCGAAAAATAAGATATGACCAACGAAAAATGATTATATAAAAAAAATCCTTCCACAATTATATAACAAAAGCGTACAGACGAGAAAGTTGTCTCCAAATGCAACAGGAAGAACACAACCAATACAAATGCCCTGAAACTTAAAAAGGCACAAAAAGAATTAGCTGTCATATACCTAAAAGAACAGACAGAGTACATATAAAATTAGATCGATAAGATTAGAGACTCGGTGGAAGATAACAATCTAGGATAGCATTGCAAACGATAAACAAAGTGAGCAGAAGGAAGAGTACTGCCAAAGCTAAATTGATAGCTACTAGCCAACAAGATCGAATACACCTGTGGAAACAACATTTCGAGAATTTACTCGGAAACACTCCGGAAGTTACTCATGAACCAATCATGAGAATTATAAGTGAGCAATTTAGACATCAAACTAGGACCGTTTACTAAAACAAAAAACTAGACTCGGTACTGAGAAAAATTAAAAATAGGAAGGCAGCAGGGCTCGATGAAATACCCGCAGAAGTGTTGAAGACCAGGAAATTCGACCACAGACTGCTCAGACACTGAAAATGGTGATCTGGGATTAGCCAAGAATTTCCGAGGTACAACACTTACGTCCATAGCGGCCAAGATATACAATGCCCTACTACGCAACCGCATAAAATCCAAAATTGACAACATACCTAGAAAGAACCAAAATGGCTTCCGGAGATATAGATCCACCACCTCACAAATTTTGACTATCCGTCGAATTCTTGAGGGTGTACGCACAAAAAAACCTACAGGCAACAATATTATTTGTCGACTTTACTAAGGCCTTTGATTCTATTCACAGAGGAAAGATGGAACAAATCCTTCTCGCATACGGCCTACCAGCAGAAACAGTCGCAGCCATTATGATGGTCTATAGAAATACTAAGGTAAAAGTCCGTTCACCGGATGGAGACACAGACTACTTCGATATTGTAGCAGGTGCACTGCAAGGAGACACTTTAGCCCCATACCTCTTTATCATGTTTAGACAACGTGCTTAAAATATTTATTGATAAAATCAAAGAAAACGGTTTCAAGCTAACAAATTAAGAAGCAGAAGGAACCCTGCTAAATCAATTACCGATGCTGACTACGCTGATAACATAGCACTTCTGGCAAATGCCCCTGCACAAGCCGAAACCCTACTACATAGTCTAGAACGAGCCGCTGCTGGTATCGGCCTCCGTGTCAACGCACACAAGATGGGGTATATGTGCCTCAATCAAACAGGTGACATCTCCACACTAAAAGGTAGCGCACTGAAACTGGTTGACAAGTTCACCTACCTAGGAAGTAATGTCTCATCAACCGAGACAGGCATCGACAAACGACGAGCAAAGGCATGGACAGCTATCGATAGGCTATCGGTCGTATAGAAGTCAGATCTGACCGATGAAATAAAGCGCAGTTTCTTCTAAACAGCGGTAGTATCGATACTGCTATATGGATGCACCACGTGGACGCTGGCAAAACGTATGGAGAAGAAGCTTGATGGCAATTACACAAGAATACTGCGATCAATATTGAGCAAGTCCTGGAGACAGCACCCTACAAAACAGCAACTGTAAGGCTACCAGCCATCCGTCACGAAAACTATCAAAGTTAGACGAACCAGACAGGCGGGAGACTGCTGGAGAAGTAGGGGCTAACTCATAAGAGATGTACTCCTGTGGACCCCTTCACAGGGACGAGCAAAGGCAGGACGTCCAGCTCGAGCATACATACAGCAGCTCTGTGACGATACTGGATGTAGCCCGGAAGACCTGCCAGGGGCAATGGACGATAGGGAGGGGTGGCGAGAGAGGGTAAGAAATATCCCTGCTGAGGGAGCGTCATGATGATGATATATATATATATATATATATATATATATATATATATATATATATATATATATATATGAATGCCAACAGAATCATAAAAAATCCAGCCACGTTTCACCAAACCGGATCATCAAGACGATTCTGGCTAAAGAAGGATTGAACCAACACTACATTTTATTGATTAAAAGACGGCTAGAGAGAATAACATTAGAAGAAGGAAGTTACTTAACAAGTAACAGAAACTTACCAGAAAGTGAGCGGATAGAAAATGTTCCTTTAGCTATTCTCATTTCCGCCGAGCAGTTTAACTCCTTGCTTGTTTTGGGGTCATCAGTAGAGAATGTACACCGTTTCGGGGCCTTTCTCTCTTAGGAAACGGTGCACATTTCCATTTCCTTAGAAAGAATGAAATTAGAATAAAGCATGAACAAATAAAATAAATAATATAATATAATATAAAAAAAATATAATATAATATAATATTAAAAAAAATATAGAATTATATGATAAAAATAAATCGTAATTTATCTACCAAGTAGCTAACTTTTCTTACGTCTACAAACATAAAATATTTCCGACCTTTGATCAAGTAATTCATTAGGAATATTGTATGATGCTATATATACATAAATAACAATATTGACAAGTACGGCATTTTTTTTATTATCTCCAATTTGAATATAGGTTCTGTACCTAGGTTCTTCTTAATTTCCAACATATAGCGAGATAAACTTTTTCTATATATATATATATATATATATATATATATATATATATATATATATATATATATATATATATATATAGGGTTATACGAAATTGTTTCTGAAATTAAACAGAATGCGTTTAGTTTCGTATTAGAAAGATAGTCTCCTCAACGTTGCAAGGTTTTGCACTCTTTATTCGGAGTCTTTCTTTTCTTTATTACAATTTCTTTTACGGTTATACAAATAAAATTCTTCTATTTACTCATACGCACATTTATTAAATATCTTTTTCATCTTAGTGTGCTGCCCAGTGAAGATTGGCAAATTGCTTACAGAAAAAAAGCATACAAATTTGGATAAAAATAACAATCTTAAAATGAAATAAATTCATTAATTTAAAAAAAAAATCAATTTGTTTGTATTTCCTCTTGGAAACATGCAATCTAAGATGAATTAGACGCTATTTTTAAAGAAAAAAAATATCTGCAATCTGATTGGACAAATTTTCTGGTGCTAGCTCATCTAGATAGCTTGGTACCCGCAAGAGATGGTTTTATCACACGTGATCGGATAATGGCGGATAAGACTTGGATTAAACGTCATTTGGTAATAATTAGAACCGCCTTCTAATTTCTCGTTCGTTTCGCGCTTTAGAAATTCCCTGGGGTATTCGAACATTGAAATGTAAGAAAGGCTGAAAAAAAAAAATTGCTCTTCAAATGAACAACACGGAAATAGTATGGGAAAATCAAATAAGAATTAAGTGGAAGAGAAAATAAGTTGTTTTTTCTTTTAAATAGGATATATCATATAAGGCCGCAAAAATGTATGCATTTATTTTTTTCAGTTGTTAATCAAACATTTAATTTTAGTGTTTAAAAACAAATTGGACTCTTTTTTTAAAAATCAGCCCTGTCAGTTAGGATTGTAGATTACACCGAGTGTTCCTTTGCAGATGGGTAAATCCAACCCCACCAAGCATTCTGAGTGTGTCATTAAACTGATGGTGATTCTCAAGTCCTAGAATCTTTGATGATATGGATCCCCCTAGACATTCCAATTACTCCCAGGTTCACTCTGGATCGGATAGATATTATCTATGAGGGCCTCATATTTGGATCAAACACAATTATTTTATCATTTACTAAGGATTATAATTATCAGACAGCCGTGTGCAAATTATTAATATCACATATGAATACTTCATAAACAGAATTACTAATGTTAAATAACAATACTTGAAATCATTTAACTGTGATCAAACACATTTTAAATAGACTTATTAGTGTAAGATGAGAACCCGTTTAAAAGTATGCAAACATATGATTTAAAGTAGAGTTATTAGTGTTTGTTTGTACTACTTGAATAAATTTAACTGTGTAAACAGTTGAGCTGTTGCAACTCGTTTAAAAATAGTTACCTCTAAACAATTTGCTCACAAATCATATATATATATATATATATATATATATATATATATATATATATATATATATATTATAAGAGTGTTGGTTGTCACTCACTTTGTGGGTATGTGTCGAACCAAGTGCAATATAATATGGAGAGTGCCCAATATCTAGGATAGAGCTATTATATAATGATAAATAAATATTTATTAGATATATATATATTTAATTCATGGAATATAGACTGCGAAAAAACTCCATGAAACCCAGGGTCACAGTCTATATTCCATATATATATATATATATATATAGTAATTACACAAGAATGCTACGTGCAATCTTGAACAAGTCCTGGCGGCAACACCCCACAAGACACCAACTGTACGGCCACCTGCCCCCTATCACGAAAACTATTCAAGTTAGACAAACCAGACATGCAGGACACTGCTGGAGAAGCAGGGACGAACTCATAAGAGATGTACTCTTATGGACCCCCACACATGGCCGTTCAAAAGCAGGACGACCAGCACGAACATACATTTAGCAGCTATGTGAGGATACGGGATGTTGTCCTGAAGACCTACCTAGGGCGATGAACGATAGGGAGGAGTGGTGAGAGAGGGTCGGGGATATCCGTTCTACCAGCGCGATATGATGATGATGATGATGATATATATATATACATATATATTTAATCATTATATATAGAAACAGGATTTGGCATTAAATTACCCACAAGTGTTAATATGCCATAAAACACCAACCAATCAAGCAACATCTTTTAAAAAATCATTTTCGTATCCAAACTGAAAATTAGCAGACCGATATTTCACTTGAAACAATCAATTCGTATTTGTACATGTGACCGACCCATTGGCCTAATGAATAGAGTTTTCTCCAATGACCCGGGAGACTAAGGTTCAATACCAGGTCGAGTCATTCCAAAGACTCAAAAAAAAAAAAATGGTACTTTATGCCACCTTGCTTAGTACTCAGCACTATAAGGTAAGGATCAAGGGTAAAGTGGAGCAATCCAGCGAATGGAGTAGGACCTTCCCTGACACCTCGGTGTAGTAGCTATTGAAAAGGGAGCCTTCGGGTTACTCTCGACTAAGGCCGCCAACGTTACTTACATGTGAACCACAGGGAGATAAAAAATGCGGTGAGAAAAAAAAAAAAAACGAAAAAAGAGAAAAAAAATTGTGAGTACATAAATCAGATCAAAACATGGGTGAAAATTTTCTTGTCTGATTTTTTCATGTAAATGATTTTTTACCAAAGTTTGTGGACAATTCTTTAACAAAAAAATCAACAAAACGCTCTTAAGAATGTTAACGATCAAACAATTTTTGTTTTTTGTCCTGATGATGCTAGATACACTCTCAGGTAAAGTAGCTTCTGATAAGCCTTATTGTTAATATTTAAATAAATATAATCAAGGCAATGAAAAGATCCAAAATTTTATTCATTATGGTACTAAAAACATAAAAAAGGTGACAAGCTAGCTGAACGGTTTCGCTCCTCGCCCAACAGAGCTAAAACCGAGGACAACCTCACCAAAAAATATGTGAAATATTTAAGGTGGGGAAAATATTATTTTATTGAAGACGACATCGCAATAATATTAAGTCCCAGCAGACATTATCTCTGTTTACAGAGGGACAGTCTGCCGGATAAAATATGAATTGTCTCTAGTACTTTAAGATGGAATGAAGAATGTGATTTGCTTGTGATGGGGAACAAGTCCACTCTAAAATCCTCAGTACTGTCACGATTATTTATAAGGTGTTCTGCTATAGAAGACCCGTATATATTCTTAAGAATATCAGACTAGTAAAGTTACGTATTTTCCAAGGGATATGTTCTTTAATTCGAACATCCCGCCTTTTTTGTTAGTTTTTCCTATGTAACACGTAAAGCAACTATACATAAATGAATAAATAAAAGAATACGACTAAAGGAATAAATGGGAAACATTTTCTGTAAGAAAATTTATTGTATATGGAATTGCTCCATTGATCAATTGATTGATTTTAACTGTATGTAAAACCATCAATGTTCTTTTATACCTAGTTGTGAGCGAATCACATTGAAATTTCATATTTACATTTTTTCTATTGTTGTTTTGTAATGTTTTTTTTCCAAACTGTCACATTTAATACGAATAATTTTCAAACTAACCAAAATGACCCTCAAATAGGACCTTAACAGGTACTACCACTCCTGTTCTGAGTGGACTTAGATGTAATGGCAATGAAGGGGTACTCAATACCTCTTAGATCTAAAAAAAAAACTAAGGCCTCATCATAACATAGCTTTTGTATCATACCCATTTTTGGAGAGTCTTACCCATCTGTCGGAGATAGAGTAAATGTATTTAAAGCCCAAACCCGACAGAGAAGAAGTTTTCTTTTAACTTTGATCATTTATTTTTAAAGCTATTCAAGGCAGAAAAATGAATGCCCCTTAATTAGTTATAAAAATGACCCCTTTTTCATATCAACTGGCCTTTTCTCATGAAGCCTACACTTAAATGTTAAAATCTAATCAGTATATTCCCTCATTTTGATACTTCAACATCAACAGTTTGTCTCTCTACAAGGAAGAGGCATATAAAAACAGTTTTCATGAATTAATATAGTTTGTCTATACATTTAGAAGAATTAAATGTTTTCAACATGAAGATATATTAGGCACCTCAGAGTAGAGTTGTAATTTTCTAAGCTTTTTGCAGAGATGTGGCACAGGACTGGATGAATGGAGAATCCAATGAGACTCAAAATCACGCGTGAAGGTTTGCTAGTCTAGCTTGTTAACCATTACTTCAGTCAATATTCCAGGCTTAGAGTAGTGTAGTGATTTTTGTTTGATTTCTTCGTTCACTCACATACCAATGTGTTGTCAGGAGCTATAGTAAATTCTAGAAATAGGATGTAACCTCGGATCGAACCTAAGTTTCCCCTAATTTGGCCGATAAATGATTATATATACGAGGATATAATTCTCCATACAGTGTTTTTCTCAAGTCAGGAACAAGAAAAAAAAAAAAGAAATAAAATAGATTCATCAACTCTTCTCGAGTGAAAGTTGCTGACTAAATTGCGGAGATGGTTTTGATTGAGAACGATTAATATTGACTTGGTTGATTGGAAATTCATGATGTTCGAGGCGGGAAAGAAGGAAGGTCATGCCCCAAGACTTTTAAAAGTAGAAGATGTGGAGTGAAGCCGAGGTCATGAATAGAGAACAGGCTGCAAAATGTCGGAATAATTGTTTGGGACTAATCCATAGAAACTCTGGCGTTCGATCGATTAATTGCTGCATTTAAAACCAGGTGGTGCTTTCTGGAAAACGTAGAAAATTGGTAATGAAGATGTCAGTAGCTGACAGTTTGAAGGTGAGGAGGTTGAGAAAGTGTCAGGAGAAGGAAAGAAGGGAACGATCACTGCCATGTCGTCCTCTTTAACGTCTTTTCGTGATAAAAATTGACAGGGATCGTTTACGGACTTCCTTTTATATTTGCAAATACTTTGCTGCGTGTATTAATGATGACTTGGGGTGTTTCGCGTCTATAGCTGTTCGTATAAATGTATGTAAATCATTTAGTGCATACACATGCTTGAATGCGCACGCGAGAAAGTTTCCAGCTGCTGGGGCACAAAGAGAATACCTTAGGCCCGCTATCTATGACCATCGGACGTCTGGTGAGTTGAGGGATACTTTGTATTCAGAACCACTAGATTTTGGCGGCTACCTGGGAAAAGTTATTTTGGAATTGATGACGCACTTAGGGCTTTTTCTAAGATAGAGTAATAAAAGGATTTCTGAGTAGGATGTGAACCAATTCCTCTACGACTGCCAAGATGTGACGCAAGGTTAATTTGTAAGTGTGTTCTTTGGAATCAGAGTTTTATTTCTCCCAGACTGTTTACGGCATAGGCTGCCGATAGATGATTATATATATATATATATATATATATATATAACCCTCTGATTGCAGCAATATGGTAATGCTATTGTTACAGAATGAAGACAATTTAACAAAGCCTGGTTGTATCGTGAGATAAAACTGGGGCGTCTAGGATTGAGATAATGAAGCATCAGCTCTGAAAGCATGGCTGAATTCAGAGTCATTCTTTTCTGAACGCTTTGTTGGAAGCAATACTGCTATTTGCGCAGCAGTAATTGGTTATCATATATGTATGTGTGTGTGTGTGTGTGTGTGTGAGTGTTTGTATGTGCACAGTGTCCGTGAATGTTTTTAACTTTCTTTTTTATGTGTGTAGACAGTATACGTAAATCTTTTTTCCATTCCTTTTTTTATGTGTACTGTATACGTAAATATTTTCAGAATTCTTTTTGGTATATGCCCAGTAGACCTGTATATTTTTAGCATTCCTTTTTTTTGTATATACAGAGTACGTAAATGTTGTTTTTTTTTAAATTTCTTTTTCGTATGTGCCCTGTACACTTAAATGCTTTTGGATTTCTTTTTTGGTATGTGCCCTGTATACTTATATGTTTTTGGATTTTTTTTGTATGAACCCTGTATACTTAAATGTTTTTTTGATTTCTTTTTTTGTATGTGCCCTGTATACTTAAATATATTTTGGATTTCTGTTTTTTGTATGTGCCCTGTATACTTAAATGTTTTTTTTTATTTCTGTTTTTTTGTATGTGCCCTGTATACTTAAATGTTTTTTTGATTTCTTTTTTGTATGTGCCCTGTATACTTAAATATATTTTGGATTTCTGTTTTTTGTATGTGCCCTGTATACTTAAATGTTTTTTCGATTTCTTTTTTTGTATGTGCCCTGTATACTTGAATATATTTTGGATTTCTGTTTTTTGTATGTGCCCTGTATACTTAAATGTTTTTGGGATTTCTGTTTTTTGTATGTGCCCTGTATACTTAAATGTTTTTTTGATTTCTGTTTTTTGTATGTGCCCTGTATACTTAAATGTTTTTTTGATTTCTGTTTTTTGTATGTGCCCTGTATACTTAAATGTTTTTTTGATTTCTTTTTTGTATGTGCCCTGTATACTTAAATATATTTTGGATTTCTGTTTTTTGTATGTGCCCTGTATACTTAAATGTTTTTTCGATTTCTTTTTTTGTATGTGCCCTGTATACTTGAATATATTTTGGATTTCTGTTTTTTGTATGTGCCCTGTATACTTAAATGTTTTTGGGATTTCTGTTTTTTGTATGTGCCCTGTATACTTAAATGTTTTTTTGATTTCTGTTTTTTGTATGTGCCCTGTATACTTAAATGTTTTTTTGATTTCTGTTTTTTGTATGTGCCCTGTATACTTAAATGTTTTTTTGATTTCTGTTTTTTGTATGTGCCCTGTGTACTTAAATGTTTTTTGATTTCTTTTTTTTGTATGTGCCCTGTATACTTAAATGTTTTTTTGATTTCTGTTTTTTGTATGTGCCCTCTACACTTAAATGTTTTTTGATTTCTGTTTTTTGTATGTGCCCTGTGTACTTAAATGTTTTTTTGATTTCTGTTTTTTGTATGTGCCCTGTATACTTAAATGTTTTTTTGATTTCTTTTTTGTATGTGCCCTGTATACTTAAATGTTTTTTGGATTTCTTTTTTGTATGTGCATAGTGTCTGTAAATGTTTTTGGATTTCTTTTTTGTATGTGCCCTGTATATGTAAACGTTTTTAGCATTGCTCTTTTTGTATGCGCACAGTGTCCGTAAATGTTTTTGGTTTTCCTTTTTACGTATGTACACTGTATACTTAAATATTTGTTGATTCTTTTTGTTGCTTGTGCCTTGTATACTTAAATTTTTTAGTATGCTTTTTT
This sequence comes from Sepioteuthis lessoniana, assembly GCA_963585895.1. Taxonomy (NCBI): domain Eukaryota; kingdom Metazoa; phylum Mollusca; class Cephalopoda; order Myopsida; family Loliginidae; genus Sepioteuthis; species Sepioteuthis lessoniana. Next base: position 49,844,328 of record OY757928.1, on the reverse strand, counting down.
TGTATGTGCACAGTGTCCGTAAAAGTTTTTAGCTTTCTTTTTTATGTATATACAAAGTATATTTTATACACAGTATGTTTTTTTAATTCTTTTTTGCTTGTGCCTTGTATACTTAAATATTTTTAGCATTACTTTTTTGTATGTGCATAGTGTCCGTAAATGTTTTTTGTTTTCCTTTTTACGTATGTACAGTGTATTCTTAAATGTTTTTTTGGATTCTTGTTTTGTATGCTAGAAAAATGCTAGAAAAATTTAAGTATAAAAGTATAGAAAAATTTAAGTATAAAACTTAAATTTAAAAATTTAAGTATAAAACTTAAATATTTCTAGCATTGTTTTTTTTTAATGTACACTGTGTCCGTAAATGTTTTTAGTTTTCCTTTTTATGTATGTACCCTGTATACTGAAATGATTTTAGATTTTTTTTGCTTGACCGCTGTATACTTAAATGTTTTTAGCATTGCTTTTTTAGTTAATTTTGTGTGAGTTTTGAATTCTTTCGACCATAATGATGAACATCAAGTTGTATTGACAAGACAGAGATATCTGACTCTCTCTCTCTCCCTCTCTCTCACCATCCATCCCTCCTATCATCTACCTTTCCAGGTAGGTCTTATAGATTGGACCTGGTGCCCGAAGGAAGCTGATGTAAGTCTGCTGATCGGCGAACACCGGCACATCTGTGTGCAGAAGTTCTTGCATCTCTAGCAGAGACCCTAATGTCTTCTTCGTCTAACTTAAATGTTTTGTGAGAGAGGATTTAAATGGTCGAACAGCTGCTATTTTGTGCGGTGTTTGTTGCAACTAGAACTTTTTCGTGACAGCACGTAAATTCTTGTAAAGTTCTAATGTAACTTTTTTTTAACGCGATTTGTTAGCGTCTGTGAGGTGCATCTCTATATTAGTATGGACACAGCTACTGCTTGGAAAAAAAATCTTGTTTATTTTATCGAATATATCAGGATTTCCTTATAATCTCTAAGTTTTTAATAGCACAATACAACTTTGCAAGGCGTATATTGACATAACTTTCAGTAGATGAAATGTTGCTGTTGACGTACGTTAACAGTTTCCTGTTTTTTTGTTGTTGCATTCATGCAGAGATCAATGCCACCTGCTGCTTACTCAGTTGGAACTCTACTTGGACAGGCGTATTTTCAAAAAGCTCTAGATCATCTGCGTAGTCTGCATCTGTCATAGTTTCTGCGGGATATCTGCTTCTTCTTCTTTTTTATGTGAAACCATTTTCTTTTGTTGGATCGATTTAGGTTCGATGTTTGTAGTTTTGATTGAGTATAAACAAAAATGGTGCTGATGTATTTTTTTGCAAGACTCCAGTGACAATGTTGAAAAAATCTATTTCTCCATCTTATTTTTGAAACGCATCATCACAGTGGTAACAATTTATTTGGGAAGACCATTTGCACGAAGTATTCGCTCCAACGTTCTCATGTATATGGAATAAAATATTTTGGAAAAATGTACGATCAGTAGTGTAGCCTCGGGATTCTTCACTCATATTTCTGAGTGTGACGATTATCATCGTCGTCAACTGAATGGTCGACCCAAGATTAAATTCTGGACGAGGTTGTTTGCGTTTCCCTTTGTGCTAATACATTTGGGAAAGTCGTGAATCCAACTCCTCTCTCTCTCTCTCTCTCTCTCTCTCTCCATCTAGATGCAAATAGTTGGGCAAACTGTGCTCATTAACCTTAGTAACGCAACCAGTCTTGGAGAAGGGAAACTCTGCATTCAAACAATCTGTACACTTATAAATTGGCCTTATGTCGCATCCTGCTCATGGCGGAGGTCGGGTAAATATTAGGTTGTTTGGAAAATAATGACCAATTTTAGAATAAACTTTTACATTTGAAATAGTGTTTTAATCAGTTTAAATATGATACTCGAACATCTCAGTATTTACAAAGGTCTATAATTCTCTGCTTCTCAGTCGCATCCAATCCGAAACTAAAAAAAAAGTCTTAGAAAATATCAGAAGAAATTGTTCCACAATCTCAAAGATTCTGACAAGCTGTCGAATCATCGAAGGAATATGAGTGAAGAATATCGAGACTACACTACAGATCGGAGATTTTTCCAAATAGAAAAGCGTAGAAAATTAAGAAAGCCCTGATAGAACTAACCAACAGATCCCAAAAAAGAGCAATTACATTCCAGCCAAGGTCAAATTGATAAAAATAGAACTTCAGTAGAACACAGACAATCATGAATAACATGGCAGACAGTAAATGAAGTGACTGGAAGGAAGAGCACATCAAGGGTAAAACTAAAAGCAGCCAGCCGAGATGAAAGACTTTTGAAATTGAAATATTTCAAGAATCTGCTGGGGAAACACTCTTGAAATCACTGACAAATCTATACGAAAATATATGATAACCAACTAGACGTCAAAATAAGACCGTTTAGGGAGGAAAACCTTGAGGCAGTATAGAAAAAAAATTAAAAGCAGAAAAGCTGCAGGTCTTGACGAAAATACCCTGAAGTTTAGAAAACAAGAAAATTGGACGACATGCTTCAACGACTATGCTAAGCAGTCTATAACCAAGCCACATTAGAGAAATCGATGTAAGGTTGCATACTTCTCGTCCTCAAAAGAAGCGACCGCGGAATCACAAAAAACTAGAGAGGCAATACATTTACACGTATTGCAACTAAGGTTTATAATTCCCTGCTTCTTAGTCGCATCCAATCCGAAATCGAAAAAAAAAATCTTAGAAAAAAATCAGAAGAAATCGTTCCACAGTCTCAAAGATGCTCAATATTATCAGTGATAGGACGGATATAAATCTAAGTAAGGTGAGTGTAGACACAAAGTCAGTGGCGCATGTTGACTCTGAGTTACTCTCTAATACGAAAACCAAACTACGACCGACATATCCCTCTTTCTCTCTCTCTCTCTCTATATATATATATTGTTTAAAAAACGAGCAATGTAGAAATAATATTCCATAATAAATTTATTTCACTTATTAAAGCTGGTCAGATAGATTTAAAAAAAAATGGAATACTATTTGTAAATTTCTTGTTTTTTAAACAAAAATATATATTTTGTTCTGCTGGTATATTTTGTATTAAATGACCGTGCATTAAGCACTCATTCTTTAGATATTCACGATCCTTATTTACTTATATATATATATATATATATATATCGATATATATTTATATATATTGATAAATCAATAATGCTCAAATATTTGATCAGCAGAGTTGGATATAACTAAAAAATTGGTATCATACTGTGACGCGAAATTGACTAAAATCCCAAAACGGGACTTTTATTTTCGCACGTGTGAAGACGGGGCAGGTTGGCACTTGATCCCCTATATAATAAGTCCTCGTTCAGACTTTTTCTCTCAGGCATATAAGAACTGGCATATTATGTGAGGGACTAATTTAGGGCCAGACTGACCGCCGCTGGCAAGGGGTTCCAAATTTCACACTCTCCACCCACCCACCAGTCCGCTTTCACTTCTTTCCCCAAGATAATGGAAGAATATGGACCTATAGGTTTTAGTCGTAATAATATTATATTGTAGTAGTCGGCAACTCCGGTTTCCCGTGTGATATTTTAAAGGAATTAATAGGACAATTCTAAGCAAGATAACATAAGGCGAATAGAAGCTGAAAAGGAAGCATGAAGTAACAAATTCGTAGAAGAACTGCAAAGAACAAACTTAGACGACGTGGTAACATAAAAATATATGATTCCTTTACTACAGTTATATACACTTTCAAAGTGTCAAAACATATAATAATTGGACAGTCCACGAATATAAATGTCTTTTCTTGACTTTTGTTTTTCTTCAAATTGAGAGAGAGAGAGAGAGAGAGAGAGAGAGGTATACAAAATTTGGGTATAAAGAAGAAATGGCCCCAAAGTTACTTATCTTATTTTTCGACGGGGTTCCACTGGAGAATCTTTCTTCTTTCATGGGCTAATAGACTTTATTCTATTTTTTTACACTGGCTTGAAGAACCTGGGGTCCCTCGTGTCTCAGTTATTCTTTTGTCTTCAACCCGGAGTAAATGGCCATGGGTCTGTCTGCCACGAGCCCTGCTCAAAAACTAACTTTTTTATTATTTACTTCCGCTGAGGGGAAGGAGTCCCCACTTCCGTTTTGGGGTCCCAGCCAATCATTTGGCTTCTCTCTTCTTCCTCTTGGTGTCCGGCAACCTGGGTAAGGTCACCAAGTACCAACACCTGTTGATATCCCCTCTGTGACCCACATTCTCTCTTAACGGTCACTTTTTTGACGGGTTTCCACTGTTCATTCCAACGGGAGGTTGGTATTAATCTTACCTCTATCGTCTCCGCGGGATATCACGTGACAATACCTTCTTTTTTTGTCTCATGATTAATACTTTTATGCAAGCCAAAACACAATATAAAACCGAACTTTTAATCAAACTTTATATAATATTTGTTTAAATTTTATTCAAATCTTATATAAAATTTCATCCGACGATTGTGTCTTCTATTTCAAAGAAGACATATGACAAATGTCAGAAGGTGAGCTCCTAATTCCTTGTAAAGTAAAATAAGTAACGTTAGTGACCTTAATCGAGGGCGACTCGAAGATTCCCTTTTCAATTGCTTCGACACCGAGGTGCAGGGGAAGCCGCTACTCCATTCCCTGGATTGCTTCACTTTCTCCTTGCTTTGAACTCAGCATTATAAGGTACCGATCAAAAGAAAAGGCGCCTTCGTGTCACCCTTGACTACGGTCGCTAACTAAATCCTTACGGTATAATGTAATGCAGTATATATATATATATATATATATATATATATCGAAATAAAAAGAAAAAATGTAATTCTTTGATGTCATTATAAATTTATTTCAGGTGAAGGATGAGCCTCTTCAGATGGTCAGCAAACACTACAGTTTAGTATTTGAACATCATTAGGGTATGTTTATCTTTTCTAATTACTGTTTTAAGATAAACATACCCAGATGATATCCAAATACTAAAGAGTAGTTTTCGCTCACCATCTGAAGAGGGTCATCATAGACCTGAAATAAATTTATAATAACAGCAAAGAACTGAATTTTTTCTTTTTTATCTTTATACAAAAAATATTTTTGCTCTGCACGTGAATTTTGATGTATTTTTTATGACAAATTAGTTATACAGACGATAGCCGTTGACATTGAGCACTCTAGCTGGGTATTCCTACCCCTTGTTTTTTTTCCTCGGATTATATATACATATAAAGTTAAGTAAGTTGGCCGACTGTAATCTAGAGAGACCTGAAGGCTCCCTTTTCAATAGCTACAACAGAGAAGTGTATGGGAAGGTGTTACTCCTTTCTCTTTACTGCCTTTACACTTGATCCTACATTCTAATGCTGAGTGTAAAGTATTGAGGCATCAAGAAACTTTTTTTGAGTCTTTGTTATGATGATTCGACCTGTAATTAAACCTCAATCTTCTGAACCATTTGCGAGCACTCTAACCATTTTGTCAATCGACCGGTCAAGATATATATATATATATATATTTCATTAAGAAAAAACAAAAACCGGTCACATTAGGATTATAAATTTATTTCCATCCTGTTATCCTATTTACCCAACCCCTCCGCTCGGGCAGGATATGACACAAGGTCAATTTTTTAAGCGGAGTTTAACAGGTTTGAATTCAGAGTTTTCCTTCTCCTAGACTAGTTGCCTCACCAAGGCTGAAGAACCTAGTCTGCCCTGCTATTTACCCATAGCTGGAGGGAGAATAATTGGATTCATACCTTTCCCAAGGGTATTAGTGCTATGTGAAATGGAATCAGTCTTGTCCAGAAATTGAACTCGTATCGCCGTGTCCATATCCTGTGATGATAACCATTACACCACGGGCACCTCCGTTATGAGCTTTCATATAAATCAAACACACCAATGTAATGTCAGTGACATTGAGCTCTTTACCAGGAAAATTTAAATGTTCACGGTTGAATTATTTTCTGTCCTGATGGAATTACTCCCAACTCCGTTTTAACTGGACGGAATAGTACTATATATATATATATATATATATATATATATATATATATATATATATATATATATATATATATATATAAGTAAATTATGGAAATAATTTGGAAATTATTCAAATTATAACAATCATGGAAACATATGTAATACTTCGTTTTTTCTGCATGTGTGTGTGGGTGAGGAAAACAACACGTACATATATGGGTGTATTAATACTGTTGACATTATCTATGAAGTAACTTCGGACTCGGGATTTGATGCACTTTATGCTAAGATAGATAGATAGATAGATAGATAGGTGGAGGAAGCTAATTGAAACTGATTTCCTGATAATTATGCTAGTTGATTTAAGACGATAGAAGAGATAGGATAAAGTGTGCTTTGTGACCAGCCAATTGATCACCAGAAAATATTTGAGAACAGAAAAAAAAAAAAAAAAATACAAAAAGAAAATCAAAACCTTTGAGAATGTTCTATCAACTGGAGTGGCGATTCTTTTGAAAGAGAAATATCTCTTTAAATCGATGATAAAGGACTCAATGATTTTTTTTAAAATCTTTTTTTTAAACATCGTATTTTATGTAGAAACACAAGACGAACAAGTTGTAAAACAAAACAGTAATACTTTCGATTTTCGAAATATATATATAGAAATTGTACATAAAAAAGAACATATAAGTCGATAGCAGTAAATAAACTGACAGGGTGAGTCAAAAGTTTTGCAATATTTTGGTACAAGCAATTTTGTGAGACGTATATCGTGAGACTGAATCAGTTCAATCACTGATTGTTACCTACTGTGGTTGGTCATATCGTCTTCGTTGGTCCGCTGTCTCGTGGTATATTGTTTTACTTTGCATGGAATTTGAAAGTCTTGCAAATAAACGAGCAACGTAGTGTAATTCAGAAACTTATGCATTGCTAGTTCAAACATTTCTATTTACAACTATTCAGTTTTTTCAAACAGTTCTAATTCAACTAATTCAGTTTAGTATAAGCACATATTTTGTTGACACAGTTAAATGTCAAAACAGTTCTACATATAACAATTCAGTTTAGTGTAAGTACAGTTTCAATGTCAAAAACAGTTCCATTTCAAACAATCCAGTTTAGCGTAAGCACGCAGTTTAAATGTAAGTACAGCTTAATTGTGAAAAACATTTCTATTTCAAGCTCTTCAGTTTAGTAAAACAGTTCTAATTCAGCCAATTCAGTTTAGTACAAGTAAAGATTTTGTTTACACACAGTTAAATGTCAAAACAGTTCTACATATAACAATACAGTTTAGTGTAAGTAGAGTTTCAATGTCAAAAACTGCACCATTTCGAAAAAATCGGTTAAGCACAAGTATGCCGTTCAAATGTAAGTACACTGTTTAATTGTCAAAAACATTTCTATTTCAAGCTATTCAGTTTAGCCAAACAGTTCTAATTCAAACAATTCAGTTTAGCATGAGTATGCAGTTTAGTTGTATTTAACCCATAGATAGGGCCCTATCAGGTCCTACCACTCTGGGCCAGAGTGGACCAGGGAGCAATGGTAATGAAGGGGTGCTCCACATTCCCCAAAGCTCCAGCATCACTGGAACATCACCATCAGATTGTTTAGTGTCATATCAGGGTAATCGTTGGGGGTCTTATCCTTCTGCAGAGGTGCAGTCGGTGTATTCTACAGCCCCAGGTGACTGGGCAATGAATTTCTAGGCCGTGCTCTAAACCATTGTGGAAAACCAGGCGGGCAGGACTCGGAGAATAACAAGCGATTTCGACACTTCACGATTTTGACCTCGCAAAATATATCTGCCTGGGTGATTGTTTGAATGTTTGTTTGTTTTGTTTTACGGCGTATCAACCCTTTTCAGGTCATTTAACTCCGAATTAAGTCATTTTGATAAAAAGTTTCGAACAATTTAGTTAAGCCTAAGTACACTGTTTCAATGTCAAAAACCGTTCTATTTACAGCAATCCTGTTTAATATAAGTATATTTTTTGTTTAACACATTTAAATGACAAACAGTTCTATTTTAAACCACTCAGTGTAGCATAAGTATGCAGTTTAAACACAAAGTTAAATATAAAAAGAGTTAATTTCAAACAATAGAATTTAACGCTATTACACATTTTAGTTCTATTTGACCCATAGATAAGATAATATCAAGTGCTACCACTTCTGGCCAGAGTGGACTTTGGATCGATGGCAATGAAGGGGTATTCTGCATTCCCCCAAACACCTATTTACTGAAGCCTCACAACCAGATTCTTTAGTCTCGTTAGGGGAGTCTTACCCCTCTGCAGAGATGCAGTTAGTGTATTTTACAGCTGTAGTCGACAAGGCAAATTTCATTTGAAACTGTGGCATTGTACCCCACGTTACCAAAACATTTAACTCACTCTAGAAATAAATGGTGAACGTTTACGATTTTCTTTTACTGGGAATGTGATTTCCCTTCTTTTAACCATACTATTTTTTTTATATTGGCACTAAATTCTTAACACAACTGACAGAGAACAAGCAAAATTTTTCACCAGCTTCTACTGTAAATAGTTTTGGGAAATAGTTTTGCCATCCTTTCAATGGTTTTAGTTGACAGTTGTTTTGCTGGAGCCTTCCTGGAAGAGTTTTACGATTCTTACAATGGTTTCAATAAGACAGTTGTTTTACTTGGGTGATGTTTTATTTCAACTAGTAATAGTTGGACTGTCACGTGAGAGATTATACCACACGAAACACCAAATATACATATATACATCTTTAAAGTTTAAGTTTTATATGGAGGTGAGTATCGATGCATAATAATGGTATTTGGCTTACAAGTTGAAGCTTTTGCCGATCTTGCATATCTCGAAACAGTCAGTAAAAGTTTAATAAAGAGGTGAATGTGAAAGTGAAGGTGGGAACTCGTAAATATCTCCTGCGTAAGGAAAAGAAGAAGAAAAAAGCACTCTTTCGTGATTCAATAACGATGACCTTTTGTGTACTCGTATAATAGAGAATGCTTATGTGTAATTACCAACATTAAAAGCAATTTCAGTTCTATTCTTTTTGGCAGGGTGAAACAATTCTTTGCCTTTTTTTCTTCTTCTTCAAACACAGATGAACTTTCTCTTCGTTCGCATTTGCTACTCCTGGGTATCTTTGAAGTGAGAATTTGATTACATTTAACTCATTTTTTTAAGTATTCCCTTATCAAATTTCTTTTAATCAATTTAAGATCAGTTGTAGAAAGCGACCTGGAAGATAACACCAATCTGCTTTAAGTATCTGTGGATTAGCACGGATCTGTTAGATGCCAATTAACCATTTTCTAAAGACATTTTTTCAAATTCCCTTCAGACTTTGATTAGATCATTTAACTTTTTGATATTGCTGTTTAAACAAATATTTATCTCATTGAAGCCGTTATCGGTATGTTTTTTTTTAAATAATAAGTTTCTCAAAAATAAGCAACCTGCGATTTAAGACTTATCTAAATATGGTTGGCTCAGTCGGCTGAGGCTGCAGAATACACTGACTGTACATCTGCAAAGGGGTAAAACCCCGCAATGATTGTCCTAAATACGACTTTAAACAATCTGATTGCGAGGGTTCAGTAATACGGGAATTTTGGGGAATTTAGAGTACCCCTTCATTCTCATCGCTCCCACGTTCACTTTGGGCCGGAGTGGTAGCACCTGATAGGGTCCAATTTCTGGGTCCAATAGAACTAAAATGTATATTTACGCTAAACTGAATTGTCTGAAATTAACTGTTTTTTACATTTAACTGTGTGTAAAAAAATAAAATAAAATAAAACTGGGCACTTATACTAAACTGAATCGTTTGAAAGAGCACTGTTTGATTTTTTAACTGTGTTAAACAATTGTTTGATGGTTGAACGAATTATTTGTAATACAGAACAATACTTGGAACCATTTAATTTTATTGACATTGTAAACTGAATTGTTTGAAAAAGAACTGTTTTTACATTCAAGTGTATGTGAACAAAAATGTATTTAAACCAATAACTAAATGTGCGTAAAAAAAAGACTGTACTTATGGTAAACTGCATTATTTGAAATTAAAAGAAACCATTTAACTGCTGGCAGAAAAATGAGCTCAGGTATTTTTAAAAATGCTGTTTTCAAAATGTGTTTAGAAATAATATATTCAATATATGTATCAAAAGGATTTGGCCTTGAATGACCTACAATGGTGCCATGAAAACAAACCAAAGCAAGATAAAACTAAATATTATATGTTTATGAAACAATGTTTCAATTAGGTGGCGCTCAAAAAGATACAGTCTTAGACGCAATAGAGTGCATTCTTTGTAGGGTCATTGTGTGATTGCATCTTACAGCATCACTGGTTCAGTTGAGCCAGGTGTGATCAAACCCCAACTCACATCTCTGCCATATGACACGTGCTTTTCCTGCTTGACAGAACGTGCTTCATGTGTTTTACTCGTTTTGGTGAATTCTGCTATTTTCAAAAGTAGAATGTGTTACATTTTTCTTATTTTTTTTTAGTGGAGGCAGGACGATCATTCATGACGTAAAGACATTTTCCTAGCTACGGCATTAATTTGCTGTTGGCTTTGACCCTGCCGGGCATTGTCCAACAAAGGCAGACTTGAGGCCAAAAGGCCCCCGAGTTCGGCTGAGCCAACTTCGAGTGAGCTTGCTGCTTCACTGACACCTTTGTCATCCTTGTATAGCGGTGGAACTTGCTCTCCAGTTTCAGCGATAATCAGGCATATGTTCCTGGACTCAGGCCCACATTGCACTAAGTGGGCTGATGACTAGCATAGACCAGCAGGGCTCGAGCCCTAATCCTTACTATAATTGACCTTGGGAACATTGACCTTGTGTCAATTCTTCTCTGGTTAGAGGCAGAGACAAATAACTACAACATTAGCTATTTTCAAAATCTTTCGATGCAAGAATAAAGAAGTCGAAAACTAAACATGCATATATTGACAAAGAACAAATCAAAGAACGCCATTATATATATATATATATATATATATATATATATATATATATATACCAACCCTTCCACTCGGGCAGGATATGACACAAGATCAATTTTTAAGCGGAGTTTAACAGGTTTGAATTCAGAGTTTTCCTTCTCCTAGACTAGTTGTCTCACCAAGGCTGAAGAACCTAGTCTGCCCAACTATTTACCCATAGCTGGAGGGAGAATAATTGGATTCATACCTTTACCAAGGGTATTAGTGCTATGTGAAATGCAATCAGTCTCCCCAAGTCCATTTCCTATAACAATTGCACAACAAGGCGCCCAGACTTATATATAAGTATGGATGCCTTGTTGTGCAATTATTATAGGAATTGGACTGGGGGAACCAAGTTTGACAGCTAGATGAAGTTTTTTTGCATTTTAGATAGCACTAATAACCTTGTGAATTTGACTATTTTCCCTCAAGTTATCAGAAAGTAGTTAGGCAGATGGGCTCTTTAAACTTGTTATGGCGTCCGATCTAGAAGAAGGAAAACTCTGAATTCAAACTTAGAAAACTTAGCTTAATGTTTTTATGCACCACCATGTTTATTCTCCAGCCTGTCGAAGATTTGCAAACTTTACGCCAGCAGTATCACCTAGCCACATCTCTCATGAGACTTCGCGTAAGTGACGTATCTAGCTTCAGAGAGAAGAACCTGGTCACAAACATTACTTCTTCAACCAGCCTCACGAACCTGAAAGTTCGCCATTGTTCCCTTCCCTAGCTGTCCTTTTAAATGATTTTTACGGTTCTACTTAAAGTTGTCATATTCCGTTTTAAATTTCTTTCTCTTCTTAAATCTACAAAATACTATTTCCTTCCAGCTCCGTAATTCACTGAAAATTGATATTCTAATATTCTTGTTGTTGTTATTGTAGTCTTTGCTTGGCTTGTTTTGAAGACGCTTCCTTGGAGAAATTTGCCGTAGAATAGACATTTGAGAAACCTTTAGTCTTTCATACGAACAATGTATTCTGCTCAGTGCATCTGATTGATCAGATAATTTTTGCATTCACATTTGGTCATGAACAAAATTTCTGTCTCCAGTATATTGCTTTGCAATTTCGCTTTAAGTATTCGCCTCTTGTTTTTTTTTATGAAAACTTTTCAAACATCTAAGATACCGGCGTTGAATTGTCCACGTTTCGATGAATAAAGCAATTCAGTCAATACGCATGATCTATAAGTAGAGAGCATCGTTTTTCTGATGATGCCATGGTTTTCCCATGTTCTTTTAAAAACTTTTCAAAGGCATCATATTCTTTATGGAAGTTTTAACATATTTCAAAATTAAATCAGCCGTCTCTTGCCAACAATACACAAACGCATCGGTTACTTTTAGCCTTGTACCATTCATCCTACAATTTGGTTAATATAATCTTACCCAGGAGCTAGAATAAACATAGCTTCTTTGATAGGTTAATTGAGAGATTACACACATTCACACTCGTACACATGTGGCTGAGGGGTAGAGTCTTGGATTGGCGTTTGAGTCAACCGGGTTTCGATCCAAGCTACGGGAAGCTAGTATGTCTAATCACACTGATGAGTTCTGATAGAACGAAACAGATCTATCTGTGGATGACTATATATGTCAACATTTAAAAAACATAATTGTCTCAATGCAACATATAGAAATATTTTAGTTAATAATGAAAAAATACCCCATACAGATAATATTAAAAATCCTGGAAGCTTTATATACAAAGTTTTGACAATCCACTAACAAAAGAATTAACTTCGAAAGAAGTGATAATATTTTACAATGTTTAAAATTGACAGAGCAATCCTTATTACAAAAGACAGAACAAATTTTATTATACTTCATGTAATAGAAATATTAAAAAATAAACTGCCACTATCGCTTAGCATCACCAAGGTGATAAAAACAAGCCTGACTTTAGTAAAAAAATTAAAAATAAATAATTATTTAGTTTTAATACACCACAACTTTAATTTACGAATAAACATACACATTACCTTGATAATGGTTCTGATTAGAACCAAAAGTACTCGGTATACCACAAATAGCACTTTTGGGGTAAAAAAAAATATCAAGATTGTAAAAAAAAAAAAAAACAAAAAAAAAAAACATAAGGACTCTTAAAATAAAAAAAATCCAAAATAAGGATTCGATTTTATTTAATCAAACTTGTTATATATATATATATATATATATATATATATATATATATAATTATGAATGGATGAAAGAAATATTAAGGTAGATATTACCATTACAAGAAAATCCGGCACATATCTATACGTGACATACGGAGCACTCAACAGCTGTTTCGACCTTATTAGGTCTCATCAGCGGTACACACCGTGATCTCCACCACTGGAGATCGAACCAACAACCACAGTATGCAGAAGCCGAAATTCTACCACTGGGTCATGCCACCTATAAACGAAACCGAATGACTTGTAAATTCAGTATCGCTTATAGGTGGCATGAACCAGGGGCCCAGTGGTAGAGTTTCGGCTTCTGTGCACTGCTGATGAGACCTAATAAGGTCGAAACAGCTGTTCAGTGCTCCGTATGTCACGTGTAGGTGTGTGCCGGATTTTCTTGTCATGGTAATTTCTAACTTAATATATATATATATATATATATATATATATATATATATATATATATATATTGAAACAGTCTTGGTTGTTACTCATTCCCTTTGTGGGTTTGTGGCGAACCAAGTGCGACATAATTTGGAGAGTGCTCAATATCCGAGATAGAGCTATTATATGATATTAATAAATAAATAAATATATATTAGATTTATATATTCAGTGCCATGGATGTTTGTCTGCAACCTTTGGTTTCATGAAGTTTTGTAAACAACAATCGTCTTCTCTGCCGCCACGAAAAATTACCTACCCATCACAAAACACCCCGCAAAACAAAAAAATCAAAAATTCTTTCCAAATGCAGGCACACTTCGTCCCATACATATAACCCATCTAACACCTCTATTTCTAAAAAGAAAAAAAAAACAACAACAAAAAAAACAACAAAAAGCAAAAAAAAAAAACAAAAAAAAAAACAAAAAAAACAAACAACAAATTAATCTCATCAACATAAAATACCAAAAATGTACAATATTCCATTGCAATACAACATATGCCTCAACCATGATATTTACTGTGATTCTAGCCTACCATACTACACTCGCTTAATTATGCTTACAAATCATCTCTTTATTTTATTTTCTTCGAAATGCAATGATGATGTTTTGTTCCTTACTTATAATCACCTACACATACAGAAATAAATAAAGAATTTTTTCTCGCCTCCACTCTAGCAATGTTCCATACAACTGCGTTCTCCCATCCGGTAAACAACGCCAAGTTTATCGCGCTGCGAATGTATCATCACATCCACATACACTTAACATCATTTACACATACACACACAATAATACGCAACAATAAGCCCCACACACAAACACACGTAAAGATTTCTACACAATACCAACAGTTTTTGACTGTATTTTCGATTTATTTTTATTTATTCATGTCCTTTCCTTATCTGCCTGAAGATTATTGTTTGTAAAACTTCATGAAACCAAAGGTCGCACACAAAATTCCATGACATTAGATATATAAATCTAATATATATATATATTTGTTTAAAAAACAAGAAATTTAGAAATAGTATTCTATTTCCATAATAGATCTATTTCGCTCGTAAGTTGAAATTCAAATGAAGTTTGGTTACTTTTTTCTTTTTTTTAAACACCAACGATATATTTCACGTTAAATCGCGTTGTAATCTATTTTACTTAAAAAATTTAACCACAACGGAATTTTTCTTATTTATGTTTTTTGTAAATATTAATTTTGTCTAGTTCGTATTAATAATCTGATTACGGGTTTATGAGCATTATTTGAAAGCTATGCAGTGTTTTTATAATTTCATTCTAATTGGAGAATATTCTTTACAATTTCGAAAAATATTTTTTGTAATATATTCGTAATTTTTCAAATGTATCTAATTGTTTACTTGTTTCAAAGAACTATTCATCTCTCTTTATATGTATATTTTAGTGGTTTTGAGGCTCTATTCAACGCTTTTTATTATTTGTTTTTGTTCTGTATATAAATTCGAGAGATAAGAAAACACGAATAATTGAAGCTTTTCGAACTTGTAAGAAAAGGAATTAGTCATTTTTCTTTTTGTGACTTTCTTTTCCTTCAGACGATTTCGACTAAACATAAAAAAAAAAAACAAGCGGCCTTTCCCAAATAAAAGCAGGGGGTTTCGTCTCGAAGTCATGGTTAAAAGGCTGGCCTGCAGAATCGTTATGAGTTCGAACTCCAGTCGTACTATTACGTTCACTTTCGGGAAAATATTCTTGGGAAAGGTGGAAACCCCACATCCTCTCAGCTATGGGTTAATTAGTACCACTATTATTCTTCTAGAAGGATGGATTTGGTATTAAATAACCTCAGAAGGTAGATACGTTATTAAACAACAAACCAACAAACCAGGTAAAAGCAACGTATGCCGATTTATCTCTAGCAGTTATTTGGCCAAAGTTCCAACTTAATGCCAATAAAGCAATCGTTTGCCGATTTTTAAAGTGCCTCCCTTTTAATCGACGTTTTTACGTTCCCTATATAACTAGTGCGTATTTTAGCCAGATGGGTGATTTTTTTTTTTTTTGGCTAACTCAAATTAATTTGTTAGTGAGCTGTTTGGGCTTAATGGCATATCAACCGTTCTGTTTCAAACAATTTGGGTTAGCATAAGTACATTTTGTCAAAAGCACTTCTATTTCAAGCAATTCAGTTTAGTCAAACAATTCTAATTCAAACAATTTAGTTTAGTATAAGTATAGTTTTTGTTTAACCATTGGTAAATGCCAAAAACAGTTCTCTTTCAGACAATCCAGTTTTGCATAAGTACGCAGATTACATGTCAAAAGAGTTCTATTTCAAGAAATTCAGTTTAGCATAAGTACAAAGTTTAAATATCGAAAAAGATATATTTCAAGTAATTAATTTAGTACTATTTAACCCATAGATAGAACCTGTGACGCGGAAATTGAACTAAAATCCCAAAATGGGACTTTATTTTTCGCACGTGTGAAGACGGGGCAGGTTGGCACTTGATCCCCTACAGAAATAAGTCCTGTTCAGAGTTCTTTTCTCAGGCAGATAAGAACTGGCATATTACGTGAGGGAATAATTTAAGGCCAGACTGACCGCCGCTGGCAAGGGGTTCCAAATTTCACACTATCACACACCCACCAGGTCGCTTTCTTCTTTCCCCGAGATAATGGAAGAAAGTGAGCCTATAGGTCTTAGTTGTAATAATATTAATATTGCTACAGTCGGCAACTCAATTTCCCGAGTGATACTTTAGGAATTAAGTGGACAGTTCTAAGCAAGATAATATAAGGCGAATAGAAGCTGAAAGGAAAGCATGGAATAATAACATAGACCACATGGTAAAATGAAAATACATAAGTTCTTTACTACGGTTATATACATATATATGTTCAAAGTGTCAAAAATATATAATAGGATAGTCCAGGAATATAAATGTCTTTTCTTGGCTTTTATCCTTTTTCAAATTGAGAGAGAGTGGTAAACAAAGTTTGGGTGTAAAGGGAAAATGTCCCAAAGTTACTTATCTTATTTTTTTGACGGGGTTCCACTGGAGAATTTCTCTTCTTTCACGGGCTAATAGACTTTGTATTGCTTTTAATGCTGGCTTGAGAGATTCAGGTCTCTCATGTCTCAGTCTTTTGTCTTTAGCCCGGAGTGAAATGGCTGTCGTCCGTCTGCCACGAGACTTGTCCAAAAACTGTGGAGGGGAAGGGAACCCTACTTCCGTTTGGGGTCCCCCCACCAATCATTTGGCTTCATTTTCTCCTTCCCCTTCCGATGTCCGGCGACCCAAGGTCACTTAGGTGCAAACATCTGTGTGACCCCCATTCTCTCATAACGGTCACTTTTTGACTGCTAGATAATTTTAGTTCAACGTGAGCCATCACGTGACAAACCCATTCAGGTGCAACCACACTGGGCCAGAGTGGACCTGAGTGCAATGGCAATGAAAGGGTACTCCGTATTGTGTAAAGCCCCAGCATCACTGGAACCTCAACATCAGAATGTTTAGTGTCATAAATGGACACTCGTTAGTGGGGGGGGGTCTTACCTGCATGCAGAAAAGCAGTCGGTGTATTCTACAACCCCAGACGATTGGGCAAAGGAATTAGTAAGACTCAAACTTATAAGAAAATCGAGAACAAGATTATTATTTTGGTGGTATTTTTCTCGATGATAACATTGGTTTCCTTCCTTCGAGGGTGAAGGATTGATTAATTGACTTTAATTTTATGTCAATTGTCTCGGGTTATTCTTGTATAGTTTTTAGGGTATCGCGTTCATATTTACATTTTTGTGTTGTGTTTCTTTTTTTCTTAGCATACGATCAAAACGAATATTTTTCAAACAGAACTATTTGATCAATCGATTGAACCCTTAAAGCTTTTACCACTCTGAATAAGAGTGGACTTAGCAGTAATGACAATAAAGTGATACTCTAGACTTTCCAGATTTTCAGAATTGAAGCCTCACCATCAGATGCAGTTTAATATCTTACCCTGGACATTTCTTTTTTAGCGGTGCAGGCACTAATGCATCTGGATAAAATGCACTCGGTGTATTCTCAGCTCCTACCCATAGGGAAGTTAGAGGGTGAAACAACTGCTTCAGGTAACCAGTTTCTATCGAAGAAAATAAAGTTATGAGCTCGAACCTCCCCGGAGATTTATTTTTAGCATTTTTTCTGATGACAGCTTTTCTTAGTTGTTCTTGAAATAACATCTCAGGTAAGCATTAATATAAAACAAAAAGTGTCAAGAAAAATAGTCGAAATTAGTTATAAAATGGTAGATTGTTTATGTTTTGTAAATTTAAAATATTGGACAAAACTCGCCACGTAGAAACACCTTGGGGAGCAATATTCAACTATAAGATCCATACTTATCACTATTTTCCGATTACAGCTTTTTTTAGTTGTTCTTGAAATAACATCTCAGGTAAGCAACGATAAAAAAAACAAAAAATCTCGAGAAAAATAGCGAAATTAGTTATAAAATGGTAGATTGGTTATGTTTTGTAAATTTTGATATATTGGACAAACCACGTAGAAACACCTTGGGGGACAATATTCATCTATAAGATCCATACTGTGAATATCATCCCCTGAGCACATTTGAAGCGGATTAATTCGAGAGTGAAGTGGAGTTAAATTTGATTGTGGAGTACCGCAAACAGTAGATCCTCTGGGGTCCACAGGTTGTAAGTTTCACGGACAACAAGTGGACTTGTCCACCTATGAAGAGCTATTTGAGAGACAGGAAATGACAAATCAGAAGACCTTCACAGCGATGATATTGTCAGGCAATTTAGTCCAGCATGGAGAAGAAGAGTGAAATCGAGAAACAAATGAAAGGGTATTGTGGCCAGCGATGTTGGAACCACTCGACGACCTCACCAGGGAAATGTTGATTGATTAAGCTTTGTAAATATAAAATAATTTGCAAAACTTGCCTCGAACAAATACTTGGGGAAAAATATTCGCTTACGTTATTTTTTTTTTCTTTTAAGGAACGGGGTCTTTTCATTTTTGACATTAATAAAACCTTAAACCTGCACAGTTTGAAAATTTAGCTCTTTTTTTTTTTGATAGCAAGTTTCGTATTCAAAGGAAATTTTCTGACTTCTTTGTGATGTAATTTAACTATCGTTAATTTAACCTATTTTTTGTGTCTTATATCCGGCTAAAATTTGATATCCTCTATTTAAAATCATAACAATCTTTTTATTTATTGTTGGTTCTAAAAATCAATTTTAAGTAGAAGCAATACAAAGGAAAAGAAAGAAATATTACATTGATTTAAAAGTTTTCAGCATTTGTTTATTCATTTACGGCATTGACGCTTAACTTTCTCGGTCAAATACCCTTGGGAAAGGAATGAGCCCCCTTATTCTCCAGGCTATGGGTTAAATAGTACCACTACTGTTCTTTTAGAAGTATGGTTTTGGCATTAAATAACATACGTAGATATGTCATTGAACCGAGAAACCAAATTAAAACTTAACTTTCTCTGCATAGCTGGCATTCGGTATGTTGTGTTGTGGGTGACAATCTATTTGGGTAGGTGATTGTTGAGAGAAACACGTGTGTCAAAGTTGAACTGATAGTAATGTAATCATCATCATCAGCATGTCATGTCGCCAGCACGGATATCCTTGACCCACTCTCGTCAGTTCTCCCTATCTTTCATCGCCTCTGGCTGGTCTTCAGGGCTACATCCCGTTTCCTCACAGAGCTGCTGTATATATGTTCGAGCTGGTCGTCTTGCTTTTGATCGGCCATACGTGAGGGTCCATAGGAGTACATCGCTTATGAGCTCGTCCCTGCTTCTCCAGCAGTGTTCTTCATCACTGTCCGGATAGAGTTCGTGAGAAAAATCAGATTTTAGACAATTTCCCAGTGAAGTTATCAGATAGATCTGTGGCTCCGTATAGCGAGAATTCAACCAGTGTTGTTGAATTTGCAATCTGGCTGCAGTTGACAGCCAGGTATATTTTGACAATATTTTTGTTTGGTTTGGTTTGGTAGTTTGGGTTTTATGGCATATCAACTAGTGTAGGTTATTTAATGCTATATCCATTTTTACACATAAACTGTTCTATAGCAAACAATTCAGTTTAGCATAAGTACACAGTTTAATTGTCCCAAACATTTCTATTTCAAGCTATTCATTTTTGTCAACAGATCTAATTCAAACCAATCAATTTAGTATAAGTATATTTTGTTTTGTTTTTTCGGTTTTACGGCATATCAACCTGTGTAGGTTTTTTAATGCCAAACCTATTTTTATACAAATAAACAGTTCATTCAAACAATTCTATTTCAAACAGTTCAGTTTAATATAAGAATAGTTTTTGTTTACACCCTGTTAAATGTCAAAAACAATTATTTTTTAAACAGTTCAGTTTAGCATAAATACGTAGTTTAAATGTCAAAACAGTTCTATTTCAAGCAATTAATTTTCGCATAAGTGCGCTGTTTAGTTCTATTTGACCTCTAGATAGGACCCTAACAGGTGCTACTATTCCATGACTGAGTGGATCTGGGAGCGATGATAATGAAGGGGTACTCGTCATTCCCCTAAGCTCCAGCATTACTGGAAGCTCACGATCAGATTGTATAGTGTCATATCCAGAACACTCGTGACGAGGGGGGATCTTATCCCTCTGCAGAGATACAGTCAGTGTATTCTTCAGCCCCAGCTGACTGGGCAATTGACAATTTTTGAAATATTGTTTTGAAATAGTGAGTGAAAAAAAAAAAAACAATAGCTGATGTGGGAGGTATTTTCAGCGTGTGAATAGATTTGAGTTACGAAGAGATGTGAATATAATGACAGGGTTTTGACGTCGCAAATTAGTTAGTGTTGGACTGTGAAGAGAAAAGATCACCTCCAATTAAGCACATACGCAATTTTGCTATCCGTCGGCCGAGATAAAACTCCATGTTAGCTTATAGGCACCAGCCATCCAATTCGCATGCTTACGCAATGATAGGTTAATAGCCCAATCATTTCACAAAGTTAATAAAGTTAACTTAAGACCGGCACACACATAACCAATCGTGACGCTGGATTATTTTATATAACAGTAGATACCATATGATTGTTCATTGTATTGTTATGAAACTGTTTATTCTTATTCAAATTGCATTATTTTTTTCTGGTGAAGGGACCGACTAATCCTTTTCAGAACATTCATCACCAGAGAAGATTAACACGGTTGAGGAAAATCCAGTTTCTTTAGCCTATGGAAATCACAGCACTTTAAGAAATGTTCAACCTAAATGATCAACGGCAGAAACTGTCATTTGGACAGTTTCGAATTATAAACGCTACCACTATTCCGACAGCTGGTTGGGTTTTATGGAATATCAGCCTTTGTAGGTTATTTAATGCCAAATCCATATTTATGCAAATAGTTCTATTTCAAACAACTCAGTTTAGCATGAGTACACAGTTTAATTATCAAAAACATTTCTATTTGAAACTATTCAGCTTCGTCAAACAATTCTAATTCAGCTAATTCAGTTTAGTATAAGTACAGATTTTTTTACACACAGTTAAATGTCAAAACAGTTCTATATTAAACAATTAGTTTAGTGTAAGCTGAGTTTCTATGTCAAAATCAGTTCCATTTCAAACAATTCAGTTTAGCATAAGCACACCGTTTAAATGTAAGTACACAGTTTAATTGTCAAAAACATTTCTATTTCTACCTATTCAGTTTAGTCAAAAAGGTTCTAATTCAAATTCAGTTTAGCATAAGCACACCGTTTAAATGTAAGGACACAGTTTAATTATCAAAAACATTTCTATTTCAACCTATTCAATTTAGTAAAAAAGGTTCTAATTCAAATTCAGTTTAGCATAAGTATGCTGTTAGTTCTATTTAACCCATAGATAGGGCGTATAAAGAGCTACTATTCTGGATCGTGTGGACCAGAGAGCAATGGCAATGAAGGGGTACTCTGCATTCCCCAAAGCCCCAGTATCACAAGAACCTCCTCATCAGTTTGTTTTGTGCGATATCCTGGACACTCATTGGTGGGATGGTGGTGGTCTCTTACCCCTCCGCAGAGATGCAATCAGTGTATTCTACAGCCCCAACTGACTGGGCTATTAGTTCGTTTCATTTTCCAATAGGAATACAGCTGCTTGTATGTGTCACTTGTTTTGTGCTTAAATTTCTGTTTTTTTTTTTTTTTTTTTTTTTGCTGATTATCTTCCTCAACCATTCATTCTTACTCTTGTAATATTTCTTTGTCTGTTAGTGGCATTAATTTATTATATGTTTGATTGTTTTATTTTTCTCTCGAATTGAGTCTTATCGATTATTGCATTAATATAATTAGTTCTTATAACATTGTACAGTATTATTAGGAACATCTTGATTTCTCTCTTCATGTTTTCTTAGCGTAGAAATATCCATGTCTTTTCATGCACAGTTTCTTTAGTTTTTCTCTGAAGTATTCCTACTTTGATTTTCTCGATTTCTGAATACTTGTTTATTTGTTTTTCTTTGTATTATTTTTCTTTTTCTTTTTTAGTTCTGTGGCGGTATTGAGCAACTTTAGTCATGGGATCATGTCATGTAAGTGTTGGATATTGACTTGACCCCTTTAACATTTATTGATGCTGTGGAGGAAATCGGACCCTGAGAATAGAGATAACAGAAAATTCTCCTAGTTCCTAAAGTAATCAGGATGTAGATGTTCTTGGCGAAAACGCCACGTAAATTGCATGGATG
>OY757928.1:49774452-49816952 GCA_963585895.1 Sepioteuthis lessoniana | reverse complement strand
ACTCTGTCTGTCTGTCTGTCTGTCTGTCTCTCTCTCTCTCTATATATATATATTCAACTATGTGAAAATGAAGAAATAGTTTTGAATAGACTGTGCTAAATAGCAGTACTTGTAACCACTTCACTATAAATGATATGAAATAGAATTATTTATTTTCGATAGCATTAATTGAAACCATTTAACTTTGTGCAAACAAATTAGTTCTGATTCATTAAAAAAATACCTACAACCTGTCCATTTACAAATCATTTTAATGTGTGCAAAAAGATAACCGGTGTTAAATTTAATTGGTATTGTGACACAACAATACTTGAAACCATTTAAGTTTTACCAATCGTATATATTTGATATATGTATGAACAGGATTTAGGATTAAATAACCTACAAGGGTTGAGATCCCATAAAACACAACCAAACTTATTATATGTATACGTGTATGTGTGTGTGTGTGTGTATTTGTGTGTGTGTGTGTGTGTGTGTGTGTTAAATTATACGCTTTCTGTAAAAGTAAATTTAATTTCTGAAGCCGCTATCCTTAAAGCTAAACATGTCAATGTAATGTCTTTCTTTGTATCCCCGTCCATCCTACATCCACACACAAGAATGTAAGCTGATTAAAATGCTAACATTTCAAGGAGAATACCTGTAGGATATTATGGTTTGAAACAACCCCCAACCGTTAAGTCTCACTTTCAACACTTTCTCAGATTTTCTCTCCGGTAGTATCCCAAATATTAGTTCACTTCATCTACCCCCCTCTCTCTCTCCCTCCCTCCCTCCCTCTCTCTCTCTCTCTCTCTCTCTCTATCTATCTATCTATCTATCCATACTTATATATAAGCTGTCCATTCTCTCAAAGCCTATATCTCTTTTTCTTTCTCTCACTGCCTATCTCTCTTTTTCTTTCTCTCACTCTCTTTCTCTATAGATATATAGAGGCTGTTCATTCTCTCCTTTCTTTCTCTATCTATCTATCTATCTATCTATCTATCTATCTATCTATGTTGCAGAATTGCTTATAAGGAAGTCTCCAATGCGTAGTAGCAAACGTAGTGGACTACAACATCGTGGTAAGTGAGTTCGAACTGGAGTCTCTCTATTATGTTCACTTCCGGACTTTCGAAAGGTATGAACCCCGTTGATTCCACCAATGGGTTAATTAGTACCACCACTGTTCCTCAACAAGGATCAGATTAAGCATTAAATAACCCCCGAATGCTGGAATGCTATTCAACAAAGAAATTGAAACTAAATAGCTCCTACTTGAAAAAATATTTTTACTGGTTTTGAAGACGGGTGAAATCTTCCTGTGGGAATATTTGGAAAACTTTAGATTTCAACTCTTTAGTTGTATATACGTTTTATAAAATCTTGAAAAATCAAATATGCAAATACCTTTCAATATTTTGAGTTTTTAAAGTTGTTGTTTGGCATAATATCCATCGATCTATTGATTAATTCTAAACGTGGAAGGAGATCTTTTTTTCTATACTTGATTCGTGAAGTTTGCTGTTACGGTGATATGAATGGTAGATATACTGAGAAAAATCTTTTGGTATAGGGATGCATAAAAATGCAAATTCCAGCCTATAAGCAACATTTGTGTCTGTATCCTTTGTAGACCTTGCCTTTTTTTTTGCAATATTTTAAACTGTCTAAGTTACGAGACTAAACTCAAATTGAAAGGGCAAAATTACAAACGTGTGGCTATATATATATATATATATATAAGAAAAAAACTTCAAACATTCATTCACTTGGTCTTAAATTATCTAATTCCCGTTTTGTGAATTTTTTTTTAATTAGAAAAAAATACATTTGTTCTTTTGGTAACATAAGTTCTATGGAATTTTTTTAACAACTTTTGGACGATTCCCTGGTTCGTTTGTTTTTGTTGTTGTTTTGTTTGTGTGTTTGTTTGCTTTTCCTTCCAGAAGTTCAAAACTGCTTTCTTTACACAAGCAAAGTTTATAGTCAGTTACTTTTTAGAAAACCTCAAAATATTCTTTGTCATTTTTTTTCTTTGTTTATTACGTTTGTCCAAATATATCAGCTTCTTTTTTCATCGATTGATTTCAGTATTGCAGCCTCTTCCGGCTCAACGAATACTTTTGTTTTTATAGCCAGACTTACATTTTCCTACATCATCACTGACATAGCAACTGTCATTCGTTTCTATTTGGACTAAATTTATTTTCCTTCTTATATATCTTCGGTGTATTATATATATATTTACATGAACACGCACAGACACACGTACGAAACACACACACACACACACACACACACACACACACACACACACACACACACACACACACATATATATATATATGTGTGTGTGTGTGTGTGTGTGTGTGTGTGTAGAAAGAGAAAAAACTATCTAAATAATTACAGAAAAATGTTTGGTGCAGACACACAAACATTCCTGGGGGATAATTTATTTTCAAAACGCTAGTTTAGATTTGAATTTCGAATAAAAAAATTCTTCTTATGCTTCAGCACTTGATAATTTTGATAGATACTTTTTTTAATGCCCGGCTTTAACTTCGAGCGAACTAAGTTTTCCAATTTTTTAAATTTTTTTTTAGTCGGAATGTATGATGAAGAAATTCTAGTACTGAGATATATACATAGACAAGGATAGGTATTTTATTGTCAGTAATAAATTAATCCTTATGAAAAAACAAAAAAACAAAAACAGAGTAAAACAAAACAAAACAAAGCAAAACGAAACAAAATAGTGTATTATGAAAAGAGTTATTAATGAAAAAGAATCAGGTGCTTTCCCACATTGCTTTCTTTTCTTTCTTTTTTCTTTCTTTTTTCTTTCTTTCTTTCCTTTTTTTTCTTTATTTTTCTTTGTTTTTCTTTCTTTTTTCTTTCAGCTCTCTCTCTTTCTCTCTCTCTCTCTTTCTCTCTCTCTCACTGTTTTCCTTTTCTTTCTTTCTTTCTTTCTTTCTTTCTTTCTTTCTTTCTTTCTTTCTATTTTACTCGCTTTTTCTCTGTTTCTGTTTTTTCCTGTCTTCATTTCTATCCTTGTTCTTTTCGTTATTTCTCCTTTTTTATCTATCTATCTATCTATCTATCTATCTATCTATCTATCTATCTATCTATCTATCTAAGGCCCATTTTAGAAAAACATAATTATTCGAACGGACATTTTACAGGTGGTAGGTGATGATAGGTAAAGATAAGGCTTCCCCATTTCATATTATGGTCTTCCAACTGACATTAGTTTGAATCATCTTTCACTACCTGATAATCATCTAAAGTATAGTGAACCAAATGAGAAAATATTTAATAGTAATATTCACCAAAAATTATTCTTGGAGAAATAGTGAGTTATTACAAGTCTGGGCTTCGGTAAAAGCTGTATTCGTACCTACACGTTAAAAGATATTCAAATAAACTGTGTAAATGGAAATTCCACGAATTACATGGCACCAATTTAAATAATTACTGATATTCAGCAATAAATTCGTTTTAGGTTTGGTTCCTTTGTTTAATGGCGTATGAACCTATGTGCCAAAGCCATGGTTGTTGAAGAGCGATAGCTGACAGGATTAGAGGGTTCATGACTCTTTTAAAGGGTTTATTTGGAAGTGAACTCAACAGTGCGACTGGAATTCGAACTTTTCTTACTACATTGTCACAGTGCAGCACTTCAGCCACTAGGCTACGGGGGCCACCCCTCCAACTTCAAAATTTGGAGGATTAGAAATAATGTATATACCAAATAAAAGCAAATGGAATGTTACCATAAAATTAAAAAAAAAAACTAAAAAATAAAATGGATAAAATCTTCACAAAATTAAAGATTAGATTTTATGAAGTTCCTAATTTTCATAAATGAATGAAACTTAGTCATTTTTAAGAAATTGTTTTTAACGGTGCCCGTGGTGTAATGGTTATCGTCGTAGGACACGGCGATACGAGTTCAAATCCTGGACCAGGCTAATTGCATTTCACATAGCACTAATACCCTTGGGAAAGATATGAATCCAATTATTCTCCCTCCAGCTATGTGTAAATAGCAGGACAGACTAGGTTCTTCAGCCTTGGTGAGGCAACTAGTCTAGGAGAAGGATAACTCTGAATTCAAACCTATTAAACTCCGCTTAAAAATCGACCTTGTGTCATATCCTGACCGAGCGGAGGGGTTGGTAAATATGAATTGTTTTTAACGGTTTCTGCATTACTTTCAGAATAGTCTTCTATCCAATTGGTACCACTTAATCAGCCATGGTCCGGGAGACTGAGGTTCTATCCCAGATAGAGTCATACCATAGACTCAAAAAATGGTACTTGGTGATGCCTTGCTTAACACTCAGCATTATAAGGTAGGGATCAAGGGTAAAGTGGATCAATCCAGGGAATGGAGTAGCGCCCTCCCCTACACTTCGGTGTAGTAGCTATTGAAAAGGGAGCCTTCGGGTCATCCTCGACTAAGGTCGCTAACTTTACTTACTTAATCAGTCAAGACTGGATTTACCATTAAGCAAAATAAACGCTTAGGGCATCAAATAAACGGGATGGTCTATTCAGATTTTCCTTCGTCGGATTTATCACGGAGCATACAGTGTAGCTTTACAAAGGCCCACAAAAGTGTGCCGACATGTGTGTGTGTGTTCATACAGTTGCGGCCATAATGTTCAAAACGCCATAGTTTCGTCAGAAAAAGTAGGTATAACTTTTTTATCTAAGTTGTTTTAGAGTCTATAATTTTCACAGACCACAAATACGATATTAATTGTTCATCTGAATTATTTAGTGATTTACTGCAAAACCCAGGGCGGCCAAAAGAATCAGAACGATTGAAAAAAAATGAACAAAATACTCAAATATTACAGTAAATACAGAAATTACTAGTCTTCGAATGAAGGATAATCTAAATATTGGGGCTATTTCAGAGAGTCAAAAAGTGTTGTTCACGGTATTCTTAAGGTGTACAATGATTATGGTTCGTTTGAAGCAAGAAAGTCTACCGGTAGGCCAAGAATAACGACCAAGAGAGAAGATCGTGCCATGGTAAAGTTGGTTAAAAAAAGACCGATTTAAAATTGCTGCTGCTGTTTCTCGGGAAATGAGCATTCAACTGGGAAAACATTTATCTTGGAAGACTGTCTCGTCGTTTAGTTGAACAACAACTTTTAGCTAGAGCACCTGTAGTGAAGCCACTGATATCCTCCAAGAATAAAAAGTGTCGTCTTGGTTTTGCAAACAAACACGTGTTATGGTCTCAAGAAAAATGGCAAACGGTGCAATTTAGTGATGAATCTAAGTTTTTGGTAATTGGCTCGGATGGGAAAACGTACGTTCGTCGAAAAGTAGGTGAAGAATTGTCGCCTAAGTGCCTTAAGGCAAGCGTTAACTTCGGTGGAGGAAGTGTCATGGTTTGGGGGATGATATCTGGAGATGGTGTGGACCCTTTAGTGCGATTACAAAGAAAGGTAAATGCAAGAGTTTATATTCAACTTGTAAAAGATCATGTCAAGCCTGTGCTGAGAAATTCAACTAAGCAGCCTTCCATATTTATGCCGGACAATGCCCCATGTCACAAGGCAATGGTAGTCATAAACTTGCTCAAGGCAGAAAATGCTACTGTTATGGATCGGCCTCCTCAAAGCCCAGATCTTAATCCTATTGAGAATGTGTGGAAGACTATAGAACGTTCTAAAGCCAGACATTCAAAAACAACGGGGCAATTATGGAATGCCCTTTAGGAAGAATGGAATAAGATCACTCGGTAAGATATCAATAAATCAATTTCTTCATGCATCCAAAGATGTCAGAGTGTGATTGAAACTAGAGGGCTTCACACTAAATATTAAATAATTTCTGTATTTTCTGTAATATTTGAGTATTTTGTTCGTTTTTTCAATCGTTCTGATCATTTGGACCGCCCTGGGTTTTGCAGTAGATCACTAAATCATTCATCACTTTTTTATTATCATCTCAAATAACACCAACATTTCACAAAATAACAATTAATATCGTATTTACAGTTTTTAATAATTATAGAATCTAAAACAACTTAGATAAAAAGTTATACCTACTTTTTCCGACGAAACTATGGCGTTTTGAACATTGAACGGGCAGGATATGACCCAAGGTCAATTTTTTAAGCGGAGTTTAGTAAGTTTGAGTTCAGAGCTTTCCTTCTCCTAGACTAGTTGCCTCACCAAGGCTGAAGAACCTAGTCTGACCTACTATTTACCCATAGCTGGAGGTAGAATAATTGGATTCATACCTTTCCCAAGGGTATTAGTGCTATGTGAAATGCAATCAGTCTTGTCCAGGAATTGAACTCGGATCGCCGTGTCCATATCCTGTGACGATAACCATTACACCACGTTGATAGATTGTCTATTCGGCATGTGCTCTCAAATGTGGTGCCACAACTAACAGAATTTGTTTTGCTTCATTCAATTTGACTAATTTCTTCACAGGCATGGTTTTTAGTACCCTCACTGACGATGAAACACCAAAAACGTTTTGAGGAAAAATAAACATTTCTTTACAATCCATGTATCAAGAGTGTCATCATCTTTTTTTAAATACATTTTTGAAACTATTTCTTTCGCAGAAATACTGGATATATGATCTACAAGGTTATATTCTCATTTCTTTACATATGGAAATCTATGTTAGATCTCATAAATGTCTACTTTCTTATTCTGGACCAGACTGCGTTTCTTTTGGGAAAAAAACATGAATCCAGTTATTCTCTCCTCAGTAATGTTTTTTTTAAAGAGTAGCCTTATTTTTATAGCATACTCTAAGCAACCAGTGTCGAAGAAGGATAACTCTGAATTTAATAAATCAACTGTACTCCGATTAGAAATGGACCTTCGGTTACATACTACCCACAGTGGGGTAGTTGAGCAAATATATTCTTCTTATATGCCTAAATTTCTGAGATAAAGCTTGATAATATTCGGACTAGTGACCTCATCTTCGTTATTATATTCACAACGTTTCAGCCGATATATCTTTCGGCCATCTTCAGGAGTTTCATGTCGAATTCAGGAGCTCAGACAGAACCTCAAACCGAACCCTTTATTTGATCCACGGCAGGGAAACATGACGCAGTGGATAAGGCGTTTGG
This sequence comes from Sepioteuthis lessoniana, assembly GCA_963585895.1. Classification (NCBI taxonomy): domain Eukaryota; kingdom Metazoa; phylum Mollusca; class Cephalopoda; order Myopsida; family Loliginidae; genus Sepioteuthis; species Sepioteuthis lessoniana. Next base: position 49,809,841 of record OY757928.1, on the reverse strand, counting down.
TTGGAAAGTGCTTCTGTGTTAAGTTATCTGGAGGTTGAAGGTACAATCCCAACGACAGGTAGGAATTATAAGGAATATTTACAATTTCTTAACACTTGTACCTGTTCATGGTTAACGGAATTGGGTTGTCTCGTGTATCAAGTAAAGAGTTCCGTTAGAGGTTTTGTATAGGCTTCCGAGTTCGACTTTTGAAGAAGGCTAAAGAACATATCGGTTAAAACGTTGTGAGTATGACAATAAAGATGAAGTCAATGGTCCGAGTATTCTAAGTAATAATTCATACTTTTTAATGCTGCTGTTCAGTTCTTATTTAAGTAGAATAGCTAATATGGCCGGTTTCTGTGAAGGTTGAGGTTGATAATATTACGTGGTGCCTTCAATAAGTTTCCAGACATTTTTTTTGTACAGGCATTTAAAATTGTTGTCGACTCTTGAAAATGCAGTATGTTATTGTTATACATCTTATAAGATTACTGACCAATTTTTATGATTTCAGATTCAAATGAACAGCTACAGCAGCAATTGGAATACAACCTACTAAAACCTGATTGACACAGCTGCTGAATTTCAAAAATGCAATCTGCACGTGAGGATACTTTAGAAGAACGATATGCAATAAAATTCTGTTTTAAACTTGGAAAAATACCACAGAAACGTATGGGATGCTTCATACTGCTTTTGGAGCATCTTGCAGGAATCGAGCATAAGTTTTTGAGTGGCATAAGAGAATCAAGGAAGGTAGGCAGTCTGTGAGGGATGATGAGAGGTGTGGGAGGAGCAAGGAAGTCAATACACCAGAGTTGATTGGCCAAAGGGTTAGGGTTAGTGTTACTATGTTGAGGTTGTAAGGGAGTTCAGGTAGAGATTTCGTCGGAAGAGGCCAGCATTTTTTAAATCGGTCACAGACTATTTGACCAAGATGGGAATCAAGACTGTTCCTCAGCCTCCCTACAGTCCCGACCTTGCTCCCTGTGACTTTTGGTTATTCCTTAAGCTCAGAAGCTGTCGTTATGAAACAATTGAGGAGATGAAAGAGTCTGTGACGAAGGTCATTGGCACGCTCACACAAGAGGACTTCCATGGGACCTTCCAGAAGTTGTTAGAACGGTACAACAACTGCATTGCAGCCGGAGGAGATTACTTCGAAGGGGACTAGAGTTTCATGAGTGTACTATCAATAAAAGTACCCATACGAAAAATTTCTAGAAACTTTTTTAATGATCCTCGTATGTCACGAGAAAATAATGGTAAAAACAATCCGCAACACGATCATTAATAATAAATTAGAATATATTAAATACGATTAAAAAGAGATAAAAAACACAATTACTAAATTTTTAACTCATCCTGAATTTAATCACTTGTTTTACTTTTTCTTATAAGCGATTTTAAATCAATATATCACATTAGTTAACCCCATAAAAAGAAATTATCAACTTTATCAAGGTATACATCATATAAGATAAACTTAAATGCGGTGGGGAAAACACAATCTTTGATTCCAACTGATACATTGTTGATGCACTTTTCACGCTGCCCCCTTCAACAGCACATATCTTCTGGTATTAACGGACTGGGGCGTTTCCTCAAATGGTGGAATGTCGATGGAAACCAAGCAATTTTTAGCACATCACTTGACTATGCATTCATGTGTGGAAGGGTTTCCCTAACTCTAACGCTAATCCTAAACATTACCCATTAGGATGATGTACGGTAAATGCTGAAAAAGAACGAGCACTTTTTTTAGTGACATTGTTTAGATTGCTCAGGCGGCTAGTGTCGTAGAATACACCGACAGAATCTCTGCATGCGAGTAAGACCTCCTCTCCCCAAAAAGTGTCCTGGTATGACACAAAAAATCTCATGGTAGGGTTCCACTAATATTGGAGCTTTCAGGAATGCAGAGTACCCTTTCATTGACATCACTCCCAGATCCACTCTGGCCCAGAGCGGTAGCACCTGATAGGGTCCTATCTATGAGTCAAAAAGAATTAAACTATGATCTTATGCCAAACTAAATTGCTTTAAATAGAACAGTTTTTAACATTGAAACTGCTCACTTATGCTAAACTGAATTGCTTAAAATAGAACTGCTTTTAACATTGAAATTGTACTTACACTAAACTGATTTATATGAAATAGAACTGTTTTATATTTAACTGTGAGTAAACAAAAAACTATACTTATACTAAAGTGAATTGTTTGAATTAGAACTGTTTCACTGAACTGAATAGCTTCAACTAGAACTGTTTTGACAATTAAAATGTGTACTTATGCTAAACGTAATTGTTTTGAATAGAACTGTTTATTTGTATAAAATGGATTTGGTATTAAATAACCTAGAAAGGTTGATATGCCATTAAACCCAAACAAACCAAACCAAACCATTGTTTAGAACCCGGATTTTTGAGCAAACTAGAAAACAAACAGAAAATTCAACAACTTTATATATATAGTGAGAAAACGTTGGGTAATTATAATTGATACATTTGTTTTATTCTGATAATATTTAATTGTTTTATTCTGTCAATATTTAATTGTTTTATTCTGTTAATGTTTAATTGTTTTATTCTATTAATATTTAATTCAAAAGGAAAAAGGAATTAAACAAGATTGAGTTTATGAAATTAAAAAATAATCAATATCTGAAAATAATAGAAAAAAAAAGTCTTTTGCATAGATAGATGCAATATAATTTTATAAATGAGGCTAAAATTTTCCAAAATATGCAAAAAAGAATTTCTTACATTAAATAATTGTGATTTAAAACTTTCTACACCAGCGGGATTTTTCAAAAATTCAAAATTGTTTAAAAATATAATTCAAAACACAAACCCTTAAGCGGCATTTTGTTGAGATTTCGTAGAGTTCAAGAAATATTCTTATTAAACAGAAGTATTTTTGAAAAATTATTTTTCATCATAAAATTTTTTATAAATTCAGTCTTAGATGAAGTAAATACAAACTGACTTCAAAATCATCTCACAAATTCACATTGAAAGGTTTATATTTTGTTATTGAAAGATCTATATTTTGTCATTGAAAGGTCGATATTTTGTCATGATAATGAGACAGCGGAGTAGACTCAAAATATCATTCTAATGGAACTTTGAAGGGGTCTGAATTTGAATTTTAAAAGTCAGAATATAAAAACTGTTCAACTTCATTTTCGATACATTTTAACGTACTCTCTCTCTCTATATATATATATATATACTGATTGAATATGTGACTATATATGTACATATATTTTTTCTTAAGGGAATAGGTCCACGAAAAGATTTGTATTTTCAAAAAATTTTCTTTATTTGTCTTGTTCTTACATATGTGTATGTTTCCAGCTTGTTGCTTTCGTCAGAGAACATACACGGCACAAAGCCTTGCGAATGGGTTACGCAATGAGATTTGAATTCACTTGTGTTTGAAGAAAGGAACAAGCTGGAAACATACATGTATGAAAGAACGAAATAAAAAAAATCTTTGAAAAAATATAAATCTCTTCGTGGACCTTCTCACTTTAAAATATTTGTTTCTCTTTTGGGACCGAAAACGAAATATATATATATATATATATATATATATATCCGAGGTTGGACAGAAAATCAACGGGACTAAGTGAGTGGTGTGCGCTATGGACGAAAGAGTGACAAGCAGATTATGGTATCTTCTGACATAATATCTTACGAGTATAACTTTAATCTTAGCTTTCACCAACATTTGCATTTTTTTCAGATATTTTTATTTACAGCTTTTCTTTTTCATGTCGTTCAGCGATGAGCAATGAAAAACGAATAAACATGAAAATTTTGGTCCCGTCGGAAAAAATAAACTCCATCACAAGCATTCGAAATTTTTTCAACCAATCTATGGAGAGAACACCAAGTCTCGCAAACGTGTTTTTATGTGGTAGAAAAGGTTCAAAGAAGCGTACGAGGAAGTGAAAGATGACTCCGGAAGCAGGAGGCTTTCATCAATAAGGACTGAGGTCAACGTTGAGCGGGTAACGTTGATGGTGTGTGTTAATCGTCAGTTGACTGTTCGAAAGATCGCAAGTCAGTTGAATATGAAAAAGGACAGTGTCTAGAAGACTATCGCCGTCGAATAACATGACTGGATGAGCATAGCATCCAGAAAATTCTGACACTGAGGAACATCACCGTACTGAAAATACCTTCCTAATTTCCTGATCTTGTTTCGTGTGACTTTTTTCTTTTATCAAGTTCAAAGTAAAATCTTCTGAAGACGTGGAAGCTATCCAGAGGGCTGTAACGACAAAGCTAAGGAACATCTCCGGAGAATCCTTATAGCAGAACATAGAAACATGGACGTGAAAGCTCATTAAACTCAAGTAGGGTTACTTTGAAGGACCATGTATATATATATATATATATAATTGCGCTTGAATAAATACACTTCAACCATTTTCATGGAAAATTGATTTTTCTGAAACAAAGGATAAAAAGATTTCATTATTTCTAATGGAAGTTTATACAATGATAACGAATATTATTTATCATTATTTATTTCCAAGTAGCTAGACGGCAATCATACACGAATGTTAAGAGCAATATTGAACAAGTCCTAGCAGCAACACCCCACAAGGCACCAACTATACGGTCACCTACCACCTATCACGAAAACTATCCAAGCAAGACGAACCAGACATGTGATGTACTCCTGTGGACCCCCGCATATGGCCAGGACGACCAGCTCGAACATACATACAGCAGCTATGTGATGATACGGGATGTAACCCTGAAGACCTGCCAGAGGCGATGAATAATATGGAGACGTGGAGAGAGAGGATCAGGGATATCCGTGCTTGCCACGCGACATGATGATGATGATGATGATGATTTATTTCCAAACTCTTCAAACCAAAGTATCATTGCAACAGCTGTATAAATAGAAAACTAAAGTGATTCGTTTTATCTAAAGATTTTATTTTATACAAATACATAAAAGTTAGTTATGAGACTGATATGAGAGCGTGAGAAAATAATATATATATATATATATTACAACAATCCATGGTTGTCACTATCTCACCTGGTGGGTTTATGTCAGACCAAATGCGGTATAATTTGGAGTGTTAGATATCTGTGATCGAGTTATTATAGGATATAACATTTAATCGATATAGGAGGTATCATAAAATAACTGATGTTTGTACAACAGCATTGCTTCTAACAAAGCCTCCATCAGATGATGACTCTGGGTTCAGGCAGGGTTTCGGAGCCGAAGCATCATTACAAATTGCCCAGAGCACCCCAGCAGTATCTCACGACACCACCAGACTCGGTCAAATTGTTGTCACTCTATGATAGAGTTATTATAGGATATAACATTAAATATATATATATTTTTTTTATGTACATCTAATAGCATGGATGCTTATCTGCAATCACTGGTTTTATGCCGTCTTTATACGAAAATCAACAGGGCTTTTTTGCCTAATGATTGTCGTTTAAAGACGGCTGGAAACCAGTGGCCGCAGATAAGCATCTACGCTATTAAATATACATGAAACCTAATTTAAATTCATTATATATATCATCATCATCATCATCATGTTGTGCCGTTCGCACGGATATCCCTGACTCTCTCTCGCCACTTCTCCCTATCATTCATCGCTTTTGGAAGGTCTTCAGGGCTACATCCTGTATCCTCACATAGCTGCTGTATATATGTTCGAGCTGGTCGTCCTGCTTTTGCTTGGCCATATGCGGGGGTCCATAGGAGTATATCACTTATGAGTTCGTCCTTGCTTCTCCAGCAGTGTCCTGCGTGTCTAGTTTGTCTCACTTGAATAGTTTTCGTGATGGGAGGCAAGTGGCCGTATAGTTGGTGTCTTGTGGGGTGTTGCTGCCAGGACTTGTTCAAGATTGCTCGCAGGATTCTTGTGTAATTGCCGTCTAGCTTCTTCTCCAGCCATTTAGTTATCGTCCAAGTAGTGCATCCATATAGCAGTATCGATACGACCGCTGCATGGAAGATACTGCATTTCATTTTATCGGTCAGGTCTGATTTCCATTTGATTGAGAGTCTTACAACGTGTGAAAGCACGTGCGATGCTATGTCCTCATTAGCCGCCAACCAGGGTGATAACACAGTTTCGGTAGCTCAAGTCGGTACTGCCACTCATACCACTACCAAGCAGCTTTTGCCCCGGACAGGGTATTTCAAAGAAATATATATCTATATATACACCAGATCAACTAAAAGCAGACATTACATTGGACGTTCGTTCATCTTCCTTTTAGTGCAGTTTGTGATTTAAAATATATATATATATATATATATATATATATATATATGCAAATTTCATTAAACATAATAGACATTTTATGCCTACATATTTTCTTCTGGATCCGTTCGAATTCCCGTATTACTTTTATCGTATTCGGGGGGAATTGATTTAGGTATTGTCCATAGTTGTATGTATCCTTAGTACTTTCTGCCCGACTTTGGGCCATCATCAGGGGAGAATCTATTACAAAAGGGATGTAATTTTTGTTTTAGTAAATTACTACTGTGTAAGGACGTCTTTGCCGTTGAAAATTATGGCGTTTGCTTTTAAATGTAATTCTGTAAATAGTGCCAGTAGCTAAAGACATTTAAGTACATTAGCAGTGGTTTGAAAATTAATTCTATTAAGTGCTGGTTGCAGCTTTCTAATATATAGTGCTTCGAGAATCTGAAGTTTTTGTTTATTATTTTCATGATTGTAAGTCGGATCCAGAAGAAAATATGTAGGCATAAAATGTCAATTATGTTTAATGAAATTTGCATTAACGAAGAAATGCTGCCTAAATATATATATATATATATATATATATATATATATATATATATATATATATATATATATCACCATGTTGTGCCGCTAGCACGGATATCCCTTACCCTCTTCCGCCACTTTTCCCTACTGTTCAACGCCTCAGGCAGGTCAGCAGGGCAAACTCCATTCAACTGTTCTCTACACGTGCTTCATAATATCTCATGTTTCTTTAAGCTTCAAAAATCTATATTTAGAATTCATTCCACTCTTTGTTAGGGGCGACAACTTTTATGTACCCTTTTAGGAATTCTAAATATAGATTTTTGAAGCATAAAGAAACATGAGAATTGATGAAGCACGTGTAGAGAACAGTTGAATGGAGTTGTCGAGAGCAAAAAATGTACATTTCATGCCTCTTGGTAATTCCCGTTTTTGACCTGTTCAGCTCACTCGAAAAGAGTTCCCTGCCAGTTTAATCAGACTGCACCTTCCTCAGGCAAAAATATTAGTTCATATGCACTCAAGTTAAATGCAAAGTTCATAACTCCTGATTCATTTCTAATTCCTCTCATAGAAAGAGATTGAAAAAGAAAAACATCCACACTATCTATCTATAGATAGAAAGATAGATACAGAGTGAGATGAGGAGAGAAAGAAACGAACAGGAAAATATAGAGAGAAGCATTTGAAAAACAAGTTGGAGAGAGAAAATGAAATCAGAAGCGTAGATTTTCTACTCGGCATTAATTCAATTTTGAATCCAGGAAAAACCAAAATCAATGCCATGTGTGAGCAGATGGCACCGCGCAAGTGCAAAACTGATATTATACTGAATAACCTCTTTTTACTATATTAAATCATCTTATGGAGAATGCATTGTCAGAAATAGCTTATTTCAATCTATCCATCTAGATAGCCATCTATAAGGGTGGTCTGAAAAGTTAATAAGATGACATACTTGCTATCAATGACTTTTTTGATCAATTGGATCCAAACACTCCAACAACGATGGAAGAAGTACGTAGACTAAAAAAGAGACTATATTGAAAAATAAACCTCATTTAGTAACATTCCATGAAAGAATCTTGGTCATCCTCTCAACTTTTTAGTCGACCCTCGTAAATTTCTTTCTTTTTTTCTTTCTTTCTTTCTTTGCCTATACCTATCTATCTGGCTTTCTTCATCTGATATTTGTTTATTTTCATGCGTATATGTTTGGGTGTATGAAACCGTATCCAAGCAAAAATGGCTAGTCTATGTGAAATTTCTATTAGAGCAATACACCCTGACTCTTATTTCCAAGATCAACTTCATTTTTGATTATTCGAATCCATATGTGACGTTGCAGAGTCTCGAAATTTTTTGACAAATGTTAGCAAAGAAAAACTGGAGATGAAGAGATAACGAATAGTTCACTCAAGGAAAAGGAAAAAAGTCTGACTCACGGTCACAGAAAAATACCATTCACTTTGTTATCAGTGTTGCAACCTACCTCTCAACCGGTCTCAAAAGAGAGGAACGTGAAGTGGTTTTCTCGAGTCGATGAAGGATGATATATATTTTAACAAATCGTAGCTGCCGCCCAATAGGAGGCGATTTCACTCGCCCAGAAATTCTACCAGTAATCCACTTACTCACATATTTCTTGTACTCAACTAGACTGTTCTGGTAATGGACTCCCTGCTGTCGGTCACACAGCCGAGCACCAGGTTTAATGATGCTGGGAATCAGACACTTCATTAGACACGGAAAAAAATGAAATGCAAAAAAGAAGAACATTTTACTCCTTCTTAGATAGAAGCCTTAATATAATCATGGATCTTCGTTACGATGGAAATCCAACGTGTCTACGAGTCGTCAAGTACTATATATGATCATCTTGACATATGCGTGAGTCACCTGACGATTAGATGTTTTCGATAATATCTACGAAGATATGAGGTTTTACACCATACGTTAGAGGACGTCATGGTATAAAGGTTATATTCATAACCCCCCCAGTTTTCTGTGTTAAGAACAAAAACGTATCTGTTTGCATTACAAATAGCCTTAATAACTCTGAGAGATGTATGGATCCTACTATACTTGTTTGATTTGGTTTGGTGGTATATCAACCATTGTAGATCTCCGAACGACAAATCTAGTTTGTAAAAATATATTACATATATATGATTTGTAAACATAAGTCAACTAAGTTAAATGGTTTTAAGTATGGCTATGTATCACAAACAATTCAATTAAACATCAGTCATTTTAAATGACAGTTAAATGATCAAACAGTTCCATTTCAAGCAATTCAATTTAGCATAAGTCGTTTGTTTGCTCCCAGTTTAAATGACAAACTATTCTATATGACCCATCGATAGGACCCTTTTAGGTGCTACCACTTCGAACTAGAGTGGACCAGGGAACGATGAAATGAAGGGGCATTACGCATTCCCAGAGCTCAGTTACTGGAGTCTCACAACAAGAAATTTTAGTGTCATATCCAGGACATATGTTGTGGAAGAGGGTCTCACCCTTCTGAAGAGATGCAGTCAGTGTTTTCTACAACTCTGGCCGATTGGGCTGTACAGCAATAGGTTAACAGAATGACAGGCTTGGCTGTTTAACTTTGGTCTAGGAGAAAGAAAACTTAGAATTCTTTGCCATTTGTGGACCTGAGGCTATGTCTGACCACGACAGCCTCCATAACGCCCTCACGGCCAAACGAGGTTATAGGACCAGTGAGAATGAGTGAATGGATGCCTCTGACTCTTCAGGGCAGTAAGGATATATTTTGTCATTAGATAACTTCCGATTGGATAGTATATATGGGGGTCAAATTCAGGTCAATATCCCGGCAAATATTAGTTTTCTGTGACATTGTGTTTAGTTGTTTGCCTCAGATAAACCAACACACTCACAAACGCACAATATTCAGCAGTTCATAAACTTCTGTAATGTCATCCAAGGTAGATCACTCGGTCGTACATAAAAGTTCAGTCTAAAATATCGTGAAGAACATTCGTTACATTTTGCATACTAAATTGTCAGAAATATCAAAGGGATGATTAGTAAACAAAGATTTGTCGATATGAATAATCGGTTTAAAACGTTAAAAATGTAAATAAACACTGACAATTAACAAATTTTGAGCTATAACTTGGCTATTATATTAGGTGTTCTTAGTGCAACAGTTAATGTCGTACGAAAGTGTTATAGTGATATACCCCATGAGGTCTGGACGCTCCCCGACATTATAAAGAGTGACTGACTCGATAAACAAGACAAATGAGTCTAGTCAGTTACCGGTAACCGTTACTGTCTGTATTTCCGTAAATGTATCCTGCTGTAAACTTTACATTTCTTTGTGTTATTCATTTCTGGCCCTTCAAGACCACAACAGAAATACACAGGCAGGACGAATTTATTTGCGATACTCTTCAAACTAATTGAAAAGGAAAGGGCATGTGTCCATCTCTTCTCTCCCCCAACTGTGAGAAAATAGTTGAGCAGATTAGAATTTACAAGAATTTACCCTGCTTCAATTCTCCCTGGTATGGATTATAATTTCAAATTATGATTCAATATTATCATTTTTGAATCATACTTTTATTATTATTATTATTATTATTATTATTATTATTATTATTATTATATTTTTTTCACATCAGCTAACGCTGATGGTCTTCAACTGGAGTTTGAGTGACAGCAAGTCTCCTCATGTCTCCAGGACTTTTCTCAGTATTCTGGCCGTTATCAATAATGCTTTAGTTTGGTTGGTCTCAACTCGTTTGCCAACTTCCCAGTCCTCCAGTCCCTTTAGTAATCCTTTTGTTACTGCACCAAAACCACCAATTAAAATTAGTATAATTGTCACCTGCATGTTCCATAGTTTTTTTCAATTCCCTAGCACGGTCGAGGTACTTATCCTTCTTTTCAGATTCTTTCAGTTTTATTCTGTAGTCAGCTGGGACAGCAAAGTCAACAATTTTGTAAGTTCTCTCCTTTTTTTATTGATTATTTTTAGGTCTGGTCTTCTGGCCGAGATTAGGTGATCCTTGTGTATGTCAAAGTCCCATAGGAGTTTATGTGTATTATTATTATTACCATTATTATTTGTGTATTGTGTCTCCTTGGGCATCTCCGCTTTTTACCATCCCACATCAACCTTAAAAAATCTTTCCACCAAACATTCACTCTTAATACAATTTCTGTATGCAGATAAAATTCTCTAATGTAATTGATCCGTGTCTTCCAAAAATTGCCTCTGAAATTATATTTCTTCAATTTTTTCTTAAACTATCCAATTCAATATTTATATATTTAAAACTATTGCTGTTTTTGATCTGATTAGGCAATTTATTTCAAAAATATTTTACTTTATTAACAAAAAAAGCCAATTGGTTACTAGACTTAGTATTTGAAATCTGTCTTGATACTAAATTTCTAGATACAAGAGGAATAGTGTAAAAAATATCTACCATATATTTTTTACACTGTTGCTGTTTTTTTTTTATCTGATTAAGCAATATGTTTAAAAAATATATTACTCTTTTAGGAAAAAAAATCCAATTGGTTAGCAGACTTAGGTTTTGGAATCTGTCTTGACAGTAAATTTCCAGTTCAGGAAGATATATTGAAGAAAATGTCTACCATGATTTTTTAAAACTTACTGATGTTTTGATCTGATTAGGCAATTTGTTCCAAAAATATGTTACTCTATAAGCCAAAAATTCCAATTGGTTTGTAGGCTTAGTTTTTGAAATCTGTCTCCATAACTAATTTCTTGTTCAGAGAGAAATGTTGAAAAAATGTCTACCATAATTAGAAATTCTATGAATTATTTTGTAAGTTTCAGTTAGACCACCACTCATTCTTCTTTCAAGTACAGTAGTTAATCATAATTTATTTTATATCTCCCAGCAACAATAATCTTTTTTCTTTTCATTATTTTTGTCATTATTGTTGTATACTCTAAAATATTATACCCTCCACCATAAACCCTTGTTAACCCAGTCGGCTGGAACTGTAGAATACACTGACTGCATCTCTGCCGAAGGGTAAGACACCCTAATCAGTTTCCTGAATATGACATGAAAGAGTCTGATGGTAAGGCTCCAGTAATGCTGGCACTTTAGGAAATGTATAGTAACCTTTTATTGCCATCGCTCCCAAGTTCACTCTGACCTGAAGTGGTACCACCTATCTATGGCTCAAATAGAACTGTTTGCTATTTAAACTGAATGCAAACCTATGACTAATGCTAAATTGAATTGTTTGGAATAGAATTGTTTGATCAGTTAACTGTGTGTAAATAAATGTTTGATGGTTAATTGAATTGTTAGTGATACATAGCAATACTTGAGACAATTCAACTTTGTTGATTTCGGCTAAATTGATTTATTTGAAATAAAACAGTTTGATCAATTAACTATATGTATCTATGTGCTTACAAATCATAAATTTATTATATATGTAAGAACAGAATTTGGCATTAAATAACCAACAATAGTTGATCAGCCATAAAACCATACCATACCATACCATACACTCTAGTTTACTTGTGATCACGGGAGAACAGGCCTGTATACAATATTCTTAGTGAGGTTTTATAAGAGTTTGTTAATTCTGCAAATTTAAACTTTCCCCCATCCATGTGTCAAAATTCAGAAAATATGCGAGAGAGACCGAGGTCCATTCGTGAAGTCAGCGACCTGATTGAACGGAAGAGCAGTCCAAAGAAATGAGGGAGTTGTGGACAGATTGTTGTGTCAGAAGGAGTCAAAGAAGAGACAAGCGTCAGAAGCTTGTATCCAGAGGAAATATTCATATTTCTCTCAAATACAACCTCTTTGAAAAAAAAATTAAGGGTCCTGTTAAAAAGGAGCCTTCGTTGTTGTTGATTTGCTTCTCTAATCTCCACTGTACCGTTACACACCAAATGTACATTTGTATCTTGACACGGCATAAAAATATGCTTACAACGCTACGGTGTTCAAATGTAAGTTCGTGCATTTACGGCCCTAACAGCCATATATACTACAACTACAGTGCAAAGACATTTTTATCACCATGGGGCGAACAGGTTTATGCGTGTAGCACTACGTCTTAAGTGCCTGTTGCAAACATACAGTGATAAAAGTGACGAACACACAAAAACCCCATCTTGGTTTGCTAATACAAAAGTTTTTTGCTATGACAATTAGTCGTCAGCAGGAGATGAACAACGTATGAAAACTCGGTCGACCACGTAAGCTAGATAAAGAGAAACAAAATATCGTAAGGAGAAAGAAAGCAGAGACGGACCTTGAATTTTCTTTCTGGTTTTCTGTTTTATTCTAACGTGCTTGTTCGCTGGTTTTGTCTCCACGGCTGCGTGTCTGGTGTGAGACCCCTTGTTAGAGCTTAACCCAACGTTGGGGCTGCAACTATCGGCTGTTTTCACATTGTTGTCTCGGGTTTTCAGTTGACTGTCTTTACCTCGTCGCTTCCAGCTGCCAACTCACTCTTTCCTGTCTCCTATCCAGCATCCACTACCTTCTGATATTTTCATTTGAGTTCCTTCAACCAATCAGAACTCGTTGTCGATTCGTTGCTGATACGTTTCTATTCTTAACCCAGGCGTCCCAAATTGTTTTACAACGACCACCTTTATCAACCAGTAATCCACTACCGTTAACCAAAATATTTCAGGCAAAAATAGTTTCTAAGCTGGATCGATGCTAGAGGTTGGCGTTCGTGTTCTGGTAAAAACCAAAGACGAATAAATGCTAAAAGATTGGTGTAATACACTGTTATGCTCTCAATTTAACATAGACCTTTAGTTAATTTAGTCTGAGGTCAATTAAAAATAATGCCATGAATTTGTCAGATGCTGATAAATACATCTGCGATTATAATTTCAATATTTACGGTGTAATTGTATAAATAATCCCTCGCAAACACATGCGCATGCGCACTCCCCTCTACACAAACATATTGCGGAAACAGCCATTTTGAGTCTTGCCTTAGACGTGGTAACTTCAAATATCTACTTGTCTGATGAATGTGAACGCATGATACTCAGAGTTACGGGAGAGTAGAGTGGGGTCACAGATTTTTATATATCATCATCATCATCCTCATGTCGCGCTGCCAGAGTAGATCTCCCTGACCCTCTCCCGCCACCCTTCTCTATCGTCCATCGCTCCCGTTCGGTCTTCTAGGCTACATTCAGTAACGGCACAGAGTTGCGGTATGTAGGTTCTCGCTGGTCGTCCTGCCTTCGTTCGTCAATGTTAAGGGGTCCACCGGAGTATGTCGCTTATGAGTTCGTCCCTGCTTCTCCAGCAGTGTCTCGCATGTCTGGTTCGTCTAACTTGGATAGTTTTCGTGATGGGTGGTAAGTGGCCGTGCAGCTGCTGCTTTGTGCCGTGCTGCCTCCAGATCTTGTTTAATATTACTCGCAGCATTTTTGTTTAATTGCCGTCAAGTTTTTCCTATATATATATATATATATATATATATATATATACACACACACTCACATGTATATATATGTATATATATAAGTGTGTGTCTGTGTATGTATGTGTGTAAAACTAAGTTTCCCATGATTTAAATTTTTGAAATTTTTTAAGTAGATTTTTCGCTAAAGTTTATATATATATATATGCACACATATGAGTGTGTGTGTGTGTGTGTGTGTGTGTGTGTGTGTGTGTGTGTGTGTGTGTGTGTGTTAGAAAACAAGTTTGCCAAATTTGATTTTTGAATTCTTGTTTATAAATTTTTAGTAAAAGTGTGTGGGATTATATATATATATATATATATGTTTGTGTGTGTGTGTGCGTGCGTATGTGTGTGGCATATTTTAGGGCTCTCCCCATGCAAATGCGTAACCTGACTCCATACAAAAATTGTAGTTGCACACTATTTACCGTGAAAAGTCTCGTGCCTCAAGGCCAAGAAAAACTCCAAATAAGAGAATTTGCTGGAGACAACTGCTTCATCCCCCGAATACCTGTGAGACCAACTGGCTTACCATTTGAATTTAAAAGGCTCTAGTTTCCTGGCAGCCTAAGATTTTCCATGGCCATCAACAAATCTCATGAGCAATCACGAAAAGTTTGTGAAACTGAATCTGGCAGGCTCTGTCTTTTCACATGGTCAGCTTTATGTTAGTTTTCCAAGAGATGGAAACTTTCAAGGGTGTCTTCTTCCTCACACTAGGAAGCTAAACCTAGAACATTACTTATTTATTCATCATCATTGTAAAATAAAACAAAGGGCAAATAAAGTACAGTGTGTCTCAAAATAGATACAACCCATTGATATGATAATGATTTATTACTGAGACAAGAACTATGACATTACTTATTTAAAAATATATCCTTTGAGCTAGAGAAGTCAAATCAATGTTGTTTTTTTTATTGTTATTTCTCAAAATAGATGGAACCCATGATGATTTATTACTGAGACAAGCGCAATGACGGTCCTTTAGAACACATCGTGTAAAATATGCATCCACTGAGCTAAAGACATCAAATCAATTGTTTAAAATTGTTATTTTTCAAAATAGATGATAATGATTTATTACTGAGACAATTACAATGGCGGTCATTTGGAATACGTCTTGTAAAAATGCATCCATTGAGCTCGAGACATCAAATCAATATTTTTTAATTGTTATTTCTCAAAGTAGATACAACTCATAAATATGATAATGACTTATTACTGAGACTAGCGCTATGGTGGTCAATTAGAACACGTCCTTTAAAATTATATCATTTGAGCTAAAGAAATCAAATCAATTTCTTTTATTATTATTATTATTATTATTATTATTATTATTATTATAACAGCTTCCAGGACATGCGATCTTTTTTTGAGTTCCTTGACTCAGTATAAAATTATTATAATATGACAGGGTTGCATCTATTTTGAGACAGTCTTGAATGATTTTGCCTCCAAATAAGTAGAGATGCAAAATATTTTTCCACTTTTCTTCAAGGCATTGTGATCGAGGATCAATAGTTGTCATTGTATTCTATTTTAAAATCGGAAACAAAAAGAAGACAACATTATTATCATTAAGAGTTATTAGCAATCACATGGGTTCCATGTATATTGAGACAACGTATTCTTGATTCTTCTGTTGCAGATCAGATAGAAAATAAAACGGAATTACTTCCATACAGCGTTGGTTTCAATTATGCTCGATGGATGAAACACACGGACGTTGATAAAACGTAAAGAGAAAAAGCAAGAGAGGGACTGCACAAGAAAGCTACGAGTTATATTGAACAAATTTTCGAAGCAACACCTCACGAAACGATAGCGATACGGAAACTTACCACCCATCTCTAAAACCCTCCAGGTTAGACGAACAAGAACCGTAGGACACCGCTAACGAAGCAAGGGTGAACTCATCAGTGACGTTTTTCCATGGAGCTCTACACATGGAGGTGCAAGTGTTGGTTGACTAGCAGGAATTGAACTACAACTGCTCTGTGTAGACACAAAATGCAGTTTTTAAGAGCTACCGAGAGCGAAGGACGATAGGGATGGATGGAGCTAGCTAGCTAGATCGATAGATAGTTAGATAGATAGATAGAGAGAGAGACAGAGACAGAGAGAAAGAGAGAGAAAGAGAGAGTCATGGATATCCGTGCTAGCAATGAGACTTGATGATGATGATGATGATGTGCTTTGAATGTCTGTTATCTGAAGTTTCATAAAATTTATTCTTAAAAGACGGGAAATTATATATATATATATATATATATATATATTCATATATATATATATATATATATTCATATATATATATATATATATTATTCAATCCAGTAAATTCGGAGTTGGGAATAATTCCAATCAGGACCAATAAAATATTCAAAAATAGAATATAAAATTTAGATATTCCTGGTAAATAGCTCAATGTAAATAAAATCCACAGAGCAAATAATTTTCTCTTAAAACGACAACAATCGGTCACATGAAGAAAATAAATTTATTTCCATCCTTTTAAAAGCATCGATATAAATCATTGCCCTAACATATTAACAGGATTTCTTCAGATCAAAGAAGAAATGGATTAAAATAATTTTTTTCACATTTGCAACCAGACTAAATAAAAAAAAAAAGACAAAACAAAAAAATCCCTTATTTATCCGATGTATTAAAGCAAGGCTAGACCTTCAAGTAACAATAGGTATTGAAGTATCTTAGTCTGGTTGTAAATTTCTTATTTGATCTAAAGAAATCCTGTTAATATTTCAGGACAACAATTTATATCAATGCTTTTAACAGGCTGGAAATAAATTTATTATCTTAATGTGTTAGATTTTTTTGAAGAGAAAAAATGTATAGTGATAGAAAAGAAACTCCGATATGATAGGGAGTTACTTTATTAATATATATATATATATATATATATATATATTACTCTAGGGTCGTTCAAAAAGTTCTCACCGATAAAGAAGCGTCATTGCTGATTTTTTTTCTTTTGTTTATGACACTATTTCTTATAAAGCTAGACAGCCCAGTCGGCTGTGGCTATGGAGTACACCGGCTGTATCTCTAAAGAGGGTTAAGACTATCCCCCTAACGAGTTTTCTAGATATGGCACTAAGGAATCTGATGGTAAAGCTCCAGCTTTGGGAAAAGTGGAATACCCCTTTAACGTTATAGGTCCCAGGTCCATTCTGGCTCAGAGTGGTAATACCTGATTGGACCCTCTCAGTGGGTCAAATAAAACTATTTGACATCTAAACTGAGTACAAACAAATGTCTTATAATAAATAAAATTATTTGATCATCTAACTGTGTGTAAACAAATGACTGATGTTTAATTGAAGTACAAGTAAAACATAGCAGTATTTGGAACCATTTAACTGTGAGCAAGCAAATAAATTTATATTGAATAGAATTATGAGAGTTAGATAGCAATCATCATCATCATCATCATCATCATCATATCGCGCTGGTAGCACGGATATCCCTGACCCTCTCTCGCCACTTCTCCCTATCGTTCATTGCCCTTGGTAGGTCTTCAGGACAACATCCCGTATCCTCACATAGCTGCTGAATGTATGTTCGTGCCGGTCGTCCTGCTTTTGCACGGCCATGTGTGGGGGTCCATAACAGTACATCTCTTATGAGTTCGTCCCCGCTTCTCCAGCAGTGTCCTGCATGTCTGGTTCGTCTAACTTGAATAGTTTTCGTGATAGGGGGCAGGTGGCCGTACAGTTGGTGTCTTGTGGGGTGTTGCCGCCATTAATTTCAAGCAAACATACTTAGTCTGATCACAATTGAATTACGTATCTATTCATAGTCTGATCTCAATTGAATTACGTGTCTATTCAAGTTTCGATAACTAAGTAGCCAAAAGTTCATAAATATATCTGGGAATAATACAACGATGCTGTTTTGAACGGATGGTCTTTGTCCGGCCACCGTCAGATTCATTGAACATCCCATAAAATCGGCTATAATGTTGAACGGGCAATCCGTGCCAGGTACTAGACCATTATAATTACAGTAATGTTAGAGAAATACGCTTTTGGCTGTAGCCAATAGCAAGAGCAACCCTAACACTGTGCTAAAAAATCTTAGCACATTCTGACTGCTGCAATAACTGAAACCAATTAAATGTGTAGAAACCATAACAATACTCGAGTGCAAAAAGGTTAGTTTTTATTTAGAAATGAAAAAATCCAAAAACAATTCCCCTAAAAATCATATGTATATCCATTTAAATGTTTAAAAAAAAAAGACTGATAATACATTGTTACTATTACATACTGGAAACCGTGTAACTGTGAGCAAAACAAAAGATCAATTGTAAATAGAAATTATCAGGTTAGATAGGAATCATCATCATCATGACGTGCGGCTAGCACGGATATCCCTGACCCTCTCTGCGGGGGTCCACAGGAGCACATCACTTACGATCTCGTCTTTGCTTCTCTAGCAGTGTCCGGCATATCTGGTTCGTCTAGCTTGTATTGTTTTCGTGATAGGTGGTAGTTGGCCGTACATTTGGCGCCGTGTGAGGTGTTGCTGCCAGGACCTGTTCAATATTGCTCGCAACATTCTTGTGTAATTGCCGTCGAGCTTCTTCTCCAACCGTTTAGTCAGCGTCCAAGTAGTGCATCCATACAGCAGAATCGACACGACCGCCTCCTGGAAGAAACTGCGTTTCATTTTATCGGTCAGGTTTGATTTCCATATGATCGAAAGCCTATCGATAGCTCTCCATGCCTTCGTTAGCCGTGTGTCGGTGTCTTTTTCGGTTGATGAGACGCTGCTTCCTAGGTAGGTGAATTTGTCAACCAGGAATAGTTGCGAACATTTAACTGTGTGCGAAAGAATGAGCTCGGGCTCGTTTAATGATGTATCTACAACATAAGCTTACAAGTCATATATATCTAATATACATATAAAAAAGGATTTAGCTTTAAATAGTCAACAATGGTTGATATGCCATAAAACCTAACCAAATCAAACCAACTATAAAACAACAAAAAACTAATACAGATGTTATATAATGACTGCTCACATAGATTTTCTGTTCGTTTCCGGTGACTCCATGTGCTTTGACGAGCAGTCACGTTGTGATTAGTAAACAGGAGGATGTCAGTGCGTAGGGTAGGCCGGTCGACAGGTGTGTAACCGGAAGGAGACTACATGATATGAGAACCACCCGGTCAGATTTAGACAGTCAGTCCAGTCAGAATAAAGAGTCGAGCCCGAGATACGCAGCCGATCAGAGGCGTTAGTGTCGTCTCTGACGATACGGCTTATAAGGGGATGCAAGCGTTGGAACCCCCTGGCTCTAGGAAGAAGATATGTGGCAAGAAGAAGTCCCCTCTCTGAGTTATATGTCTCTCCATCTATCTCTCAAACTTTCAACAAACTGTGTGCCCCTTTCGATAATATAAAATGAGAGATATATATTTTTATAAAGAAGTGTGTTTCGTTTCGTTCACTGAAGTTCGTTCATTATCTTTGATTATGTTCTTGGTTGTGTGTATGAGAAGTATACAACACAGATATATGTCTTCTCTGAGCACACTTGGGACAAACTTCACTCAAATCTTCCGCATCTTTAGTTCCTCGTGAATAATTGTGTGTACAGTTCCCACACTGACATCAAACTGTGCGCTTATTGTCTCTATAGATACACAACGGTCCTTATCCCTGAAATTCTTTATTTGGCCAATCAACTCCGGTGTTCTGACTTTTTTACTCCTCCCACACCTCTCATCATCCCTCACAGACTCCCTGCCTTCCTTGAATCTCTTATGCCACTCAAAATCTGATGCTCGATTCATGCAAGATGCTCGAAAAGCAGCCTGAAGCATTCCATACGTTTCTGTGGCATTTTTCCAAGTTTAAAACAAAATTTTCTTGCATATCGTTCTTCTAAAGTGTCTTTACGTCCAGATTGCATTTTAGAAATTCACCAGCTGTGACTTTGTAGGGTGTATTTCAATTCCTGCTGTAGCTGTTCCTTTGAACCTGAAATCATAAAAATTGGTCTGTCATCTCATACGATGTATAGCAATAACATACAGAATTTTCAAGAGTCTACGACAATTTTAAATGCCTGTACAAAAGAGTGTGGAAACTTATTGAAGGCCCCTCGTACCTTTGTAGTCGTCAAAATGAAGTATTATTTGCATAATATTTAGTTGGCGACAATTGTTAAAGGTGACCCGATGGCTCCCTGTTTGATAGCTACAAACACCAAGGTGTAGGGAAGGGCACTACTCCTTTCCGTGGATTGCTCCACTTTACCCTTGATCCGTACCTTATAATGCTGTGTGTTTAGCAAGGAGGCATCAGGTACCATTTTTGAGTCTTCGGTATGGCTCGGACTGATATTGAACCTCGGTCTCACGTGCCATTGGCGAACACTCTAACCATCACGCCAATGTTCGGTGCATTGTTTATAATTGCACTTTATTAAAGGAACTCAATCATAAAAGTTCCTTTGATATGCCAGAAGACTGTTTCATGGTCTCTTTTCTGGTCGTTGCCTACGGAACAGAGAGTGTCTTTCCGCTACATGAACAGTTGTTTCTACTGAGGATCGTACACATCACATAATCTTGAGTACATTTGACATTTCGTAGCTGCCATAGATTTCTTTACAGACCTTTGTTCAGACTTGAAGTCCGTTCATAGGTCAGTATTTTGAATTGTCACAAAACAAATATTTTATGAGATCAAAATAATTGTTGGTATAAGCCAATTCCTTGTGGCCCAGTCGGCTTGGGCTTACTGAATACTCCAACTGCACATCTGCAGAGGAGAAAGAACACCCTACGAGTATCCTGGATATGACACTAAGCAAACTGATAGTGATCCTTCAGTAATACTGGATCTTTGGGGGATTCGGAGTAACCCTTCATTGCTATCGATCTCCGGTCCACTCTAACCCGGAGAGGTAATATCAGATAGGGTCCTATCAATGGGTAAAATAGAATTGTTTTACATTTAAACTGTGTACTTATGCTCGTTCTAAAAGAATGCAAGATTTGGCACGACCGACTTGGAAAAGTGATACTCTGGGAATTGAACAAGACATGCTGACCAATAGTGTATGTGCAAACCAGAAGAAATAACTCCCATGAAATTTAATGGAACTCAGAGATACAAACGGATTCCTCATACTGGGCCTTATCCAGTCGGCTTGGGTTGTAGAATACACTGACTGTACCTCTGCAGAGGGATAAGAGCCCCCCCCCCAAATGCCCCTGATGGGGCACTAAATAATCTGATGGTGAGGTTTCAGGGATGCTGGAGCTTTGGGGAATGCAAAGCACCCCTTCATTGCCATCACTCTCAGGTGCGCTCTGACCTGGAGTAGTAGAACCTGATAGGGTCCTCTCTGTGGGTCAAATAGAACTAAACTGCGTACTTATGCTAAACTAGGTAGTTTGAATTAGAACTGTTTGACTAAACTGAATAGCTTGAAATAGAAATGTTTTTGACAATTAAACTGTGTACTTACATTTAAACTGCGTACTGTTTTGACATTTGATTATGTTTAACCAAAATCTATACCTTTACTAAACTGAATTGGTTGAATTAGAACTGTTTGACTAAACTGAATAGCTTGAAATCGAAAGGTTTTGACAATTAAACTGTGTACTCACGATAAACTGAATTGTTTTAAATAGAACTGATTATTTGAATAATGACATTAAATAACCTACAAAAGTTAATATGCCATTAAACCCAACCAACCAACCGACTAACCAACCAACTGGTCATCTGGGCCAGAAGATCAGACCTAGAGTTAATTAACAAGAAAAAAAAAGAAAGAAATCATCAGCTCTAGTTTTTTCCGTTCCAGCTGACCACAGAGTGAAAATTAAAAAAAGCAAATGATAGATACATACTTGGCTTTTGCCAGAGAGCCGAAAAATCCTTGGAAGATGAAATTGACGGTTATACTAGTTATAGTTAGTGCATGTGGAACTTTCACTAATGGCCTCGAACAGAGACAACAGAAATGGAAGATCGAAGAAAGAATCGAGACCATCCAGACCACATTTCATTTGCGATGAACTAGGATACTTTGAAGAATCCTAGAGACCTGAGGAGACTTGCCGACTCCAGGGAAAACCTACCAGTTAAAACTCGTGTAAATAATCCGCAGATATTGCCACTAATATCTATACTAATACCACTAGAACTAAAAGAAGTAGATATATATTAGAATGAAACTGCAAATAATGATATCCCGAATAGAAAACTGCTAACAAATTAGTTGATAATAAAGATTTGAACAAATTTGATGCTAAATTGTTGCATTACTTTAGTCAAATGGGCGACTTCAAACAACAAGGATTTTGTGTCGTTCCCACTTGTGTCTCTGTTTACAAACGTTAGAGTTAAAAATGCCTTTGTAGCAAATCCTTTGAGGACTGAATTTCTTTTCGTTTGAATAGACAATAAAGCGACCACACTTGTGATATATTACTGATTACTTTTCAAAATATCACTTTAGACTAATTTCCTTTTACAGCATTTCCCACAGGAAGACACTGTCTTAAAACCTATCTTGCTTTCGACTCGTAACATCATCGTAACTTAAAAAAAAATATTAGCAATTTATGGAAAGAATATTTATATTTCAATCACAACTTTTTTTGTATTAGCCTCATTTTATATCCAACTTTAAAATAATCTCAGCATTACAAAAAAACTATGTCTATTAAAAAGTGTATCGAGACTTAAGCTGTATTTACAAAGGTCTGAATGAACAAAGAATGTGACTTATTTTAAATTAATTATTTTTTATTGTTTCTTGTTTTGCATCCTGTTCTTGGCATTGGTTAAATGCACGCTTCTCTTTCACGCTCTTTTTTCATTCATTATTTTCTACAACTTCTTTCATTCTTCTTCTTTTAGTCTCGTTCTCATCACACACTTCCATCTCTTATCTTTTCTATTTCTTATATTCTTTTCTTTCACACGTACTCTTCATTCTTTTTTCCTCAAATTCTTGTCATAATCCTGCAGATTAAGTACCACGAAGAGCCCTCTAAAAAAATATGAAGATCAATCAATGCGCAAATTGAAGGTAAAAACTTCTTGTTTTTTCTTATTACTAAAAGAAAGATGCTCACAAAATAAAGAAAAGTTTATATAATTTTGTTTCATATCAATTTGATTTTATTCTAATTTTCTTTCTTTTCTAAAATGCTTTACACCTTCTTCTTGTAAGCGTCTGATTAATTTCACACATATTACCCTTGCATATTGTACCCATTATTAATGGAAACTAAAATGATTAAAACGGTCGGTTTCTTGCCGTGACTTTCATGGTTACAATTTTCTTTTCTTCAGAACACTTCACTACGGAACCAGCACGTCATGCCTTATCCTAAAAACATGTCGAGTCGCAATTATCTGTATTTATTTAACAAAACAACACAACTATTAATTCTAATCATGTGAATTATCAGAAGAAATTATCTATCTATCTATCTATCTATCTGTCTGTCTACACTCGTGTGGCTTTATTAGAGAGAATTGTGAAAAAGGTTCAGGAACATGTCTATGTTTACCAGTATATATATATATATATATATATATATATATATATATATATATATATATATATGCACTGGTATACACATAAACATGTTCCCGAACCTTTTTCAAAATTCTCTCTCTCTCTCTCTCTCTCTCTCTCTCTATATATATATATATATATATATATATCAAAAGGGGGAATCATGCTCTGATAAATGATGTCTAAAACCGTGACTGAACCCTTCCTAAAGGGTTCTTTCGACCGGTGCTTTTTCAATACAAAACAAACAGTAAAATTCACTAAAAATATTTACAAAAATGGGATGAGGAATAGCAAAATCGTGGAGAAGAGGGAAAAAAAGCTAAAAACAAAAAGCAAAAAAAAAATAAAAATAAATAAAAACAAAGACAAAACAAAAAGCAAAGCAAAACAAAACAAAACAAAACAAACAAACAAAAAGTCTATGACTCTTCCAATTCCCCAAATAACTATTAAAAGGTATATGACTTTCTATTCAGTGATAGGAGGTGCCTGTTGTACAGCACGTTCGACGAGGAATACATGAGCGGCTACAGCCATTAACATTCGGGCTCTCACAGTTACAGGAGTTTGCTATTCACAAACACTTGTGAGATTATTATTTATGCCAGACGGGTTATTCAAATGAGTACATCACTGCCTTGCGCAAGGCTAGGAGTAAGAAACATTTAGTGCGATTAGAGGCTGTAGCGATAAAATGAATATTGCCCTAGCCTGTGCTGGAAGAGGAAATTTATATACCCATAAACGTTATTTGGGAAATCTGGAAAGTCTCTGTTGGTTTCTTTTTGTTCTTCTTCACGATTTTGCTGTTCATCATCTTAGTTTTTAAAATAGTATTAGTGAATTTTACCGGTTAATTGCTCTTGAACAAACTCCGGTCGAAAAGGCCCTTTTGTTTCATTTTCTTTTTGTTTTATTCACGGTTTTAGTCTTCTATTATGCTCATTTTAAAACAGTGATTAATACATGTTTTATTAAAAATTGATTCATATATATATATATATATAATCATTGGAAATAATTTGTCTCCCTCGATTGGGGTTTTGCAAAAAACCAACGTTATATATAAATTTAAATGTCCTTTAGGAGATTGTATCTCTGATAATAATAATATATATGTTGGTTTAACCTCAACTACCCTGTCGAGGAGACTTACAATGCACCTTTCTGACACAAGTTAAATAGCTCAGCATTTAAAAAAGCATTCATGCCCAACAACACAACTACAGAAAATTCTCACCGACAACACAACAATATTAGAACATCAAAATGATAAACAAAAACTTCAGATTCTCGAAGCATTACATATTAGAAACCTGCAACCAACACTCAATAGAATTAATTTTCGAACCAGTGCTGGTGTACTTGAATGTCTTTAGCTACTGACACTAATTATAGAATTACATTTAAAAACAATATGCTAAAACAAAAGTTAAACAAAAGTTACATCACTTTTGTAATAGATCCTCCCCTGATGATGGCCCAAAGTCGGGCAGAAAGTACTAGGGATACATACAACTATATATATTGCGCTGGTGTATTTTATATCTAATCTAAATAAAAATCTCGAAGAATGTTCCCCTAATATATATATATATATGCACACACACACACACACACACACACACACACACACACACACACACACACACACACACACACATATATATATATATATATATATATATATATTAAAACAGTGTTGGTTGTCACTAAATCAGTTTGTGGGTTTGTGGCGAAACCAAGTGCAATATAATATGGAGAGTGCTCAATATCTAGGATAGAGCTATTATATAATGATAATAAATAAATAAATATATATTAGATTTATATATTTAATGCCATGGGATTTGGTCAGCGAATACTGGGTTACATACAAAACAACAATCATCAGGCCGTTAACAAAAAAAATGTATATATATATATATATATAGAGAGAGAGAGTGAGGAAAAACTAGAAATAATTCTGACAATAAAAAAATTTCCTTGGCTAAACTTTGCGAACGAACGTCTATGAAGGAGGCTGTCCAGGTCGACTGCTGGCATATTGATGGCTGACAAGGCCGATGTGGGATAGACAAGTCCTGCCGCAGCGACTGTAGTTAAAGGTCTGATCTGGTATGGCTGTTGAGGCTCCCTGGATCTTTATCCTGCAGTGCTTTTCCCTGAGGTTGGTTCTGCAGGAGTCCTCAAAGATGGAGACGACCATGTGGACGGTGCAGCGCCTGGCCTGACGGTTAGTAGCAAGTGTCGACGTCTGGTGGTGGTCAATGTTGTTGGTACCGAGCGTCTTCTTGAGGGAGTCTTTAATGGGTTTCTGTAGTGCCTCTCTGTCTCGGTAGCCAGTGGACAGTTCACCATACTGGGCTATCTTGGGCAGGTGATGCCCCCCACCAATTGTGGAGACATGCTGTGTCTATTGTAGCTGTGTCCTCAGCAACATGGCCTCTGTGCTGGTGATTTCTGCTTGGAGACGTTGTTACTCCAGGGAATGTTGAAGATGGTGCAGAGACAGCGCTGATGGAAGCACTCAAGAAGTCGCAGATGGTGGCGGTAGTGAGATGAAAAAACACAAGGCCTCTTGAGAATGATGTTATTTGAAGAAATATTTGCGAACATAAAACTTTTCGTTGTTTAGACCTTCAACAGGACATGTAAGTTATTAAATGAAACAAACAAACGAACAAACTAACAAACAAAAAAAACGATAAGAAAACATTTAACTTCCGTTTGTTGCTTTCTTTTTCAAATTTGTGTCATGTGATTTGCGTTCCAAAACATTCCATATCACATGAGTCTATCTATCATTCTATGTGAGTTAATATGTTTAGTTAATATCAACCACTTATGAATATTCCATAATAAACTATCAATCTTTATCTGTGTTAACCTTTTTCTTTCAATCTCTGTTTAATCTGGGTATCTGTTTATATATATATATATATATAGTCATCCACTGACAGATCTGTTTCGTTCTATCAGAACTCATCAGTGTGGCTAGACAGTATCTTCCCGTAGCTGGGATCGAAACCCGGTTGACTCAAACGTCAACACAAGCTTCTAACCATTCAGCCACGAGGAGATATTAGCTGCGAAGTAAATTTTAAACGGTTATGAATCACAATTAATATTGTTTACATACATCCGTTCAACGGTAGCCGAGACCTCATTTCAAACGAAGAGGCTTGCAATAATCGCTATTGGCAATACGATTACTTCTTCGCCAGAGAACTCAACCTCACGGGGGTAGGGGAGTATATATATATATATAGATATATATTATGAGAGCGTTGGTCGTCAGTAAATCACTATGTGGTTTTGTGTCGAACCAAGTGCAATATAGTGTGGAGAGTGCTCAATATCTTTGATAGAGCTATTATGATAATAATGATAATAAATAAGTATATATTATATATATATTTGATCCATGGAAAATATTGCTCCATGGATTATATATATATATATATATATATATACATGTATATACATATAAATATATACATATATACATATAAATGTATACATATAAAAATATTTATATACATATATATACATATATATATAAACAAAACCGATGAAGTCCTATTATTTTAAATTTTGTAACTGACCAAATAAATAGATGAAATGGTAATACTCGGTTAATGATTGGTCGCATTGTCATTTGAAATGATCCTAGATTCAACGATTTTTCGGCATTTTTTATTTTCTTATATCTAACATTTTTTAATCCTTAAAATTAAAATCGGGACTAGTATAATTACATAGAAGATATATTTCATGTCTGATATATTACCCATATATACATGGCATAATGGATCAGCAAAAATTACAGATAGATTAAACAATATAAACCATCTCATTGGTCTAGTGGGTAGAGTGTTCGCTATTGGCCGGGAGACCTGGGTTCAATCCCAGGTCGCGTTATACCAAAGATTTTAAAAAATGCTACTTCCTTAACACTCAGCATTATAAGGTACGGATCAAGGTTAAAGTGGAACAATCCAGGGAAAGGAGCAGCGCTCTTTCCTACGCCTCGGTGTAGTAGCTATTGAAAAGGGAGCTTTCTAGTCGCCCTTGACTACGGCCGCCAATTTTACTTTACCTTTCATGGACATTTTACTGACAAATAAGTAAAAGTCGGCGACCATAATCGAGGGCGACCAGAAGGCTCCCGTTTCCATAACTACAACACCTAGGTGTAGGAGAGGACTCTACTCCTCTCCTTGGATTGCTCCACTTTACCTTTGTTCCGAACCTTATATTGTTGAGTGTTAAGCAAGATTTCAAGTACCATTTTTAAAGTCTTTGGCATGACACAATCTGGGATTGAACCCCGGTCTCCCGGACCATGGGCGAACGCTATACCCACAAGCCCATTTAGCCCGTTTAGCTGACAAATAATAACCATAAATAAGAATTTGGGAGGTCATCGTCGAAGGAAATGAACACGGCGATACGAGTTCAAATCCTGGATGAGACTGATTGCATTTCACATAGCACTAATACCCTTGGAAAAAGTATGAATCCAATTATTCTCTCTCCAGCTATGGATAAATAGTAGGGCAGACTGGGTTCTTCGGCATTTGTGAGGCAACTAGTCTAGGAGAAGGAATACTCTAAATTCAAACCTGTTAAACTCCGCTTAAAAATTGACCTTGAGTCATATCCTGCCCGAGTGGAAGGGTTGGCAAATATGATAAATTAGAATTTAAACTTCTTCACATATCGATTAATAGATATTACCTTATGCATTCTTATAAGCAATAGAAAAATAAAGAGGGGAATAATAAAAAAGTTATTTCATTTTAGAGCTCTAAGGATTTGCGCCATTCCAATTTTCCAAATGATGAGTTGGACTAAAAAGAAAATACGTTTATGCAAATTCAATATCCTAAAACTTTCATTCAATATGCCAAAAGAAAATTCTCAACATTTAAAAACGTAGATGTTCTCCAGAAATTCAAAACAATAAGTTTTCAAACGATAATACGTGATATAGATATATCATTTTATCCAACAATTCAACCGCAAACATTACTGAAAAAGCCTAAACGACCTTGAAATTAAAGGTCACGGACTCTTTAAAGGCAATTAAGAATTTAATTAATGATAAAAATAAGAATGCCCACATCGAATCCAGTGCAGAAGTCTACGATTGGATAAAAAATTTGTGGGTGACATAACCCGCTTCATTATTTATAAATGAATTTACGAGTATAGAAAAGCTTCTAAAATAGCATACATACATAACAGTTTGGTTAAACATAAGTTAGAAACCCATCACCAAATTATTTTTAAAGATTCCAAGATATTAGTTTACATACAAACATTATTATAAACGCCAAGAATTCGTTGAATTTTGTATCATTTCAAAGTACAATACTATCAAACAGAGACCGAATCATTTTTGAATTTGTCTCCTTATTTAGACAGATTGATGCTGAAAAGTTACAAAATGTCTTATTCAAAACAATTCTGTTTCATCGTTTATATATATATTCAGAAAGATAGATAAACAGATAGTCAAATTCAATAGACAGATATTGAAAAAAGGTTAACATTTATGAAGACGGATAGATATATTGTGGAATGTTTATAATAGGTAGATCTGAACTAAATGATATAAGTATTAACATAGATAGATAGATAGATAGATAGATTTATATAATATACCCTTTAAATAAATTTTTGAACGCAAATTACTTCACACAAATATGAAATAGAATAGTAACCAATGGAAATAGAATGTTTTAAAACCTTTTTATCGTTTTCGTTTCATTTAAAAACTTATACACGTTGATGAAGATCTAAAAGCCGAAACGTTGAACGTGGCAAATATTTCTGCAAGTAAAATCATCCTCTGAAAACCTTGTGTTTTTTCATATATATATATATATATATATATATATATATATATATATATATATATATGTGTGTGTGTGTGTGTGTGTGTGTGTGTGTGTATGTGTGTGTGTGTGTATGTTACGTTTGAATGTTCGTTAAGATTTTTCACCCTTAGCAATTGTTTGATTAGTTTATTATCGCAGCAGAATCTAAAATCGACCGACTGTTTCTCAAAGCAGTTTTTTTCACCTTTTCAAAAGAAATTGGAAACATTCTTTTTTAAAAGAAAGAGAGCAATATTTGAAAATCTTATTGCACTTAACATATGTAATGTTCAAATTCAAATAGCAGGAAGAAAATGTAGCTGTTGACATTTCCCTATCCTGCAGCTACAAATATGCACTTAAACCTTGAATTAAAATAAACATAGTGAATTTAGCCTAATATATAGAAGTAGAATCATTTGCTCAAGTATTAAGAAAATAACTCTTTCTTTTGTTTTAATAAACGAATGCTTACATCTCTAACTTTTCCAGCAACAAATCATTGATTTAGGGTCAGGTTGAGTTTTATGACATATTCACCATTATCTAAAGCCGAATCATGTTAACGTATTTATATTTTTAAGATAACATATTTAAATAAGCATGGGCTCATTTTTTTTTTTTTGCAAACAGTTAAATGGTTTCAAGTATTTTGATCTAACACAAATAATTCTATTTACAATTAATCGTTTGTTTGCACTCATTTGAATGGATACACATATACGATATGTAAGTGAATAGTTTATGGGTAATGTCATTTTTCAATGAGTTAGAACTAATTTGATTGCACACTAGTATTGATATTGTTTCTACTGTTAAATGGTTTCAATTATTGCTATCTAACACTTATACTTCTATTCCATAATAATCCATTGTTTGCAGTGAAATGATTACAAGTATTGTTATTTGGTACTTATTGTTATATTTAACATTACTCATTCGTTTGCAACCAGTTAAATGGTCCCAAATATTGCTCTGTATCACTTATAATTCAATTAAACATCAGTCATTTCTTTAAACACAGTTAAACACAGTCAAAGAGTTCTATTTCTAACAATTCAAATCAATATAAGTCATTTGTTTCCCAACTGTTTATATGTCAAACAGTTCCATTTGAACCATAAATAAGACCTTATCAGGTACTACCTCTCTATATCAGAGTGTATCTTGAAGCATTGGCAATGAAGGGGTACTTCAGATTCCCTAAAGCATTACTGGTGCCTCACCATTAGATTGTTTAGTGTCATAATCAGGACACTTGTTGGGGGAAGTCTTATCCCCCTGGAAAGATGCAGTTGATTTATTCTACAGCCCCAGCTGACTAGGGAAGCGTGATTTAGCTGATGGGGTGACATATCAATACAATGTCGAAGGAGAAATCCCGTAAACTTCATGTGGAAAAACTAGAGTACAATATCTCAATAACGAATCGTTATCTCAATTGTATGAATAGTTGACAAGGTCAAGATAATTAAGGATGTTGAAAAAACGTTTCACCTCTTCCGTAAGAATTCTTTTAAGACTACCCTAAAAAGGTATCTTATTTATGGCACTAAACCACATCTGGTGGTGAAACTTTATTTCTGGAAATTTGGGAAGAGTAGACAACCCCTTTATTGACAAGACTTCCAGGTTCACTCTCACTCAAAGTGGTAGTAGCTGTTTGGGTCTCCTCTATGAGTCAATTACATCTGTTAAATTTTATTAATATTTGATTTAAATACGTGATGCCATATAACTGTAAATTATTAGATATACATTATAAAATACGGGGTGCATACGATTAGTTTCCAGATTTTTTTCGTATGGGCACTTTTATTGATAGTACATTCGTGAAACTCTAGTCCCCTTCGAAGTAATATCCTCCCGGCTGTTGCAACGTTCCAACAACTTCTGGAAGGCCCCATGAAAGTCCTCTCGTGTGAGCGTGTCAATGACATTCGTCATAGCCTCTTTCATCTCCTCAGTTGTCTCATCACGACAGCCTCTAAGCTTAGGGAAATACCAAATGTCACAGAGAGCAAGGTCTGGACAATAGGGAGGATGGGCAACTGTCTTGATGCCCATCTTGGTCAAATAGTCTATGACAAGGATGGAGTTGTGGACTGGTGTATTGTTCCGGTGGAAATGCCACTGACCTGATTTGAAGAGTGCTGGCCTATTCCGACGGAATCTCTTCCTGAACTCCCTCAACATAGTAACCGTAACCCTAACCCTTTGGCCAATCAATTCTGGTGTATTGACTTCCTTACTCTTCCCACGCCTCTCATTATCCCTCACAGACTCCCTGTCTTCCTTGAATCTCTTATGCCACTGAAAAACTGATGCTCGATTCATGCAAGATGCTCCAAAAGCAGTCTGAAGCATTCCATTAGGTTTCTGTGGCATTTTTACAAGTTTAAAACAGCATTTTATTGCATATAATTCTTCTAAAATGTCAGATTGCATTTTAGAAATTCACCAGCTGTGACAATCAGGCTTTAGTAGGGTGTAATCCAGATGCTGCTGTAATTGTTCATTTTTAACTTGAAATCATAAAAATTGGTTAGTCATCTTATAAGATGTATAGGAATAACATCCTGAATTTTCAAGAGTCTACGACTATTTTAAATGCTCATACGAAAAACGTCTGGAAACTTATCGTATGCACCTCGTACGTGATTACATATAGCAAAAATACGTGATACCATATAACTGTAAATCATTAAAGATACATTATAAAATACATGATACCATATAACAAAAATACGCGATACTACATAACTGTAAATTATTAAATATAGTTACTTGAAACTATAAATGTTTACTGATTATTAAATTAGTTACACGGAACCATATAACTGTGTGCAAACAAATGGCTATTACTAACTAGTTATAATTACTTGAAACCATAAACTTTTTAAGGGATGAATAAGAATACTTGAGACCATACAAGTTACTTGCATTAGATAGAAATACTTAATGTCATATAACAGTATCAAAAAATCTGTAAATATGTAGATATCATCATCATCATCATATCGCGCTGGTAGCACGGATATCCCTGACCTTCTCTCGCCACTCCTCCCTATCGTTCATCGCCCTAGGTAGGTCTTCAGGACAACAGCCTGTATCCTCACATAGCTGCTGAATGTACGTTCGAGCTGGTCGTCCTGCTTTTGCGCGGCCATGTGTGGGGATCCATAAGAGTACATCTCTTATGAGTTCATCTCTGCTTCTCCAGCAGTGTCCTGCATGTCTGGTTCGTCTAACTTGAATAGTTTTCGTGATAGGGGGCAGGTGGCCGTACAGTTGGTGTCTTGTGGGGTGCTGCTGCCAGGACTTCTTCAGGATTGCACGCAGCATTCTTGTGTAATTGCCATCCAGTTTTTTCTCCAGCCGTTTTGTTAGCGTCCATGTAGTGCATCCATATAGCAGTATCGATGTGACCGCTGCCTGGAAGAAGCTGCGTTTCATTTTATCGGTTAGGTCTGATTTCCATATAATCGATAGCCTATTGATAGCTGTCCATGCTTTCGTTAGTCTCGTTTCGATGTCCTTTTCGGTTGATTCGACGCTGCTTCCTAGGTACGTGAATTTGTCTACTAGTTTAAGTGGGGTTCCTTCTAGAGTGGAGATGTCCCCCGTTTGGTTATAGCACATATATTCCGTTTTGTGTGCATTAACATAGAGGCCTATGCTTGCTGCTGCTCGTTCCAAACTATGCAGAAGAGTTTCGGCTTGGTCAGGTGTATTTGCCAGTATCGCTATGTCATCGGCGTAGTCGGCGTCGGTAATTGTTGCTGCGGGGTATCTTCTGCTTCTTTTCTTCGTCAGTTCGAAGCCATTATAAACATTTTAATGTACTCATTTCCCTAACTCAGAGCAAATGATTTGTATTAAATTGGAATACTAAATATATAGCTTCAAATCCTTAGTATCAAAAATACTTATTTGAATATATAACTCTTTATTAAGGATTATTATTGGCATAATGGTTAGAGTGTTCGCCAATGGCCCGGGAGACCTGGGTCCAATCCCAGGTCGGGTCATACCAAAGCCGAAAAAAATGGTACTTGATGTTACCTTTATAAGGTAAGGATCAAGGGTAAAGTGGAGCAATCTAGGGAAAGGAGTTGCGCCCTTCCCTACACGTTGGTGTAGTAGCTATCAAAAAGGGAGTCTTCTTGTCACCCTCAACAATGGTCGTCAACTTTACTTTATTAGTTACTTTAAACCGTAATTATTTTTGGTAAATAAATGATTGTTTTTAAATAGGGATAATTACTTGAAATCATGTTATAGTCCAGTCAGCTAGGGCTGTAGAATACGACGACCGAACTTGTGCAGAGTGGTAAGCCCCCGCTATCCAACGTGTATCCTGAATATGATGATAAACCATCTGATGGCAAAGTGTCAGTCCTTGTGCTTTGGGGAATGTGATGGGACGCTTTATTGCCATTGTTTCCAGGTCCACTTTGACCTGGAATGATATAAGCCATTAGGATCGAATCTATGGGTCAAATTGAATTGTTTAATCATTTACTAGACTATATTGTAAAACTAAGGATTAATCACTCGTTTAAAAACGATGCTACTTGAAACTATGCGTTAACAAATCATATATATATATATATATATATATATATATATATATATATATATATATATAAACAGCATTAGATAACCTACGAGGGTTGATGCGGTATAAAACAAAACCAACCAACCAACCAGCCTTGAAAGCGTATCATTCTCTATGAATAATGAGTTTTAGATATGAATACTTGAACCTATAAAACTATGTGCGAATTATGTGTGTTATGAATGGTTGATAGCATATAACTGTGCAAAAAATATTTGAGAAATAAAAAAAAAATGCTTAAAACTTGTAAATAAGAACAAAAAAAAGAACGGGATTCCCAAACCTATTCGCATAAAATAACCCTATATCAGAATGAATCCACCAACAGTCTTAACGTAATAATGATATTCTAAAATTTTCAATATTACTAGGCGGTCAATGAATTCCTGGGTTCTAGTTATGTTTGTGTAATAACTACGATCCATAATGATACTGGTGATTTGATTTAGAAATGAATGAAGGATTATAATTAGATATTAATTACTATGATGGTATGATGAGAATTTGAATTCGAAAGATGAAATAATAGAGACACTATAAAATTATCCTTCATGGGCAAAGTGGAAATATTTTTATTCTTATCGTTAAAAGCTTTTAAATACATTTTTACACACAGGAATACATACAAACCAGTATATATATATATATATATATATATATATATATATATATATATATATATATATATATATGTGTGTGTGTGTGTGTGTGTGTGTGTGTGTGTGTGTGTGTGTGAAAACTTTAAAGTACTATGTCAGTATCATAAACTGACTCTCATATCTGTCATTTCAGTCTCCTTTGACGATACTCTAAGGGACTATAACTTTTTTAGTCAGCACAATATATGTCATCATTAAATGTCACTATATATTTCCGGTTTTATGACAGTTACGCGTAATACTTTTTTCATTTAAGCATATATTCTTATCACTATACAAATACCCATTTCTTTCAGTCAGTTTAATGGTAATGCTAAAATTCTATTTATCTTTAAAAAAATCCCACGGGAATGTGTCAACAAAAGTAGTTTCAGG
>OY757928.1:49760340-49774252 GCA_963585895.1 Sepioteuthis lessoniana | reverse complement strand
AACAAAAGTAGTTTCAGGCTACCCGATTTATTGGTCCTTAATCGTCAGATTTGGGATCTTTGGCTTCTTCCTCTATTCTCTTAATAACAATAGTGATTGCAATATTGAGCAACTTGGAACTGAGTCATAAACACTGATGTCTGGAGAGGGCGAATATGATTTTGAGAAAAATTTTAACCAGTTCAAATGACGGCATTGCTTCGGAATGCGAAAATACTGAGTAGGACCTATTTGTAAGATTTGCTATTTACTGAGCTATACTAAGCCTGGGAAACATTGCTTAAAGTACCTGCTGTTTCTACATGGTCACCCCTCTCCGAACTGAACTGGGCCATTACTGCTTAACTTCGGTGATCTGTCTGAAACCGCAGCTTTCATCTTGACACAACCATAAGCACGTCTGCTAACCTTTTCTTGTTCAGCACACAGGTCTCAGTTTAGAGTACTGGCATTTCCTATGTGGCCACTCATCTCAAAACCAGTCAGGGTCGTTGTTGCTTAAATGCTGTGATCTCATGGGAACCGGCCTTTTTTTTCACTTGAGCATAACACCTTGAACAAAGTTTTGTCTAATCTGGCACGGAAGCATCAGATTTCTTACAGTATATGCCCTATCCTCGGGGTTACCCCTTTCAGAACTAAACAAAGTAATTGCTGCTTAACTTCAATGATCTGACAGTGGCCAATGCTTTCATTTACACTCACTCGTAAGTCTATTTATTAAGTTTTACACAACCTTCAAGTTGCTAACTGGACCTTCTGTTTTGTAAGTGGTTACTCGTTTAAATATTGTGTAAACTTATCATTGATTAACTTCAGTAATCAGGTGGGAATTCTTCTTGTCAGTATGATTTAGAATTTACTAAGCTTTGCTTAGTCGGGCAAAAAGATATCCGGTTACTTCAATCAACTACTGTTCCTAAGTGGTCACCCATTTACGAACTGAACTAGATAAACGCTGTCAACTTAGGAAAACAACAGGGAACCGATGACATTAAGTTTATCTCAACCGTAAGTCATAGTTTTCGAAATGATTTTAATACAGGGATACTCCAACTACTATATTCAAAGAAAATGATTGCTCTCTCAGCTATAGCGTCTACTAACAGTGAAAATGCAACTAATATTTTCACGCTGACTATTATTACTACAACTACTGATATTTTTTGGGAGGAATTGACTGCTGTTGCTTCACATCAGTCGCCGTTTCACAATTTCAACGTGGATTTTCCTGTTGATTCGTAGTTATCCTCAGTCAATCAAATTTTCAATTAACGAAAAGCTGTTCGTGTAAGTGGAAGATGCGGCCCCTGATTGGATGGCGCTGTTAAATTGCCAACCAATCAGAGTGTAAAGGAAATTGATTGAAGCGAAACAAAAATAAATCCAAAATAAAAAATAATTTAATTTATATAGATAAACAGAAAAAGGTTTAAATCCCCCCCCGCGCAAATCCGAAACAAAAAACAAAAACAAAAACAAAACAAGGGCTGTATTTCGCAAAATAGACTGAATGTGGAAGAAGTAATTATGTCTGGAAAGGAAAATTGAACATGCACACGTAGCGTATATCAATAAAAGAAAAAATGGAGAAGTTAGTGAAGAAATTGAAAATAATCGATAAAAGAAAATTTTAATAAAAATGTAAAAGAAAGAAGGTTCAAAAAAAAAAAAAAAAAGCTCTTTTACGAAGTAAACCCCCAAATAAAGAGAGAAAACAAAATTCTTGGAAGGGCTGTATTTAAGGAAGATATTCAGTAAAAGAAAGGAAGAAATCTACTAATTTAAAACCAAAATTGAATCTATCTATCTATCTATCTATGCAATACCGATTAGAAGTTTGCGACTTCATTGATTTTTATATATAAACTTAACAAAATGAATAATGTTTCACGTCTTCAAAGAAATGGTTTCATTTTTTTCAGTTTGAAAGCAATTATGCAATAATTTGAATTAAAATGAATATAAAATATTTACGATTATAATTAAAGCAAATTTATAATTTCTTTTTATCGAAGAATCCCCAACTAACGTTCATTATTGCGAGGTAATTTGTAAAATTACGTTTGGTGGAAGTGATTCCCAAGCTGTGTGTAAGTGTATAAACAGCTCTTGTCTATTTTTAGGCAGTTCTTTTTTAATCTTAAGATCAGTAGCAAAATTCGCCTGTATTATGAACTTATAGAAACAAATTAGGGGGGTCGCAAACTTTTGGTCGGACACACACACACACACACACACACACACACACACACACACACACACACACACACACACACACACACTATCAGAGGCATCCAGTTGTTCTAGCCCTTTCGGTGCGACATCTTATACGCTGACTGTAATCCTTCCAAGTTGTCTCCAGGGCATAAAACTAAACTGGTTTTATAAGGCTGTGTTTGTTGAGATCTTGTACACCATTTATATTACTACCAGGTCCACTCTGATCTGCAATGGTTGTACCTGTTCGGATCCTATCTATGGTCAATTAAGTATATTTAAAAGACTTTCGGATTCGATAAGGATATCTAAAAAAAATTCTTAAAAACAATTGTACGAAAATGAACATATGAACGTACAATGTCTGCGATTCCCAAAGCTATAGACATAAAATATTCCAAGACGGGTTGAGATGCAAGTATAGCAAATCACTCCATCTACTAATGATGCTCGGCAGAAAAGACAAAAGACAACATGCCTTCATAAAAAAAATCATTAATCTTTTACTTTCTGTTTATTTTTGTAATATTGTAAGTGAATGGTTCAGAGGTGAAAAAGAGATTAAAAAAAAAAAAAGAAGAAAAAGAAACAGCAGTCAGAAGAGCGTTCACCATCTCATTCGCTGGGCTAGGTGTTATAGGATATACTTGATCTCCGACCCTGAATTAAAAACAGCTGTTTACCAATTCTTGGCGCGCTCTACAGTTACGATCGTCTATCTAAGTGGAGACGTTTGATGAGCGGACAGTCGCATCGGCGGAAGGTAAATGAAGGTTGGATGTTTTGAGAATTCTCAATAAAATACGAAAGGGTTCTCGATTTTCCCTCTGTTTTTGTGGCTGAGCTACGAAGAGACAAGTGTTCACCTGAACGGAGACGAAAATATAGGGTAAAAGCCGGTTTCACTAGAAACAAAGAAATTAGTCCTCATATCTTCCTGTTATTCATTTCCATCTGCTTCATCGACCCCAGAAACCGAAAAGTTGAGAATAAAGCAACCAAAGCTCTGAAGCTTATGACAATTTGTAGCCATCACCAACTTTGATTTAATCAGTATCTACACTATATTTTTCATATGTTTTCATTTTCTTATTTTTCGACTAAAATTATTTTCAAAATAATTAATCTACATCTACGTCCTTTTGTGAATAGCTTAATGAAATTATCTTTTTGTAAAAAAATAGTAGCGCTGTACTTTTCTCTGGAATCTATCTATCTATCTATCACAGTCCATATGTCTATCTGTAAGTGTGCGTATATGTGTCTGTATAAGTGTATCCCTATCTATCTATCTATCTATCTATCTATCACCCTCCTTTCTTGTTTAAATATTGCCTTGTATCTGCGCGTGCATGTGAGTGTATAAGTGTGTGAATGTAGATCTATCTATCTATCTATCTATCTATCTATGTCCGTATGTCTCTTTGTAAGTGTGTGTATATATGTCTCTATAAGTGTATCCCTACCTATCTATCTATCTATGTCCGTATGTCTCTTTGTAAGTGTGTGTATATATGTCTTTATAAGTGTATCCCTATCTATCTATCTATCTATCTATCTATCTATCTATCTATCTATCTATCTATCTATCTATCTATCTATCTATGTCCGTATGTCTCTCTGTAAGTGTGTGTATATATGTCTCTATAAGTGTATCCCAATCTATCTATCTATCTATCTATCTATCTATCTATCTATCTATCTATCTATCTATGTCCGTATGTCTCTCTGTAAGTGTGTGTATATATGTCTCTATAAGTGTATCCCAATCTATCTATCTATCTATCTATCTATGTCCGTATGTCTCTTTGTAAGTGTGTGTATATATGTCTTTATAAGTGTATCCCTATCTATCTATCTATCTATCTATCTATCTATCTATCTATGTCCGTATGTCTCTCTGTAAGTGTGTGTATATATGTCTCTATAAGTGTATCCCTATCTATCTATCTATCTATCTATCTATCTATCTATCTATCTATCTATCTATCTATCTATGTCCGTATGTCTCTCTGTAAGTGTGTGTATATATGTCTCTATAAGTGTATCCCAATCTATCTATCTATCTATCTATCTATGTCCGTATGTCTCTCTGTAAGTGTGTGTATATATGTCTCTATAAGTGTATCCCTATCTATCTATCTATCTATCTATCTATCTATCTATCTATCTATCTATCTATCTATGTCCGTATGTCTCTTTGTAAGTGTGTGTATATATGTCTCTATAAGTGTATCCCTATCTTTCTATCTATCTATCTATCTATCTATCTATTTCAGTCCATATGAACATGTGTGTTAGCACATATGCCTGTATAAATGTGTATCTATCTCTCAATCCATAGGACGAACTAATTCTAACAAAGTAATATACGATGTGAGGCGGAAGTATTCAAAACCTGTTCATATGATGCCTTTAAATCCGCAATTGATGAATTTTTGACCAATGGCATCCAAACACATCAAGACCGATGGATGATGAATATAGTTCACAAAAGGGACTATGAATGAGCAAAATTAACCGTATTTAGACACAATCCATGAGAGTTTCTGGGTTAGCCTTTGAACTTTTTAACACATCCTCTTCTTTTCCATCGTGAAAATCTTTTGAAACAGAATTACAATTTATATGTAATTTTAGAATATCTATTTCTTTCTTACCTAAACTTGGCATTAACTAAAATAAAGCTGTTGATATCTTCATTTTGACAACTTTACGTCTGTTTTTTTTTTTTTTTTTTAAGAATCAGATGCTTTTATCCGAAGTTGGTACGTAGACAATGCTGTGGTATGTTTAGTTTAAATGTTTTAAACATTTTATATAGTTTTATTATATCTTATTTTGCATTACATCGGTTATTCGACTCTGCCCAAGAAAAACAGCTGAGGGAATACTGTTGTAATAACTTAATTCCCATAGCAAGGTTGTTAGGAAATGAGAATCATTACATGGCAATAAAAATGTGAAAGGTATTGTGACGAAGTGAAAGATGTGAAATTAATGTGACAATATAAAAATATGAAAATAACATGAATCTCAATACTATGAAAATTATCATGGCTATATTAGAAATGTAAAACATTCCGTGAGTAAATAAACAAATGTGAAATTAACATGACTATATAATAATGTGAAACATAACGAGTATATGAAAATAGGAAAAAAGCGTGACTATATAAAAACATAGCATATCTATATGAAATAAAAGAATTATGTATAACATGGTAATATAAAGATGAGAAAATCGCATAACTATATAAATAAGATATGAATATATAGAACATAATATGATATGTTTTATACCAGGACCTAGAAGTTTCTGGTTAACTAGTACCTACGAATTCGTTCCTCGCAAAAGAGTGCTATGAATTGATATTTCATAGATGTGCGTAAAGGTCTCCATATAATTTTTCCCACTGCACTGCTCTAAAGAGCAATAAACACGTAGTCATTGATCAGTTCAACAACTTCCTGGAAAGGTACGATTGGCTAATTCACAACACTATATGAAAAATGTGAAACTTTACGTTACGATATAAATATGCGAAACTTTACGTGCCTAATTATAAAATTCTGTAAACCATAACATGATTTTAAAAATGTGAAAAATACTATGACTATTCAAAAAATCGTGAACCTAACAATGTAAAAATGTGAAAGATAACGTGACAATAAGAAAAACAGGTAATGTACTATGATTATCGAAAATGAAAAAAATATCACTATAAAAATGTGACATATAACATGACTATAGAAAAATGTGAAATATAACGTGACTATATAAAAAATCGAAATATGATACGAGTATGTGAAAATTTGAAACAGTATATGGCTATATGAAAATCGTTAAATATATGGCTATATGAAAATATGATACAAATCAAGAGGTAGAAATTTTTTTTTAAAAAGTGACAATATAAAAATGTTAAAAACATTACTATCAAAAATATGAAACATTATATGACAATTAGAAATGTAAAACATAATATGACTTTAGAAAAAGTTAACATAATATGACGGTATAAATATGTGAAACATAAAATGCTTATACTGAAAATGGGAAAGGTTATGACAAAAAATGTGAAATATATTAAGACTACATAAAAATGTAAAACAAAATATATAAAGATTTGAAATATAATGACTATGTAAATATGTGAATCATAACATGACTCTATAAAAATTTTGGAACAAAGGATTTCAATTCAAAAAAATGTAAACAAACATGAATATATAAAAATTTGAGACATAAGACTATCGTAAAATATAAAACAACTTGACTTTATAAAAAAATGTGATACATGAAATGACAATGGAAATCTGGAAAATTATATGACTATATAAAAATGTCGAACATATGTCTATAAAATTTTGAAACCTCATTACTATGTAACAAATGGAAAACAATGTGACTATATTGAAAGTTTTTACTCTTGAGATATTCGCGTAAATGTCCGTATGGCTTTCAAGTTGCAATAACAAATAAATGTCTGTTGACTAATTTTCTAAACGAACGTCCGTAGCGCAGTTAGTGGCAGTGGCTATCACTGTTCGTATAGTCAGTGGATGAATGTCGCGTGCTCCACAGCGATTTACTATGTCAGTGAGTCTATTTGTTGGCTTGGAAGTGAAGAACACAAAACACAATTTGACTTCTAATTTTTGACCCTTTGTTGCTTTATATAATCCGTTCTGTTGAAACCAGAAGAAATCGACTGTCGGTCTGAAGGCTTCTGAGAATATCGCACTTTCTAATGTCATTGGAGAGGATTGTAATTTTTCGAAGGCGGCGATTCGGACGAGATACTGTGTGATTAAATATTATAAATTTTCCTAGGCGGGAAGTTTTTGTTGAAGTTAGGTGTGACCTAGAATCGGAAAGGTTTGAGCATTTTTAATGTCATTTCTGAAGATGGATTGACGGCAGAGGAGAAGCCAAGAAGGCGAATAAGAGACGGGCTTTATGAGCGAAGAGAGCAGAGCAACACATACGCAAAAGACTTTCACCTGCAAAATCCTGGCAATCGCTGATCTTCTGATTAAAATTTTCTGATACTTTAGATCAGTTTCTAGACTGCTGTCTTGTATTCTCTCGTGTAATTAATTGCTAATATTGAGTCGAGAGACGAACAAGACATGGAGAAACTGCTGAAGAAGTTAGAACGAACTCATAAGGGACGTTCTCCAATGGACCTCTTTACACAGACGAGCGAGTGTTGGACGACCAGGTAGAACTTATCAACAACAGCTCTGTGCGGACACAGGGTGTAGTCTGGAAGACCTGCCGGATATGATGAACGATAGAGATGAATAACGAGAGAGAGAGAGAGAGAGAGAGAGAGAGAGAGAGTCAGGGAAATCCGTGCTATCGGCACGACATGATGATGGTGATGTTGATATACAACCAAGCCTGGAGTTCTTATTTCATCGGCGATTACATTAAGAGAAATAGTCATAAGAAAACATTCCACGGCTTACTGACTCAGTGGGAACATAACATTTCTTTGTGGGTAAGAATCATGACACTTTTGAAGAAATAGTGTGGACGTTCGACGTCTGAAACTGCTTCAAGACGAAGTAAGCAGAGTAAATAGGTTGTAATAAATGAACAGCATGTTGCAGTTTTTACGTTATTCGCAGGAAAGACTTTCGTTCTGAATCTAAACCCCAGCTGTCCAATGAGAAAACAGAGAGCGAATGAGAGGGAGAGAGAGAAAGAGGGGGATAGAGAGAAAGAGGAGGGGAGAGATGCATTTATCCACCCTGCAGACGGACAGAATGTGACGGGGTCAATTTTTTAAGAGTTTTACAGGTTTAATTCAAGATATTTTTTTCTCCGAGGCCGTTTGCCGTATCAAAGTCAAAGTTCTCAACTACTATTTATCTATCATTGGTAGGAGAATAATTGGATGAATAATGGAATATATATATATATATATATATATATATATATATATATATATGCAACCGAGGTTCACTGAAGAGGTTCGGGGTGTAAGGGGTATAGTCGCAGAAAATGGACATGGTGACACGAGTTCAAATCATGGACGAGGCTGATTGCATTTTACGTAGTGCTAATATCCCTGGGAAAGGTTAATCCAATTATTTCCCCAAAAACTATGGGTAGATAATAGGGCACACTGGTCTCTTCAACCTTGTAATTGTAATTTATGTAGAAGAAAGACAACTCTGAATTCAAACCTCTTAAACCCGGCTTAAAAATTGACCTGGCGTCATGCCTCACAGGTATGAAGAGGTGTGAATATATATATATATATATATATATATATATATATATATATATATATACTGAAGTTCACAGAACGCTTTACCCCAACTTTCACCTCTTGTGAGTCCCACCTCCAGTCTTATCAACTTTTGCTTACCGTGTACTTGTTCATATGTATCTTGTTACCCCATTGCAGTGGAAGAGAGATTAAATTCTCTCTTT
The DNA here is from genome assembly GCA_963585895.1 of Sepioteuthis lessoniana. NCBI lineage: Eukaryota > Metazoa > Mollusca > Cephalopoda > Myopsida > Loliginidae > Sepioteuthis > Sepioteuthis lessoniana. The sequence goes on along the minus strand of OY757928.1, from coordinate 49,765,581 downwards.
CTATCGACAGCTGGCTTTCCGTTTTGATAAGCAGGCAACATATATTTATAATTCTGCATTTTTTTTTTTTTGGCAATTTTTGGGCCTGTGTTCCAACTTTGTTTCAATGCTAAATTATGAACAATCTGCACGTGACAGTGAACACAGTCAGGCATGAAAATGGAACTCTGATGAAATTCCAGTTTCTAGTATTTAGGGCCATTCATTCTTGTTACAGAGGTTGGGGTTTAAAAAGTACTATTATGCAGTTCTAGATCTGGACCCCCGCCAAATAACCTGGCTCTGAATATGTTCCATGGTCGATATTGTTTATTTATTCTTAAAATCACTTGCCAACTGGACTTATAACGTGTCAGTTGCATACAACAAATTATGATGGAGTTGGTTCGTCAGAAAACATAATTTCACCCTCGTCAACATATCTCCAAGCGTTGTGTTCTTTTGCTAAAAGCAAGTAACTTACATTTTAGTAAATTGCTTTAAGAGATTTAGAAATGAATTATTTACTCTTGTAATTTAAGCATATTTACCAACCCCTCCACTCGGGCAGGATATGACACAAGGTCAAATTTTAAGCGGAGTTTAACAGTTTTGAATTCAGAGTTTTCCTTCTCCTGGACTAGTTGCCTCGTCAAGGCTGAAGAACATAGTTTTCCCTACTATTTCCCCATTACACCATAGTTTTCCCTACTATTTCCCCATTACACCACGGGCACCTCCAATTACTCTTTTAATTTAATGGTTATCGCCGGAGGAAATGATCACTGCGATCCGAGTTCAAGTCCTGAAGGAGGCTGATTGCGTTTCTAGTAGCATTAATACAATTGGAAAAAGTAAGAATCCAGCTATTTTAATTTCCGGCATGAGTAAACATATTTGCCTAACCCCTCCGCTCGGGCAGGATATGACACAAGGTCAATTTTTTTTTAAGCGGAGTTTAACAGGTTTGAATTCAGAGTTTTCCTTCTCCTAGACTAGTTGCCCCACCAAGGCTGAAGAACCTAGTCTGCCCTGCTATTTTACCCATAGCTGTAGGGAGAATAATTTGATTCATACCTTTCCCAAGGGTATTAGTGCAATGTGAAATGCAATCAGTCTCGTCCAGGATTTGAACTCGTGTCGCCGTGTACATTTCCTACGACGATAACCAATACACCACGGGCACCTCCTCAGGCATGAGTAAATAGAGGAGAAAAGTGAGCTCTTTTGCATTGATATAGCAACTGATCAAGGAGAAAGAAAACACTGAATTCGAACCTGTTATACTCCGCTTGAAATTAACCTTGTTTCGATTCCGGCTCGTGTTGAGAGGTTGGATATATACATATTTGTTCAGATGCTATTTCTATCACATTTGTACCTTTTTGGAAGGAGGATAAACACATTTTGTTGTTGAAAATGACCGGGGGGCGTGGAGCTAACGTTTTAATTTGTTTGGAACAAGGTCAGTTTGTCTCTACTTCTGTGTGGTCGCTCTTCTCTTTTATTCTTGCTTAACAACCCAGAATTTCGGGGATTAAAATTGAAATTTTGGAAAGTGTGTGGATCAATTTTTATTAAGCTTTGTTAATTACACATTACACGTTCATAAACGCTTTTGTCATGTCGATCCATTACTCGGTCTTTTTGTTTATTTGTAAATAACGATGTTTATTCATTTTCTGACATCAGTTGCTTCAAAGGAAATCAAAGAAAAGTGTTGGTAAAGGCTGACGTAATAACTGTAAGCTTTATTATCTTAATGCAACTGTTGATTCAATGATTTACAAAAAAGAATGAGAAAAGGTGATATATGAACAGTGAACTCTTCACATATTGTTTATTTGGATTTATAGGATATCAATATTTATTGCATTTTAGATTATATCCATACTTATTGTGTTTTATAGGATATCAATAATTATTGTGTTTTCTAAAATAACAATATTGTGTTTTATAGGATATCAATACTTATTGTGTTTTATAGGACATCAATACTTATTGCGTTTTCTAAGATATCAATATTTATAGCGTTTTATAGGATATCAATACTTATTGTGTTTTCTAAGATATCAAAATTTATTGTTTTTCATAGGATATCAATACTTACTGTGTTATTTAGTGTCAACGATTTTTTGTGCAAGCAATATAATTTCAAATATATAATATTTCTATCTATTTCTGAAAAATCAAAACCCAATTTACAAATCTTAATTCAAATACAAAGGTCATTCAATTAATAAGAGTTTTTTCCTGATATTTTTCCGAGAAAAATTATTTTAATCCCGCAAAAATATCTGTTTTGGAGCTATTTAAAATAAATCAGTTGGTACACAGCAGATTTTGAACAGAGTTCTATCAACAAATTGGATCCTGGTTGAGATGTGTAAACAATGTAAAACTTGCTCTAGAATAGGTGATATATACGAAGCATGTTTTAATAAAAAAAAAAAAAAGTTTACATATGGGCTAAACAAGGTTTTGCTACTCCAAGCCTGGGTTGAAAAGACAATCAATAGAGTGGAAACACGACCATTCTCCGGTAAGAAGTTCCAGGCGCAGCAGTCAGTAAAGAAAGTCAAGTTAACAGTTTAATAGGACATGAACGAGCACATTACTATTGATTTCCCTAAAAAAAAAACAGCGACTGTAAACTGTCCTTCCAATTGCTTACAAGTAAAAGTAAAGTAGGCGACCGTAGTCGAGGGCGACCAGAAGGCTCCTTTTTCAATAGCTACTACACCGAGGTGTTGGGGAGGGCGCAACTTCTTTCCCTAGATTGCTCCACTTGACCCTTGATACGTACCTTATATTGATGAGTGTTAAGAAAGGCGGTATCAAATACCATTTTTAAAGTCTTTGGTATGACGCGACCTGGGATTGAACCCAGGTGTCCCGGGCCATTGGCGAACACTTTACCCACAAGGCCAATGAGCCGGTACTCAGGCCGATGCTAAGATATAGAATGAACTTCGTAATAGTCAAATAAATATAAGGTTTTTAGTAATCCTGTTGAAGATAAATAATACATGCACAAATATATAGCTTAAAGTAACTAGTACTATTTTATAAATACATGATTTATACGTGGTTATATGTTTTAAATATCTTCATCTAAAACAAATTATCTACACATTATAGTAATCAAATGCTAATCATTTTCAGACATACGTTTTTGACCCAATGATTGGACACTGGCAGTTAATAACACTCCTGGTCAAGATAAACACGTGCGTCAATGGTCCAGGAGACCTGGGTTCAATTCCAGGTCGAGTCATACCACACACTCGAAAAATCGTACTCCATGCCATCTTGCTTAACTCTCAGCATTATAAGGTACAGATCAAGGGTAAAGTGGAGTAATCCAGGGAAAGGAGTAACGCCTCCTCTACACCTTGGTGTAGTAGCTATCGAAAAGGGAGTCTTCGGGCCACTCTCGACTACGGTCGCCGGCTTTACATTTTTTACTTAGAGGTGACTATAAACACTCAAGAATCCAGGAGTAGAGTCTTCCCATCAGATGAAGTTTAGTTTCTTACCCAGGATATCATCTTTTCGATAGAAGGTCTTTCCCTAAGTGAGCGACACAGTTGACCTATTCTAATCATTGTCACCGGGGCGGTTAAATCTGGTCGTATCCTAAAGCTACTCCCTATATTTTTATTTCCTACTTTTTTGGAACTGTAACTCTAGAAAAACACTGTTGTGTTGTAACGCCGTCACAAAATAAATGTCACCGAAATCAGATTCGCCATTGAATAACGGTTAGGCCAGTGCCACTTTAACAATAGCGCAGGTATGCCAAATAAAACAGGCTGTCTTCGCTGACCTACAAACAGCTAGCCTCATGATCCAAGTATGTGCGCGAACGACACCCCTCGGATCCACGACGACTTCATCAGGTAGCTTGCAACTGAAGCCGATCAAACGTCGAGTTAACTGCCGAAATCAATCCCAACCCCCGGCACGTCCACTACCTTGTTTCTCCGAACCTACTATTCTAATGCTCGTGACGTCTGTAGATCATCTAGTGTCGTAGCTGTTCAAATATCATCCACTGTCGGCAAGAAGTATATGATAGTCGAGTCTACGCTTTCCACATCTGAGGAATTTCTTGGATTCTTGGTTTGGTTTGGTTTGTTTGGTTTTATGGCATATCAATCTTTGTAGGTTATTTAACGCCAAATCCATTTTTATGTAAATAATCTGTTCTATTGAAAACAGTTCAGTTTAGCATAAGTACACAGTTTAATTGTCAAAAACATGTCCATTTCAAACTATTTAAACAGTTATTTGTAATAATTCAGTTAAGTGTAAATACAGTTTTAATGTCGAAAATTTGAAATAATTCAGTTAAGCATAAGCACGCAGTTTAAGTGTAAGTACGGTTTAATTGTCAAAAACGTTTCTATTTCAAGCTATTCAGTTTACTCAATTCATTTTAGCATAAGTATGCTGTTAGTTCTATTTAACCCATAGATAGGGCCCTATCAGGTGCTACCACTCCGGGCCAGAGTGGACCTAGGAGCGATGGCAATGAAGGGGTACTCCGCATTCCCCAAAGCTCCAGCACTGCTGGAACCTCACCATCAGATTGTTTAGTGTCATATCAGGACACTCGTTGGGGGTGGGTCTTACACCTCTGCAGAGGTGCAGTCAGTGTATTCTACAGCTACAGTTGACTGGACAATTGGATTCTTGTTTTGTTATGTTTTATCTAAGATGAATACGGCGCTTTTTTTGTCTATTTCTTCTATGATTATAAAAAAAAAATTAAATGAAATATCAAAAGATAAAACTAACAACAAACTAATTGATACAAAGATAGACAGTGGGGTGTCCTCGTGGTGTAATGGTTAAAGCGATGGACTGCGGAATCGTAGTAAGCGAGTTCGAACTCCAGTCGGACTATTACGTTCACTTTCGGGCAAATACCTTTGGGAAAGCTATGAACCCCCTTATCCTCCCAGCTATGGGTTAAACAGTACCTCTACTATTCTTCTAGGAGAATAGATTTGGCATTAAATAACCTACAAAGGTTCATATGCCATTAAATAAAAAAACAAAACAAAAAAACCAAAACCAAAGATAGACAATAATATCATATCAAAAATCATAAAATTTTGCAAAATACATAATAAACCACTAACTAAAAAAGAAAAAAAACAACTTCTTAACAAATTATATCCCTAAAACTAGCAATTTCTACGAGCTACCAAAAATTCACAATTCCAAAAGAATAAAAAGCTAAGGAAACACAAA
>OY757928.1:49675340-49755340 GCA_963585895.1 Sepioteuthis lessoniana | reverse complement strand
AGCAAGGCGGCATCAAGTAGCATTTTTTAGTCTTTGGTATGACTTGACCTGGGATTGTACCCTGGTGTCCCGGACTACTGTCGAACGATCAACACATTAGGCCAATGACTTGTTGTTACAATTAAAATAAATGTTATATTTTTGTTTTTATAAATTTATACTTCATCATTGTACTTTATATATCTAATGAGGTGGAGGAACAGATAATACACTTTGATCTTTTCCCTATTGTTCGGTGGCTATGATTTGATATTAAACAGAAATACCATATCTTGAACGTAGGCAGGATGCATGCATATAAGATTTTTATCTTTATTTTGAATTTCTTTCTAAATAATTACACCATTTTCATGATTATTATGCAAGTTGTAAAAAATAAAGTTTACGATTGTAATACAACAAATCAGGATGTTTGAAAAAAAAAAAAGGATTACTTGCATTTTATGAATGACTTGGCTTTGTGGAAATGTTTAGTAAATAAATCCAAACAGAACGACGACATTAGGTTGACATCTTTCAGTGAGAGAAAGGAATAAAATGCAATGGAATATAATCGGAGAAATTGTAATACAGACACAATGAATATAATAAGTAAAGATCCAAAGTATGAGAGAGAGAGAGAGAGAGAGAGAGAGAGAGAGAGAGAGAGAGAGAGAGAGAGAGAGAGAGAATCAAATGAATGACGTGCTTAATGAAAATAATTGAAGAATAATGTGTAGGCAGTAATAGGACACACACACACGCACACACTCATGGAGGAAGGGAGAAAGAGAAGAAGCAGATGGACAGAGAAAGAGGGTGAAGTTTTGGGGAGATGAGCAAAGATTGAGAGATAGTGAGAATGAGATAGAGAAAATGAGATAGATAGATAGATAGATAGATAGATAGATTAGAAAGAGATGACGAAAGGAAGAGAGAGCAATATATGAAGGCGGAGAGAAAGAAAGAAAAAACGAAGAAAGAATAAGAGTGGAGTAATGAATTAGAATAACAAATATCGACAGAATAACATGTAAGCGTGAAAATAGTACAGAGAGAGAGAGAGAGAGAGAGAGAGAGAGAGGGGGGGAGGGGGTTAAGGGAAAAGATAGAGTAGGAGACTGAAATATGTTGTGAGAGGAAGAAATATATAGCGATGGGAGTGAAAGACACACACAGAGAGAGAGAGAGAGAGAGAGAGAGAGAGAGAGAGAGATAGAGAGAGACAGAGAGACAGAGACAGAGACAAAGAGACAGAGAGACAGATGGAGGAAAGATACTTAAAGAAAGAGAACAAAAGAGAAACAAAGAAAGAAAAATAAACAAGGCATTAAAGAAAAACTAAGAAAAATATAGTAGAACATAGCGAGAAAGAAGAAGGAAAGGAATTAGGAGAGTGATAGAAAAAGGACAGAATGAACGAGAGAGAGAGAGAGAGAGAGAGAGAGAGAGAGAGAGAGGGGTAAATAAGTAAAGTTGAAGTCGAAAGATAGATAAAAACGACATAAAAAAGAAGGAAATATAAAGAAAAAAAAAGGATAAATAAATAAGTAATCAAAGAAAGAATGAAAGAAAAAAAGAAAGAAAATATACAATGAAAGATAAATAGAAAAAGAAAAATAATGAAAGATTTTGAAAAATAATGAAAGATTTTGAAAGAAAGGAAAAAGGAGAAAATATAGAAATATTGAAAAGAAAAAAAAGATATAAATCAAAAAAAAAAAAAAAAAAGAAATAGGTTAAGAAAGAATGGCGTAAAGAAAGAGTGTAAAATAGAAACAGATAAAAAAGAGAGACTGAAAGAATTTTAGAAAGAGATGGAAATAAAGTGAAAGTTAAAAAAGAAAGAAAGAAAGAAAGAAAGAAAGATGAAAAAGAGAACAAGGGAAAGTTATGAATAAATAAATAAAAAGATAAATAGATAAATAAATTCAAAAGAAAGAAAGAAAGAAAGAAAGAAAGATGAATAAGAGAACAATGTAAAGTTATGAAAAAATAAATTCAAAAGAAAGAAAGAAAGAAAGAAAGGAAGAAAGAAAGTTGAAAAAGAGAACAAAGAAAGATATGAATAAATAGATAAATAGATGAATACAACAGAAAGAAAGAAAGAAAGAAAGAATTATGAAAAAAGAAAGAAAGAATGATGAATAAGAGAACAAGGTAAAGATATGAAAAAATAAATTCAAAAGAAAGAAAGAAAGAAAGAAAGAAAAAGAGTTATTGAAAGAGAGTAAGAAAGAAAAATAACCGTAGAGAGAGAAAAGGAATAAAAATTTGTATACAAGTTAAAAAGAAAGAAAACCAACATAAATAGACAGTGAGAGAAGGTGAGGAGAAAGAAGGCGGTAAGTATCGTGTGCTGATTGGTGAAGAGGATGCGTTGGAAAATAAGTAATAGCATAAAAGATAGAGTATGGAAGGAGATCGAAAAAATAGGTCGGAATAATGGAATAGCTTTGCTGTTAGAAAGAAATATACCAACAAGCTGGCTTAATGCGGGGTAAATTCTGAAAGACTAAAAAATATTTAGTGTTAGAGAAGATCAAGCTGGAGGCTAAAAACAAATAAAAGTTTAAAAAAAACAAACAAACATCAGGAAACTAAAATAAATCAAAATAAGAATTTATGCAAGAAACAACGAACTTAATTGAAAAATAAATTGAAATAGTAAACGCAAAAATAATACATTAGAATGGGATGAGAAAAATGAAATCATAAGAAAAAAAAATGCAATGTATTGTAGGAGAGCTAATAGTTAAAAAAAGAAGAAGATAGGATAAATAAAAGGAATGATTTAAAATATAAAAAAAAGTCAGTAAGAAACGTGAGGGGAAAGAAAAGCTTAAAACTAGAGAAAAGACTTGTTATTTATTCAGTTTTACTAAGTTTGGCACAAGGAAAGGCATTTAGCGTATTTGAGGACGTCCAAAAAGCATGGTTTACAAAGGTATTTCGGCGAACTCTTCACATTCCCTTCCTTCCAAGCTACTTACTGTTGATTTCGGGCACCTCGGGTAGTGTAATGGTTAGCAAGCTTGAGTAGCAAACCTGTAAAAGTGAGTTCGAGTCTCACTGGGTGCCCCATTCAATCGGCTCTGTGCCACATCGAAGCAAAGAGCTTCGTAAATTAGGGGCACCTCTGGTGGTGTAATGGTTAACAAGCTAGACTAGCAAAACTAACACGAGTGAGTTCGAGTCTCATTGGGTGCCCCATTCAATCGGCTCTGTGCCACATCGAAGCAAAGAGCTTCGTAAATTAGGGGCACCTCTGGTGGTGTAATGGTTAACAAGCTAGACTAGCAAACCTACACGAGTGAGTTCGAGTCTCATTGGGTGCCGCATTCAATCGGCTCTGTGCCACATCGAAGCAAAGAGCTTCGTAAATTAGGGGCACCTCTGGTGGTGTAATGGTTAACAAGCTAGACTAGCAAACCTACACGAGTGAGTTCGAGTCTCATTGGGTGCCCCATTCAATCGGCTCTGTGCCACATCGAAGCAAAGAGCTTCGTAAATTAGGGGCACCTCTGGTGGTGTAATGGTTAACAAGCTAGACTAGCAAACCTAGACGAGTGAGTTCGAGTCTCATTGGGTGCCGTATTCAATTGGCCTTGTGCTACATCGAAGCAAAGAGCTTTATAAATTACTACTAACTGTTGATTTCTGACATCATTACACAGCGTCTATTCATAATACCAGCGAATTTGACACAATGTAATAATCATATTTACCAACGCCTCCGCTCGGGCAGGATATGACACAAGGTCGATTTTTAAACGGAGTTTAATAGGTTTGAATTCAGAGTTTTCCTTCTCCTAGACTAGTTGCCTCACCAAGGCTGAAGAACCTAGTCTGTCCTACTATTCACCCATAGCTGGAGGGAGAATAATTGGATTCATACCTTTCCCAAGGATATTAGTGCTATGTGAAATGCATTCAGTATCGTCCAGGATTTGAACTCGTGTCGCCGTGTCCAATTCCTATGACGATAACCCACGGTCACCTCAAATGTAATAATGGCATGGAATTTTTTTTAATGAAAAATTAGCGTCTTATATATATATGCATTGATCAATCCCTCCAAACAAGCAGAATGTGACACAAGGAAAATGTTATTATTCGAAGTTTACCAGCTTTGAATTCATACATTACCTTATCCTTGACGGGTTGCCATACGAAATATAATAGTGTAGTCTACCTTGTATTTACCCATAGCTGGAGGGAAAATAGATGGATGCATACCTTTTCTAAGGTATTAGCATTAGGTGAAATTGCCTACAGGTGACTGTAGGATTCGAATTTGGTTCTCGGAGGCTATTTCTTTTGCGCTGTCAAATACAGTTTGTATTTACCCTAACCCTCCGCTACGGGTGTAATGTGGCACAAGGTCAGTTATCTGGTTTTGAATTCAAGGTTTTCCTTATCCTTGACTGTATGGAGCTTCATACTAATTTCTGTTGTCTGGTATCTGACTCGATTCTGGGTTATTATATTCTCACTCCACGTTATCTTGCTGTTTTAACAACTTGGATATGAAGGCTGTAAATGAATTATATGATAGTAAAAGATAAGAGACAGAGATATCTTTTATATTTTGACTTTATTCCTGGATTCAGTGGGTAGGGAAATTCTTCCTGAATACAAATGAAATGCTTGAATCTCCCAGGCAAGGTGTCAAAATGTGTGAGTCATTCTTGGGTATATATGTCCAAATTTGGTATTTAAAGTGTTAACAAAGTTTTAGACACTTTTGGGAGATAAGTCTAAATCCAGTGTTTTCTGTTGTAGTCATTAAGTCCGTTGTATGGTGTCTTTATTGTGATTCTGACTGGTTCATTTTTCGGTGGTTTTAGTCGTGGATCGTTGGTAAAAAAGGCAGCTGCTATTAGTGGAAAGGTTAACCAACGCGTTGTCTAAAGACGGACGCATGGTGCCTTCGACCACTAACTAGAAAGATTTAGGTGTTGTCACTCCGCCGGTCACTACTGAATGAGAACGATATTCTTTCTTTTGTCGGAATGGTTCCTTTTTATTGCGCATGCGTCGCTCCTCTTTTTTCAAAATTTAATTTAATTTTTTAAAATTTTTCTTATCCCTACAACTGCTAGCCTAGTCAAGTATAATAAAACTAGTCTATCCTCCAATTTATGTGTAACTATGGGCGGAGAAGAGATGGATATATGCCTTTTCCAAGGCCATTAGCGTGAAATAGAGCACAAATAGGTTCGTTCAAATGTTAAACCTTGGTCAACGATCCTATTCCCTACAATAAAGAGCACATCAAAAGGAATACCATGCATACATTTATCCAACCTTCTGACAATACAAGATCAAAATTTAAGCTTTTAAGTTTGAATCCAGTTTTCTTATCATGGTTTAAGAGCCCGCCTGCTCAACTATTCATCCATAGCTGGTTTGGTTTGGTTTGGTTTTATGGTATATCAGTCATTTAAGGTCATTTAATGCCAAATCCTTTATACACATATATTAAAAATATACGATTTCTAAATACATTTTGTAAATAACTTTTTTAAGCGAACCTGTGCTTATTTTTTTGCACAGTTAAAGGGTTTCTCTTATTTCTATCTAATCCGAACAACTATATTTAATATTACTTAATATTATATTTAATCCTTTTTTTTACTCACAGTTTATTGCTTTCATGTATTGTTATGTATTCCAAACAATTTAATTAAACATCAGTTTTTTATTTACAAACAGTTGATCGATGTAGGACTACTTCGAGCGAGTGTGGATCTGGAAGTGTGGCAATGAAGGGGTACTCTACAATCCCGAAAGCTCCAGCATTACTGGAGTCTCCACCATCAGATTGTTTAATGTCATAACCGGGACATTCGTTGGGGGTGGGGTCTTACACCTCTACAGAGAAGCAGTCTGCGTATTCTGCAGCCCCAGCTGACTGAGCCAATCCGTAGCTGGAGTATGTATACTTGGATGCATATATTTCCCAAAAGTATTACGGCTATATGAAATACAAACATGATTTGAACTTGTCTTTCATTGTCCATATCCTACAGCAATAAATGTTATATCTCTAGTACCTCCATGAATAGCATATATAATTCTCAGCTCTCGGTTATTCCTGTCTTAGTCAGGTAGAGAACTTTTCAGAACACTCCAGTAGAAATAGATATGCAGTAATCACATATTTATATAATGTTCGATCCATTTCATTGGTATTTTTATTTTTGACAATTTTTCAAAATTCGATGATTAATCTTGATTAACGAAACTACGAATTACTATTTCACACATTTGATTAATTATCGGTTATCACTTACAAATCAATAACTTATTTAAAGTATTCTACTTAATCTGTTTATTGGATATGAGTGGGCGAGCAATTTCCCCTCTTCATAAAATGAATAAATATTTGTGTCTTGCCATCTATACGCAGATGCTTGTCGTCGAAGTTTAGAATACTTACAAAGTCAATGTGCAGATTTTAAATGAATTCGTTTAAAGTATAAAATACGAACTGAATAAGACATTAACTCGTGTGTTGGAATGTTATGCCACAACATTATCTAGGATAGACCATTTGCTTTTGCGAGATCATCATCATAATCATATCGTGCCACTAGCACGGATATCCCTGACCCTCTCTCGCCAATTCTCCCTATCGTTCATCGCCTCTTGTAGGTCTTCAGGGCTACATCCCGTATTCTCACATAGCTGCTGTATGTATGTTCGAGCTGGTCGTCCTGCTTTTTCCCAGCCATGTGTGGGGGTCCATAGGAGTACATCACTTATGAGCTCGTCCCTGCTTCTCCAGCAGTGTCCTGCATGTCTGGTTCGTCTAACTTGGATAGTTTTCGTGATGGGAGGCAGGTGGCCGTATAATTGGTGCCTTGTGGGGTGTTGCCGCCAGGACTTGTTCAATATTGCTCGCAGCATTCTTGTGTAATTGCCGTCTAGCTTCTTCTCAAGCCGTTTTCTTAGCGTCCAAGTTGTGCATCCATTCAGCAGTATCGATACGACCACTGCCTGGAAGAAACTGCGTTTTATTTTATCGGTCAGGTCTGATTTCTATATGATCGATAGCTGTCCATGCCTTCGTTAGCCGCGTCCTGATGTCCTTTTCGGTTGATGAGACGCTTCCTAGGTAGTTGAGTTTGTTTACTAGTTTCAGAGTGGTTCTGTCTACTGTGGTGATGTTGCCTGTTTGATTATAGCACATATATTCCGTTTTGTGTGCATTGACATGGAAGCCAATGCCTGCAGCGGCTCGTTCCAAACTAAGCAGTAGTGTTTCGGCTTGGTTGGGTGTATTTGCCAGTATCGCTATGTAATCGGCGTAGTCGGCGTCGGTAATTGTTTTTGCGGGGTACCTTCTGCTTCTTTTCTTTGTCAGCTCGAAGCTGTTTTCTCTGATTTTGATAGATAGATAGATAGATAGATAGATTGCGATAACGCTATGTATCGGGAATCTATCATCTGCCAACAGTAAACAGGGGGAAGGAAAATAGTGAGAAAGGTGGGAAAACAGATGTTAAAGAAAGATATTGAGAGAAATACACCAAGAAACATACATATTCATTCATCAAAACCCTCTGCACAAGCAGGATGTGACATATGGTCAATTCTGAAGCAGACTTTACTCGGTTAGAATTCAGAGTTTTCCTTCTCCTTGACCAGTTGCCATACCAAATTTAAGGAGTTCATAATGCCATACAATATATCCATAGCTGGGTGGAGAAAAGTTGGATTCATACCTTTTCCAAACCTGTTAGTGTAAATTGAATTTCAAACAACCTCGTCGAGGTTTTTAACTTAGTTGGCCGTGTCCATTTCATGGTAACCATTACAACACAGGAACCACCAAATCGATATATATATATATATATATATATATATATATATATATATTATTCAAGCAAGTTTTGTTAAAGACGATGGAACATTGTTTTTTATTTTTAATCTAATTTTTTTTCAAACAAAACCCTGAAAACGTTCCAACCGACAACTTCAAAATAAAACGCTACAAATTATTAAAACAGTTAAAATTCAACAGTCAACTCAAAACTACACTACTCCTTATGACGACCAAAAATATGGTCGAAGGTACTTGGGCGGAAGATATGGGAAAATTCCTTTACCATCTAGATTCTGACACTACAAAAATAACTGGTAGTCTTGAAAATAAATTAAAAATAATAAACAAACTGTTTTCCATCGTCTTTAACAAAAGTTGCTTGGATAATAACTTACTGCCTAAATATACACTCCTATATATATATATATATATATATATATATATATATAATTTATTGATTTCTTTCATTTTAAATGCATGTCAAGTTTTCCAAAGGTAATTTATGCCCAAGTGTTAGGGAATCCGATTCATTATTGTGCATTTATATTTTAATTTTTGAATATTTGTTTCTCAATAGTTTTTTTTTTACTTTGTCATATAAAATACGAATAATTTTTATGCATATCCATCTGACGTACAGATGTGGCCCTAACAAGTACTATGACCCCGGACCAGGTAAACCGGGGATGAATTACAATGGAAGGACACGCTTCACTCTTCAAAAATGCACCCTTATCATCAGACACAGTTTAATTTTATACGCAGGTCAATCCTTTTTGGGATATCTTAACCCCACTGTGGGAGACATTACCAATGTATTCGATGTCCCACCAACAGACCGAAAAAAAGGAAGGATGGATCGTGAGTTGAAGAGATAAAACAATATATCAGTTGCCTTTTATCTGCTTATATGAATTGGTTGAAAGAAATGGGAGAAAATGAAAAAGAAAAGATAGATAGATAGATAGATAGAAAGAGAGACAGGGGAAAAGACAGCGAGAGTGAGAAAGAGATGAGTATAAAAAGGAAATGAAGAATGTTTTTTCGTTGGTTAGGTAAGATTATTTGGTTTAATGGCATATCAACCCTTGATGGTTGTTTAAAACCAAATTCTTTTTATACAAAAAGTCTAAAAGTCCAAAAACGAATATAATGACGCAATTGGAGATCAAAATCTCTTTGTACGATGTCACAGTCCAGAACTTTATCCATAACGTTACGAAGACTCGTTCTCTTTGAATTACATAAATGATGAATTATTGTAATTATATAGTGATGTCATCAAACGTCTGCCATCTTTTTTTAATTATCTCAGTAATTGGTTCGTTTGATCTTAATATCAAGCTATAATAATCTCTTTAGTACATCTAACATACGTATATGTGATCTGTGGAAGCACGTGTTGAAACAGTTATAGCCTAAGGAAATAGAACCAGCGAACCAAATTCAAATCCAAGACAAGGCTAATGCTCTTAGGAGAAGCATGAATTCACCTCTTCGCTTAATCCAAGAAAGCGTAAATAGTAGAGCAAGATGAGCTCTTTATTCTAGTTACATCAAATGATCTTGGAAAAGAAAAAAATCTGAATTCAAGCCAGCTTATCCCTTTGAATAAATTACCTTGTGTAATCTCCTGTCCCTTGTAAAGAGGTTTGGTAAATAGCAACCTATAAATTGCCAGAGCTGTAATTAAGACAGAGAATAGGCATAAGATATAATCCTATTTACCCAACCCCTCCACTCGGACAGGATATGACACAAGGTCAATTTTTAAGCGGAGTTTAACAGGTTTGAATTCAGAGTTTTCCTTCTCCTAGACTAGTTGCCTCACCCAGTCTGTCCAACTATTTCCCCATTGCTGGAGGGAGAATAATTGGATTCATATCTTTCCCAAGGGTATTAGTGATATGTGAAATGCAATCAGTCTCGTACAGGATTTGAACTCGTGTCGCCGTGTTCATTTCCTACGAGGATAACCATTACACCACGGCCACCTCAATCTCATAAGAAATAATACTCCCAACCTTTTTCTTACCAGAGTTAGGAATAAATCCGATGCAGTTTAATTTGGAAAAAAAAAGAAAAAAAAAAACTTGACGGATGTTCAAAGAAGAGAAAACTAGAAATATGAAACGTATATTCTTTTTTACTTAAGCATCCAGCTGTTTAACACATTTGGCAAACCGTTTTTTAACCTTTCCGAAGTAAATGAACGAAAATTTAAGAAAATAGACCTTTACATTTCAGCCTACAGTCATCGTAGCTAATCGCCGTTATTGGTAACCCTTTTTTCCGGCTGTGTGACTGACAACAAAGCGTAAATCACGAGAACTCTCACTGTAGATTCGAGAAACGATCTCACCTGAGTGTTGAGGATTTAAAAAAAAAAAAATTCAAACAGTTAGTAACTGATAGAGCGACAAGTAAGCACACTAGTTTCGAAGTTAAAGAAACATTCCTATTTAGGGTGGGTCAAAATTTAAAAAAAAAAGGATCTTTTACGAGAAAACTTCACGTCATCCAGTTTTTGAGACCAATCAAAAAGGAATATTGCAACATCGATAAAAATGTTAGTGATATTTTTTGTGACTACGAGTTTGACTTTTTCCTTTTCCTGATGTGAATTAGTCGTCATCTTTTCATCCTGTCCTTGTCTCCGACAACTTTCTTCGTGACCCCACAACGTTACATTACCACCACAGGATTTTCAAACTTCCTGAAAATCCCTTTTTTCATATTAGCAAATAACCGCTCAAAGTGATTTTCTTTTGTCTGCCAATGAATTGAAAATATTTTTTATTGAGTGAATTCTGTTAATATTGGAATAAATGGTAATCCGAATAAGACGCTTGATTGAAAACTTCCTCGCCAAGTTCTTCCGATGTTAGCCTGTCGTGATACGATCGGAAAGAATATTACACTCTACCTGTTAAGTAAATCAGTGCAGTTTTTGCTGATTACTACTGTGCAAAGATGAAGAATCATTATTAAAGAACGAAAAAAGGTAAAGTATCTTAACCAAAGAAAGACCAAAGATCTACCAAAGAACGAACAAATGTATTGTATATTCACCTAAGAACATGCAAAGCTAAAGCAAGTTTACTTAAAGACGATCAAATGTTAAGTATGTTTATCAAAGAATGAGCAAAAGTAAATTATTTTTACCAAAGAACAAAGATAAAATATATTTATCAAAGAATGAACAAAAGTAAAGCATCCTGAAGAAAGAAAGAACAAAGATGATATATCTTTACGTAAAAACAAAAGTAAAATATCAAATCACAAAAATGAAGTATATTTACCAAATTTCAAAAGTATGTTTATCTTTACATAAGATCGAAAATGCAAAGTATTTCATATAATTGAGTATCCTTATTTGCTATACACTGTATATATTTAGTTATATTTTATACAGTATCATTAATGAATCAAAAACTATATTACTTTTCAAAACTGATGGTAGTGTTCTTACTTGAGGGTTCTACTAAATATATATATACAGAGAGAGAGAGAGAGAGAGAGAGAGATAATTTGGTTCGGTTTGGTTTGGTTTGGTTTGGTTTTATGGCGTATCAACAACAATAAGTCACCTAATGCCAAATCCATATTTATACATATAAACAGTTCCATTTCAAACAATTCAGTTTAGAATAAGTACGCAATTTAAATATCAAAACTGCTGTATTTTAAATAATTCAGTTTAGCATAAATAGGGAGTTTAGTTCAATTTGACCCATAGATATGACCCTATCAGGTGCCACCTCTCTGGGCATGACTGGACATGGAAGCGATGGCAATAAAGGGGTACTCCGCATCCCCCAAAGCTCCAGCATCACCGGAACCTCACCATCAGATTATTTATTGTCATATACAGGACAAACGTTCGGGGGGGAGTCTTACCTTTCTGCAAAGATGCAGTCTGTGTATTCTACTGCCCCAACCGACTGGGCCATAAATAGAGAGAGAGAGAGGGAGGGGGAGAGAGAGAGAAAGTCATGCTGGACTGCAGCATCGTTGTAAGCGAGTTCGAACTCTAGTTGCGCCATCACATTCACTTTCGGTCTAATACTTAATACCTTCGGACTAATGGGAATGAACCACCTTATCACCCCCAGATATTGGCTAAATAGTACCATTACAGTTCTCTTGCAAGCACCCTAACATACTCTTCTCTCTCTCTCACTCTCTCTCTCTCTCTCTCTCTCTCTCTCTCCTAAACCAAATCGAGGGAGGTTTACTTTCTGCATCGATCGGTATGGTTAGTACTGTTGATTCTTTGTGCATCCCTAATGGGTAGGGGTTATGAAGGTCGATGATGGGGATGAACTGTAGTCAGTAAAATGGGATGGGAAAGACAAAACAATAAATAGTGAAGATACCCGACTATGTAGTTAAGAAATATGACAGAAAAAAGAAAAACCATACCGATAAAAATCAGCAATTTCACACATAGTAATTTCCATTGTTTCGTCACACAATAATAAAACAATGTCCAGTATTCTTTAATATATCTTCGCTTTTAGACAAATTATTGTCAAGACAAAAAAGAATGGAAATAAATTGATAAAAATAGATTTAATTAAATTGACAATGACGTCAGAATTTAAAATAGAATAATAATCTTCGTTTATTATATATCATACATATTTGGTCGTATTTTACACTACATACAAATTCCTCTGCAGAAAACCTAATCTCTGCATCATAGAATGGAGCAGGTAGCTTGAGGCACAGGTCTCTTCGTAAACTCAGATAAAACAAAGTTCTTGTGTTTTAATCAAGGTCGTGTCATATCCTCGTTAAATGTCCAGCCTCTAAAAGTAATGGACCAGTTCATATACATCGGTAGTATTAACATCGATTTCAAGACCATACACGTTCACCCTATATTCTTTCTATCTTCTGGTATATGAGGAGTGACAAACATTGCTATCTACTGGGTGGTTGTGTAGTATATATTGTAAATTACGGCGTACATGTCGATTTTTAAAGGGTGAAAAATCTCTACAAAAGTAGTGTCGACTTATACGGCAGGCCTAAAATCAAAACATTTTCCACAGAGTGGTTGGTTGGTTGGTTTTACGGCGTATCAGCACTTTTCGGATCATTTAACGCCGAATTAGATTTCAAACAAATCAGTTTAGTATAAGTATAGTTTTTATTTACAAACAGTTAAATGTCAAAACAGTTTTATTTCAAACAATTCAATTTAGCATGAGTACACAGTTTAGTGCTATTTGATTCATAGATAGGACCCTGTCCGGTGCTACCACTCCGGGACAGAGTGGACCTGGTAGAGATGGCAATGAAGAGGTACTGCGCATTCCCTTAAGGCCCAACATTATGGGAACCTCACTATCAGATTGTTTCGTGTCATATCCACGACACTCGTTGGGGAGGTCTTACCCTCTGCAGAGAAGCAGTCGGTGTATTCTACAGCCCCAGCCACCTGGGCAAACAGAGTGGTCAACCTGTGGAACAGTACTCATAACGATCGATATACACCATTTACAGTAACTGTAATAGGGTGTCAAAAACTTTTCCAACTTAAACATTTGTTTGGTGAACATTATATTACAAATCAACAAATATATTTATATAATGTAATAAAACTGCAATGCAAATTAAGTAATATATAAATGCTAACAACAGTTGAAGCACTGACTGTAAAAACTGTGTAACGTCATCTCCACAAGACGGCCAATCAGACTACTACGGTTTATCTGCACAATTTCCTGATAGTGCCGTAGATCTTTAATTCTTATATATATAAGAACTATGTGTAAGATTTGCACGTTTTATATATTCTGTCCGTAGCCTTCTATATTATTGGGAGTCAACCTACGCAACTGGTATAGATAACACAGACTTTTCAATCAGAAATCTTGAGGTCGATTTCTACGCCAGATTGACTTGTCTGCCACTATTCACGGTAAGCATTTTGGTTAATTCCTTGCTAAAAATCGATTAACAATTTTTTAAAATCGTTGTTCCGTTAGCCGAGAGCATATATGTAAAAAGTTTACGGAAAAATTTCCTCTGCTTTCACGGAGAATGACGATATATCCGACTGACGTAAAGTCATCTTGTTTTTGAACTCGATTTGAAGCATCTCATGGATCAAGCCACACTAAAGAGTTGTGATACAACGAAACAGTCAATCTGCGGATGGCAATATATATGTTCCCCGCCCCCGTGGGTTAAGTACTTAAGTGGGGAATTTGTTGATGGCTACGTACGCTGAAATGCAATAACTCTTCTCATAAATTGTTCACACCAGAAGTCGATAACATGTATGTAAAAAGGTATACATAAAAATTAAAGAAGAGTTGGGATACAACGAAATAATATATATATATATATATATATATATATATACCAACCCATCCGCTCGAGCAGGATATGACACAAGGTCAGTTTTTAAGCAGAGGTTAACAGGTTTGAATTCAGAGTTTTCCTTCTGGACTAGTTGCCTAACCAAGGCTGAAGTACCCAGTCTGCCCTGCTATCTACCCATAGCTGGAGGGAGGATAATTGGACTCATATCTTTCCCAAGGGTATTAGTGCAATATATATATATATATATATATATATACATATATATATATATGTATATATATATATATACATATATATATATATATAATGACTCATGGATATGTACAATCTGTAAATTCTTATAGAAATGTTCAATTTCTTCCAGACAACATATAGGGATATACAGCTGTTAAAAATAACCGGCTATTGGCATAATGGCTCCCTCATGGTCCAGGAGACCGGGGTTTAATTTCAGGGCGAGTCATACCAAAGACTCTAAATTGATACGTGATGCTTCCTTGCTTAACACTTCGCATTATACGGTAATGATCAGAGGGTAAGAGGAGTTATCAATAAAAAGGAGTAGCGTTCTACCTTACACCTTGGTTTAGTGTAATATAATTGCCGAGGGATTTCGTTTTATATATCTTGCCTTTCGCTTTAGTTAGGCTGAGAACTTTTCGCTTAGCGCATGGGTTAGTTAGGTGCAACATTAACGCAGGTGTTCATGTCAAAATAAAAATCCCAGATTGGAATTGGGACCAGGGTATTTGGGTGACGTCACGCACCGGAAGCGTGGGCTGAGATTTGAGAAAAAGCAGTTATTTGAGTTCCCGCCTCGGAAGAAGAAAGTTGACTTTCGGGGCTCATCGAGGTAGACTAGTAGTTTGCGGCGGGAGCCGCACGTGGTGGTGGTGGTGGGCGGCACATGGAAAAGTCAGCATAGAAAGATTGTGTCTCTCTCTCCTCATGTTAAAAAACCTTTAACTTAAATGTAATAAAAGTTTCGTACCTGAACCAGTTTCGTGAGTTTCGTGTTTTTAGATTCCCTATTTCTATTTCACACATCCGTTTATTATGGGTATGTTACTGTAGTAGCTATTGAAAAGAAAGCCTTTGGGTCGCCCTCGAGAACGGTCACATCGGTGTTGTTGATATTGAAGAGGGAGCCTCTGGGACGCCTTCGAGAACGGTTGGACAACTTACTTATGTGCTCATACAATTATCATTAAAAATCATAAATAATTAATAAAGATAAAAAAAGTCTACTACCAGAATCCTAAGGCAAATCTTAAGGAATCATATATATATATATATATATATATATAGTTTAATTTGGTTTCTTTTGTTTGAAGTCATATGAAACATCGAGGATTATTTAATATTATATCCATCCTTGTAGAAGAACAGTATTGGTAATATTAACCTGTATCTGTGGGTAATAAAGTGGTTCAAGCCATTTCCAATGGTATTTATCGGGAAGTCAACAAATATATATATATATATATATATATATATGATACTTAAGTGTATAATATTCCACTAGAAATAATAAAAATCTGATATCTTTGGTTTAGGAGAAAATGTTTTCCTTATTTCTCTCTCTCTCTCTCTCTCTCTCTCTTTATATATATATATATATATATATATATATAAGAAAAACATTTTCTCCTGAACCAAAGATATCAGATTTTAATTATTTCTCGCGGAATATTATACACAAACAGATCATATATATATATATATATATATATATATATATATATATATATATATATATATATATATAGTTATATAATTATATTTTAAACTTTTTTCAAAATTATATGTACACTGATATAATCATATTATAGACTATATAAAATATATATACATAAACCAACAAAATTATATTATGCATTCATTTATTACCAAATCATATATCATTGAAACAATGTAATAAAAATATGAATTTGTACCAGGCAAAGAAAAAGTACAACCTCTGAATATATTCGTTTAATGTTTGGTTGAAATTTTTTTCATATAATTTTATCAATGTCTATAAGAAAATTATATTTTTATAAAAACAGAAATGTGCGGGTGTATATATTTATCAGTGAAAGCGTGTATCGACTGTTTGCATTCTGTCGTTTAACATGCTATTGTTTTGATGCGTCCGTTGGTTTTGACTCCTGCCACTGTGTATAATTGTTTTGGATTCTCTGTTGCAATCTTCACTGAACACATATATATATATTCCAGCCTTCTCAACTAATCGTATTTCATTTCAGTTTTTTTTTCTCTTCTTTGTTTATATGACTTTCCTGGCTGTGTTCCATAATATAAGCTTTTCGGGAAATAATGGCAGATTTTACATTCAAATATATTATAAAACTGTCCACTGTTTCCCAAATGCTGTCCATAAAAGGTAACTTTTTCTAAAGATTAAAATTTAATAAGGGAGGTAACTAATGCAGATTATAGAGTAATTTATCCGGAAAAACCTTGAAAATTTGTCGTCGTTTTATATTATTCTATACGTAGCAAGTTTTCCGTGTAACTTTAATGTGGTTTGATTTCTTAGTTTTTTGGTATATGAAAGTTCGAGGGTTACTTAACGTCAAAGCCATCTTTTTAGAAAAACACTAGAGGAACAATTTTAACGGTTAGAGTGTTTGCCAATGGCCCGGGAGACCTGTGTTCAATCCCAGGTCGAGTCATACCAAAGACTCAAAAAATGGTACTTGATGTCTCCTTGCTTAACACTCAGCATTATAAGGTACGGATAAAGGGTAAAGTTGAGCAATCCAGGGAATCCTTGGTGTAGTAGCTACTGAAAAGGGGGCCTTCAGGCCACCCTCAACTACAGTCGCCAACTTTACTTTTACTTATATATATTTGGATGTATTTTACTGTACATTCAAATACAAATGGTCCAGCCAGATCTAGCAAGTTTTCTGTGTAGCTTTAGTGTGGTTTGATTTCTTAGTTTTTTGGTATATGAAAGTTCGAGGGTTACTTAACGTCAAAGCCATCTTTTTAGGAAAACACTAGAGGAACAATTTGACCTATAGATTGGTGATTAGGAGTTTCATAACTTTCCTCAATAATATTAGTCCAAAAATGAATGTTATAACGTGACTAAAGATCGAATTCGCTAATTACGATGTCACAGTCCGATATGTTAACCGCTACGCCACGAGCATTTCCCTGATCTTCTAACTTTGGGTAAATCAATATTTATGCATTCGGCTCCATTTGATTTCTAGAGTGTCTAGCTGATTTTGTGTCGAGAAAATAAATGAATAAAGTTTAAAATAAAACAAATAATAAATGAATTAGATTAGAAAATAAAACAAACAAGAACATTTTAGTTTGGCATAAAATATTCCACTTTCATAGAAAACTTACTTTTTGGTGCTAATAGAAAACATCATTCGGGCCTCGCCAACGCACTGAGTGGATATGCGTTTTGCAGCCTCCCGAAATGAGCAGTTCAAGACTCTATAACTTTTACCACAATAATTTCACAAGAGAAGCCTATAATTTAAGAAGCATAACATTTTCTGAATAATCTGAAGTAAGTAAGACGTATTTAATATTGAAATTTTCACCACTTCAATTGTAGAGCTCTTTCTGGCAATTAAGGTCTAGACACTCGATATCAATCTAAACTAAACTTTCCGAAAGTAGCTGAAATCTCAAAAAAGTTACTTGCCAAATGAAAACATTAATCTTTATACTGATATAAAAATGTAAAGATATTTCATAAGAATATGACAGCCGTTGGTCTAATGGGGGGGGTGTTCACCAATGATCCGGGAGACCGGGGTGAACACGGCGACACGAGTTCAAATCCTCGACAAGACTGATTGCATTTCATATAGCACGAATACTCTTGGGAAAGGTCTGAATCCAATTATTCTCCCTGCAGCTATGGGTAAATAGTAGGGCAGACTAGTTCTTCAGCCTTGGTGAGGCAACTAGTCTAGGAGAAGGAAAACTCTGAATTCAAACCTGTTAAACTTCGCTTAAAAAATTGACCTTGTGTCAACCTGTCCGAGCGGAGGGGTTGGTAAATATGAATACCCTTAGAAAAGATATTAAATCTCTTCTTACGTCAGGTATGAGTTAAATATTTTCTACAAGGATGTTTTTTGCTTTTAGTAACCCACAAAGATTGATGTGGCATTAAAGAAAGAAAACAAACCAAAGTTAAGTTGTATCTATAATTGTATTTTATAGTATAATGAATGAATCACAAAAATATTTCTCTTCGATAACTATCTTCACTTGAATCTTCAAGTATTACTAATGAATCACACAGTCTTTGATAATTATCTTAATTATATATCGTCTATATTTAATTGTATATCGTAGGGTTTATTAATTAATAACAAACTATATTACGGTCTTTTCGTGGAATAGTGGCTAAACCAAATTATTTTACTCTTCAATAATTATCTTCATTTATTATATACCATATATATATTTACTTTTTTTACGGTGTTATTTGCGAATCACAAACTATATTAGAGCCTATTCCTGGCATAATGGATAAACCAAAATATATTATTCTTCAATAATAATCTTCATGAATGCATCAACCTGATGCTATCAAAACGCATGGAGAAAAGGCTTGATGGGAACTACATAAGCATGCTTGATGCCGTTTTGAACAAATCCCAGAAGCAACACACTACAAAACAGTTGTATGGCCACTTACCTCCCATCTCACTAACAAGACATAGTGAGTACTGCTGGAGAGACGAGGGCGACTTCATTAGCAATGTTCACTTATAGATACCAACACAAAGACGTGCAAAAACAGGCTTACTAGCAAGTATTTTTTTTCTTTGTTTTAAGGCATATCAACACTGGTAGGTTATTTAATGCCTAAAGCCATTCTCCCAGAAGAACAGCACTATTTAACTGGGAGGATAAGAGGGTTCATACATTTCCCAAGGGTATTTGCCCGAAAGTGAACGTAATAGCGCGACTGGAGTACGAACTCACTTACTACGATTCCGAAGTCCATCGCTTTACTAGCAAGTATCTACTCATATAATCTTTATGCAGCGAGTGGATGCTTCTGGATGACCAGCCAGATGCGATAAATTATTGGGTCAGTTGATGAGAAAGAGAGTCAAGGAAATCCATGCTGCCGCGTGACTTGGAGATGATATTTAATTGTATTTTATATTATAAGTAATGAATTACAAACTATAATAATCTTCAGTTGTATTGCATAATATTACTAAAAGATCAAAAACTTAATTACTCTTGAAAAATAATCTTAGGAAAATTGTAAAGTATTACTATAACCGGCTCATTGGCTGAGTGGGTAGAGTGTTCGCACATGGTCCGGGAGACCCGGGTTCAATCACAGGTCGCGTCATACCAGATACTTTAAAAATGGTGCTTGATACCTCCTTGCTTAACACTCAGCAATATAACGTACGTATCAAGAGTAAAGTGGAGCAATTCAGGGAAAAGATTAGAGCCCTTCCCTACACCTCGGTGAAGAAGCTATTGAGAAGGGAGCCTTCTGGTCGCCAACTTTACTTACTTTTTTCATACAGCAGAAGGAGTAGTGCCCTCCTTTTCATGTCAGTGTAGTAGCTAATGAAAAGGGAGCTTTCGAGTCGCCCTCAATAACGGTCGCCAATTTTACATTTACTTACTTTACCAATGAGCTACAAACTATATGATTCCGGCATATCTTATAGTAATGAATGATAAAACGGATTTTCAAATTATTTTCAAATTAACATTTTTTTAAAAGCTCTTTCTCACCCAGAGACCAACGTCCGTATCCATAACGACTGATATCAATAAAATGTATGATCATTATTTAAAAAAATAATCTCGTTGTGTCTGATGAAGCGGAACGTGTTATTTTTGAATATATTGTTAATTTGACAAGATGGCTCTGTTCTTTTGTTTTCCATATTTCTTAACTATTCAGACAAGAGATTCAAGAGAAATTAAGTTGTTTTTTATGCTTATATGTTGTTTACTGAACAGCTAACATGACTTGTATCACTGGAACAATGACAATTCTCATTACTTGATACTTTGACAAATTTCCTTAAAAAATACGGAAATTTTAAATCTTCACTATGGACAAAACTTGAAAATCTGGATATTTTGGAGCCAAGAAGATTAAATATTCTCCAAATACGAAAATAAATAAACATTATTTCAATATTTCTTTGGTGGTTGTTTTCGTATTATTTCCCTCCTTGTGAGTTTTTCACAAAATATTTAACTTTCACTGAAGTCTGAGTGAAAGAAAATATTGGAGCTGATTTTAACAGTGTTGTGCTCTTGATAGTTTTGATTCTTTCTCTGATGTCTCGTTCTCTCAGTGCTTTTTGGGGCCTTTGTTGAACTATTCTAAGTGCATTCACTGAAATTGGTATCGTCGGCATCTTTATGATCCTCAGCTTTTTCAGATCTCTACCAAGATACAAGTTTTGGGGATATCTTTTCTTTTTTTTTGTTTTCATTGCTTCCATCCTCGACCCAATTCTTATGAATATTCTGCTTCATTATTACAATTATTTTACTCCTTGTAGGTTTTTTACACAGCGTTGGCTGGTGGTCTTTCACTGGAGTCTGGGTCACGGTAAGTCTTCTCGGGTCAACTGTTCCTTTCTCAATATTCTGACTGATTTCAACAATGCTGCGTTTGGATGGGCTCGATTAGTCATCCCACTTTTCCAGCCCTCTTTCCGAGCCTTTGGTGATCGTTCCAGGTGCGCTAATGGAATCACCGTCAGCTTCATGTTCCCCAGCTTTCTTAACACATCACTCAATAATTTCCGCGCGCTACAAATAAAAAATCCATATAATTTTTTTAAAAAGTACAAACCTTCAAACGGTATGTGTCAAAATGTGTGCCCAATCGGATTATTAGTTTACAAATTACAGTTATATAACTTGTTTTGGCCGATCGTAAATTGAATTTGTGTGAGATAGCAGAAGAGTTGAAGATATCAGTGTATTCACCATTTTGCATGAACATTTGTCAATCAGAAAGCTGTGTTCAAAGAGGGGGCTGCGTTTGCTCACTGTCGATCAAAAACAACAACGCATCGACGATTCAGAGCGTTGTTTGCAACTGTTCCAACGCAAGAAAAAGGAGTTTTTGCGTAAATGTGTGTCAATAAATGAAGCATGGATCCACCACTTCATTCCGGAGTCAAATCGGCGGTCAGCTGAGTGGACAGCAGCAGGCGAAAACCGTCCAAAGCGACCAAAGACACAAACATCAGCAGGCAACGTTTGGTTTCTGCATTTTGGGCTGCGGAAAGTATTTTGTTCATCGACTACCTAAAGAAACGAAGACCCATCAATAATGAATATCATATAACATTATTGTTTGAATGAAGAAATCGCCAAAAAACGGCCACAAATAAAGAAGAAAAATATGCTCTTTCACCAAGACAATGCACTGTGTCACAAGTCGATCTCAACGATGGAAAAACTACATGAAAAGCATTTCAAATTGCTTCCGCTCCAACCCTGTTCTCCAGACCTGGCCCCCAGTGACAACTCTAGAATTTTCTAAGAAAAGAGATTTGGCTCCAATGAAAAATTGATATCGGAAACTGAGGCGTATTCTAAGGCCGAAGACAAATCGTTCTACAAAAAGCATCTAATTGTTAGAGAAGCGATGGAATCACCTTTGAAGGAGACTATGTAGATCAATAAAGTCAACTTTTGCCTAAAAGTTGTTTTATTAGTTAGGCCGAGGACTAATTTAGTGATGTGTTATTTCGCAAGCTAGATCCAACTACTTGTCTCTTTTTTCGCTGTCTTTGATTTTCATTCTGTAGTCCGGTGGGAACGCAAAATCCAGAATACGAGAAATTCTTTTTCTTTAAATTATCACAAGGCCATGTCTTCTGACCGGCATTAAGTAATCTCTTTTTATCTCAAAATCAGGAGCCTCACCATTGGATAGTTTTATGCCATATCCAGGATACTCGTTGCAGATGGGGGAGGTCTTACCCATGTGCAGAAATTCAGTCGATGTATTCTACAGCCACAGCTGACTTGGCTGGATAAAATAGGAGATTATATAATAATGTAAACATTATGGAATATGGGTCTGTGAAAAATGGAAAAAACACCAACCAGAATTAATAACACAAGCCAAAAAAGTTGCCATTCTCTTAGACTATGCTATACAAACTGATAGAAAAATAAGGAGCAATAGACCAGATATAGCTATTAAGGACAATAAAAGAAAAAAACATTGCCAGCTAATTTATATGGCTGTGTCGACTGGTAAATAACATATTTGTCAAAGAATATAATAGAATAAGTCTATACAGAGCATGGAAATATAAACTGGAAAAATCTAACGTCTAAAACTATCACCATGCTAGTAATATTAAGATCACTGGATATGGTAAAGAAAGAGACAGATAAACACAATTATAAATTACCTGGCTGCCTCAGCCAATATGAAATACATAAAAAAAGCTCTTTGAAAAACTTCTCATATCTTTCAAAGAGTTCTAACTCTGTGAGTAAAAGATATTTCTTAAAAGAGGCAACAAAAATATATAAACTGAAAACTAATATATATATATATATGTTAACTAAATACATAATAATGATAAAATAATAATAATAATAATAATGATAATAATAATACGGCCAGATTACTGAGAAGAGTCCTGGAGACTTGAGGAGACATGCTGTCACTCAAACTTCAGTAAAAGACCATCGGCTAGCGCTCGTGGGAAAAGAGTGAAATAATAATAATAATAATAATAATAATAATAATAATAATAATAATAATAATAATAATAATAATGATGATAATAATAATAAAAGCAGAGTTACTCTATATAGATCAACACATCTTAAATGAAAGCAAGAACAGACGGAAAAATCTAGCTATGGCTTGGATAGACTAGAAAAAGGCATATGATATGGTTCCACAAAGCTGGATAATAAACTGTCTCAAAATGTACAAAATATCACACGAAATCATAAACTTCATCGAAAAAACCATGAAAAACTGGAGAGTTGAATTAACAGCAGGAGGGAAAAGTTTGCTGAAACAAAGATTCAAAGAGGGATTTTCCCAGGAGATGCACTGTCACCCCTACTATTCATAATTGCCATGATGCCACTAAACCACAAACTCAGAAAATGCACGGCCGGATACAAACTTAGTACCAAGAAAAGATCAACCACCTAATGTACATGGATGACATCAAACTATTTGCAAAAAATGAAAAAGAAATGAAAACTCTAATACACACAGTTTGAATATACAGTTAAGACATAGGAATGGAATTTGTCATTGGAAAATGCGCCCTGCTCGTCATGAAAAGTGACAAACATCTAACTGGCGGATTAGAACTACCAAATCAAGACAAGATAAGAACGCTCGCAGAAAACGAGACCTACAAATACTTAGGAATCTGGGAGGTTGACACCATTTAACAAGTTGAAATGAAAAACAAAATTCGAAAAGAATATCTCAGGAGAACTAGAAAACTACTCGAGACAAAACTCTCTAACAGAAACCTTATCAAAGGAATAGATACTTGGGCTGTACCCCTCGTTAGATACAAGAGACCCTTTCTCAAGTGGACCAGAGAGGAACTGAGACAAATGGACCAAAGAACTAGAAAACTAATGACCATGCACAAGGCATTACATCCCAGAGACGAAGTTGATAGACTATATGTACCAAGTAAAGAGGGAGGACGAGGACTTGCCAGCATCGAAGATTGCGTTACACATCCATATAACGACTCGAAAACTACATAGAAAAATACGAACGAGGACTGTTTACGGCCATCAGAAACATTACTGACAACACGATAGATAACAGAATGACAAAACCTAGGAAACAAAAATGGGAAGGAAAACAACTCCATTGGCGTTTTAAACAACTAATTAACAATATCTCACACGACAAAACCTGGATATGGCTAAGAAAAGGAAACTTTAAGAGAGAAACAGAATCTCTCCTAATGGCAGCACAAAACAGTGCCATAAGAACCAATCATATCAAGGCAAGGATAGATAAGACGCAACAAAATAGCAAATGAAGGATATGCGGTGATAGAGATGAAACCATCAATCACAAATAAGCGAATGCAGCAA
This sequence comes from Sepioteuthis lessoniana, assembly GCA_963585895.1. NCBI lineage: Eukaryota > Metazoa > Mollusca > Cephalopoda > Myopsida > Loliginidae > Sepioteuthis > Sepioteuthis lessoniana. The sequence goes on along the minus strand of OY757928.1, from coordinate 49,731,090 downwards.
ATTGGCACAGAAGGAGTACAAGGCTAGACACGACTGGGTCGGCAAGATGATCGACTGGGAAATGAGCAAGAAATTTAAATTTGACCATGCCAACAAATGGTATATGCACAACCCAGCACCTGTCCTAGAGGATGACACACACAAACTCCTATGGGACTTTGACATACAAACGGATCACCTAATCTTGGCCACAAGACCAGATCTTATAATAATCAACAAAGAAAAAACTGACCACAGAATAAAACTGAAACAAAGTGAAAAGAGAGATAAGTACCTCGACCTTGCTAGAGAATATAAAAACTATGGAACATGCAGGTGAAAATTATACCAATTGTGATTGGCACGGTAACAAAAGGGTTATAAAAGGGCCTGGAAGATTTGGAAGTTGGCGGCCGAGTGGAGACCATCCAAACAACAGCATTATTGAAAACGGCCAGAATCCTGAGACGAGTCCTGGAGACTTGAGGAGACTTGCTGTCACTAAATCTCCAGTGAAAGACCATCAGCTTACGCTGATGTGAAAACCTCTAATGAGTCAATAATAATAATAATAATAATAATCCGTCAAAGAAAATGAGGCGCATAAAATTCTTTCGGATTTTGAAATAAAAACTGATAACCTATTCTTGACCAGAAGACAAGACTAAGTGATAATCAATAAAAATTACAGAACGTGGTATATAATGGATTTTGCTGTTCCACAAAGTGAAAAATAAAAGAAAGCAAAAAAAAAAAAAAAAAGAAGAAAGAAAGACATATGTTTAGACCTTGCCAGAGACCGAAGAAAGCTATGGAACATGTGACGGTGATACAGTTGTAATTGATGAGCTTGGAAAGGTCTCTGAAAGCTTGGTAAGAGAGCTGAAAGAGTTGAAAATCGGACTACGAATCGGGACTATCCAGACTACAAAATTGTTGAGATCGGCTAGAATACTCAGAAGAGTCCTGAAGACCCAAGATGTTTTGCTGTCACTCAGACTCCAGTAAAATACCACCAGCTAAGGCTTGTAACAAGAAATCACAAGGACTTGAATAATAATGATAATAATAATAATAATAATAATAATAATAATAATAATAATAATAATAATAAGCGAATACAGCAAATTAGCACAGAAAGAGTATAAGACTAGACACGACTGGGTGGGCAAGGTGATCCACTGGGAGATGTGTAACAAATCTAAAGTTGACAATACGAATGAATGGTATATACACAACCCAGTACCTGTCCTAGAGAATGACACACACAAACTCCTCTGGGACTTTGACATGCAAACGGATCATCTAATCTTGGCCAGAAGATGAAACCTTATATTAATCAACAACAAAATATGAAGAGGAGATCCAAAATTGTCGACTTTTCGATAAAATTGAAAGAAAGGGAAAAAAAGGATAAGTACCTCGACTTTGCTTGAGAATTGAAAAACTTCGGGAGAAAAAGGTGTCCATTATGCCAATCGTGCTTGGTGTTTTCGGTACAGTTACTAAAATATTATTAAAGGCACTGGAGGACTTGGAAGTTGGAGGACGAGTGGAAACCATCCAAACTACAGCATTATTGAAAACGGCCAGGATACAGAGAAGAGTCCTGGAGACTTGAGGAGACTTGCTGTCACTCAAACTCCAGTGAAAGACCATAATAATAATAATAAAGACCATAATGATAAAATACAATAATAATAATAATAATAATAATAATAAAGAGAACCTGTCAGCTAATGTACTTAGCTGTCCTGGCTGAATACAGACTGAAAACAACGAAAGCAAAAAAAGAAACAAATATTTCGATCTTGCCAGAGAACTAAAAAAAAGCTATGGAACATGAACATGACGGTGATACCAATTGTGATTCGTGCACTTGGAACGATCCCCAAAGGCTTAAGTAAAAGAACTTGAGGAGTTGAAAATCGGCGGACGAGAGAGAGAGGTCGGCCAGGATAGTGAGAAGAGACCTGGGGACTTCAAGAGACTTGCTGTCATTAGACCTCAAGTGAGAGACCATCAGCTAACGCTTGTGTCAAAAACTCGCAAGGGATAATATTACAAAATTAAACTCAACTAAGTAAATTTGTTAGTAAATGACAAAAATAATGTATCAAGTCTAGTTTAATAACTGCGTAGTATATATTAGACCGCCCTTCCTATCATGCTTCCCTAAATTAGATCCTTGATCCTATCATTCTCCAGAAGAGAATGAAATGGTTCTCCAATCAGATCCAAGTTTGAAATCAGAAAGGCTATGTGCTGATTCTTGGTAAAAATGTCGAAGACCTATCTATGCTGAAAGTACAGATATTCCATTTTTATTCAAGCCGGAAGTGCTGATTCATAAGCAAGTTACCCTGTTATTTTGAGAGTAACTATATATATATGTATATTGAGAGAGAGAGAGAGAGAGAGAGAGAGAGAGAGAGAGAGAGAGAGAGAGAAAGAGAGAGAGAGAGGAAAAGACAAAGACTGGTTAAATAAAAAGACATACTTATCAAACATATCTATGATTTTATCGTTTCCTTACCGGCAACAAGCAGTTTTCGTAATATTTAGCTGTTAGTGCATAAAGAAGTCACATATCGAGGCTGAACAATAATAGATGCCAAAAGAAATTGTAATAATTGAAATAGGAAACACGTTTAAGCGAAAAATTTGCCCTTAGATATGATCGATGGTCAGACAAGAGGTTGTTCAGCGAACTAGTATTAAATGACTATTTGCGTCTTACCACTCCTTTTAGAATTTACCGTCTGCGAAACGACTGAGAAAGAAGACGGAAAACGCCAAGCAACTATTTTTCTATACTCGGTGCAATATGGAAAGAGATATACAAGACTTTTTCAGCATGGCTCTTTTCCAAAATTGATTCTGGTACCTTGGCATTAATAATAGGCCTCACTGAATGTAGTATCTTTCGTCTATATAAGAGTAATGGGGCGTTGCTCTTCTTTTTTTTTAAGATTGATCCTTATTGTTCTGATGAGTTTCTTTGAGACTCACAGCGTAGAGTGATAGCACTTTGTTTGAAATAACCCCAAACACACAGAAAGTAAACATTAAAAGACATTAGCAGTTTTTAGATAATCCAATAGATCCTAATGTGTACTACTGAGCTACATATTCATCGAACAACCATAAAAACAGCAAAAAAAAAAAAAAAAAATAATAATAATAATATGGATGAGATCTCATAACAATGTGCTGAAAAAATATATATACGAAGTATATTATTGACAAGTGTGATAAAGGATAATGTTTTAAGGAGAATATGAACCATAAACGAAACTTGCTGACAGAATAATACAGCACGAATTTAAGTCTAAAAAAAGACCAGGGTATACGTCTCAATATAGATATATATACTCATAGCTTTGCTTTCTTTCTATTAAATTAGTTTACGTACAGGTTATAAGATGGCCATTATTAACAAGAAAGGCCGTTGATTCACTTTTACAAAAGTTCAAGATTATAATTTTTTATGTTTCAAGGAGAATATGAACCATAAACGAAACTTGCTGACAGAATAGTACAGCACGAATTTAAGTCTCAAAAAAAAGGGGGAAAAGTCTCAATATAAGTTTATATACTCACAGCTCTGCTTTCTTTTCCCAATTAAATTAGTTTACATACGGGTTATAAGATGGCCATTATTAACAAGAAAGGCTGTTGATTCACTTTTTAAAAAGTTCAAGATTATAATTTGTATTCAAAGATGCCAAGATTGCTGATCTTACCCATATTTCATACGGGTTGTAAGATAGACATTATTGAAAATGGAGGGAGCAGGGTTATTTTTATTTATGTATTGGCCTAGTGGTAGAGTGTTCGCTAATGGGCCGGGAGACTGAGGTTCAATCCCAGGTCGCGTCATACCAAAGACTCAAAAAATGGTATTTGCCACCTCCTTGCTTAACACTCAGCATTATAAGGTACGCTTCAAGGGTAAAATGGGGCAATCCAGGGAATGAAGTAGCGCCCTCCCCTACACATCGATGTAGTAGCTATTGAAAAGGGAGATTTCAGGTAGCCCTCGACTACGGTCGCCGATAACTTTTTAATGTAGTCAAAATAGGTATTCTAATTCATATTACATGCAGGTTATCGTGGAGCAGAAGCTGTTGTTGAATAACAAATCTTTAATTGTACCGTTAGTTTCAACAGAAATTGCCAAGAGAATATTAAACCCAGTAATCGTCCTGTGAAGAAGAAACCAAATGGTGGTTAACGCCTTCAAGAACCTATTGGAAATTACTTTTGAAACTAACGTTACATTTGAAGATCGGTTATCCACTAATGGCTTCTTCTCCACATCTAGTGATTAACGAGTTCAAGAACCTATTAGCAATATCGCTTGAAACTAACGTTACATTTGAAGATCGGTTATCCAACAATGGCTTCTGCTCCACATATAGTGATTAACGAGTTCAAGAACCTATTGGCAATATCGCTTGAAACTAACGTTACATTTGAAGAGACAGGTTATTGGAAGGTAATTGTAAAATATGTAGGTCGTTGCTTCGTTTTTATTAAAGTTTAAGTAAATTATTCGTATTTAAAAGAATCAATCTAACAAATTTACAATTCATATTTATTTGGAATTGTAAGAGGGTCATTGGTCATTGTTAAAAATAAAGGACATAGTGTACTTTTTATTTAAGTTGAGGAAAATTATTCACATTTAAATGACTCAAACTAACATTATTTCCCCTGTTACCAAACAAAATTACCGTTTGAGTGTTTCTGCCTTTCAGATTTTGCGTTGAAAAGTTTGTCACACATTGTTTGGAACAGGATGTTTTGGCAACCACAGTTTAGTTTGATTGTTTGGGTTTTATGGCATATCAAACTTTTATAGTCATTTAATGCCAAATCCATTTTATGCAAATAAACAGTTCTATTTCAAGCAATTCAGGTTAGCATAAGTAAATAGTTTAATTGCAAAAAAAAAATTCTATTTTAAGCTATTCAGTTTATTCAAACAGTTCTATTTCAAACATTTCAGTTTAGCATAAGTGTAGTTTTTGTTTACTCACGGTTAAATGTCAAAACAGTTCTATTTGAAACAATTCAGTTCAGCGTAAGTACAGTTTCAATGTAAAACAGTTCTATTTTAAACAATTCAATTTATCATGGGTACGTAGTATAAATGTCAAAACGGTTCTATTTCAAGCAACTCAGTTTAGCATAAGTACACAGTTTAGTTCTATTTGACCCATAGGAGCTACCACTTCGGGCCAAACGGAACCTGGGAACACTGGCAATGAATGGGTACTCCCCAAACTCGAGCATTACTGGAACCTCACCATCAAATTTTTTAGTGTCATATCCAGGTCAAACATTGTGGGAAAGGGTTCTTATCCCTCTGTGGAGATGCAGTTGGTGTTTTCTACAACCCCAGTTGACTCGGTAACCACAGTTTAGAACTAAGAATATCAAAAGAACAACATAGATTATTCATTAAAAAACTAATTCATAGATTTTACCTCAAGGCTAACCGTAATATCTATGCTTCTTTTTTTAAAGAAGAAAAACTAGATTTTTTGAAAGTCATTTATAATATAATGTTAATAATACGGTTAAATCTGGGATTAAATATTATATTTTTACGATAGTATTAAATCTGGAATTAGTGATTTTTTTAATGATTAAATCTAGAATTATTTATTACATTTGCATAAAACGGTTAAATCATTCATTAATTATCTTATTTTAATGATATTTTTAAATCTGTAATTACTATATTTTAATGATATGATTAAATCTGGAATTGATTACTTTCTTTTAATAACATGGTTAAATCTTCAATTATTATATTTTACTAATAGGGTTAAATCTGTGATTATTATTTTATTTTAATAATATTTTAAAATTTGTAATTATTTTATTTTAATAATAGGGTTAAATCTGGAATTCATTATTTACTTTTAATAATACGTTGTTTTGGTTGGTTTTCTTTTCTTAATGGGATAGTTGATATCCCATTTCGTGGGGTATTTAATTCCAAAGGCATCTTTGTAGAAGAACACAAGCGGTATTATTAAACCCACTGCTGGTGGGAGGGCGATTGGTCTTCCTTCATTTTTCAAACAGTATTAGTCCGAAAGTAAACCTAATAGCGTGACTGAAGTTCAAGTATGTTTACTTCGAGGCCACAAAATAGGATTAAATCATGAATTAAATATGCTTTTTTAATAATAGGCTTTTATCTGGAAAACTAAAATGTCTTCTTACGAAGCGAAAATTCTGGTATTTTTAGGATAAAACTTCTTTTTTTTTCTAAATTAGAAGCTGAAATATTTGGCACCAAAACTTCCTTTGCAAAACATGCGGAACCTACAATTCCAGATTCCATTCAACTCAAGAATTGATCATAATATTACTTTAAAAAACCCCTTGATGTTCATCAGAATAAGATATTTTTGCTGTCAGTTGATGTTCATCAGATTAACTACTTTTGAAGTCTTGTGATATTTATAAGACATTATCCGTTAACAAACACGTGTTTGATTGCTACCCTTGATATTTTCCTTAAAAAAAAACAACCTGATTTTGTTGACAAAATTTTCAACAAGGACCGAGACTGAAGTCTATTTCCAAAACAGAAATGAAGCATGAATGGAAGGTTTTTCAAAATAATCCCCATGGTATTCAACGCACTTATTCCAGCAACTTTTTCCCTCGTCGAAGCACCTCTGAAACTTCTCTTTTGATATGATGCAAAAAATAAATCGACGTATTTCTTCAGAATTCTTCCACTTTATCAAATCTAACACTTGAAAGAAAAAAACATGATGAACTTTGCTAAGTCTAAGGAGTATGAAAGGTTTTTACCATTACGATTCTGTATTTCGAGAAAAAAATCTTCCATACGGACTTCATGTTATTTTCAAATTAGATCTGATTCGTCTAGAAATCATCAATTTATTAAATAAATTTTCACGTTGTGCATTTACCGAATCATTAAAAGTTAATTTTATTTTTTAGAATAAAAAGCATTTTTTTTCTAAAAGCTCGTGTTTATGTGTCTATCAAGAGGATATTTAAGAAACGGTTTGCAGTTCTTTCAGACATTTTAGAAATGTCGATTAAAAGATTCATCATAGATTTTAACGAAAATATAATCGGAAAAAATCTGGAAACGAATTTTTCTTTCGTATCAATTAATTTCAAATAATTAATCTTGCTGAAAGACATTCAATTTGAATAGGTTTTTCTTTTTATGAGCAATTTAAAAACAATAACAACAACAGCAACAACAAAAAAAAAAACCTGCCAATAACCAAACAAACATGAAAACCAAAAAATAAGCAAACGTTCAGAATTATCATCTAATCTACATTTTAATGGCTCTAAATACGATATAAAAGTGTAGCGAACATCCTTACACACGTATGCATTCGTAATTCTTACTTCCACCAAATACATATATATATGTATATGCGTATGGCATTCTTGAAAAACTGTATTGATTTAGTTAATTATTACTTCAATAAGCCAATATTCAAGCTTCATAGATTACAAGTCGAAAAATCTATAGTAATCTGTTCTTTATCAAATGTCGAATAAACTAGCACAAGAATTGCACTGAACAAAGGTTATTGATAAAAATTACATTTCTTTTCAATGATTAAGAACTATGAAAAGTATTTTCCTTTATTACAGAGGTTGTCTCCAAATCTTATTTCCTGAACATATTTTGTCATTACCACTATTTTCACTCTATGCGAGATTTTCACACTGCATTGAATTGGTGGTTTTTCCCTGAAACCTGAGTGACTGTAGGTCTCGTCAAACCTCTAGGATTCTTTTAAGCATTCTTGTTAATTTTGTCACTGCTATAGTTTAGATGGTCTCGACTCTTCTTTTGATCTTCAGATCTCCTAGCGTAATTCCCGGGCCATTGAAGACCGTTCCAAGAGCATCAACTATGCAGTCACGTTCAAGTTTCCTGGCTTTTCTGCCAAATTCTTGGATTTGGTAAGATCCAAGTATTTAGCTACATTTTTTTTTTCATTTTTCACCCTGAAGTAACAAAATCCCCAAGTTGACAAGTTTTCTTTTTCTTATTAATAAACAATAGGTCTGATCTACTGGAAAGGATTGTGTGTCCAATTTGTATCTGAAAGCCTCGGAGCATTTTAGGTGTCTCATTATCGAGGACATATTCTGGCTTGTGCATATACAATTGACAAGCATGCTCAAACTTCAATCTCTTGTGCAATTCTCCGTGGGCACCTTTCCTATTCAGTCATGTAGATTGTTATTATTATTATTTTCATTTTTATTATATTGTTATGTCAGAAGGTGTTTATTATTATTATTATTATTATTATTATTATTTACTCATTAAGAGTTTTTAACATCAGTTTTAGCTGATGGTCTTTCACTGAAGTTTGAGTATAATTGTCACCTTCATGTTCCATAGTTTTTTTTTTATGATTGGTTCTTATGGCGTTGTTTTGTACTGCTATTAAGATAGATTCTGTTTCTCTCTTAAAGTTTCCTTTTCCAAGCCACGTCCAGGTTTTCTAGTGTGAGATGATGTTTTTTAGTCGTTTAAAACTCCCGTAGAGTTGTTTTTCTTCCCATTTTTGTTTCCTAGTTATTGTCATTCTGTTTTCCATTGTGTTGTTAGTATCGTTTCTGATGGCTATTTTACACTTATAAAAGTTTTTCACACCTACCTTAGTTGATGCTTTTTTCTGGAGTGACAGGAAGTCTCATCAAGTCTCCAGGACTCTTCTCAGTATCCTGGCCAATCTTAGTAATGCTTTAGTCTCGATGGTGTCTACTTGTCATCTGATGTCTAAATCTTCCTGTGCTTTTACCACTCATTTGGGTATCGTTCTAAGTGCACCAACTACAATTAGTATCCCCTGCATGTTCCATAGTTTCTCCTGCTCTCTAGCAATGTCAAGGTATTTCTCTCTTTTTTCACCTTATTTTCATTTTAATCTGTCGTATGCCGAGACGACAAAATCCACTATATGGCAGGTTCTCTTTCTTTTGCTGACAATCCATAGGTCTTGTGGTCAGGTCGAGGTGAGGTAATCCGCTTGTATCTCAAAATATTATTATTATTATTATTATTATTATTATCTTTGCGAGTATTTCACATCCCATTGAACAGGTAGTTTTTCACGGTCGTCTGAGGGACACCAAATCTCCAAAGCTCTCTAGGACTCTTTTACGTATTCTATCCGGTTTTTAATATCCTTGTCTGTGTACTCTCGATTCTTCCCCTGACTTCCAAATATTCCATTCAACTTTCCAATAATTAGGGACCGCTCCAAGTGCACCAAATACAGTTGGTATCACTATCCCCTTCATGTTCCATAGCTTTTTCAGCTCTTGTGTATTATTTCTCAGTGGTTCACCGGAGCAGTAAAATCCACTCTTTGACAAATTCTTTTCTTCTTGTTAACTAACTCTTGGTTTGGTCAACAAGACGGCATTGGGTGATCTGTTTTTTTTAATCAAAGTCACGTCTCAATGTCTTTGAGAGTTTTGGGGTTTTGCATATATTATTTGTAAGCAAATTCAAGTTTTAGTCTCTGGTACAATTCCCAATGGATCACCTCATTGTTTTGACTAGTTTTTCACATCAATGATAAGTAGTAGTCTTAGTACACTGACGAGAGTATTAATGGGTAATTTTATTTTTAAATGAGTTAGAACTAATTGGTTTTCCTACGAGTATCACTATTGTTTCTCAACAGGCAAATGGTTTCAATTATTGCAATCAAATTCTATTCAATATTAATTGTTTGCACCAAGTGAAGTGGTTACAAGTATTGCTATTTAAGACTATTTATTTTATTCAATTCTATTCTATTCAAAACTAACCATTTGCCCGCAGTTAAATGGTTGCAAGTATAGCTATGTATCATTAACAATTCAGTTAAACACTCATGGTCAAACAGTTAAATGGTCAAACAGTTCTATTCCTAACAATTCAAATTTAACATGCCATTTGTTTTCCCACTGTTTATATGTCAAATAGTTCAATTTGACCCATAGATAGGACCCTATCAGTTGCTACCACAATCAGTGTGAACCTGGGAGCGATGGCAATGAAGGGGTACTCCGCATTCCCCAAATCTCCTACATTACTGGAGCCTTTTCATTGTTTTGTGTCATATCCATTATTTTTTATGTATACTAGCTCATCTCACCAGTACTGTTTATGACAGTCTCAAATATTTTCCTGATTTCCATTTACCCGAATCAATTTTCCGGGTTCTTTGGGATTATTTCATGTCTTTGGGATTGTTCTATGTATCCAGCTATAAATGTAAAGTTGGTGACTGTAGTCGACGGCGAACCGAAGGCTACATTTTCAATAGCTACTATACCGAGGGCACTACTCCTTCCCTTGGATTGCTCCACTTTATCCTTGATACGTACCTTATATTGCTGAGTGTTAATCAAGGAAGTATCAAGTACCATTTTTTAAGTCTTTGGTATGACTCGACCTGGGATTGAACCCAGGTCTCCCGGCCCATTGGCAAACACTCTACCCACTAGGCCAAGCTTCCTTTTCCCTTATTTTTCCACTCTCTGGCCAAGTATTTTTCCAGATTTTTTATTTCCTTTAGGAACGTCGATTTCCATTTACTGACAATTTCTTTTGTTTTTGTTAAATAAAACTTGATCCGATCCTTTTTTTTTAATCGGATGATTCTTTTTTATCTCAAATAGTTTTGTGCGTCACGTTATCAAAGAAAGATTCTGGTCTGCTTGCCTAAAACATTAGTCAGTAGAGTCGAAGTTTAATCACTTGCACAGTTCTCAATTTATCAACTTCCATACCCAATCATGCATGCTCATGCATTCCTTCTCTATGATTTTGTTTCATTTGCTTATCATGTGGTCAACTGCTTCATCTCTTTCATTGACTCCACACTTTACACTTGCTACTCTCCACGGTGTTATCTATTCTAAAATATACACAATTTTCTGGATTGCCATTAGAAGGAATTCAGTTTCTCTCTTTGAGTTCTTTGTGAACAATTATACTCAGTTCATCTTCAACTCAATTTTCTAAGTCCGAATATCAATAGTTCATTACTTGAAACCATTATCTGTCTGCAAATAAGCTCCGGTTCATTTAAAGATAATGTTATCTACAAACTATTCACTTACAAATCACACACACACACACACACACACACACACATACATATATATATATATATATATATATATATATATATATATATATATATATAAGTAAAGTTGGCGATCGTTGTCGAGGGCGACCCGAAGGCTCTCTTTTCGTTAACAACTATACTGGTAAGTAGGGGAGGGCATTACTTCTTTCTCTGGATTGCTCCACTTTACCCTTGATTCGTACTTTATAATGCTGAGTATAAGGCAAGGCTTGGCCCAGTGGTTAGAGTGTTCGCCAATGGCCCGGGAGACCTGGGTTCAATCCCAGGTCGAGTCATACCAAAGACTTTAAAAATGGAACTTGATACCACCTTGCTTAACACTCAGCATTATAAGGTACGGTTCAAGGGTAAAGTGGAGCAATCCTGGGAATGGAGTAGCACCCTCCCCTACACCTTGGTGTAGTAGCTATCGAAAAGGGAGCCTTCGGGTCACCCCCGAGTATGACATCAAGTACCATTTTAAGTCTTTAGTATGACTCGACCGGGCCATTGGTAAACACTCTACCCACATATATACATGTGTGTGTGTCTGTGTGTGTGTATAAGCAGGGTTTATATGGCATGAAACTCTACCAAACCAAACCATTCGATTTCATTGTCCATGTATTGTTTTAAATTTTATAATCCTGTAACAGTTTATTCTATTGAAACAGATATTAAACAATAAGAAAAAAAGGATAGAGAGATGAATAGTGGAAATAAAATTATTAGCTCGACCTTGGCGAAGAGACATCTGCCACAATCCAGAAGACATTGACATGTTTTGGTGATTGTTGCAGGTGTCACCTCAACAATTCAAAAGAAGTTAGATAAGGGAGTAGGCCAAGTGAACAGCAAACCTATCAGAAAGAGAATTAGATAAAATTTCTTGGAATTGTTTTTATTGATTCGAAAAGTATTCAGCTCTAATATGGAGTTGGATTGTCGGAGATTCATAAATCGATAGAATTTATAGAATATAAGAAACAATAAATAAACAGAGTATGTTGATGTCGTAAGCTAAGATACGTTTGTTATAAAAAGAGAGATATGTTAGGAAAAGGTGGAGGCGCCCTAATATACAGGCTGAGGTCATGAGAAAAAAAGTTCCCTGAAGCATAATGATGGATATAGGAAATTAAGTTTGATATATATATAGAGAGAGAGAGTGAGAGAGAGAGAGAGAGAGAGAGAGAGAGAGAGAGAGTTAGAGAAAGAAAGTGTGTGTGAGGGGGTTGTCTTATTTGTTTTAAGGCACATTTCCTCCTTCGGATATTAAAAAAAAAATGATTCAGTCGGAAATATCTGATTATAATTTTCAATGTTTCGCGGCAAGTTTTACTGTTATATTTATTCGTCAATAATCATTTGTCTGCACATAGTTATATGATATTTAGTATTCCTATCTAATACAAATAACTTGCATACAGTTGCATGGTTTCAGGTGTTCCTATTTTACACAAGCATTTGATACACAATTATAGGTTTCAAGAAGCTATTTCTATTTTATAATAATCAATTACTTGCGCACAGTTATATGATTTCAAGTGTTAGTATTTTATTCAGCACATTTCCAAAGGGGTAGTCCTCGTGATTAAAGCGATGAACTACGAAATCGTAGTACACGAGTTCGAATTCCAGTCACACTATAATATTCACTTTCAGACAAATACACTTGGGAAAGGCATGAACCCCTTATCCTGCCAGCTATGAGTTAAATATTACTACTAATGTTCTTCTAGAAGGATGGTTTTGGCATTAAATAACCTACAAAGGTTGATATATCATTAAATAAAGAAACCAAACATTTTCAAAACAGTTTTATTTGACTCATTGATGGAAACCTAACAAGAATTAAGAATCCGGATTAGATCGATGGGGTGTCCTTGTATAGTGGTTAATGGAATTATGGAATCGTTGTAAGCGAGTTCGAACTTCAATCGAACCATTACTTTCAAATTCGGACAAATACACTTTGGAAAGTTATGAACCACTTATCCTTCCAACTATTGGTTAAATAGTACCACTGCTTTTTTTCTTGAAGGATGGTTTTGGCATTAAATAATCTACACACGTTGATATGCCATTAAACGAAAAAAGAACCTTGAAGTTATGGCTCTCCCAAGAGATCTAGTGGGTTTTATGGCAAATCAACCTTTGTAGGTTATTTAACTCCTATTTTATGTAAATAATCTTTCATTTAAAACAATTCAGTTTAGCATAAGTACACAGTTTAATTGTCAAAAACATTTATTTCAAACTATTCAAGAAGTTATATGTAACAATTCAGTTAAGTGTAAATACGATTTTAATGTCGAAAAACAGTTCTATTTCAAATAATTCAGTTAAGCATAAGCACGCAGTTTAAATGTAAGTACGGTTTAATTGTCAAAAACGTTTCTATTTCAAGCAATTCAGTTTACTCAAACAATTCATTTTAGCATAGGAATGCTGTTAGTTCTATTTAACACATAGATAGGGCCCTATCAGGTGCTACCACTCCGGGCCAGAGTGGACCTGGGAGCGATGGCAATAAAGAGGTACTCCGTATTCTCCAAAGCTCCAGCGTTGCTGGAACCTCATCATCAGATTGTTTCGTGTCATATCAGGACACTCGTTGGGGGAGGGGGGTCCTTACCCCTCTGCAGAGAAGCAGTCGGTGTATTCTACAGCCCCAGCCGACTGGGCAAAAAGAGATCTAGGATTGGATCACTTCCACCAGATACAGTTAAGCATAATAACATTTGAATGGCGGTCTTACCCCTCTCTGGAAGATACTATCAGTGAATTCGAAAAGACTTTTAGATCGATCGATAGATAGATAGGTCGATAGATAGATAGATAGATAGATAGATAGATAGGTAGGATTAAAACCTATTGAGTAGTTAGTAATTTATATTAAAGAGTATTTTTGTCATGTCACTTTTACTACATGCAACACTTCTTAATATATAGAAAATAAAAATATATTGAAATAGATTTACAGATTGCTGTTTGAGGTAACTACAATGTACGACTTCAAGAACTTATTGATCTATGTTCGTAGATGTTTGATAGAAATGTAAAAGAATAATTCTAATAAAGAAAGAGAGAAAAGAAAAGTAGTGAAACTAAAATAAAAGAGTAAAAAGCGAAGGTTGCAAGACTAAGGAAAGGGAATATATATATATATATATATATATATATATATATATATATATATATATATATATATATATATATATATATATATATACATATATATATATATATAAACAGAAAAGAATAGAATTATCAAAAAGTTTCGTTTTTTTAAATACTGAACTGCAAAGTATTCTGAAGAAATAAAAACATTAAGAAACATTCTGAAAAAGATTTAGAATAAAATAAACATGGGTGATCATAATCGTCTAATAGGAGCTGTTTCATATGTTTGCTTTTATGGCATATCAATAGTTTTTGGTAATTTAATACCAAATCCTGCACTTATATATAAATTATATATATATATATATAAGCAGGGTTTGGCATTATATATATATATATATATATATATATATATATATATATATATATATATAACATTGTAACATTGTTGGTTGTCACTAATTCACTTTGTGGTTTTGTGGCGAACTAAGTGGGATTTGTGTGTATGTGTGTGTATACAAGTGCTATATAACCAAGTATATATATATATATATATATATATATATATATATATGCGCGCGTGCGCGTATGTGTGTGTTTCAGTGTTTGTGTAAACGAATTGGTACCATTTAAACAAGCCAGGTCTCATTTGTTTGCGCACAGTTAAATGATTTCAAGAATTGCTATCCAACTCTAATTATTCTATTCAGCATTATACATTCTCGCCCAATCAGTTGGGACTGTAGAATGCACTGACTGCATCTCTGCAGATGTGTAAGACCTACCCCCTCAACGAATGTCTTGGATATAGCACTAAGCATTTGATGGTGAGGCTTCACTAATGATGGAGCTTTGGGAAATGCGAAATACCTCTTAATTGCCATCCCTCCCAGGTCCTTTCTGGCCTGGAGTGGTAACACTTGACGTGGTCCCATGCACGAGTCGAGTAGAACTAAAGTGTAATTACCCTAAACTGAACTGTTTGAAATTAACTGTTTTTGCGTTTAACTGTACATTTAAACGGCGTACTTATCGGAAATTGAATTGTTTAGAATAGAACTGTTTGGACATTTAACATAAAAAACTATACTTATACTGAATTGTTTGAAACTTTTATGAAAATGATTTAATTCGGCATTAAATGACCAGAAAAGGGTTGATACGCCGTAAAACAAAACAACCAACCAACCAAGCATTACGCACTTGTTTGCCGCCAGGTAACGGGTTTCATGTATTTCAATGAACCATTAACAATTGAGTTTAATATTAGTTATTTGTTACCACACACTTAAATGAGTTCAAGTTTTGCTATCTAGCACTAATCATCATCATCATCATCATGTCGCGCCGTCTGCGCGGATATCCCTGACCGTCTCTCGCCATTTCTCCCTATCACTCATCGCCTCCGGCAGGTCTTCAGGATTACAACCCGTGTCCTCACATAGCTGCTGTATGTAAGTTCGTGCTGGTCGTCCCACACTTGCACATCCATGAGTGGGGGTCCACAGGAGTACATCGCTTATGAGCTCGTCCTTGCTTCTCCAGCAGTGTCCCGCGTGTCTGGTTCGTCGAACTTGTATAGTTTTTGTGATGGGGGGCAAGTGTCCGTATAGTTGGAGTCTCGTGGGGTGTTGTCGCCAGGACTTGTTTAATACTGCTCTCAACATTCTTGTGTAATTTCCGTCCAGCCTCCTCTCCAGCCGCTTCGTAAGCGTCCATGTGGTGCATCCATATAGCAGTATCGACACAACCGCTGCCTGGAAGAAACTGCGTTTCATTTTATCTGTTAGGTCCGACTTCCATATGATCGAGAGCCTATCGATAGCTGTCCATGCCTTCGTCAGTCGTGTGTCGATGTCCTTCTCGGTTGATGAGACGCTGCTTCCTAGGTAGGTGAATTTGTCGACTAGTTTCAGAGAGGCTCCGTCTAGTGTGGCAATGTTGCCTGTTTGGTTGTAACACATATATTCGGTTTTGTTTGCATTGACATGTAGGCCAATGCCAGCTGCAGCTCGTTCCAGACTATGTAGTAGTGTCTCTGCTTGATTAGGCGTATTCGCTAGTAACGCCAAGTCATCAGCGTAGTCGGCGTCCGTGATTGTTTTTGCGGGGTACCTTTTGCTTCTTCTCTTAGTCAGCTCAAAGCCATTTTCTCTGATTTTGTCGATCGAAGTCCTAAGCACATAGTCTAGACAGATGATAAAGAGGTACGGGGCTAGTGTGTCTCCTTGTAGTACTCCTGCAACAATGTCGAAGTATTCCGTGTCTCCATCTGGTGAACGTACTTTTACTTTGGTGTTTCTGTAGAGAATCATTATCGCTGCTACGGTTTCTTTTGGTAGGCCGTAAGCTAGTAGGATTTGCTCCATCTTCCCTCTGTGTATGGAATCGAAGGCCTTGGTAAAGTCGACAAATAGTAATGTCGCCTGTAAGTTTTTTGCCCGAACGCCTTCCAGGATTCTACGGATGGTCAGTATTTGTGAGGTTGTGGATCTATTTCTCCGGAAGCCATTTTGGTTTTTCCTAAGGATGTTTTCCATTTTGGGTTCTATGCGGTTTCGTAGTAGGGCATTGTAGATTTTGGCTGCTATGGATGTAAGTGTTATCCCTCGGTAGTTCTTGGCTAGTCCGAGGTCGCCTTTTTTAGGGAATGGAAGGATGCATCCCTTCGTCCATCGTTCTATCCTATTTTGACTATAGACTGCGTTGCATTGCCGGAGCAGTATATCGTCGAATTGTCTCGTCTTCCACACTTCTGGGGGGCTCTCGTCTAGCCCCGCCGCTTTCCTATTTTTAATTCTTCTGATAACCATGTCGAGTTCTTCTTTGGTGAAAGGACCTAGTTTTACGTCTAATTGCTTACTAATAATTCTGGTGATCGGTTCATCCGTTATTTCCGGTGGGTTTCCTAGTAGATTTTTGAAATGCTGTTCCCACAGTTTTATTCTTTCTTGTTGGCTTGCAGCTTTCAATTTTGCTTTGGCTGTGCTCTTTCTTCCACTTACTTCGTTTATTGTTTGCCAGGCTATCCTGGATTGCCTATCTTCCACCGAGTCTCTAATCTTATCTATCTGATTTTGTACGTATTCTGCCTGTTCTTTTAGGTATATTCCTGTTAATTGATGTTGCGCCTTTTCTAGTTCTCGTGCATTTGTATTTGTTGGGTTCTGTTGATAGTTTTTGGAGGCAGTCTTCACAAGTGCACGTTTTTCTCTAGCCGCTAGCGTTTCCCAAGGGACTCTATATTTAGTTCTAGGTTTTGTTGGAATACACTTTTCTGCCGCCTCCAGGTGCGCTTCTACAAAATTTTCATATTCGTCATTTGGGGTGCCTATTTCTACCTTCTCTTGTAGTGCTTCGAATCTGTTTCTTAATTCTAATGCATATTTGTCTCTAATATCTCTGTTGTTGAGTAGGGCCCAGTCATAGTGCTTGGTCGTGGCTTTACGTGTGGCGTTTTTTCTTAAGCTTAGTCGTACTTTGGCCGTAACTATTCGATGATCGGAGGACACACCCTCGAAGGAGGAGTATGCCTCGCAATTCATCGCACTGTTTCTCCATTTCCTGTTTATAAGGACGTAGTCTATCTGTGCTTTACTCTTATTTGCGTATGTGTAGGTCCATAATTTCCCCTCCCTTTTTTGAAAGTTTGTATTGAGGCAGGTTAATCTATTTTCTATCATGAAATCTATTAAATGCTGTCCATTCCTGTTAGACGTGTAGTGTAGGCTGTATTTGTTGTGTCTGTTTTTCCCGATTTGTGCATTCATATCTCCGCCAATGACTAGCAGGTTGTGTTTCGGAATGCTACGTACTAGGGAGGATAGATCTTCGTAGAAGGTGGCTATTTCGTTTTCTTCGCTAACATTGGTAGGGCTGTAGCAGGAGATAATTGTTGCTTTGGGGTTGCCATTAAACGTTGCGGCCATCATCCTAGGTTGTATTCTCTCAATGCTGTTCAGTGTTTTTAACGCTCTCGGTCCTAGAAGTATTCCCACCCCTCCTACCGATGCATTGACAGAGTTTTTCCATGCCGACACAGTCACCAGCATCCATCCATTTCCAGTTTCGTGATACTTGATATCTTCGGTGTGCGTGTATCGGTGCTCTCGTATGCAAATTATATCTATCTTATGTTCTACGGCTGATGCAGTTAGCTCTGCTAGTTGACCTATTCTATTTAGGGTTCTCACGTTAAATGTCGCTATCTGTATTGTTTGTTTGCATTTTAGTAGTTTATGTTTGTGTTTGAGCTCTGTAGCTGATTTTTCGAACACCGAGGCCAGGGCTCCAACCTCAGCAGGACGCGCCCCTTTTTTACCCGCGCGAAGAGCGATGCGGTTTATGGATCTGGTTTGAGTACTAGTCATGGTTATCTTTCGATGGCTGTTTTTGTTCTCATCTATAGAAGCCACTCTTATAGATGAGCAGCAGTAGTTCCCCGATCGAACTGGCAATCTTGAGCGTTAAGCCGCAAGACTCACACGTACAGCATGCTGCTTTCCATGTGTACGCGGTAGTAATAAAATAAAAAAAAAAAAAAAAGAAAAAAAATTCTTTTTTTTATCTTAAGTTTTAACTTAGTTAAAGTCCAGGACTGCTGGATGTTAAAATTCAAAGAAATTTTGTGGTATATTTCATGGTTATCTAGTGGTGGACAGAGAGAGAGAGAGAGAGACACAGAGAGAGAGAGAGAAAGAAAGAGAGAGGAGGAGTCAACTCTTTTATGGCTTTCGTCTTTAGCACGTGTTAGACTACATTTGAGGTGTTTTGGATTTTTTTTTTCTTTTTCCTTTCTTTTCAGGGGGGGGCAATTTTGGGGGTTTTCGTTAGCAAATTTAGAAGTTCGCCTTCCAAAAGTAAAGTTTTCCTGAAAATTAAATCGCATAAGTCTTCATTCTTCATTTAAACAACACAATAATACAGCTGAGATTTAAGACATTACTATTTTAAATCAAATGTGCATTTTTAAATGAATAGTTTAGTAGAATAAATTTACTGACCTCTGTGAAAAAACTTCTGGAAACGGAATCACTTCCAAACGTATGCATCTGTATTTAACATCCGCCTTGACAGCTGGGACGGTAGAATATGCCGCCTGTACCTCAGCAGAGGGGTAAGAGCCTCCAACTGGGCCACCTGTTGGCTGTGGATGATGACCCATGATGCTTAAGAATGGGATCCGGATGGTTGAGCATTACTTGGTTCGAGTGGTCAAGTCCCTTGCAACACATCTCTTTGGCCTTTACTGCCCTAGCACCTATATGCTTTATCCCGAACATATTTTTCAATCTGACACTTGCAGCAAATTCCTAACTTTTATCATTAAAGTTTTGAAAGGCGGTAGGTGAGGGTCAATTGCGTTTAGAGAATAGAAATTTGACCACTGTTGAAAACCTGAATTTGGTAAGGGCTCGAAAACCTACTCGCAGCTGAAGAATAGAGGCGGTGTATCCCGTCCCAACCAAAGCGAATGGATGTCCCTCTTGGTACATTTCCAACACAAGTTGGACCCCGTTATAGGTGGCGAAGCACCTGGCTATCGAAAAATAAACATCACATGGCGTCTTTTAGCAAAAAAATCAAAACAAATCAAAAACAAAACGAAAAATATCCGAATCAAACTCGGAGAATGAAGCCACATATTTCTTCCGATTCATTGTTATCGAATCTTTCGAGGAGGACTGCGAATCTTTTCTCACAGAAAAACTATTATCGATTTGAGCTACTCGAAGAAACAGAAAGAACAAAGGATGAAAACTTGCTTGTCGAGATGGACACCCGGAAAAAGACAGAAACCACCCTAAAAAGGAAACTTTTCCACACTACCAAATGTAGAGTATATACACACGAAAGATTAAACATATCAAAGTATATACAGAGTATATACGCACGAAAGTCTAAACACAACAGAAACAGGGAGTTGGCCTTGGCTAAAGCAGAGGAGATGACAGCAGCGCTGGGAGAACCGAGTGTGACAAACATCAGAAAAATCTCAATTAGAAAAGGCGAAAAACAAATCCACACCATCCCAACATTTAATTAGCCTCATACTCCCCAAGAGGTGAAGATATGCTATTGTCTCGAGAGGGTTGAAAAGTATGCCCCAACCCCCATGAAGTACTTCAAAGGCTAAAAATATGGACATCACATGGAAGCTTGGAGAGGACGATTGACATGTGCTAACTGCGGTGAAAAGGAAGCTTGCTTTAAAGAAATAAGCTGTCCACACTGCCGACAAAACCATATGGCTTTCTCAAGATCTTGCGAAATCTATAAAAAAGAAAAGGACATACTTGAAGTAAAACGCAAAAAGAATGTGTTCTTCCTGGAAGTAAGGAAAATAGTAGGGTAAAACAAGAGGGAAATCATTTACGCCATTGCTACCCGAAAGACGGAGACAATTAATCAAGAAAACAAATATAGAGTTCTGGATGAGAAACTGATCAACTTGGAACTGAATGATTGGCCAAAATTTCAGGAGCACCTGAAACAACTACACACGGTTGAATTCCAAGAAACACAAGTTTAACAGCAAGTTAAAAATAAAGAGAAATCCAATGAGGTAGTCAAAGCAAAAACTCACTTTGGATCTGCCACTCATACACGAACCACCCCTCCTAAAAGTGAAAAATCTCAAACGAAACAACTCTTACGTATGTCTCCAATCCATCCACCAAAAACCGTTAAAGACAGACTAAAAAGCGTGTCTTCCAAAATGTTGGAACAACTTAATCAAAGGCCACAGGCTCCCATTAGACAAGCTGGATAAATAGAGATGAACACCAACTTGAACAATAAAAGACCAGGAATCGCATTCAGACCGTCCTCAACAAAATTCCATACATTCCCCTCAACACCAACTTGAAAAATGAAAGACAAGGAAGCATATTCAAACTGCCCTCAACAAATTCCATACTGTCCCCTCAACAACAAGAACAAAGTAACCTACAAGAATTAATAAACAGTACAATGCTTAGGAATCGACAAAATCCTAACAAAGATCCAATTAAAAGAATGGAGAGTAACACAGACCGCATAGTTGCCAAACTTACGCTAGAAGATATAATAAAAAACTAACAATACTTGAGACCATTTAACTACACAAACAGATAAGATCAGCCTCTTTTTGTAAAATGTTAATCTCTTACATATCATGCATATCTATTCAAATGCGTGCAAATAAATGACTGATGTTAAATTGTTTGTTACATAGCAATACTTGAAACCATTTAACTAAATAGAAACGATAGCGATACTAGTATGCAAACGAATTAGTTTAAATTCATTTAAAATGAAATTACCTGCAAACTAATCCTTTACATATCAGGTATATCCATTCGAATGTTTGCAAATTAATGACTTATGTTAAATTGTTTCAGTTACATAGCATTTAATTGTGTGCAAATGTTGTATATTGACCTTCGACCCGGTCAAACATGCCATTCAAAAGATGGCGGAACTGACACATCCCGATGGCCTGTTATGGGAAGAAATCACATAGGCGGGCTTGGCTGACAATATGGGACAAGGTAAAATCTCGCGGTACAGTCACAGACTGATGACCTGTGAACTGCATGACAGTTATTTCCGCTTGATGACGATCAAACATGCAATTCCAGAGACGGTGGAAGTGACACATTCCGATGGCCAGTTATGGGGAGACTCTGAGTGGGCGATTGAACTATTTTATAACTCGGTGAAGACAGGAAGTCAGTAAGTTTGGGGACCAGAGCAATTGGTGACAAGATGCGGTAGAAAAAGCCAGCACCCGGCAGAAGGGGCCCTCGGGGCCCCCGATTGAGCAGTTTGGAGATCGGAGAGTTTGGAGACAAGATGTGGTAGAGAAAGCCAGCACCCAGCAGAAGGGGCCCCCGGGCCTCTGGTTGAGCAGCACAGGAGAACGGGAAAGAAACACGGTTATGGCCATAAGAGTGGGGGTCAATATGTTGCAGTTTTGTTGGGTCTCCAACTCCCTCTCACTCACAACCCTTTCAAATAAAGTGAGAGGTATATTTTTTTCTAAAAGACTGTGTCGCTCGTCGTCATTATTGTGTCGTTATGATTCTGCATGCATCTGCATATGAGTATACAACACAAACAAGTGATTAAAAGTAAAAAGAATGATTCGTATTTGATAGAAATACTTGAAATCCTTTAACTATGAAGAAAAATGAACTCAGACTTGTTTAAAAATGCTATTAGCAAAATGTTTACAAATCATATCTATTTAATATACAACTATAAACAGGATTTGACATTTAACAAACAACAATGTTTTATATGACATTAAACCAAACCAGCGTACGAACAATAACCATTAAACTGTTCGCAAACAAATGATTGATGTTAAATTAAATTGTTAGTTTTATATATTAATACTTGAAACCATTTAACCACGTGTAGACAACCGAGTTCTTACTTGTTTAAAATGTTATCTTCAAGATAGAAATCTTTGGTTTAATATATGTAAAACCAAAATTTGCATTACATAACCTACAAAGGTTGATATGCTATAAACCTAAACAACCGACCAACAATCTACTCAGCATTACATATTCGTTTGTACACAGTTACATGATTTCAATTATTTTACAACTAGATTTCTAGGGGGAGGCAGAAATAAAGTCTTGTATATTTTTTGAATTGAGCACATTTTTCATACCTGATAGGGTCTTACCTATGGGTCAAATTTAACTGTTTGACCTTTAAACTGAGAACAAACAAATGATTAATTCTGGATTGAATTGTTTGAAATAGAACTCTTTTGATCATTTAGTTGCGTGTAAAGAAATGGCTGATTTTTAACTGAATTGTTAGTGATACATAACAATACTTGGAACTATTCCACTTTGACTTATGTTTACAAAATGTATATATCTCATCTATATATATATATGTATATAAACTGGAATTGGCATTAAATAACCTACAATGGTTGATATATCATAAAGCTGAACCAAACAAACAATCTTTAAATTACACCACTCCCATAAGAACCATGAATTGTGTCAACGCATCTCTCTTTCTGGCTCTGGTTTTGTAAAAAAGTGAATTATCTCTTGAATCAAGCGTCCACTCTCTAAAAGTATTACAGAAGCGAATGAAGACGTGAGTAAAAACTGAGTTATACAAAAGCTACACAAAAATATGAAAGGGTATCGGAGGTTTGTTTTAAAAAAAGTATAGTGACTGAAGCTGAGGGGAGTTCCCGTGGAGAAGAGTTAACGTTCCAACTCCTCTCGTGTTATTATACTCACTTTTAGACTATTACAAATGAGAAAGGCATGAACCCTCTTATCCTCCAGCTCCGTTTTAAAATAGCCACTAGTGTTCTACAAGGATGGCTTTGACATTCAATTGCCCATGAATGTTGATATGTCATTAGATATATACGGTAAGAGAGAGAGAGAGATAGAGAGAGAGAGAGAGAGAGAGAGAGAGAGAGAGAGAGAGAGAGAGAGAGAGAGAGAGACGGTATTTACAAACACCGAAGTGAACAATGAAACCTTAATTCTATTTTCGGGAGACCACCTGATATTCAATGAAAATTTTCCCGTGAGTTTTCTATTAGTTACTTATAGTTATTTCCAAAAGGTATAACACTTAGAAATGTCTGTATTTTGTCAAAAAGTTGATAAAAAATACGAGGATTCGGATCAAAATGTATCGTGAATTGACCAAGATTCACTGAATCATTTAGACAGCACTCTAGCTGTCGAGATATCATAACTTTATAATGGATGTACGCATCCAACTTCCCGTTATACAGCATAGCCTCGTGAGTAGAGAGTTCGCGAATGGTGCGGGAGACACGGGTTCAATCTCGGGTCGGGTCATACCAAGAATTTAAAAATGGCACTTGATACCTTCTTGCTTAACACTCAACATTATAAGGCACGTGTTAAAATGGAGTAATCCAGGGAAAGGAGTAGCGTCCTCCCCTACACCTCGGTGTAGTAGCTATTGAAAAAGGAGCTTTTGGGTCCTCTCGACTAAGGTCGCCAATTTTTCTAAGACCGGTTGGTGTACCTGGCTTACAGATACCAGTCTACCCTGTAATCTATCCATAACTGGAGAGAGAATAGCAGGGCTTGTACATTTTCCAAGGGTATTAGAACGATGTAAATTGAAAACAGCCTCGTCTAATATTGGAACTCAAATATATTTCCTTCGATAAACTTTTCTTTATCTCACTTGCTATTTCGTCCTTATCCATAAATGGTAAAAGAAGAAGTAAACATAAAGTTTGATTAAAAATCAATGCATAAAAAGAAAACAAGAATTAACGATACTAATGGAGAAGAAAAGTTGAAATATGAAAGAAAATGAAAAAAAAGAAAAAAAAAGAACAGTAATCATCACACAAATATTTGTGAAAAAAATAAATAAATAAAAGAGAAAGACTTCGGATCAAATCACTTTGAAAGTATCACTTCCACCAATCACAAAAATTAAGCAGTGATGAGCTTACTCAATGAATTTGAGGGTCAACTTGAACAAAAATAATAGGAACTGAGTGCAAATTGAAAAAGAAAAAAAAGTAAAAATAAAACAGAAAAAGAAAAATGATAAGTGTATATATATATATATATAGTAAGAATTTTGAATCAGATGGTAACCAGTGTGTTAACAACAACAACAACAACAATAATAATAATAATAATAAGTGAATTCAACAAATTAGCGCAGAAACAGTATAAGATTAGACACAACTGGGTGGCGAAGGTGATCCACTGGGAATTGTGCAAAAAACTGAAATTTGACCATATGGATAAATAGTATATTGGCAACCTAGAATCTGGCATAGAGAATGAGACGCACAAACTTCAATGGGATTTTGAGATTCAAACATATCACCTAATGTCGGCCAGACGACCTGACTTTATAATAACCAACAAAAAAAAAAGAAATTACAGAAATGTGGACTTTGCTGTCCAGGCGGACCACTCAGTAAAATTGAAAGAAACGAAACGAACGATAAGTACCTCGACCTTGCTAGGGAATTGAAAAAAAAATTGGAACATGAAGGTAATCAATTCTGATGATGCTTTTGGTACAGCAACTAAAGCATTATTAAAGAGACTGGAGGACTTGCAAGTTGGAGGATGAATGGAGACCATCCAAACCACAGCATTACTGAGAACGGCTAGAATATCGAAAAGAGTCCTGGAGACTTGAGGAGACTTGCTGTCACTCAAACTCCAGTGAAAAGCATAACACTGATTTGAAAAACTCTAATGAGTAAATAATAATGATAAGAAGAAGAAGGTGAAGAAGAAGAAGAAGAAGAAGGAGGAGGAGGAGGAGGAGGAGGTGTTGCCATCAAGTGGATTTTGCTGTCCCTGTAAACGAAAGAGTGGAATAAAAAAGAATGTAGAGATAGACAAGTGTTTAAAATTTGCCAAAGAATTAAAAAAAGAATAATAATAATAAAAGAAAAAAAAATGGTGAACTTCTGGATGACGGTGATACCAGTGTAGGTGGGGCACTTGGAATGGTTCTGAAGGTTTGAAAAAAAGAATTGAGAAAATGGAAATCAGGGGAAAAATCGAGACCACCCAGACCACAGAATCATTAAGACCCCTTAAAATACTCAAAAGATTCTCGGTGACCTGAAGTTATTTGCTATCTCGCAGACTCGAGTGAAAACCAGGAACTAACGCTGTTAATAACTCGCAAGGAATAATAATAATAATAATAATAATAATAATAATAATAATAATAATAATAATAATAATATGCACAACCCAGCACCTGTCCGAGAAAATGCGACGCATAAACTCCTATGGGACTTTAACATACAAACGGATCACCTAATCCCGGCCAGAAGACCAGACTTAATAATAATCAACAAAAAAAAAAAAAAAAAAAAAAGAGAACTTGCAAAATAGTCGACTTTGCTGTCCCGGCTGACCACAGAATAAAACTGAAAGAATGTGAAAAGAAAGATAAGTACCTCGACCTTGCTAGAGAATTGAAAAAGCTGTGGAACATAAAAGTAATGATTGTGCCAATTGCGATTGGTGCGTTAGGCACAATAACTAAAGGATTATTAAAAGGCCTGGAAGACTTCGAAGTTGGCGGATGGGTAGAGACTATCCAAACGACAACATTGCTAAGAACGGCCAGAATCCTGAAACGCGTCCTGGAGACTTGAGGAGACTTGCTGTCACTCAGACTCCAGTGAAAAACCATCGGCTAACGCTTATGTGAAAAGCTCTACTGAATAATAATAATAATAATAATAATAATAATGAAGAAGAAGAAGATATGAAATATCAAATTGATAACAGTATCTATCATTCTTCGAAAACTGAGAAAAATCCCTGAAATCATATCTAAAGCATTGTCATAACTTGCTGCTACATGATCCACTCGTATAAAACGTCAGTTGGTACTGGTATAAACCACAGCGAGCGTATAAAATAGCAGAATTTAAGCAAGCACCGGTTAGGAACTACAAGCGCTGCTTAACACTTCTGTGCTTGTGTGTAAGGTTTTTCGATTTCATGAGGCGATGCGGGAGTGCATTCCGCTGTCTAAATTGCACGGATACGCGATAGTGCATTATTTATCGCTCTCTGCACTTTTTGTAATCTGTTTGTCTTCATTTGCACTCAATGGGTGGGGGCGCCTACTTGCAATCATCAGAGAAGAAACAGAATGATGTCCGTCTGAAAAGCGTATGGAATGACGTAAGGAATCATTCCATACACGTTTACCTATGGAATGATGCAACATTAACTGAATGGAGTCTATCTAGAAATGTTCCGGAGGGTACATAGGCTTTCTGCTTTGTAAAGAAAGGAAGGAAGAACAGGAAGAGGAGGAGGAGAATGATGACGGAAATAGGAAAAGGCAGAGAGATCAGAAAGATATTAGGCCTGCGTATTGAGATCAAGAATAACTGAGAATATTGTACACGTGCATAGACGCTGTTGTCAAGGCTTAGAATACACTGATTTTATCCACGTCAGAGTGGCAAGACCCCCTCTCATATTGATGGTCTTGAAAATAATTTTAAATTGCATCTGATGGTGGAACTTCAGTTCTGGAGAAAACGCTAACTTGGCAGTTTCATTCATTGTCATTATTCCCAGTTTGGTTTGGTTTGTTTTCGTCTGATTTTATAGCACATCAACCATTGTAGGTTATTAAATGCCACGTCCATTTTTATGCATGTAAAAAGCTCTATTTCAAACAATTCAATTTATCATAAGCACACATATTAAATGTCGTCAACAGTTCTATTTCAAACAATTCAGTTTATCATAAGCACACAGTTTAAATGTCCAAAACAGTTCTATTTCAAGCAATTTAATTTAGTCAACAAAATTAAATGGTTATGTATCACAAACAATTTCATTAAACATCATTATCAATTTACACACAATTAAATATCAAAAAAGTTCTATTTCAAACAATTCAGCTTAGCATAAGTACGCAGTTTAAATGTCAAAACAGTTCTATTTAAACAATTCACTTTAGCATAAGCGCACAGTTTAGTTCTATTTGACGAATAGATAGGACCCTATTAGGTCCTACCACAGCGGGCAGAGTGGAGCAGGAAGCGATGGCAATAATGGGATACTTCTCACTTCCTAAAGCCCCCAAATTTCTGGAGCCTTACCATTAGATTGTTTTGTGTCATATCCTGGACACTCAGTGGAGGGGGTCTTGCCCCTCGGCAAAGAAGCAGTCGGTGTATTTTACAGCCCCAGGCGACTGGGCCACTTTTAGAGAAGTCTTACCACTCTGCAGATATGCAGTTGGTGTATTCTACAGCCCTAGCCGACAGGCCAGGCTCCCAGTTCTATTTAGGCTTGAAATGGGTCCCATCAACGGTTCAAATAGATATGTTTAAAAACTATTTTTATTCGATAAAAGTACTTGATCCAAAATAATCGTGAATTATTTGTATTAAGAACAGTTACTCGAAGCTATAATTGTTTTATAAGGATTACTATTAGTTACTTGAAACCATATAACTGTGTGGAAACATGGTTATTATGAAAGAGAAATACTTATGTATTGTTTTTAAAAACGTGTGCGTTATAAAATATTTCAAAATCCTTAAAAAGAAGACCTTTCGTTTCGGTCATTTCTCTTTAGAGAATTTTGTCCTTCAGGCTTTTTCGATGCACCATATCCCACGTTAGCTTCCTCCGATATAAACTTTATTGTCAGTGACATAATTCTCTGAAGAGAAATGATCGAATCAAAGTGTCCCCCTTTTTAGGGTTTTAAAATATCTTAACTTTTTCAAAATATTTTATTATGCACAACATAAAAACAATATTAAGATTTTGTACATACCGCAAGAAAGATTTATTTAAAACCATGTATTTGAGTATCAACGATTACTACTAAATGTAAATACTGAAATCCATGCCACTGTGTGTTATTTATTTCTATTAGGTAGAAATACTTGAAATCGTATAATTGTGGGCAAACAACAAGAAAAAAATGGACATATAAATGTATAATGAACGTACTTCTCTAGTCTCGCGGCATAAAATCACCCCAGACAATTTGATATGCAATCAGAATGAATGAATCCATCACTCACACACACACACACACACACACACACACATATATATACATATATATATATATATATATATTTCTTTAAGAAAAAACAACGAAACCAATCACAAAGGATTATAAATTTATTTCCATCCTGTTACGCATTTTTGAAATTTTCAAAAACACGAAAAAAAATTAACAGGACTTCATCAGATCAATTAGATAAAAAAAAACTTATTCAATAATCCTCGTATATATATATATATATATATATATATATATATATATATATATACGAGGATTATTAAATAAGTTTCCAGACTTTTTTCGTATGGGCAATTTTATTGATAGTACACACATGAAACTCTAGTCCCATTCGAAGTAATCACCTCTGGCTCCAATGCGTTTGTTGTACCGTTCCAACAGGTTCTGGAAGGCCCCAAGGTAGTCCTCTTGTGTGAAGGTGTCAATGACCTTTGTCACAGCCCCTTTCATCTCCTCAGTTGTCTCATAACGACAGCCTCTGAGCTAAGGGAATAACCAAAAGTCACATGGAGCAAGGTCTGCACTATAGGGAGGGTGACGAACTGTGTTGATGTCCATCGTGGTCAAAGAGTCTGTGACAAGGATGGAATTGGGGACTGGTGCATTGTCCTGGTGGAAATGACACTGACCCGATTTGAACAGTGCTGGCCTCTTCCGGCGGAATCTCTTCCTGAACCCCCTTAAAACATCAACATAGTGACCCTAACCCTAAGCCTTTGGCCAATCAACTCTGCTGTTTTGATTTCCTTACTCCGCCCACACATCTCATCATCCCTCACAGACTCCTTGACTTCCTTGAATCTCTTATGCCACTCAAAAACCGATGTTCAATTCATGCAAGATGCTCCAAAAGCAGTTCAAAGCATTCCATACGTTTCTGTGACATTTTTTCCAAGTTTAAAACCGAATTTTATTGCATATCGTTCTTCTAAAATGTCCTCACGTCCAGATTGCATTTTGGAAATTCACCAGATGTAACTATCAGGATTTAGTAGGGTGTATTCCAATTGCTGCTGTAGCTGTTCATTTGAAGCTGAAATTATAAAAAAATGTTCAGTCATCTCAAAAGATGTAAAGTAATAACATACTGAAGTTTCAAGAGTCTACGACAATTTTAGATGACTGTACAAAAAATTCTGGAAACTTATTGAATACACCACTTATATATATATATATATATATATATATATATATATATATATATATATATATGCTTGGTGTAACGTTTATCGTCAGAGAATTGACTTTTCGAGTTGATTTTAATTGCCGGACAACGCTGTTTGTCTAGGGAACTTGGGAAAGACGTGCATCTATCTCTTCTGTACCTAATCACCAAGAACAATGATCAAAATAGTACGAAGCACTGGGATTTCTTGCCATGATAAGGCAATTGTTATTGGAGAAAAATAAACTCTTAATTCAGAACCTTAAGTGTGTTGTTCTGGAAATTCTGTGATGCAATATCCTTTTGATATCAGTTCATCCAAAAAGAGTGACTGCTCATACCCAAGCTTTCATCACTATAAACAAATCAACTTTGAATACGAATTATAATTGTAAACTTTAAGAAAAGTAGTTTTATGTCTATTGCTTAAATAATGACCATATTACAATCCCCGAGTTGGTCGGTAGGTTGCTTGTCCTTTATGGCATATCAACTCTTGTTCATAATTTGATACGAAAACCTGATTATACATATGTATTGAAAATGTAGGATCGGTAAAGGAATAATATGTTAGTAATATTTGTAAACAAGTCAGAGCTCGTTTTTTGCTAACATATAAATGGTTTTGTAATATTACGGACGGGCGCTGTGGTCAATCAGTGAAGGTGGCACGAGAGTAGTGCGTGCAGACAGAATGACCTGCAAAGTTAGACGTGATTTTAAAAGAATCACAGATGTATTATCACGTGTTTCACTAGTGACATCGAACATTCGAGGATCTTCGAGTTGTTCCCCAAAATCTCTATATAAGAAAATAAGTAATGAGATTCTAGCAGAGTTAAAGGCAGTTGTCAAAACGGGTGCGTCAAAGGTTCCGGAGGCCCCGACCCGTCCTAACCCAATCTCCTACGACCTATCTGCTATGACAAGCGTGTGTCAGATAGCCAGCTCTCATCCACACCCTGTCACCACCGAGAGAAAGGGAGAAGAAGGACGCAACAAAAGTGAACTTTTTGAGTTGCAGTGATCATAGCTGAATAAAAACGACTGCTATATTTTCTTCCCTTACCATCAAGTTTGAGTATTTCTTTCTCTGCGGACTTCTTTCTTTACAGTACAAAACGTTGGTTCTATGGTACAGTTTCAACGCTTGCGATATAATACTTATAATTAAATTTAACATAAGTACTTTGTAACACAATTAAATGGTTTGAAGTTTTAGAGAATGGCAAGATTTTTCTAACAGACTGCTACTCTTGGTCAGAGTGAACCTGGGAGTAAGAAAAATTAAGGGTTACATCATAGGTGATTTACTTCGATTTGAGCAAGGAATTAAAATTTGACTCTACTTGGTCTAATGAGTAGAGTGTTCACCAATGGTCTGGGAGATCAGGATCAGGGTTGATTTATACCGAAGACTCCAAAAAGAGTACTTGATGCTGCATTGCATAGCACTTAACATTATAAGGCAAGGATCAAGGGCAAAGAGGAGCAATCCAGCGTATGGTGCCCCATTCATAAACCTTGTGTCAGATCTATGCGAAAAAAAGAAAGCTTGACAAATTACTTCCATGCCATAGTCGCCCCAAAATCTCTTTCTATTTGCATTTTACATATATATATATATATATATATATATATATATATATATACAGAGAGACCGAGAGAGCAAGAAATGGATAGAAAAAGATGGGAACACACACACACACACACACACACACACACACACACACACACACACACACAAAAGAATGGATCACTGCGTCCGTAGCAAGATAAGTTTTTATTATTTGAGTTTTAGCTGGAATTTTCACTGTATTATGTTTGATCTATGTGTCTATTATTCCTTACGAAATCAGCCAGGAAGGTGATAATGTAGAAAATATTTATTGTGTACATAAAAGCATTTTTCATAATAATCCCCTTAGATCTCATTAATTTCCCCCACACAGACACACACACACACACGCACGCGCGCACACACACACACACACACACACACACACACACACACACACACACATACACACATATGTCACAGAGTGTGCAAGTATTGTATTTCTTATAAACAGTACAATATGCCAATTCCTGGAGTTTTCATTTGCAACACACCCGCAAGAACTTCTAAGTAAATAATGTGTTTATGTTCGTAAGAAACATTCTAAATGTATTTGAATAAGAAGGCAGATGCATATCTAAGCGTAACATAGTTATTCATGTGTAAAGCTGGAGATAATTTTGAAAAATCGTTTCTGTAGTTAATCAATAAATGATAAAGAGAGTGAAGTGGATTTTGTTCATATTTCAATGTTTATCAATTCCTATTTAGATTGTATCATATCAAAACATATTGTAAAATTGATTCTTAAAACTAAATTGAAGTATTAAAATTCTGTACGTATTTCCTTTCCTTTTTTTCCGAAACCAAATTGATTCGTAAATATCCTTTCGAAATTTATTTGATATTTATGAATTTAAAAATTGCCTGACGAAAATAGACATGTTTTCTAACAGTTATACTAAAATACATACACGGCTCTGAGAAGACTTAATGATGTTTTAGTCAAATCAAGTCAAATTAGAGAGACTTTTCAAAGTATGAACTTGGTAAACACGTGATGTGATCAAAAGTATCGAGACTCTAGCGTTAAATTTTTCTTTTACTCACTTGGTGGGGCTCAAAATGCACTGACTGTATCCCTAATAGCGAGGTAATGAATATCACAAAAGATGTTTCCTGTGTATTTCACTAGAGTACATATGGTGGTGAGGTTCCTGTTCTGGAACTCTGGGGAGAGTGGAGTACTTATTTGTTGTTTTTACGATTAAGTCCACAATGATCCAGATTGATAACCGACCTGTCGGTTGGGACTGTAAAATACGCTGCATGCACCTCAACTGAAGGTGAAGACCCCGCCCCAATGAATGTCGATGATACTATGATGCATCTGTTGCTGAGACTCCAGTTCCGGAGCTTTAGTGAATTTGGAGTACCCCCTCATTACCATTACTCCCAGTGCAAATTTGATTGGGTAGTAGTTGTTAGGGTCCAAAATATGGGTCAGATAGAACCGTTCAATCATTTACTTAGGATAATTCTATTAATTATTGGAAACTATACTGTTGTGGGCAAATTATCTCTCTTGTATAGCAATGATTGATCGGAAAAATTACTAATTTTAAAGATAATTACTTGAAACCATTAACTACGTGCAAATAAAGGATTAATATCAAATAGTATTGTTACTGTGACTCAGGAATACATGTAACGATTAAATTGCTTTGCCAAGTCGGCTGGGGCTGTAAAATACACTGACTGCTTTTCTGCCGAGAGATAAGATCCCCCCAACCAGTGTCCTGAATATGATACAAAACAATATGATAGTAAGGTTCCAGTGATGCTGGATCTTCGGGGAATGCGGAGTACCCCTTCATTGCCATCGCTCCTAGGTCCACTCCGGCCCGGAGTGTTAGCACCTGACAAGGGTTCTATCTCTGGGTTAAATTGAACTAAACCTTGGTTTCTTGACTTTAAACTGCGTATTCATGCTAAACTGAATTGTTTAAAATAGAACTGTTTTGACATTTAAACTGCGTACTTATGCTAAACCGAATTATCTGAAATAAAACTGTTTTGACATTAACTCTTTGTTTTGCCAAGTTGGTTGGCGCTGTAGAATACCCCGACTGCACCTCTGCAGAGGGATTAGATCTCCCCAATGAGTGTCCTGGATATGACACTAAACAATCTAATGGTGAGGTTCCAGTGATGCTGGATCTTTGGGGAATGCAGACAACCCTTTCACTGCCATTGCTCCAAGGTCCACTCTGGCCCGGAATAGTAGCACTTGATAATGGTCATATCTATGGGTTAAATAGAACTAAACTGCATACCTATGCAAAACTAAATTGTTTGAATTATAACTGACTAAACTGAATATCTTGATATAGACATGTTTTTGAGAATTAAACTGTACTTACATTTAAACTGCGTGCTTATTTTAAACCGAATTGTTAGACATAGAACTGTTTCTGGCATTGAACCAGTACTTACACTGAACTTAATAGTTATATATAGAGCTGTTTTGACATTTAACTGTGCGTAAACAAAATATGTGCTTATACTAAACTGAATCAGCTGGATTAGAACTGTTTGAATAAACTGAATAGCTTGAAATAGAAATGTTTTGACAATCAAACTGTGTACTCATGCTAAACCAAATTGTTTGAAATAGAACTGATTATTTGTATAAAAATAGATTTGGTTTTAAATAACCTACAAAGGTTGATATGCCATAAAACCCAACCAACCAACTAAACAATTAAACTTTTGGTTGGTGTGTTGGTTGGATTATTGATTAAGTATGGGTACGATCCATTGCAGGTTACGTATCACAAACTCATGAACCTGAGCTAACTTTTTGCATTCTGTTAACTGGTTTCAAGTATTTTCATCTAATATGAACACTTTTATTCATTATTAATCATTTGTTTGCACACAGTTAAATAGTTTTAAGCATTGCTAATAAACATTACCAATTTAACATCAACCATTTGTTTGCACCCATATAAATACATATATGATTTTGTAAATGAATAGTTTTTTGGTAATTTTGTTTTAAATGAGTTAGAACTATTTTTTGCATGCTAGAGTTGCTATTGTTTCTGCACAGTTAAATGGTTTCGATTATTGCAGTCTAACATTAATTCCATTTAATATTAATCAATTGTTTATAGACAGTGAAGTTGTTGCAAGTATTGCAATTTAATTCTATTCTATTCAACATTGTTCATTCATATGGTTCAATGTGTTCTTATGTCATAACAATGTTTTAATTAACACACACTGTTAAAGAGTTTCAAGTATAGCTATTCGACACTAATAGTTCTATTCGACATTATTCATTTATTTGCACTCAATTAAATGGTTCCAAGTTTTGCTATGCATCACTAACAATTCAATTAAACATCAGTCATTTGTTTACACACAGTTAAATGATCAGACAGTTCTACTTCAAACAAATCAATTTAGCATATTTCTTTGTACACAGTTTAAATCTCAAAAAGTCCTATTTGACCCATAGATAGGACCATATCAGGTGCTAACTCTCCGTGTCAGAGTGGAGCTGGGAGCAATGGCAATGAAGGGCTACTCTGCATTCCCCAAAGCTACAGGAGTGAAGTCTCATCATCAGGTAGTTTTATGTCATATCCAGGACACTCGTTAAGGGGCACTCACCTCTTTGTAGAGATGCAGTCGGATTGTGGACATAAATAATCAATATCAAAGTGAATTAAGCGTTAGATATGCATACATGTAGCTATTTAACTGTGTGCAAACAAATGATGAATACCAAATAGAATTATTAGTGTTATATAGCAATATATGTTACCGTTTAACTGGGTGCAAGTAAATGAGCTCTTTAATACGTCTAAACATGAAGTTACCCACAAATTATATGCGTACAAAATATATATATATATAATCTTTATATCTTATGTATAATTTTGTTGGTGAGAAATAATCCAGATTGTCCAATTTTCAAATTCTACAAACTGACATCTTGGAAAAAATTCAGTAAAAAAAGAAAAGACGAAGAACACACGTGCTAATTGAAAATGATCAAGTAGCACGAATTTGTGTAAGAGTATTTTTGCGTGCGTAAGTGTATATATATGGGTATTTGTGTGCGTGTGAATGTGAGAGAGAGTACGTGTGTGTGCATGCGTATGCGTGTGTGTATGTGTTTGCATTTATGAATGTGTATTTTGAATCTGTTCCCGAAAATCTTGGCACACAATGAGATGATTGTTTTCCGTAGTTCTCCGTGAGCTGAAGGATCATGGATTTTGCTGGAATGTTAATTTTCAGATACGTTAACGTGTGCTGGCATAAACCCCAGAGCAAATCAGTTGTCTCATCAATCGTCCGTGGATGATCTTTATTCAGTCCATCGCAAATTTAATCAAATTTCTTTCCATTTTCGCTTGTTGAATATTGGCCAAATCATGCTTAGTCCACAACTGACATCCCACCATATTTGAAATGCAAATGGTACACATATTCATTTGTTTTTAACGGGATAATCTTTTTTATTATTATTCAGGGTTTTCGGACTATTGTCTTCATCTTTATTCTCATTTCCACAACGTTTCGACCGATATGTCCTTCGGCCTACTTCAGGTGTTTGTCGAACTCGGGAACCCTAACAGAACTTCGAACTGCGTCCTTTATTGAATACACGGGGGTCACCTGTTCTGATTCCGTTAGCCATAACTGGGTACAAGTGTTAAGTATTCCTGTATTGTTACTCGCCTGCTGTCAGGATTGAACCTGCAACTTCTAGATGATTGTCTCCTTAGAACCTTAGGGAACCAATGCCTATAACCATTACGCTATGTGTCCACCAGGTTCCCGAGTTCGACAAACACCTAAAGAAGACTGGAGGACATATCGGCCGAAAAGTTGTGGAAATGAGAATAAAGATGAAGACAATAGTACGAAAACCCTTAATGATAAAAATCATCAAGCTTCGTCTCAGAAATTTAGACAACAGGATAATCTTCTTTAAAAGCTTCTTGAAATATCGTAGCACTTTACACAATAGTTTTCGTCGAATAAAAACATACCTTTACTGATTTACATTTTTTTTTTTTTTACAAACCTGCCATTTAGAAAATAGTCGCTCTCTTCTTTCGATCTTATTGTCCCGTCAATGGTTAAGACAGAAATCATCAATAACGTAAGAAATCAGGCAAATTTCAGTCTCTATTCTTATTGCCATCCATGGAAAATATTACTTGACAAGAATTAAGACTAAAACCTTTTTCTGATTTATCTTAATGAAAGATCATTTGAGGATTATTGTATGCGTTTAGGGTTTCCTGCACGGAGATAGTTAGCAAGATCGATTGGAAGACCATTGATAGTGGGAGCCGGAGATATTAAGCCTTATTTAATTACAAACCAAAACCTACTGAATAAGTAGTCAGCAAAGAGAAAGCAAAAAAGTAATCTTAGAGTCAGGTCAGGTTGCCCAGTCGGATGGGGGTGAAGAATATACCGACTACTTCTCTGCTGATAGATAAGACCTCTCCAACGAGTGTCCTGTATATGACACAAAACAATCTGATAGTAAGGTTCCAGTAATACTAGAGCTTTGGGGAATGGGTGTACTTTTTCATTCCCATCACTCCTAGGTCCACTCTGTCTCGGAGTGGTAGCAGCGGATTGGTTCCTATCCATGGGTCAAATAGAACTAAACTAAACTTTTTTGACATTTAAACGACGTATTTATGCTAAACTGAACTGTTTGAAATAGAACTGCTTTCAAATTGAATTAAACTGTGTACTTTGGCTAAACTGAATTGTTTAAAGTAGAATTGTTTTGACATTTAACTGTTTGTAAACAAAAACTATACTTATACTAAATTGATTGGTTTAAAATTTAATTTGGTGTTAAATGACCCGAAAAGGATTGAAGCGACGTAAAACGAGAGAACCAACCAATCAGGTCTGGTTATCCATACTAACTGCTTTACCAGTGACTCTACGAACAAAACGTTAATGTACTTCAAGGTAGTTTTCTAAGCATTATGAACTCCTAACCCAGAGAGTTTTACATGAGCCAAAGTACCTCTGTAACTCCTATATGTTGTGAAGCAATACCATCGTGTGTTTTAATATCTTCGCATTAACTCCGGTGCTCTAACTATTCTTCTTTAAAAGCTTCTTGAAATAATTCTGCATTCAGTGTTTTATGTGAATAAAAGCAAACCTTTAACGCTTTTGCCGAACAGAATCAAGGTAGGCCATATCGAAACGTATTATCAGGTATTATAGCGTCAGAAGAATTTTATATTCCATAAAACTTCTTTCTACACGTGACACGGGAAAGAAGGGTACACACCCCAAAAAACAAATGCATGAATAAAATAAAAAAATATCGAACATATTTTTGTATAATACGCACTATAATTCTTTATTTTTCAACCCAAAAGTTAGGGGTGCGTATTATAGACGAAAAGTATATGTATACAAATACATATCTATCTATCTATCCAGGAGGTGCCCGTGGTGTAGTCGTTATCGCCGTAGGAAATGAACACGGCGATACGAGTTCAAATCCTGGACGATACTGGTTGCATTTCACATAGCACTAATACCCTTGGGAAAGGTATGAATCCAATTATTCTCCCTCCAGCTATGGGTAAATAATAGGACAGACTAGGTTCTTCAGCCTTGGTTATGCAACTAGTCTAGGAGAAGGAAAACTCTGAATTCAAACCTGTTAAACTCCGCTTAAAAATTGACCTTGTGTCATATCCTGCCCGAGCGGAGGGGTTGGTAAATAGTATCTATCTATCTATCCACAAGAGCATATAACTGTGATACAGGGGGGTGCCGCTCTTTTACCAACTGTTCAGCGCACATAGACGCTCCTATTTGACCGAAATAATTTAAACTTGTCTGTTCAAGGGACTTAATTCCATGGCTCTTCTGTCCATTTTTTTTTACACCTTGGACAACTGGAGTCTTTTGACTTTTACTTCTGCAACAGTGGTTTCTTGAAAGCAATTCTCCCATATAGGCCAACCCCACAGAGTCGTCTCACAAGGAATGTTGACATATTTTTTACGACATTATCTTAGTTATACAATGATGTTTGGAGAAGTCAGCCATCTGTGAGGCAAGGTGGTGACTCTGATGGAATTGTCCTCTTCATTGTTAAGACTGGTAGTACCTAGTAAGCAGTAATTCAACACAATATAGTCGTATGTGAGTTCAAGTAGTGATATGAGGTAACTTTTAAAAAACGTTTTATTCATGTCTAGTCATAAAGAAGAAAAACACCTTGAAATCATTTTTTTAAAGATATCTGGTTATACTAAGATTAAGGTTACTGAAAAAGACTTGTATTTTAGTATATTAAATAAAATACGAGGATCATTAAATAGGTTTCCATCCTTTTTTTTCGTATGGGCACTTTTATTGATTGTACACACATGAAACTCTAGTCCCCTTCAAAGTAATCTCCTCTGGCTCCAATGCACTTGTCCCCTACCAACAGGTTCTGGAAGGGCCAATGGAAATCCTCTTGTGTGTGCGTGTCAATGACCTTCGTCACAGCCCCTTTCATATCCTCAATTGTCTCATAACGACAGCCTCTGAGATTAGAGAATAACCAAAAGTCACAGGGAGCAAGGTCTGCACTATAGGGAGGGTGGGGAACTGTCTTGATGCCCATCTTGGTCAAAGAGTCTGTGATAAGGATGGAGTAGTGGACAGGTGCATTGTCCTGGTGGAAATGCCACTGACCCAATTTGAAGAGTGCTGGCATCTTCCGACAGAATCTATTTCTAAACTCCCTTAGAACCTCAACATAGTGACCCTAACCCTAAGCCTTTGGCCAATCAAATCTGGTGTTCTAACTTTCTTACTCCTCCCACATCTCTCATCATCCCTCACAGACTGCCTGCCTTCCTTAAATCTCTTATGCCACTCAAAAACTGATGCTCGATTCATGGAAGATGCTCCAAAAGCAGGCTGAAGCATTCCATTACGTTTCTGTGGCATTTTTTCCCTGTTTAAAACCGAATTTTATTGCATATCGTTCTTCTAAAATGTTCTCACGTCCAGATTGCATTTTGGAAATTCACCAGGTGTGACAATCAGGCTTTAGTAGGGTGTATTCAAATATCTGCTATAGCTATTCATTTGAAGCTGAAATCAGAGAAATTGTTCAGTCATCTCATAAGATGTATAGCAATAACATACTGAATTCTCAAGAGTCTACAACAATCTTAAATGCCTCAAAAAAGTTTGGAAACTTATTGAATTCCCCACGTATCGCGGTGCTTAAATTGTTTCATTAAAAAAACATTTACATTTTTGAGGGTGGTTAAATACTCTTGCCAGATAGTGTGTATATATATATATATATATATATATATATATTAATTTAAAGAAGCCAGCTGCAAGGAATTTTTTTCTGAAAGAAGTGAAATTTCAACCAGACAGGGTTTTGCTCTTATTCCCGTCGAATAATATTTTGGTTGGTTAGTTTTTGGGTTTATGGCATATCAACCTTTGTAGGTTATATAATGCCAAATCCATTTTTTGTAAATAATCTGTTCTATTTAAAACAATTCAGTTTAGCTTAAGTACCCAGTTTGTCAAAAACATTTTTAAACTGTTCAAGCGGTTATACGTAACAATTCAGTTAAGTGCAAATACAGTTTTAACGTCGAAAAACAGTTCTATTTCAAATAATTCAGTTAAGCATATGCACGCAATTTAAATGTAAGTACGGTTTAATTGTCAAAAACATTTATTTCAAGCTATTCAGTTTAGCATAACTATGCTGGTAGTTGTATTTAACCCATAGATAGGACCCAATCAGGTGCTACCACTCCGGGCCAGAGTGGACCTGGTAGCGATAGCAATTCCTCCGCATTCCCCAAAGCTCCAGCACTGCTGGAACCTCACCATCAGATTTTTTCGTGTCATATCCAGGACACTCGTTTGGGAAGTGGGGTCTTACCCCTCTGCAGAGATGCAGACAGTGTATTCTACTGCCCCAGTCAACTGGGCAAAACAATATTTTATATGAATCTAGCACAGAACACAGACTGACATTTGCCTGGGTCTTTTTCCATTGTTGATCATCTCATTGTTCACCGCTGATGGAACAATAAGATGATAAAGAAGAAAACGATTAACCCGCTTACTTTAGCTATAAACTGGTCAACGAGTTAAACATTACGAGAGAAGTGATATCTAATATAAGAATCATACTCGAGTTCCTTCTTCACTCGAAAATTTGGTAAATAGCCAGCCAATGTAGTAAACTCGTAAAAATTTCCGCGCACCTTATGCCACAAGATACACTGATAAAATAAAATAAAAGAAGCCTAACAAAATTAGTAGTTATTTTGAAACGAAACAGCAGATCCCTAATTACTAAACCAGCCCTGACACGTGGCTTCCTTCGGGGATTTATATTTTGTAAATAAGGCATAATTTAATACAGTATTTTGTTGTCGTTCTGCATATGTGTTTGAAAATTTGTGTCTCTTGCAAACTGTAATTCCCTTGGATTCAATATTGTTTTGAATTCATTATGAATTATTATTGTTCATTTGTGGTGGAAATAACATAATTCCTTTAATAATTAAAATAGAAATTATAATAACTCAATCTTAAAAGCTTGTTGAATTTTCTTTTGAAATCTATGCTCAGTAGTTGACTGTATATACGCTGGTCTTCTGAAAAATTCATGAGTTGAATGAGATTCTCTCATGGAATGAGACCGAATGATGTTTATTTTTCTAGTTGTTCCTACCGGGTTTCACACTGCAGCTGGGCTCGAGAACAAAAAAAAAAAAAAAAAATGAAGAACATTTGGATATCAAAGATATAACTTATTTTCTTCATTACCCCGGCTTGTTAAGAATGTAGAGTCAATGAGAGAGAGAGGGAGAGAGAGAGAGAGAGAGAAAGAGAGGGAGAGAATCAAAGATTTTATGAGTGCTTACGGGGAATTCACGAGTGATCTCTTTACTTTGACCTTTAGCTGGGATCTGCCCTGACGTCTGAACATGTCTGCTTTTATAAACTCATCTACTCGATGTTGACAACTCACATTTGGTCAGGCTACCAAAGATATTTTTCTTCCGGCTGGCGATACCGGTACTTTTTATTTTCGGGTTTTAGTCCGCTATTTCATGTCTTATATCAGGGTCAACTCATTTGATCATTTAAATGTGTCGCAATCACCTGGTTGATTGACCTGTCAACTTGTCACTCGTTTCCTATTTATGCAAGCCTGTGTCATCTTTATTCATTAAGCTTTCAGCCACTAAGACGTCTGTCCTTTTAACAATAAATCCATTTGTTATATTCCAATCTACCGACAATGCAACAACTGAAGTCCACACACTTCTCCCATCCGTTTGTCAGTGCACGAATCACATTGATAAAAAATGTAATCAATGGCAGATTTGTTTATATGTATAAAGATGTATTTCGCATTTATAACCTACAATGGTTGATGTGCCATTAAACCAAACCAAATCATTCTACTATAGATATATTATAAGGAAACTTCCTATACTTAACACTCTATCCCCGTGGATTTGATAAAGGATTCAGTTCGAAGTTCTGTACAGGCTCCCGAGTTTGACATGAATAACCAGCAGAAGACCGAAGGATGCACCAGTCAAAACGTTGTGAGTATAACAATGAAGATGAAGATAATAGTTCGAATATTCCAAGTTATAAAAAGACATATTTTTTGTCTATTCAACATGACTGTTGTCGAGCAGCTTATCGCAAGAAATCTTTGAAAGACCGTTTTTATGAGATGCCTGGGTAAATTGTCTGAATTTTCAATTCTTTTTAATTATTATCTGATTCTTTGATGTAATTTGAGCATAAATGAATGTTATTAGTACGTGATCGTTTTATTTATCGAAAAGTCAACAATGGTTTATAGACATCAATTCTTGTGCTCGACCAAATGAATATATAACAGTTAGGGTTACATAATATCTTTTTAATGTGACATATCGACCCTCGGCCGAGCTGTCAAATAAGAGATGCACCTTTGTAAATAACAGGTACATCCGGTCGAAGATATCAGGGTATAACCTTGACTGTGGACGGGTTGAATTGGGTGCAGATGTGACGCCCACAAGAAGCAGGTGAACGTCAAATAATTATATAACCCGGTGCCACAGTCAGGTTCAGTTAGTTGGAGATAAGATGCTGTAGAGAGAACCAGCACCCAGCAGAGGGCTATGGGCCCTCAGGATCCCCGACTGAG
Organism: Sepioteuthis lessoniana; assembly: GCA_963585895.1. Taxonomy (NCBI): domain Eukaryota; kingdom Metazoa; phylum Mollusca; class Cephalopoda; order Myopsida; family Loliginidae; genus Sepioteuthis; species Sepioteuthis lessoniana. Next base: position 49,688,251 of record OY757928.1, on the reverse strand, counting down.
CAGCGCAGCAGAACGAGAAAGATGTGCTGCTAAAGACAGAGGAAGTAGGGGCCAATATGTTGCAGTCTGTTCAGTCTCCAATTCACCTCTCACACATAACCCTTGCGCAACCCTTTCGCAACCCTTTCGAATAAAGTGAGAAGTATATTTTTCTAAAGAAGTGTATTCGTTTGTCATTATTGTTGATTTTGTTTCCGCATGTATATGTATATGGTTGTGACTATGCAACATTAACCAGAGCTGCAGAAGAAAAACTGAAAGAATATTTAGAATCAGCGACAAAAATTACTCATTGATAATATGAATGTGCAACTTATTTTTGCCTGAATATTTGTAAACTCTTGATATTAATGCATTAATATCTTTGACTGGAATACGTTTAGAATGTTAAGCTAATAGTTCTTTGAGTTTCTGAGACAAAGCTTGACGATTTTCATCCGAGTTTTCGGGCTATTGTGTTCATCTTGATTTTCATATTCACAACATTTCGATCACTATGTTCAGCAGGACTCATGGCGTAATGGTTGTAGGCATTGGGTCACAAAGTTTCTGATTGACAATCTGGAAGATGCAGGTTCAGTCCTGACTGAAGGTGAGTAACAATACAGGAATACTTATGCCGATTGATTAAATGAACGACGTGGTGTGAAGTTCCGTGTAGGCTGCCGTGTTCGACAAGAAACACCTGAAGAAGGCCGGGGGACATATCAGCTGAAACGTTGTAAATATAAAGATGAAGAAAGTATTCCGAATACCCTGAATAATAAAAATGTTAAGATAATATTTTACGTTTCGATTTTTTCGTATGTTAAATTAATAAAAATTATTATATCTCCTCTGTATTGGCCTAATGAGTGTTTGCCAATGGCCCGGGAGACCGGGGTTCAATCCCAGGTCGAGTCACTCCAAAGATTTCAAAAATGGTACTTGATGCAGCCCTTCTTAACACTCAGCATTATATACTCCAGGGAATGGAGTAGCGTCCTTCCCCTACATCTCGGTGTAGTAACTATTGAAAAGGGAGCCTTCGGGTCACCTTCGACAAAGGTCAACAACTTTACTTTAACTTTATATCTCCTCTAAGATCATTGCATTGTTATTTGCTTACCGTAACTTATTTTTAGAGACATAACCTTAAAATAAATTCTCTTGTGAACTTATTGATTTTTAAGTATATATATATATATATATATATATATATATCTGAAAGTTAAATGACGGGAAAAGTTCATACAACTCCCCGTTAAGTAAACGTATTCCCTAGTGCAAAGGAGATCAGTGTATTTCTCGAGATCAATCTGATTGATTGAGAGATTGATTGTAATGGCATATCAACCTGTCTAGGGTTTTTATGCCTTGATGTTAGAAAATTGCGTTCAGTTTACATTGATATTTATATGTTTTCGTAGTTGTTCCTTAAGAGATTTTGGAGCTCACCGTCCTAGAGAATACGTAAACATTTTTTGTCTGAATTATTTGACCCATCGATGAGACCCAAACATATACTACAACTCCGGGTCAGAGTGGACCATGTAGTCATGTCACAGAAGTTGCACTCCATTGTCTCAAGATCTCTAGCACTGAAATTCCACAATAAGATTCTATTTAGTATCAGAAACAGGATCCCCTTTTTTGGGGAAGGTCTAACTCCTCAGCAGGTCATGCAGTAAGCTTATTTTAAGCCTCACAAAAAAAAAGCTGTTTGTATAGGTCAGTTTTTCCCGCATCAGATCAAGAGTTATGCTCAGACCCTCCTGTGCTTGAATATACAGATGTGGATGTGTGGACGACGCAAGGTCAGTTTAATATAGGGACAGAAAAACGGAAGAAAGCCACTTGAAGGCGCAGCCAAAAACATAGGTTAGTTCTGTTGGCATTTTTCTTTTGGGTGTCCTCACTTACCAAGCAATAAACCCCAGCACTTGCACTTTTAGGCAAAGAGGAGATTGGATGACACTGCACAGCACCCTCGAAGTGAGCTCTTTAATTTTAGGTGTATTTTTCTTGGTTAGTCATTTACTTATCGTTGCTGATTTCTGGCACAGAACGAGATTTATTGCGCATCACAGTGAGACTGGAACTTCCAGTAATGGTCTTCAGTCTAATTTGCAAACCATTGCATCACCCAGGAAGCCCTAAACGGTAACAGCCTCGTCCAGAATTTATGTTTGGTATTCTGATTCCATTTACTATTACAATAACCATGAAACCACGCATATCTCATGTACTTTCCCTTTACTAAGTAGCCTGGATAAAAAGTTATTTACTAAACTTAGCTTTGGTACAAAGCCAGAAGTATAAGTCCCCCGTGAGAAACAATTTCGCTAGCAATATTGCTTGCTAAGCATTACACCACATGGATACCCTTAGGGAAAGTATGAACTCTCTTGTTTATCCAGCTATGGATTAAATAGTATCACTGCTGTTCTTCAATAGGATTGCTTTGGCATAAAATGATCCACGAAGGCTGATATGTCATTAAAGAAGAAAATCAAAGCAAATCCACCAACCCCACGTGAGTCACTCTGTTTATTTCCTAAGCTATGCTTAGTAGTGGTATAAGGCTGGATGTACAGCACGACAACTGAGACTACAACTCATGATTTAATAATCTAGCATGCAAAATATTACATTACGTGATATGCTCGTTGCCCGAAAAAAGTGATTCACTTAAGTTTTTGCTTAGCTGCAGCACAAAATCGTATGAATGGGGCTTCCATGAGACTCGAACTCACTCGCAATGGTTTGCTAATCTAGCTTACTAACCATTAACACAAGCCGAGGCGCCTCAGTTGTCAAAAAAGAAAAGATCAAAAGAAAGTAGGGGGTGCTTTTATGACCTATAACACGTGGTGACAGAAATACGAAGAGAACTTATTATTTTTGCTCTAAAGTTAAAAAGACCAGAGGAACAAGCTACTATTGATTTTATGGGACCGAACCAACGACACAATACATGTAATAATTAAAACAGTTGGGTCAGTGATAGTTAATCACTTATCAACCAGTGATTTTTAATTAGTTTTAATTTTAATTAATTTCATCAATGTGTTATTGACAGAAATTTTTATGCATAATAATTTAATAAACTTGATTTGATATGGCACAATAACAAAAAGTAATCAAAAGTGCTATTTCGACGTGCTATAACATTCACTTTCGAACTTCACTTCTTTGGGAAAAGAATGAACGCCTTTATCCTACCAGCAATGTGTTACATAGTACCACTAGTGTCCTTCTACACTGATGGCTTTAGCATTAAATAATCCATAAGGGGTTGTTATAGCATTAATAATTAAAAAGAACAAAACCATCACAAGCCTGAGAGATGTAGTGAGGAACAGTCTCTACAATAATATTGCTTTGTTAACCGAGATTATTAACGATGACTCCCAAATAAAACACACTTACTTAGTGATGGCAAGTATTTATCAACTGTTACGCACGGATAGGGTAAATTTTCAAGCGAACCTGTTCCGGTTTGAGTTCAGAGTTTTCCTTCTCTTAAACCAGTTGGCATGCAAAGTTTAAAGAGCACAGTATCTGTTGCGTAGCCATATACACGAATATGGCCATGTGCGAAATAGACATGTAATGTTCATAACGATAGAATATATAAAGAACAGGAATCTCAAAAACACGTAACTACTTCTTGTTCAGGTACGAAACCTTTTTATTAACTTTGAGTTAAAGGTTTCGACGTAAAGAGGAGAGACACAATCTTCTATGCTGACTAATTCATTTGGCCCCCAACTCGAGCGGCCCCCATCGGGCGCACGTTCGCCTCGCGCCTGCGAGCTCCAACATCGATCCTTCTCGTTTGGCGTCCAAAACCCGACTCTTATTTTCTTCAAATTCTCACACAAACTTCCGCGTGCTTCCGGTGCGTGACGTCACCCGCACCTTGTCACCCAGTATCGTCTCGGACTGTTATGACATCTGAGTGACACCTCCATCCGCTCGCGTGCACCCGCGTTAACACCTGCTTCAATCTTACACCCAACCAACCCATGTGCTGAGCCGAAAGGTTCTCAGTCTAACTAAACTCAAAGGCATGAACCGAAATCCCTCGGCTATTTCATAACATTTTCCCTACTGTTTATCCATAGTTGGAGCAAGAATAATTCGATTCATACCATTTCCCATAGTATTAGCGTTATGTGAAATGCAAATAGCCTCATCCAGTATTTGAAATTAGGTCACCAAGTCGATTTCCTAGGACGATAACCATTGCACTACATGCTCCACCTTGAAGCTCAGATAGGTGTATATATACCCAACATCTCCACTGAAAGAAGGATACTGCATGAAATCAAATTTAAAAAGGAATATTGCTGGTATGAATTCAGACTTTTCTTTTGCAAGACTTGTGGCTCTTACCTTAAGCCAAAGAAACCAGTTGCTTTACTATTTACTTATAGATGGTGAAACAGGCGGATTCATGCCTTTAGCCAAGAGAATCAGCACATAGGAAAACGCTATCAACCTCGGCCAGGATTTTAACACTCGTCAACGACTCTATTTCTTACGACGGTAACCGTTACGCCAAGTTCTCCCCAAAGGTGGATGGGTCATAGAAATAGAACACATTGCAATAATAAGTGTGTGTGGAAAAATCTGTTGATTGCAAATTAGTAGGGCACCGTCAGCTGTATACGAGTGAGGTTCAAAAAGGATCAAGATTGAAACGTTATTAATTGAAATAGAATTGAGCAATTATTGAGACGTTGATTTTCGTCCACTGGTCGAGGCACCACTGAATCTCTTCTTGAATGCAACGTCTTATTTCTTTTTTTGTTTCCTCCCGACACTCAGATCTCATCTGAGAAGTAATGTGCTTAGATGTGGCACAAGGCCATATAAATGGGACACCTAAAGAGACTCAAACTCACTCGTTAAGGTTTGGTAGTATATTTTGTTAACAATTACACCATCCGAGACGCCATCAAATCTCATCTTAAAGATTAATTTTCCACTCGAGAAACAAGTGATATGATTTAGTTGATTTCTTTTTTTAATGTTATATCTATTAAAACATAATGGTCTTTCTATTAAATAATGGTATAGCTATTTAAAAATAATGGTGTATCTATTAAATAATGGTATATGTATTAAAAAGTAATGGTGTATCTATTAAATAATGGTATATCTATTAAAAATAATGGTATATCTATTAATGATGGTATATCTATTAAAAAATAATGGTATATCTATTAAAAAGACTTATCAGACTTATTCATTTGAATATCTTTATGATTCGTATACAGGTTGTGGAAGGAAAATTGGAAATAATCGAGTATAATAATAAACAATTATATCATAGAACATGATTAATTCTAATAAAAAAAAAAGGAAAAAAAAAAAGGAGATAAACATTAAACAGTAAATTTACTCTATATGGCCCAAATTTTTTTTTCAATTATTGTATCAACATGCCTTCGAAACGATTTGCATGCCTTCAAAATTAATTCTTGTGACATTTTATTTCATTCCTTCTCAATGGCAGTGTTAAGCGAACCAATATTTGCATGCAAAGTTGCATTTGTTTTGTTTTCTAGAACGTTCTATATCGCGTAATCAAGAGGGTTAAGTTCTGGGCTTGATGGAGGCAATAAAGAATTTTGGAAATTTTTTTGGTTTATTCTTTGTCGTTTCTTTTCATGCTCACTCATATAGGGCTGAATTTTAATGAAAAAGTGCAAGAATTATAGCTCTAATCGTGAAAAATCATACTCATCTCGTTTTTTTTTTGTTTTTTTTTTAAATCGGACTAATCAGATTTAAAAAAAAAAGTTTTTAAAAATTATTTCATATTTTCTTCTGCGCTTTGTATCTTTTATTAATATTATTTAATGAAATTTACGTCAATGGTTTAGTTTGTTTGGTTCATTTGTTGAACTGCATATCAATCTTCAAGAGTTATTTAATGCCAAAGCCTCATTTTAGAAGGTATGGTACTATTTAACGTCCAATGTCTGGACATTGGCATGATGGTTTGGGTGTTCGCCAATGGCCCGGGAGACCTGGGTTAAATCCCAGGTCGAGTCACACCAAAGACTCAAAAAATGGTACTTGATGCCCCCTTGCTTAACACTCAGTATTACAAGGTACGGATCAAGGGTAAAGTGGAGCAATCCAGGGAAAGGAATAGCGCCCTCCCCTACACCTTGGTGTTGTAGCTATCGAAAAGGGAGCCTTCGGGTCACCCTCGACTAACGTCGCCAACTTTACTTATTTATTTAATGTCCAGCACCTTAACCACTATACCACGGAGACTCTCTCACAAATGGTATGGTGTTAAGTTTGGTGAGCGTTGAGAGTACTGCACTTGTTGCACCCACTTCTGTTTTGCTAAAGGCTGCTTATCAAGATGTATCGAAATTACAGTTCAAATTAAATAGATGATTAGTGCCGACTCGCCAAGAGCTCGTTTAGACAGTGGTACATTTAATCAAGAATTAGAGGAAAAGAGGGTTCATACTTTTCCCAATGACATGAGTCTAAAAGTGAACGTAACAGCTCAACTGGAATTTGAACTCGGTTGCTTCTACACCGCAGTCTTGAACTTTAACCATTATGCTTCGGGGGCAAATATATTCCCCGAGTTGCCAAACAGTGGTAAAGTTTTGGATTTTAGCCCTAGCCCTTGAACCAGTACACCACTCAGGACGCGTTTATTTCTTTGGCTTAAATTGGTTTTAAAGAAAGCCTGAAAAACGTTAAACCAAATGAGAATCGAAATCAAGACAATGGCTTCCATTATATTAGACTTTATAGATGTCTCAAGTATCAAAAGATTTTTTGCGACAAGAAAAAATATCAGAAAGAAGTTTTCGCTGATTAAATCACAAAATATCTTTTTTATGATATTTACTTTCTTCTCTATCTAATGTCACTTATCTCCTACCAATGATATTTATGTAAATGTGTGTGTGTGTGTGTGTGTGTGTGAGAGAGAGAGAGAGAGAGAGAAAGAGAATTTGGGAGTCCTCGTTGCGTTGCGGCTAACGTACCTGATTGTGACTACGTAGTAAGCTTTCAAAGATGTATTCAGGTTTTAAAGGTCGACTAAGATGCCGCAATTTACGGTAATAAGTAGATTCTCAGCAAGTGCTTCGTAATTTTGACCTTGTGTCAACCTTATCGTTACAAAGTATACATCAAAATATTATTTATGCAGTCAATGTCCCATCATCAGATGTGTCAAATATACGCTAGAGTGGGGTGAGCTCACGCCAAAGTACTTTCCTATGGCACGAAGCAGAACAATTTTCAGGAACAATATTTTCCTTAAATTTGGTAATTTTTCCCTCACCACTGATCATGTTTCTGTCCAATTATGGGTAAGATGTACTTTGATATTTCAGGAGCTTTTACTTCAAGAACAAAATACTACTCTAGACGGAGCCTCTCTGAGGCTAGTGGACAAATTCCCCTACCTAGGAAGTAGCGTCTCATCAACAGAAAACGACATCGACACACGACTGACGAAAGCATGGACGGCTATAGATAGGCTCTCAATAATATGGAAATCAGACCTGACCGATGAAATGAAGCGCAGTTTCTTCCAGGCAGCGGTTGTATCGATACTGCTATATGGATGCACTACATGGACGCTAACCAAACGGCTGGAGAAGAAACTTGACGGCAACTACACAAGAATGTTGAGAGCAATATTGAACAAGTCCTGGCGACAACACCCCACGAGACGCCAACTGTACGGCCACTTGCCTCCCATCGCGAAAACTATACAGGTCAGACGAGCCAGGCACGCCGAACACTGCTGGAGAAGCAAGGACGAGCTCGTAAGTGACGTACTCCTATGGACCCCCACATATGGCCAAGCAAAAACAGAGACGACCAGCCAGAACATACATACAGCAGCTATGTGAGGACACAGGATGTAACATCGAAGACCTGCCGGAGTCGGTGAACGATAGGGAAAAGTGGCGAGAGATGGTCAAGGATATCCGTGCTGGCGGCACGTCATGATGATGATGATGATGATATGTATAGTGAAATTTACATCGGTTTGTTTCAAAGACCTATTGTGAGCCAGGATTTTCTGAGATCATAGAAAATACTTTTGTTTCATAACGTAGGAAGAAATAGATTTCTCACTATTTATTGGTATTTGTTTTTTGTTTGTTTGGGTTTCATGGCATATCAACCTTTGTAGTTTATTTCGTACCAAATCAATTTTTATACAAATGAACCTTTCTATTTCAAGAAATTATGTTTAGCATAAGTAAACAGTTTAATTTTTTAAAGAAATGATTTCAAGATATTCAGTTTAGTCAAACTTTTCTGATTAAAACAATGCAGTTTAGTATTAGTATAGTTTTTTTAAACACAGATGTCAAAACAGTTCTATTTGGAACAATTCAGTTTAGTGTACGTACAGTTTCAAAGTCAAAAACAGTTCTATTTCAAGTAATTCAGTTTAGCATAAGTATGCAGTTTAGTTCCATTTTACCCATAGATAGGACCCTATCAGGTGCTACCACTGTGGACCAGAGTGGACCTGGGAGTGATGGCAATGAAGGGGTACTCCGCATTCCCCCAAACTACAGCATTACTGGAACCTCACCATCTGATTATTTAATGTCATAAACAGGACACTCATTGGGGGGTGTTATCTGTCTCTAGAAATGCAGTCTGTTTGTTCTATCGCTTCAGCCGACTGGACAACTTTATATTGGTATGGGGAGAGTGGATTTGAAATGACTGACAATACACACAAATAGAGAAAACTATATTAAATGTTTTAGTACAATCTGAGAATTAATTTTTTTTTTATTGCAGACTTTTTATCCTTATCTTGGTAGTTTTTTTTTATTTTTTTTTTTTTTATTCTTCACTACATTTCGGCCAAATTTCACCTCTGGCTTTCTTCAGGTGATTAACCACGACCTCGGAGAGGAATGCTAAGTCTTGTAACCGTATCCCCAGTAATTACTGCCTTCTTTGTTGTCTATCGCACCACGTTTTTTTCTTCGGGGCCCGTAGTGCAGCGGATAGAGACGTTGAGTTTCTACGGTTCCAGGTGAGCATAGTCAGAAGATAGTTGTTTCAATTCCTACCCAAGCCGGCCTGAGGTTTACTTGGTCAAAAAAAGTGGTGCGATAGACAACAACTGTGGAAGGCAGTAATTACTGGGGATACGGTTATAAGACTCAGCATTCCTAACCAAGGTCGTGGTTAATAACCTGAAGAAGGCCAGAGGTGAAATTTGGCCGAAACGTAGTGAGAAAACAAAAAACAAAAAACTTTCAAGATGAGAACAAAAAGTAAAAAAAAAAATCAATTCTCAGATTAAGAAGCCTCATCTCCAAAGGATTCCCAATAAAAAACAATTTTAGTACAAATTGTTGGATAAGTAGAAATTATATCTCTTCTATTACTTTCATCATCATCATCATGTCGCGCTGGTAGCATGGATATCCCTGACCCTCTCTCGCCACTCCTCTCTATCGTTCATCGCCCTACGCAGGTCTTCAGGACAACATCCCGTATCCTCACATAGCTGCTGAATGTATGTTCGTGCTGGTCGTCCTGCTTTTGCACGGCCATGTGGGGGGGTCCATAAGAGTACATCTTTTATGAGTTCGTCCCTGCTTCTCCAGCAGTGTCCTGCATGTCTGGTTCGTCTAATTTGAATAGTTTTCGTGATAGGAGGCAGGTGGCCGTACAGTTGGTGTCTTGTGGGGTGTTGCCGCCAGGACTTGTTCAAGATTGCACGCAAACGGAATGTATGTGCTATAATCAAACGGGGGACATCTCCACTCTAGAAGGAGCCCCTCTTAAACTAGTAGACAAATTCACTTGCCAAGGAAGCAGCGTCTCATCAACTGAAAAGGACATCGACACGAGGTTAACGAAAGCATGGACAGCTATCAATAGGCTATCGATTATATGGAAATCAGACCTAACCGATAAAATGAAACGCAGTTTCTTCCAGGCAGCGGTCACATCGATACTGCTATATGGATGCACTACATGGACTCTAACAAAATGGCTGGAGAAGAAGCTAGACGGCAATTACACAAGAATGCTTTTACTTTTTGATAAAATCTACGAAATAATTTATTGCATTTTATCCATGAAATACAACAAAATAGAAAAGATGTAAATTATCAAAAGTGAAAACAGAAAAAAAAAATAAATAAAATAGCGAAAGTATGGATAGAATTTAAAGAAAGATTTAAACAAAAAATTTTCCCTCAACATTTCATACTAATTCACATACTCCACTAATTATATAATAATTAGGGAGAGTCCAATTTGGGTCGTGACTACCGTGCTAGACAGTGACATCGTAGTCAGCGAGTTCGAACTCAAGTCGTGTTACTATATTCAATTTCGGAAGAATGCCCTAAGGAAAAAAGTATGAAGTTCCTTATTCCCCCAGTTATGGTTTAAATATGACTTCCACGATTCTTCAGCAAGGCTGGTTTCTTCTTTGTTTAATGGCATATCAACCTTTGTAGGTTATTTAATGCCAAATCTATTCTCCTTGAAGAACAGAAGTGGTACTATTTGACCCATAGCTGGGAGGATAAGGGGGATCATACCTTTCCCGAGGGTATTTGTCCGAAAGTGAACGTAATAGCGCGACTGGAGTACGAACTCGCGTACTACGATTCCGCAGTCCATCGCTTTAACCATTGCACCACAAGGACACCTCCTCAGCAAGTCTGGTTTTGGCATTAAATAAGCCTCGAAGGTTTATGTGCTTTTAAAACAAAGACACAAAACCAATTTCTTAGGATGAAAAGAAAAATTGATGAAGTAAATAATAGTAATCCTCTGTACCACAAATGAGCATAATAACAAGTGGAAATTCGCTTTCTCCCTCTCATTTCATTTTTGGCTCACCGTGCTTCTTCCCCAGGACGTAATGTCCCTTTACCCCCCCCCACACACACACACGCAGGCACCTGTAAAATCACAGCGACAGACACACACAAAGAAAGAGTAATTTGTAAGTTGGATTTCATTGGAGAACACCGCAAAGATGCAAGTTTGAGATTTCAGACGCTTGCGCAGACGCAGATAGAGGAAGATACATACATACATACATACATACATACATACAGATACAAGAAGACACACAAACACTAATATACGCTCACAGATGCTTGTAGATAGAAACGCAGATACAAGAAGAAACACTCACAGATACAAGAAGACACACACACACACACACACACACACACACACACACGCACACACACTCACACACACACTCACAGATGCATGTAGAGACAAACGCAGATACAAGAAGAAACACTTACAGATAGAAGAAGACACACAAACACACACACACACACACACACACACACACACACACACACACACACACACTCACAGATGCATGTAGATACAAACGCAAATACAAGAAGAAACACTTACAGACACAAGAAGACACACACACACACACTCACACACACACACTCACAGATGCATGTAGATACAAACGCAGATACAAGAAGAAACACTTACAGATACAAGAAGACACACACACACACACACACACACAATAACATACATTCACAGATACAAGAAAACACACAACAGTACAAGAACTCACACACAGAGATACAATAATATACACTCATAGATGCAAGTAGATACACACAGACACTAGAAGATACGTGCACAGATACAAGAAGACACACACACAGATACAAGATGAAAACAGATACAAGAACACGCACACACACAGATATAAAATAATATACACACACAGATATAAAAACGCACACGCCCACACAAGTATAAAAAGGCGCATACGCTGATACAAAGTATTCAGAAAGATACATAAACATACATATTCTGATAGCAGAAGATACAAATACAGAGACAAGAAGGTACACACATAGATAAAGATATGCACACAGATTCTTAAAAAATACACACAGACACACGCACAGATACGGGTAGACACACACATATATTAGAAAACATATTGGAGGAGCCTGTGGTGTAATGGTTATCGTCGTAGGAAATGAACACGGCGACACGAGTTCAAATCCTGAACGAAGCTAATTGCATTTCACATAGCACTAATACCCTTGGGAAAGGTATGAATCCAATTATTCTCCCTCCAGCTATGGGTAAATAGCAGGGCAGACTAGGTTCTTCAGCCTTGGTGAGGCAACTAGTCTAGGAGAAGGAAAACTCTGAATTCAAACCTGTTAAACTCCGCTTAAAAACTGACCTTGTGTCATAATCCTGCCCGAGCGGGGTGGTGGTAAATATGGATATTTGAAAGCACAAACACACACAGATATAGGATATACACGAGGATACAAGAAGATACACAGACGTATACCAGAAGACACAATAAGACACATGCGGACACAAGAAGACACACACAGATACAAGAAGATACACCCACAGATACCAGAAGATACTTTCTGATATCAGTGTGTATCTTCCTGTATCTGTATTCTCCCACAGATACAAGACAACATAGTCAGATACAGGAAGATATACACAATAATACAAGAAGGCAAACACACACAAATACAAGAAGATATTCACACAGACACAAAATACATACATATATCCACACGTGTGAAGAGAGAAAGAGAGAGAATCGAAAGTCGGAATCATTTCAGTCTAGACTGAAATAGTCTTCTTTACACAACTGTTTCTACTACTACTACAGCTGCTGCTTGTGCAAACATTTCTTGAGCGCACCTGTTCAGTTTACTCGTGTACGGTATGAGGAAAATAAAGCTCGGTCGGATACGATCGGGGGTACAAAACGGGTGTATATCTACCCACTACGTTTACAATGGTACGCTTACCCAGCCACACATGGCACCTATTATTGATAAATTGATTATTTCTAATTTTTAAGAAAATTTTTTCCTTGATTAGAACAAATTTGACTCATTCTT
>OY757928.1:49660340-49672840 GCA_963585895.1 Sepioteuthis lessoniana | reverse complement strand
TCGGGCAGGATATGACACAAGGTCAATTTTTAAGCGGAGTTTAACAGGTTTGAATTCAGAGTTTTCCTTCTCCTAGACTAGTTGCCTCACCAAGGCTGAAGAGCCTAGTCTGCCCTGCTATTTACCCATAGCTGGATTCATACCATTTCCCAAGGGCATTAGTGCTATGTGAAACGTAATCAGTCTCATCCTGGATTTGAACTCGTGTCGCCGTGTTCATTTCTTACGACGCTAACCATTACACCACGGGCACATTTGTGGTTTTTTAATGCTGAAACCATCCTTCTAAAAGAACAATAGTGGTACTATTTAACCCATTGCTGGGAGGATGAGGGGGTTCATACTTTTCCCAAAGGTATTTGTCCGAAAGTAAACATATTAGCGCGATTGGAGTTCGAACTCGCTTTCTACGATTCCACAGTCTAGTGTTTAAACTGTTACCCCACCAGAACACCCCCTCACACTTGGTTAGTATAAGCAATGTTTTTAAAAAAAGAATTGAAACTGACGATGCATTTACAAAAACAGAAGTAAACAACGAATTAAACATTATTTTTTCTAAAAATCGTCTGCTCCCATTCAACACACGGATTTCCAATTAAGTCATCACTTTATTGTTTAACATACTCAGCAGTGTATACTCATCGTGGTTTAATTTTAAAATATTAGAATTAAAACAACTATAAAGCGTATTCTCGATATCTTTTGATCAAACTCGAAAAATAAAATCGAAATATCTGTCTAATAATATGAAAATGTACATTTTTCTAACAGAGTACTTACTATGAATTATATATTTATGAAAATATGTGATATCAAGGTTAAATGCATTCTTGCTAACTTTTTAAACGAGTCAGAATACTTTTTTAAATTTCACTCAGAAGTATTTGCACTGAAAAAAAAAAAAAAATGATTGCAAAAGGATCTGTTTGATATCGTTTTTACTTTGTGCTACCGAAGAAAGACCTGACGAAAGCCGGAAACTGCACAGGTGGAAACGTCACGTGATCAAGTAGAAGTGTTCTTTTGTCCGAACAATTCTTTGAAAGTTAATGATTTCTAATAAATAAATAGATAAATAAATAAATAAATAAATAAATAAAAATAGAAAAAAGTGCATTTGGTTCTATTTAGAATAAACCGGTTTAAATTTACTGCATTATTGGGCGGAGTACACGCATGTAGATATATACCCTCTGAGGGAATCCCATTTACACCCACGCGAATACACACACACACACACACACACACACAACTGACACCTTTATATACGCATTTACGGACACATATTCACAAGTACATTAATGCGCGCACACATATCGGAAGAATGCACGAGACTATTTTCTTTGTTTTAATAGCATATCAAACATCGTGGTTTATTTAATACCAAAGCCATCCTTGTAGGAGAACGGTACTATCTAACGCATAGAGGGAGTATAAAGGGGTTCATACCTTTCCCAAGTTTATAAGTCCGGAAATGAAAGTAACATCGTGACTCGAGTTCGAACGCATTTATTAAGAAGTCAGAGTCCAGCATGTTAACCACTACTTACCAGGGCCTTCGCCCTGAAACTTTGGGAGTGAATATAAAACTGGATCTGTTAGAAATATCTTAGGCAATGTTCAATTAATTCTAATTTTCTAAAGTAAAATATTGTGTCAGATGTAACACCGGTTTCAGTTTAAAAGTGTTTTAAGAGTAACCCAAAGACGAACTTTTTCATCCTTATTTTTTCTCTGCTGGTATCATGGTGATATTCTTATCGTAATTTTAATGTAGACTAATGATTGCTGCTACAGATACGTGTCGTTCGCTCCACCAGACGAGCGAGTATGGCTCAAGGCTGAAAATGTTTACTGCGTTCTATGCATAAAAACACGGAGTAGTAATTTACTAATCTTTTTGCTTAGATGAGGCACAAGGCCATATGAATTAGGCACTCAATGAGACTCGGACATGTTTGATCGTCTTGTCTGCAAACCATTACACCACCCGAGGTGCTCGATGGTACCTCCTACAGATGAATATAAATTTCATTCGCTAAACACGATCTGACAATAACTGATACAACGGAACAGAAGTACTTTAACTTGGATCGATTGATAGATTGGTTTTAACGGTATGTCAACCTACCTTGGGTTATTTTATGCAGAGGGATAAATGTTCATATCTACTTTTTGTATAGATGTTTCTTAAAAGTTTTATTTTTCATAGTTTTGATTGTTTGTGTTGTTGCTCATAAAGATTTTTCTTTTCTTTTTTTTGCACACGGTCCTAGAGAATAGGAATAATTTTTAAACGTATCTATTTGACCCATAAATGGAACCCTAACTGGTATTTTCTCTCCGGGTCAAAATGAGCCTGGGAGTAATAGCAGGGAAGGGGTTCCCAACTCTTCCCAGAACTAGAGGTAACATATGTATATAAATTACACTATATATACGCTTTTGATATGGCAGATACAACGGAATAGAGGCACATATTTAATTTGGAGTGGGCACCTCGGGTGGTGTAAGGGTTAGAAAGTTAGACAAGCACACATTCAAGAGTAAGTTCGATTCTTATTGGACGCTCCATTCATACGGCCGTGTGCCGCATGTTTGCAAAAAGCTTTGTAAATTACGATTTAATTAATTTATTCTATTTTGTTTTTTAAAAGCTGTGCTGCAAATATCTTTCTCTAAAATAAATTTTTCTTGTTTTTTTTTTTTTTCAAATCCGACACACAAGTGAAAAAAAAAATTTTTTTTTTTTTTAAATTAAAGCAATTACAATGAAAAATTATGTTTCGCTTTTTTTTCTATTAGAATATGATGCCAGATATTACTCCAGGTTTAAAATAGTTGTTACATTCGTGTATAATTTTGTACGCTGAACTTAAAAACTATTTTGCAACAGAGGTAATCGACATAGATAACAGACTTGGTCTCGATTTCGAACCCTTGATGTGTCTATTTGCGTTCCACGATGTGCTTTCGTCCTAGGCATGAAACTAAACTTATTTCTCCCTTAAATTACGGGTAAATAGCGGAGCAAATTGGGATGATTTTCTATGGTACGGCGAACAGTATAGAAGAAGGAAAATTTTGAATATAAACCAAACTATCCTTCGCTTAAAAATTGACTTTCAAACGCATCCTACCTGTGGCGGGAGGGTAGTTAATTATACGCTTATTTAAACTTCCTTTTCTTTTTTATTTTTTTAATTTCACAACCAACGTATGTTTCTTTTTAGTTTTAATTTTTTAAGTTTTCATTTAACAGCTGCATTGCGAAGTTCTTCCAGTAAAATAAAAGCTCTTATTTGTTTAAATCGTCACTTCGTATGTAAAGGAAAATAGGGATTTAAAGCAGTGTCAACGATAAAGCTTAGTATGACGTAGACTAGACAAAAATATTTTGTAAATAACTTCTTAGACTCATACTCCATCTGCTGGTCATCTGATGGTGAGACTTCAGTCCTGGAGTTTGGGAATGGTGAGTACCTCTGCATTAACATTGATCTCGGGTCCACTCTGACCGTAGTGATAGTAAATGTTAGAATCCCGTCTCTGGATCAAATAAAACTGTTCAATTATTTACTTAGTATTATCAAATCATAGAGCTCTGGACAAATCTTTTGTATAAGATAGTCATACGCGATAAACAAAATGATTAATTTAAAATAGCTGTTCTTTAAAACACACACACACACACACACACACACACACACACACACACACACACACACACACACACATATATATATATATATATATATATATATATATATAATTTGTGAGAGAATAGTTTCTAGGGAACTATTTTAAAACAAATTAGAGTTCCTTCGTTTGTACACAGTTAAATGCTTTCAAGTATTGCTATTTAACATTAATAATTCTACTTATCACTTATGTCCGTCAGATATATATATATATATATATATATATATATATATATATATATATATATATATATATAACGCATGCCTATCTGAGATATATATATACATATATATATATATATATATATATATATATATATATATATATATATATATATGCAAATCGTTAACCAGTTAACCAAATAACATCATCTGCCGACGTTAATGTGTTCGTCCTGACAAGGCGACAAGAACATGGAGCAAATATAATTTGTGTTGGCAGAAATAATCATATTTTTCATCATGTTAACGTATTGAGGATGATAATGATGAGTGTAACTGAGACAGCTGTATCACTAAATCTTTAATTTAGGATCGATGCTTTCACTACTACTACTACTTAGGAAGCGCACAAAAGGTTGCAGTTATAGTTGCAGGAAGTGAAATTGATGATTCGAGTTCAAATCCAGAGCAAGGCTTTTATTCATTTTGCGTTAATCCACTCGGTAAAGGGATGAATCCACCAGTACTCCATCCCCACCTATGGGTAACAAATAAAACAGACTAATTTTTTACCCTCGTTTTCAATCCCAGGTGGAGTCATACCAAAGACTCAAAAATGGTACTTGATGCCTCCTTTCTTAACAGTCAGTATTATAAGGGAAGGATCAAGGATAAAGTGGAGCAATCCAAGGAACGGAGTAACGCCCTTCCTTACACTTTGCTGTAGTAGCTATTGAAAAGGGAGCCTTCGGGTCACCCTTGGATAATGTCACCAACTTTAGTGACTTGGCTACTAGTCTAGAAGAAAGAAAAATCCCTGAATTTAACCCATTTTTCTCCGCTTAATAATTCGCCTTGTGTCACAGGCCGTTCGTGGCAATGGGGATGAGTAAATTATGCTACTCCCTACACTAATGAAGTTTGTGGGATGTCTGTAAGAGTTTGCATATCAGGGATGTAATAAAAAACAAACATTTTAGATTTGAGATAAGATGGATTAAAATTTCCTTAAATAATTATATTGTTTCGATCACGTTGATAATGGGGTTCTACGATTATTGTAAAAACTGTGAATTAAAAAAGTCCAAAGCAATCTACAGTTCAGTTTTCATTTTAATTGCAATACAATTCGGACTGCGTTTGAGCTCACTTCAATCATTATAATTTTTCTGTTAAGATAATCATTAAATTCTTTACTATTGTATACTTTTTAAATTAACTCATTTAGGTATACTAAAAGTTCTATAAATAGATTTGGCTGACATTAGTTTTAAAAGCCACCAAAGTTTCTATTTAAGAAGTAGTAATAAAGGTGTCGATTCGAGGTTTTGAGTTGGCTCCAGAGTTCGACATTAAATACCTAAAAAAGACCGAAAGATGCATAGATTGAAACGTTGTGAATATAATAAAGATGAAGACAACATTCCGAATGCAATAAATGATAAAAATCAAGCCGTCCTGGAAAAAGAGGCACATAAGATTCTCTGGGATTTTAAGATAAAAATTAATCACCCAATCCCGGCCAGAAGACCAAATCCAGTGATAATTAAAAAAAAAAGAAAAGAGAAAGAGAACCAGGCGAATAGTAGACTTTGCCGTACCGACAAAACCCTGAGGTAAAATCAAAGAAAACGAAAAGAGAGATAATAAATACTTTGACCTTATCAGAGAATTAAAAAAGCTATATAACATGAAAGTAACGCTGATACCAGTTGTAATCGGTGCACTCCGAGTAATCACCAAAGGCTGAGTAAGAGGACTGGAAGATTGAGAAATCAGAGGACGAGCGGGGACCATTTAGACTACCACACTGTTAAGATCGGTTAGAATACTGAGAAGAGTCCTGGAGAGACATGAGGAGATTTGCTGTTACTCAGACTCCAGTGAAAAACCATCAGTTTGTGCTGGTGTGAAAAATTTGCATAATATTAATTATGATAATAATAACAGACCCAGCGTCTGTTCTAAAGAATGACACACATAAACTACTATGGGACTTTGAGATACAAACGAATCCCTTAATCTCGGCCAGAAGACTAGATCTTATAATGATTAACAAAAAAAAAAAAAAAAAAAAAAAGAAGAAAACTTGCAGAATCGTGGACTTTGCTGTACCGGCTGACAACAGAATAAAACTGAAAGAATATGAAAAGAAGGATAAGTACCTCGATCTTGCAAGGAAATTGAAAACAACAACCAAACTATGGAACATGAACAGGACAAATATACCTGTCGTGATTGGTGTTTTTGGTACAGTCACCAAAGGATTATTAAAGGGACTGGAGGATTTGGAAATAAAAGGATGAGTGGAGTAAATCCAAACAAGAACATTATTGAGAACGGCCTGAATACTGAAAAGAGTCCTGGAGACTTGAGGAGACATGCTGTCTCTCAAACTCCTGTAAAAGACCATCAGCTAAAACTGATGTGAAAAATCTCTAAAGGAGTAAATAATAATATTAGTTGTTGATATTGCAGGACAATTAAAAAAGCTGTGGAAACTGAAGGTGATAGTAACACCATTTGTAGTTGATGCTTGGAAAGAGCTTGGAAAAAAGGCCGGAGGAATTGGAAATCAGATGAAGAATCGAGATCATCAAGAAAAATTGTTAAAATCGGTGAGAATACTCAGAAGAGTCCTGGATACCCGAGAAGACTTGTTATCACTCAGTTGCAAGTGAAAAAGTGTCTGTAGAGCTTTTGCGAACAACTCGCAAGGAGTAATAAAATATTCTTACAACTACTTTATAGTACTACTAATATGAATATTATTATTATTATTATTATTATTATTATTATTATTATTATTATTTACTATAACTATTACTGTATTACTATTACTACTACGATGGGTAGTAATTAAGTTGTATGATTACGAATAAAATGTTTTAGATTATTGAATCAAAACTGGTTGGTATTTACTAAGCAAGAACAATGCAGTGCCTTTGGAGAATCGAACTCACTAAGAGACTAACAGCAAGACTAACTAACTACTGTACCAACCGAAAGGTCATCATCGTATCATATTTACCAACCCCTCCGCTCGGGCAGGATATGACACAAGGTCAGTTTTTAAGCGGAATTTAACAGGTTTGAATTCAGAGTTTTCCTTCTCCTAGACTAGTTGCCTCACCAAGGCTAAAGAACCCAGTCTGCCCTACTATTTCCCCATAGCTGGAGGGAGAATAATTGGATTCATATCTTTCCCAAGGGTATTGGTGCAATGTGAAATGCAATCAGTCTCGTCCAGAATTTGAACTCGTTTCACCGTGTCCATTTCCTACGACGATAACCATTACACCACGGGAACCTCCTTAGAAAGCTATTCATAGCAAGATTATCAATTGGAAGCTCTCTAATAACTAAATATTAGATAATAAATAATTAAATATTAGAATTTTAAATTGGAAAATTCAGACAAAAGATGACATATGAACCATTGATTTATTTCTTTTGCTTTACATTTGATTACTCTTTTTTCACTCATAAACTTTGGAATAATACAATAACTACCACGATTAAAACCACGATGAAAACTTCTGTAAGTTTTGATTTGTCCAGGAAAATACTACTTGTATAGAGCCCTCAATTAGGATCGAACACAATACTCAAGATAAATGCACTAGACCACTGATTGTTACTCCACAACTGGGACATTTGTCAGTGGGGCTTAGAATACTCTCACATTATTTCCTACAAAAGAGTAAAGACTCTCCAAAAATCAAATATGTCTTGGTTACTCCAACGGGAGAATGTTTGTCAGTGGGGATTAGTATACTCTCACATTATCACTTAAAAAAAAGTAAGGACTCTCCAAAAATAAATATGTCTTAGTTGTGACTATAAACTGTACCCAGTGATGAGGCTTCGGTCCTGGAGCTCTGGAGACTGTGGAGTACCTCTTCATTGCAATTACTCCCAGGTTCATTCTGACCCGAAGTGGTTGCACCAATAAGATCTAATCTATTGATCAAATAGATCGGTGTGCGAACAATTTGTATTACATGGAAATACTTGATATCAAAAAACTGTATGCAAAAACCCTTCCTAAACCAATTAAAAAAAAATGTAAAAAATATCCGATGAACACCAATTCCGAAAATCTAGGTATAAGATAATCCCTGATTGTTTGAGATACTGTTAAAATCAACAATCAATAAAGGTCTAGGAACATAGAAACACAATAGCAACAAGTAAAAAAAAAGCACTGGTCATAGCAACCAAAACAAAAATAATTAATTCTCATAATAAAAAAATTAATAAATTAAAAGAAAAAGAAATAAGAAAACGTTCAAATTTTCAAAGTTAAAGTTATCAGTGAAATGAAAAAAATGAATTAAAAAAATGAATGAATCAATAAATAAATCCATAAAAATGCTACTTTTTTACATGCTGGGATATCCAAGATGGCTTTCTAGTCTGCAGCGGGAACTAGCATACATGACTTGTGCGAAAATTCAAAAAATACCCCTAACAAAGAATTCTGAGCGCTAGTGTTATAAGGCTTGCTGTCACTGGATGTCTTTCATAACCCACCAGATACGCCTGGTAAAATAATTAAATCCTATACTGCTAAGAAGTTAAACTGGGGACAATAGGGAGAAAACTTGATGTCACTTGATCTCCAGCGAGAAATACTCGATCGTGTCCGTGTCATCTAATACAACTAATAAAGTAATATGAGGAGTGTACGAGAGTACTTTAAAGAGTTGTTGTCACTTGATCTCCTACAGCAACCAGTCCCTACAGCTGATTGGAAAACTTAGCAAATTGAAAATAATGGTGTCACGCTAAGAGCAAAATCTTTAGCGGTTTTATTGTGGGGACGGTTTAAGAATTAAAGCTATCAATAAACAGACGTAAGAAATAACTGATTGGTTATTGCTCATTATATGACTTAGAAGGAAAATGATAAAAACAGGATTCCCTAAAAGGTCCTACTATTAATATTACTCTTTTCACTGCCCCATCACTTACATTTGTTATCATTAACATCATAAAGTCATGCAGGCAGCGGCGAGTTCTCTCTCGACATCCGTCCCAATCATCTATTTCTTTTTTGTACGTCCTCCTGACTGCGTCCCGTGTAAATTCTTGCTGGTCGGCCAACACTGGAGCGACCATGAGTAGGGGTCCATAAGAGAATGTCGTTTGGTGGTGCCCGTGGTGTATTGGTTATCGTCGTAGGAAATGGACACGGCGACACAAGTTCAAATCCTGGACGAGACTGATTGCATTCCACGTAGCACTAATACCCTTGGGAAAGGTATGAATCCAATTATTCTCCCTCCAGCTATGGGGAAATAGTAGGACAGACTGGGTTCTTTAGCCTTGGTGAGGCAACTAGTCTAGAAGGTAAACTCTGAATTCAAACCTGTTAAACTCCGCTTAAAAACTGACATTGTGTCATATCCTGCCCGAACGGAGGGGTTGGTATATATGATAAGAGAATGTCGTTTATGAATTCGTCCTTACTTCTCCAGCAGGGGCCTCATGTCAAGTTCGTCTTACTTGGATGTGAGATAGAAGGCAAGTGACAATACAGCTTTTGTTTTGTGGGATATCAATTCCAGGATTTGAGTGAATGATTTCAAAAACATGTCAACCTGTTAGGGTTATTTTATATGAAGAGGTTAGGGAATCGTGTTAATTGTACTTTCATATCTACATTTCTGTATAGTTATTTTATTTTATCTTTTTGCACGCAATGCTATCCAATACGAATAAATTTTTTTATTATAATTATAGTAATGAAGGGATAGTTCACTCTCTTTAGATCTTCGGAACTGAAACCGTACTATCAAATACCAGCAGAGTCGACGTGGGCTGTAGAATACACCGACCGAATCATAGTCGAGGGACAAGAACACCCCCCCAAGAAGTGTACTGGATATGACACTAAGCTATCTGATGGTGAGTCTCTCGTCCTGGAGCTTTTCAGAATATGGAGTACCCTTTCATAGCTATTTCTCCCAAGTCCACTTGATAGGGTCTCATCTCTGGGTCAAATAGAGC
Source organism: Sepioteuthis lessoniana (assembly GCA_963585895.1). Taxonomy (NCBI): domain Eukaryota; kingdom Metazoa; phylum Mollusca; class Cephalopoda; order Myopsida; family Loliginidae; genus Sepioteuthis; species Sepioteuthis lessoniana. The sequence continues at coordinate 49,662,959 of OY757928.1, read as the reverse complement.
TGTTTGACTATTTATCAGTGAGCAAACAAATGACAGATAATAAATTGGATTGCTAGTATTACTTAGCAATACTTGAAACTATTTAACTGGGTAGAAGCTATAGCAATACTTAATTTTGTGCAAAGAAATAAGGTTTGACGTTTTTCAAAAAATAAATTACCTACAAACTATTCACTTACAAATCATATATGAATAACATTTTAATTATGTGCTTATAAATGGACACTTGTTCGTTTAAAAATGATACCTAAAAACTATCTGTTTATCATATTTACCCAACCCATCTGCTCGGGCAGGATATGACACAAGGTCAGTTTTTAAGCGGAGTTTAACAGGTTTGAATTCAGAGTTTTCCTTCTCCTTGACTAGTTGCCTCACCAAGGCTGAAGAACCTAGTCTGCCCTACAATTTACCCATAGCTGGAGTGAGAATAATTAGATTCATACTTTTCCCAATGCTATGTCAAATGATATCAGTCTCGTTCAGGATTTGAACTCGTGTCGCCGTGTCCATTTCCTATGACGGTAACCATTACACCACGGGCATCTGTTTATAACTCATCTATATTTGATATATAAATAAACAGGATTTGGCGTTAAATAACCTACCTGGGTAAATGTTATAAAACCAAGCCAGCTAACCATCAGATGCAGTTTAATGCTATACAGTTTAATGTAGTTTAATGCCATGCAGTTTAATGCCAACATATTTCGGGGGTGGAGTCTTACTTCTCTGCAGAGGATACAATCAGCATCTGAGTAGGTGGTAATCACTTTTGAATGATATTATAAATTTCCAGAGAGTTTCATGAAAATACATAATAGTTTAATAAAGATGAAATATTTCTGTTGATTTAATTATATTTTAGAAAATCAACGTACACATTGCTCGAAACATATTAGGAGCTTTGAAAGTGTCAAACATTAAGCATGCGAACCATGGCTTAGAGAGACTTTCGAGGAATCTTTTAAGTGGAAATAAAGCCTATTCAAAATATAAGGGAGAAAAACATTTGCTTAAAGTGACATAACAACCAGGGAACCCCGTATCAGACGGGTGGGTTGTTACTTGTCAGTCAAGGCGTTTTGAGATCACAAAGTTCCCTGGTAGCCATCAGGAGGCCCCGTGGTCACTAGGGGAGTGCTTAACTCCGTTATTGCATTGGGAGAAGTGCGGCATGAGAGATGAATCCCCAGGGGGATTAACGCTTTATTTGTATCGAGTGTCGGGTATTGGCCCAAGACATGTTTGATCTCAGCCCTGAAAAGAAAAAAAAAAGCTTAAAAGTGAATTTGTAAGAGAAAATTATTTTAAAAAAGTAATTGAGACATTTTCTTCTTGAATTCTTTATATTCAATATTTAAAAAAAAAATCGAAGTGATTTATTTAAACATTAAATTAACTTTTGATTTTTTAAATTTTTTGTCGGTTGTATGATTTTTATTCAGAACAAATCGAATCTACTTTAGGGAAGTAATTATTTACTGAAACGGTCTCACACAAGATCAATTTTTAAACCGGGGTTTAAAAGGTCTGAATTCAGAGTTTTTCTTCTCCCTGAATGGTTGACATATCAAATTTAAAAAAGTCAGTCCGCCCTACTATTTATCCATAGCTAGAGGGAGAATTGTTGAATTGATTGCTTTTCTAAGGTATTTAGCCTTATATGAAATGCAAAATGCCTCCTTCATGATTTGAACACATTTCGCCGAGTCCATATCCTTCGAGAAAAACCATTGCACCACGAGCGCATTTATCCCTTTCAGCTTGGTTGACTTCGGTCTTTTTGTTTTATGGCATATCAACATTCGTGGGTTTATGTAATCTTTGTTAAAGAACAGCAGTGGTATTAATTAACCAATAGGTGAAAAGGTGCGTGGTATAATGGTTATCGTCGCAGGATGGGGACACGGCGACACGAGTTCAAATCCTGGACCTGACTGATTGCATTTCACATAGCACTAATACCCTTGGGAGAGGTATGAATCCAATTATTCTCCCTCCAGCTATGGGTAAATAGTAGGGCAGACTAGGTTCTTCAGCCTTGGTGAGGCAACTAGTCTAGGAGAAGGTAAACTCTGAATTCAAACCTGTTAAACTCCGCTTAAAAATTGACCTTGTGTCATATCCTGCCCGAGCGGAAGGGTTGGTAAATATGAATAAGTGAAAAGGTATAAGAATTTTTCAACCGTTTTCCAAGGTTATTAGTCTGAAAGTGAAAGTAGTAGCGTGACTGAAGTTCGAACTCGCTTACTTCCGGGCCGCAGTCAAGTACTTTAGCGGTAAAGCCTCGAAAACTCACCCCGTATTTCTTTTAAAGGGACAACGGCAGTAGTTGCTATGATTACAGAGATAAGGTGTTTTTTTTTAAATGACTGTGAATAGTCCTAAATAAAGAGAGATAGTTATTTACAAAAACCTTTTTTTTGAATCTGGCTTATACGAAGTGGTCACCCATTTAACTGCTGAGAAGCTTGATCGCCACTTAACCTCCGTAACATGCTGACAAACTGAGACTTCAGTTTGACTTGCATATATATCGTAAACACTGATAGCTGTCATTTACTAAGTTTAATTTTTTCTAGCCCACAGCATTTACTGTTACTTAGTGGTCACCCA
>OY757928.1:49627840-49652840 GCA_963585895.1 Sepioteuthis lessoniana | reverse complement strand
TACAAATATTTAGACACAATTTTATGGCTTAAAGTAATCTTAATTATTTTTTGATAATGATAATTTATCTGAACACAGTTATTAGGTTTCAAGCATTCTTATTAAGCGCCAATAATTTGCAAGCTGCTATACGGATTCTGTATTCTATTGATACTATTACTACTAGAGATATTACAAATACTACTTCTAATATTAATACCTCCACTTTACCCTTGATCTCTACCTTATAATGCTGAGTGTCAAGCAAGGAGGCATCAAGTACCATTTTTTGAGTCTTTGGTATGACTCGACCAGAGATTGAACCCCGGTCTTCCGGGCCATTGGCGAACGCTCTACTCATTAGGCCAATGGCTCGGTAGGATAATAATAACAGACTTACTCTCGGCCAAACTCTAGTGAGATTCTATCTGCAAACGCTCGTGTGAAAAACTCTCAAAGGATGTAATAATAAAGTGAAAATAAAAGAAAGTAAATCGACAGACAGAAACTTGGATTTTGAAAGAGAACTGAAAAAAAAAGTGAAGAACATAAAAGGGGATGGTGATACCAATAGTGGTTAGTGCACTTGAAACAGTTCCAAGAGGTTTATAAAGGAGAGTAGAGAAAATGAAGAGGAAGGAATGAAACAGTACAGACCACAGAATTGTTTACATCAGCTAGAATACTTAGGAGAGTCCTGAAGATTTAAGGAGACTCACAATCACTTACACTCAAATGAAAGAGCATACAAGGAATGAAATAATAATAATAATAATAATAATAATGATAATATTTTCAATTCGACCCTACAAACAAATGGTATATGCACAACCCAGCACCTATCCTAGAAAATGACCCGCATAAACTCCTATGGGACTTTAACATACAAACGGATCACCTAATCCCGGCCAGAAGACCAGACCTCATAATAATCAACAAAAAAAGAGAATTTGCAAAATTGTCGACTTTGCTGTCCCGGTGGACCACAGAATAAAACTGAAGGAAAGTGAAAATGAGGATAAGTACCTCGACCTTGCGAGAGAATTGAAAAATCTGTGGAACATGAACGTAACGATAGTGCCAATTGTGATTGGTGCGTTAGGCACAATAACTAAAGGATTATTAAAAGGCTTGGATGACTTAGAAGTTGGCGGATGGGTAGAGACTATCCAAACGACAGCATTGCTAAGAACGGCCAGAATCCTGACTCGAGTCCTGGAGACTTTGGGAGACTTGCTGTCACTCAAACTCCAGTGGGAATCCATCAGCTAACATTGATATGAATATCTCTAAAGGAGTAAATAATAATAATAATAATAAAAGACGCAACAAAACAGCAGATGTAGGTTATGTTGTGATAGAGATGAGACAATCACATAATAAGCGAATGTAGGAAATTAGCACAGAAAGAGTATAAGACTAGACACGACTGGGTAGGAAAGGTGATTCACTGGGAATTATTCAAGAAACTGAAATTTGACCATACGAAAAAATGGTACATGCACAACGCAGCAGCTGTCCTGGAAAATGAGACACACAAACTCCTCTGGAATTTTGAGATACAAACAGATCACCTAATCTCGGCCAAACGACAAGACCTAATAATAATCAACAACAACAACTTTTAATCAACAACAAAAAAAGAATTAGAATGGTAGACTTTGCTGTCCGGCTGATCACAAAGTAAAATTGAAAGAAAGTGAAATAAAGGAGAAATACCTGGACCTTGCTCGGGAATTAGAAAAAAACTGTGAAACATGAAAGAGATGATTATACAAATTGTAAATTGGTCCTCTTAGTACAATTAAGAAAGGATTGGTAAAAGGACTGGATGACTTGGAAACAACAGGACGAGTGGAGACAATCCAAACTACTGCATTAATAAGACAAGCCAGAATACTGAGAAGAGACCAGGGGACTTGACGAGCCTTGCAGCCACTCAAACTTCAGTGAAAGACCGTCCGTTAACATGACAAAACCTGGACATGGCTAAGAAAAGGAAACCTTAAGAGAGAAACGGGATCCCTCCTAATAGCAGCACAAAACAACGCCGTAAGAACCAATCATATCATAGCGTGAATAGATAAGACGCAACAAAAAAGCAAATGTAGGCTATGCAGTGACAGAGATGAAACTATCAATCACAGAATAAGCGAATGCAGCAAATTCGCGCAGAAGGAATATAAGACTAGACATGATTGGGTCGGGAAGGTGATACACTGGGAATTGTGCAAGAAATTTAATTTTGACAATACCAACAAATGGTATATGCACAACCCAGCACCTGTCCAAGAAAATAAAACACATAAACTCCTATGGGACTTTGACATACACACAGATCACCGATACTCGGCCAGAAGACCAGACCTAATAATAATAACAAAAAAAAAAAAAAAAAGAGGAATTGTAAAATTGTTGACTTTGCTGTCCCGGTGGACCACAGAATAAAACTGAAAGAATGTGAAAAGAAGGATAAGTACCTCGACCTTGCTAGGGAATTGAAAAATCTGTGGAACATGCAGGTGACAATTACACCAATTGTAATTGGTGCTTTTGGTACAGTAACTAAAGGCTTACTAAAGGGACTGGAGGACTTGGAAGTTGGCAGACGAGTGGAGACCATTCAAACTACAGCCTTATTGAGAACGGCCAGAATACTAAGAAGAGTCCTGGAGACTTGAGGAGACTTGCAGTCACTCAAACTGCAGGGAAAAACTCTAATAACAATAATGATGATTTCTTCTTTCAGGTGTACAAACAATGAACAAATCAACTACTCACACCTGAAAGAGTCCTGGAGACTTGCGGAGACTTGTTGTCCCTCAAGCTCCAGTGAGAAACCATCAACTAACGCTGGTAGGAAAAACTATCAAAAGAGACACTCAAAATTCTCTGGGATTTTCAGATGTAAGCAGATCCCCTAATCTCGGCCAGACGACCAGACCAAATAATAGTCAGTCAAAAAGAAAAAGAAAAAAAAAAAAGAAAAAGAGAGAGAACATATCGAATTGTGAAATTTGCATTCCGGCAGAGCACAGAGTTAAATTGAAAGAAACCGAAAAGAAATATAAGTACTTCGACCTTGCTAGGGGACTGAAAAAACTGTGGAACATGAAAGTGACGGAGATACCAATTGTAATTGGTAATCGTGGTACAGTCACCAAAGGATTGGAACAGGGACTGGAGGACTTGGAAATAAGACGACGCGTAGAAACCATCCAAACAACGGGATTGTTAAGATCGGCCAGAATATTGAGAAGGGTCCAGGAGACTCGACGAGACTTGCTGTCACTCAAACTCCGGTCATACCATCGGCTAACGCTGATGTGAAAAACTCTCAAAGGAGTAAAATAATAATGATAATCTTTCGTAACTATTCCTAATATATATGAAGTGCATACGTTTAAATATGCTTATGTATTTCTATCTGGCATTGCTAATTGTATTTTATAATAATTTGTTTCCACACATTTATATGGTTTTAAGTATTCTCCTTTGATACTTATAATCTTAAAACCTATCGATGACCCTTTGATTGAACAATAACGTGTCAGAGTGGCCATGGGAGTATTAGCAATGAAGGAGGACTCTAAGACCCCATAATCCTATAAATGGAGCCTAAAACCCCGATGCAGTTTAATATCCTACCCAGGACATATTTTTGTGATGTTCTATCCCTTTACAGAAGATAAAGTTAGTGTATTCTAAGCCCCTTCGTTTTTACAGCACAAGGACGAGTCACCTAGGTACTATTTCAACATGCATGTATGTATGTATGTATAAATGTATATATACGTGAAAGAACTGTAAATGGGAAAATCACGTAACGGTTTATAAAAATGAATAATATTGAAAGGAAAGAGCGTAAAGGTCTATCAGTTGGGATTCTGATCCTGGGTACCCTTTCTTTCCGACTGCGACATTTTCTCCGCTGAGGTCCAACATGTTTGTATAATCTCGTATAAAAGTTCAAACTAAGCAGAGAGAGAGAGAGAGAGAGAGAGAGAGAGAGAGGTCCGATTATGAAAGCATTTCACTTCAAACAAGGTAGAGGTTTGGCCCAGAAACACTCTTAATGTGCAACCATCAATCTTACACATACACACGCACACACACACACACACACACACACACACACACACACACACACACACACACACACACACACACACGTGAAACTTTTTCTTTGTCTCTCTCTTTCTTTCTATTTCTCTCAAACACAGTCACCCTTTTTCTAACACACACTCATTCACTCTTTCTTTCTTTCTTTCTTTCTTTCTTTCTTTCTGCGTCTTTCACAGACGCCCACACACACTCTCTCTCTCTCTCTCACACATGCATTTACATGCTCTCTCTTTCTTTCTCATTCACTCATTGTCATGCACTCTCTATTTCTCTCTCTTTCTATTTTATACTCTCGCTCTGTCTCTCTGTCTGTCTGTCTGTCTCTCTCTCTCACACGCACATTCACATTTTATTCTTTCCTCTTTCCCGCACTCTCTCTCTCTCTCTCTCACCCACATACACCCTGTCTTTCTATCTGTTTCTTACACCCACTCTCTCTGTTTCTATCTCACTTTTACACACACACACACACACACACTCACACACACACACATATATATATATATATATATATATATATATATATATAATGTACTGAGTATGAATGATTTATTTAGCTTCACACTAGGTCAGATTTGCTATTAACTCATTTTAATGTGAGGGCTACACACGAATCGAGACTCACGTGAGGCCGTCACAAAAATGCTTGATACCTTCGGCAATGTACCGGTTATAGTAATAAACTTCATCCGGTGATGACGCTCCAATTCTGGAGTGCTGAAGAGAGTAGAAGACATCTTTTTGGCTATTACTACTGGCTTCTCTTTGATCCGGAGTGGAAGTACCTGTTAGGGACCTATCTATGGCTTTAATAAAAAATTATTTTTTGAAATTTTGAAATTTTTTGTATTAGATAGGACAACTAGAAACCATTGACCTATGTTCAAATAATAGTTTTAACAACAATTTACAAAAGTATTATAATAATAATAATAATAATATACTTGAAATTTGATAATTGCTTATGATATTTAAACCATTCCTTCGTGTTTCAGTTATTATGTGAAAATAAATGAAACCATACTGCGCAAACAGATTATTAAACAAGCAGGAAGTTATGAGAAACCATATTGTTGTTAGCAAAAATGACTGACTGTACAAAATAACCACCTATAGGGGGTGTCCTCGTGGTGTAATGGTTAAAGCGATGGACTGCGGAATCGTAGTACGCGAGTTCGTACTCCAGTCGCGCTATTATGTTCACTTTCGGGTAAATACCCTTGGGAAAGGTATGAACCCCCTTATCCTCCCAGCTATGGGTTAAATAGTACCACTACTGTTCTTCTAGGAGAATAGCATTGGCATTAAATAACCTACAAAGGTTGATATGCCATTAAACAAAGAAACCAAACATATATATGTGTGTGTGTGTGTTCCAGTGTTATATATATATATATATATATATATATATATATATGGAAGTAAATCCGACCATATAGAGGAAAACTGATAAAGAAAGCATTCCAAGAAGACTTTAATGAGAAAGCAAGTCGGTGCTATAACGTTTCGGTTCTAACGAACCATCATCTAGTCGACTTAGCTTTTTCTCATAACGACCGTTTTTCTACCTTTAATATTTTTATTTATGAAATATCAATTTACTTAAGTTTATTTTATTATTTATACTATTTAATTATTGAGCTATTCACATATATTTTGTTTTGTTTGCTTTTTTTCTTCTTTCCAGTTTCTCTCTCTCTCTCTCTGTCTCCTTCCCTTACATCCCCCAGCCTCTGTTTTATCTCCTTATCTTTCATTCTTCTGTTTCTTTTCTTTTTTCTTTTTATTCCTTCTTTCTCCTTCTTTTATCTTTTGATTCAAATCTTACTTGGTGAATAAATGGAACAAATAATTTCTACAGAATATTCCTAAACAGTCAAATGACGTAATTTTAAGCACGGTCGCTGATTTATTGATTTAATGGTTACTCCTTCCCAAGTATATAAAGTATTTCCTCCTTGGTTTTGTATTTTATTTATTATTTATCGGTGATTTAACATCAGTAGATATCATCCTCCTTAGCCCTGATGATGGTTCGTTAGAACCGAATCGTTATAACGTCGACTCTCTTTCTCATTAAACTCTTTTTGGATAACCTTGTTTATCAATCTCAATGTCGTTCTCTCTCTCTCTCTCTCTCTCTATATATATATATATATATATATATATATATATTTCTATCTATATATGTATGTATGAATATGTACATACATATATATATATATATGTGTGTGTGTGTGTGTGTGTGTGTGAGAGAGAGAGAGAGAGAGAGAGAGAGAGAGAGATAATAAACAATGTTCTAATTGTTTCGTTTTAAGATTAACGCAACTTTGATAATTTTTTGCTTCCTCTTCTTCAAAATCGTTTATAGTTCTTGAAATCTTTGGCTTAGCTGTACAAAGTAAATTTTGTAATTGTTCAAATATTTAAGATCATTACCTTCAATAACTTTAATGGATAGGGAAGTACTAGTTATTATTATCTGAACCAGCCGAACATCCGTTATTACCCAATATTGCAAACATGAAGTCAAGATTTTTTAGGTATCCTATAAAATTTCCTTGTTTAAGAATTTGATTTGCCTTTGTTTTGTCCTTTGATATAATCTGAAAAAAAAACCTTATGTAAAGAACAGAACAAAAACAAAACAAACACAAGAAACAGAACAAAACAAAAAACAAAAAAGAACAACAAAACAAAACAATTTTTGATTATTTACTAATCGTAATTCTATTAAATAAACGTTTTCTTGAAATATAATATTCATATAAAAAATTACTAAATGCATTTATTGATTGCAGTACAATATATTGATTTTTCAGACATGTTACTCGTGTGAACACTCAAATTCAAGCTATCAGAATATGTCTGATAGATAGATAGATAAATTGATCGATTGAATGTCTATATAGAATATCGATCTAGTGAGGTCGTCACAATGTGATGTTGTAATAGCAAAAGATTTGTGAGTCAATTTTATCTGATTAGTGAGTTCAATTTTTACTTGGTGCTCTACTCTTTAGGATGGTGCAAATTTTAAACCACCCCTAGTACATTAAGTTAGTCAGACCCAACTCGCCAAACAGACAGGTGCAAAACAGTTTTCTTATCGCAAGTGATCTTAATAATGGTGTTCTTTAAGTTAAATATTTACATGAACATATCTTCTGGCAGAAGCAGGAATGTAAATGTGAAGTATGGAATTTAAGAAAAATTACCTGATAAATCCCAATTTACAATGATTAAGTGTAGAAAAATGTAAACATTTCAAACATTTGTTAAGACTGTTAAACCACACTCTTTAGTAAAACTGCCGTGTCATAAACTCAACCAATTTTTGTATTGTAAAACACTTGATTAAATTTATTAAATATCTACTAGACTATCCATGAATCCGTCGGGTGTCCGATGTTAGATCAGTCATTAATGATATTGATACTTATCTTTAGCATGAAGAGAAGGGTTTGCATTCTAAAAAGAAGGGTTCTGATTCTAAATTAAGGGATTTTTATTTTGAAAGGAAGATTCCTAATTCTGAAGAGAAGGGTTTTGATTCTTATTCTGAAGTGAATGCTTCTAATTCTGAAGAAGTTTCTGATACTGAAGAGAAGAATTCTGATTCAGAAGTGAATGGTTCCTCTACTACCGAGAAGGGTTCCGATTCTGAAGAGAAGAATTCTGATTCTAAAGAGAAGGATTCTGATTCTGAAGTGAAGGTTTCAAATTCTGAAGAGAAGAATTCTGTTTCTGATTCTAAACCGAAGGATTCTGATTCTGAACAGCAGGGTTCCAATTCTGAAGAGAAGGAATCAGATTCTGAAGAGAAGGATTCTGATTTTGAAGATAATGGTTCCAATTCTGAAGTGAAGAGTTCTGATTCTGAATAGAAGGATTCTGATTTTGAATATATTTCTTATTCAGAAGCTTTCTCTTCTAATTCGGAACTCTTTTAGTTCCGAATTAGAAGAGGAAGCTTCTGATACTGAAGTGAAGTATTCTGCTTATTATTTCATAGTTATCACCGTTAGATTTAGAATTCGAAGTGCTAAAAAATCGTGTGTCCTGGACACTACTCTAAGCAGCACCCACTGGTGAAGTTCCAGTCCTTAAGTTTTGGAATAAATATTGTGAAATAATATTGACATAAATATTGACTTTTTGTCACATCTTGGCCTTAGTGGAAGTGTTAGGTAAATCTTTCTGTCTGTGTCTGTCTGTCTGTGTTTGTGTCTCTCGTAATATATATATATATATATATATATATATATATATATATATATATATATATATATATATATATATATATATATATATATATGCTTTCTCATGATTAACCGAAATGTGAAATAAATATTTAGCAGATTTTGGGGTATCTGATAGACAATTTATACTCATGAGGCAATAAAGAAGTCTCAGAATATTTAGGTTTCAAATAATTTAAAGAATAATTTCAGCCCTGAAAAATCTATTGTCAGTTTGGTTATTGTCATTAATGATTTGAATAAAAAAAAATAAGCCAAACTATCTTTATAACTAACTTTTTACATCTCATAAAATGCATTATTTTTCCAAGATTTGGGTGTGCTGTTTCTGCTTGTCTAAGAGACAAAAATGATGCCATCAGATAACTTAATGAAATAGGAGTGCAGAATCATATGTCGACTGAAATCCTTTTTAAACAAACGAAATAAGTAAATGAATACAAAAATTAAAAACATAAAACACCTATCGAATAGAGATGTTGTAATGAAATAAAATGGAAGACCAATAATTTAGGCATATAGCACAATTTCTTTCTTTTTCTAATTTGTGGCATGTCAACCTGTATATGCTTATTTTATTCATAGAATTTAAGGAATCGGGTTCATTTATGTTCATGTTTACATTTTTAAAGCTATTTCTTAAGATACTTTTGGCACAGAGGTTATGTGATTAAAAAATTCTTAACTAATTCAAACAATTTGCAAGCAGTCATACAGCATCTAGCCCTGTCGACTGTGCACCTCTGTAGAGGTGTAAAATGGTTTTAATTATTTCCCTCAATAATAATTCAATATCTACCATTTGTTTGTAGATAGTGAAGTGTTTACAAGTATTGCTACGAATACTAATTATTCAATTTAGGACCTCAGTTAGGGTTTCAAGTATTGTTATTTACCACGAATAATTTTATTTAACATTACTTATTCGTTTGCGCACAGTTAAATAAAGGACTCCTATATATTACTAACGATTCCATTAGACGTCAGTCATTTGTTTACACAGAGTTTAAATGTCAAATAGTTTTTTTTTTATCATTAAGGGTTTTCGGACTATTGTCTTCATCTTTATTATGAAGATGAAGACAATAGTCTGAAAACCTTTAATGATAAAATTCATCAGCTTCGTCTCAGAAATTCATACAATCAAACAGTTTTATTTGTTCCATGAATAGGACCCAGTCAGGTACTACCACTTTGGGTGAGGGTGAACCTGAGGGGAATGTCAATGAAGGGATACTCCACATTACCCAAAGCTCAAAAACTGTAGCTTTACAATCAAATTGTTTTGTGTTATATCCAGGGTACACATTCATGGGGGGGTTACTCTCAGCAGAGATGCAGTCGGTGTATTCGATCAATAATAAATCAGCAAGTTGAATATGTCGTTTAAACTCTTTAAAATAATTACTCATTCTCTAATAAATTATAAATTTGCTACGCAAAGGAAACTATGACTTACCTTAAAGTTGACATTTACTAAGGTTTATCTATGACTGAGATTAGAAACAATGCCTGCTTTTAATAATGGTCACTCATTTGCAAACTGACCTAGATCATCGTTGCTAAACTTTTGGAATCGGCCTGGAATTGATATCATTCATTGTTGCTTCATTATGAGTAAGGAACTAGAATTATCTTAGCAGAATGATATAAATGACACGTGGTAATGATAATGATAATTATCATTGATCTATGACTCTTTGAGGGTTTAGAAACCTTAGAAACCCTGTAAAACAAACTGTACTAATTATGAATGTACCCCCACTTAGCGTCTAGAACAAATCTCTCGATATTTTTAGACCTTATAAAGTAAAGATAATTCTGAAGGTATTTTCTAAACCTTTTCTGTGGATCTTTCTTGCCAAACACCGTTTATCAGATTAATGGTGATACGAGGATTGACTGAAATGTTTATAGTTAATCTTAAAGAATATGACCAAATGAGATTGATTTTTCAATATAGTACACTTTCCGCCTCACACAATTATTCTTTCGATATTTCTGTGCGAGGAGCAAGTTTGTCAAAAAGAAAAAAAAGAGTCAGCAGCAGCAGCGGATATGACGTCATGAATATGAAATTATCGGCCTATGATGTTTTTAGCCCAACTTCAAGTAGATGTCGTGTGAGAATTTTTAAGAGCTGCTTTTGATATATAATTGAGCTGTGTTATTCTTTTTTAATTCAATTTTTGCTTTTTTTTTTTGTCTTCCTAAGAACAATTTTTTGTGGATAAATTTTATAATAAAGACGTTGTGGTGTAAGCGTAAAAAGGAATAATTTGATTGTCTTCACTCGACTTTCGCATTTGTTTATTTAGCCGTAACTTAGCAACGAGACAAAACTCTTGCTGTATTTACATTTAACGTAACTTTATAAGAAAAATCAAATTCTGGATGTTCAGTGCATATATTTTGCTATAGATTCATTTAAGTTTTTATCTAAAAACAAAAAGTAAGATTATTAATTTAAAACTACAACACTGAATTTAATGTTTGATGGGTAGGTTTCTTTGTTTTTTGTTTTATTTTTCCTATGAAATCGAATATATTGCTTCATAGTTGTCTAAATTTCTGAGACGAAGCTTGGTGATTTTTTTATCATTAAGGGTTTTCTTCATTATCATTGTTATTTCCACAGCGCTATGTGTCCAGCAGGAAACATGGCGTAACAGTTATAGGCGTCGGTTCCCTAAGCTTCTAAGGAGACAATCATTTGGTGGTTGCAGGTTCAATCCTGACTGCAGGCGAGTAACAATACGGGAATACTTAACACTTGTACCCAGTTATGGTTAACGGAATCAGAACAGGTGACCCCCGTGGATTCAATAAAGAACGTAGTTCGAGGTTGCGTGAAGGTTCCCGAGTTCGACAAACACCTGAAGAAGGCCGGAGGACATATCGGCCGAAACGTTGTGGAAATAACTATAAAGATGAAGACAATTGTCCGAAAACCCTTAATGATAAAAATATTGCTTCCTTTAAGAAATTTCGTGGCAGCCTACTGGAGTTACTCTTATTGGTTAATATTGATTATTAGAAATACTCTTCGACTAGTTGATCACTCTATGGTAAAAGTTTTGATTTTATCCTAGCTATATAAGTCGATCCCTAGTTTCGAAGAGGAATTTGGAGGCTTAAAAAGTCGACTTTTACAATGCAATTTACGGTAGATGACTTAAAAAAAATATTGTGCATGCAGAAAGCGTGTGCAGATACGTGAACTTTTATTATAAATCAATTTTCTCTCTAGGATAGGGTTTTGTTTAGTCTGCTAAATTTGAATTTTTAAACAAAAGAAACAATTCTAAATATTTTGATTTAACAGAGAGAACAGCATTTGCATTTTTCCCATTTTAAACGTACATAAGATGTAGTAGCAAATATTATGGGCTCTCCTGTTCTATGAATAATAGCCATTTTTCACTGCTATTAGGAGATGTTATTAGAGCGACTAATGTTGTTACGTGAGTATATCTATTAAGACAAATCCCAGAATTGGACATAATTAAACTGGTTTCGTTGGCTTTGACTCCAGGGATTTTGGTAATATTAGCAATTGTAATATTGGCAAATTTAGCTATTTTGGCAAATTGCTAAATCGCAACTTACATGACCCTGGTTATGACGCATTTCTCATCATTGTAGAAGCAAAACAATCATTCTTGCTATTATCAGGTCCTCGAAGGGAAGCAAATCAAGAACAGCAGCCAAAACAACAATTCTCATTTCTTTGACAGGGACACTTCGTGAGTTTATCCATTTTCCATTCATTTTAAAGTCCTTGGACGCTTAAAGACAGCATGAAATCGTAAGACTTTTAGTTTTGGGTAGAATTGGTATTTTGGAATTTAAACTCTTCGTCCTGTCTGTTCTGACTGAGCGTCCTCGAAATGACCGACCCCGTTTCATTCGCCATAATATCTGCTATGGACTGAACCCCTCTCCAAATTTACACGCTTAATATACATTTTTAAATATTCATATATATTAGTGATTATAAGTTTTTGGAATATAAAGAACATTTCTTATAAAATGTGCGTTTTTAAAATTCTCTGTGATATATATATATATATATATATATATATATATATATATATATATATATATATATATATATATATATATATATATATAAGAGAAACCTAGGTAGACACGTTTTTGGCCATGTATTTTTATAATATATGTATTGTGTATTGAGCACTTTAATACGTTTTATCTTAGGTAATTCTGTCGGCGTTTTTTTCTTTTGATTAGATGTGCTGTTTGATTATTTTCGAGTAGTACGTGTTTTTCGTCTTTTCTTTTTTTTCTGAATTTCTCCCCAGATATCAGTTTGTAGAATTTGCAAATTGTACAATCTGTTTTTTTTTTCAAACCAACAGAATTATAGATTAGATATAAAGATTAACATCATATATATATATATATATATATATATGTGTGTGTGTGTGTGTGTGTGTGTGTGTATTGACCAAACCATCCCTAACGAGTAGGATGCGACACATCCTCAATTTTCAGAGGGGTTTGATAGGTTTGAATTGAGAGTTCACCTTCTGTAAAATTGGTTGACATGCTGAGGTTAAAGAGTCCAATTTGTTCTATTTACTCATAGATGAAGTGAGAATAGAAAGATACCTTTCCCAATGGTATTATATCAATGTAAAATTCAAACAGCCTCGTCCTGGTTTAGAGCTTGGGTTACAGTGTCCATTTTCAACCACGTTAACTATTACACCACGAATGTCTTGATCTGAGTGTGTCTATGTGTGTGTATATAATTATCCTTGTCAAGCAGAGATAGTGTGGATTCCTTTGCTTAGCTCTTGTCCCTATTACTCATCGCTTTTGGCAGGTTCTCTAGACGATCTTGAATTGGTGAATTCAAGGCTTTGCTTTTCAGTTAACTCTGGTAGGCCCTTGTCAGAGAGTTGTTGGAGAACTTCACTTTCGTGTTCGTCCCTATTTCTTCAGCAGTGCCTAGCATGTCTTTTTTGTCTTATCTGGATAGTTTGCGAGATCAGAGACAATTGGCTATACTGCCGCTGTTTTGTGATGTGCTGCTTCGAGTATTTGCTCAAAACGACACACAGCATTCTTGTATAGTTTTTTCTGTAATTGCTTCCTTAAAGTCTAGGTGGCGCATCAGAAAGAATGTACGAGGGGCATACGGTAAGTTTCCAGACTTTTTTTTGTATGGACATTTAAATTGTTGTAGACTCTTGAAAATTCAGTATGTTTTTGCTATACATGTTATGAGATGACTGACCAATTTTTATGATTTCAGGTTCAAATGGACAGCTACAGCAGCAATTGGAATACACCCTACTGAAGCCTGATTGTCACAGCTGGTGAATTTCAAAAATGTAATCTGACACTTTAGAAGAACGATATGCAATAGAATTCTTTTTTACACTTGGAAAATATGCCACAGACACGTATGGAATGCTTCAGACTGCTTTTGGAGCATCTTGCACGAATCGAGCATCAGTTTTTCAGTGGCATAGGAGATTCAAGGAAGACAGGGAGTCTGTGAGGGATAATGAGAGCTGTGGGAGGAGTAAGGAAGTCAATACACCAGAGTTGATTGGCCAAAGTGTTAGGGTTAGGGTTACTATGTTAAGGTTTTTAGGGGGTTCAGCAGGAGATTCCGCCGGAAGAAGTCAGCACTCTTCAAATCGGGTCAGTGGCATTTCCACCAGGACAACAAACCAGCCCACAACTCCATCCTTGTTACACACCAAGATGGGTATCAAGACAGTTCGTCACCCTCCCTATATTCCAGACCTTGCTCCCTGTGACTTTTGGTTATACCCTAAGCTCAGAGGCTGTCGTTATGAGACTATTTAGGAGATGAAAGAGGCTGTTACGAAGGTCAGTGACACGCTCACACAAGAGGACTTCCATGGGACCTTCCAGAAGTTGTTGGAACGGTACAACAAGTGCATTGGAGTGGGAGAAGATTACTTCGAAGGGGCCTGGAGTTTCATGTGTATACTATCAATAAAAGTTCCCATAGGGAAAAAGTCTGGAAACTTATCGCATGCACCTTGTAGTTTGATATTATATAAAAAGTGCTCAGTATTGGTGACTGAGCGTATATATATATATATATATATATATATATATATATATATATATATATATATATATATATTATTTCTCATTACAAAAGAATGAAAACGAATTTCAGGATATTCCGATGTATTCATTTTTAATTCTTACATTTGGTTTGATCGTACCACACTTAAAATAGTTATCGTTGCTCTTTATATGAATAGATCTTATTTGTTTACTAAATTACATTTCGGGAAATCACTATAGTTTAATACCTAAAGTGTTGGGAAAACAGCCTCGATAAGAATGAGTTTGAGCTCCAGTCGCGCTATGATGTTGACTTTCGGACTAATACCCTTGGGAAACGTATCGACACTCTCAGCTGCGTCAAATTATATGACTGGTGCTGTTCTACAGAGCAGACTTTGGCATTAAATTACCCATGAATGTTGATGTGCCATTAACAAAGAATCATCTATTTTGTTTCTCTCTTCATTTGGTAAATACGGAAAAGTTCTTCTGAAAATGTAATTGATATTCTGAGAGAATTGTTAAAGATTCTTGAGAAAGGATCAGTCAAGTGTGTTGAAGTATGTGATGAATGTATGAAATAGATGTATGCTAAATGTGTCTAAGCAATTTCTTTCTTGGTCGGCCTGAGAATTTTTCAGTCACTTTACATGTATATTTTTGTATATCCATTAATATATGCCTCACAAAATCAAATAGGATGGGCTGAAAAGTTCATAGGCTGAATTGTTCACATAATAACATCATGTTATTAGGAGGCTCCCGTAATTTAAATGTTATTGTTGTTACAAATGCGCACGGTGAGCCAAGTTCAATTCCTAAACGAAGCAATCTGCAATTTATTGAACGCTGATACACTTGGGAAAAGAATCAATCCAACTATCTCCCTCCATCTTTGGATAAAGACGAGCTTTTTAATGTTGGTATGGTAATCGATCAAGAAGAAAAATTTTGAATTCAAACACGTTAAACGCTGATTAAAATGACATTTTGTCACCCTACTCGTAGAGAGGGGTTAGTAAACATATACCTGCTATTGATGACTTTTTGACCAATGCAACACAAGCACTTCAACATCAATGGAAGAAATATGTAGACCGCAAGGTTGACTAAGTTATAAATCACCCGCATTTGATCACATTCGATGAGAGTAGCTTGGTCTGCCTATGAACTTTTCGGCCAGGCCTCATATATATATATATTTATATATATATATATTCCTGCTCATATACATATGTGCAGGATTATAAACCAGTATATATATATATATATATATATATAATATGCACGCACTCACACACACACACACATACACACACACACACATACACACACACACATATATATATACATATATATATATATATATACTAATGTTTATATTCCTGCTCATATGTATATAAGGTTATACCTTTGTATAATTGTAAATTTAAGGAATCGTATCGTCGGTGATCTTTCAATAACGAGTATTTTGTTGCCTTTTTTTACCGTTTTTATTGTCTTATCTCACAGTTACCATCTAGCAGACAAGACTATTAAAACCAATCTAATCAACAAAATGTTACCGCTATGATCTTTTGAATATACAGCATGTTTCAAAACAGATGCAACCCATTAATATGATGATGATTTATTACTAAGCCAAGGAAACACATGTCAGCTGGTGTGAGTTTATACTTAACCAGGATTCTGTATGGCTACAGCTGAAGATCCTTCTTTAAGATTCTTTGCAACGATGCACGTGAAAGACCAAGTTTTTGGAAATATCTTCGGAGGGACTTTTTCGAACTCCTGAAAGAATCTTTTACCATATCCTCATTATCAGGACATCTTGCAGTCAACTTAGGATTTTCTGCCTCCTTTTTGATGTTGTTTACTGACCCGGAGGCTATAAATCTGTGTACCCAATGATAAATTTGGCTTTTCTGGGGATAATTGTAAAAGTTTAACTTCCTGCGAAACTTTGCTTGCACAGTCTTGAATGATTTTGTCTCCAAATATCTATTGACGCAAAATACTTTTCCTCTCTTGTGATTAAGGATTAATAATTTTTATTGTATATTATTTTAAAATCTGAAACAAAAAGGAACACAACATTACTATTAGTAGAGTTATTAGCAGTCACATGGGTCCCATGTATATTGAGACAACATATACATATATATATATATATATATATATATATATATATATATGAACGGATCACATGTTGAAGAAAGTGACAGCCACAAGTGAATCAGTGTTCAAACTACTTGATAAACGTATGAACCATCACCTATACTGTGTCCTCTTTATAAATATAGCCGACTCCATTATACACACACACACACACACACACACACACACACACACACACACACACACACACACACACACACACACACACACAAACACACATATATATATATATATATATATGCGAAAGTAGGCTGAAAAATTCATCGACAAACAAATTCAAATGATGATGGAATTTATGCTGCTGCAGATATTTTTCTATCATTTGGGTTTCAAGCTCTGCAACAGTAATTGAAGAAGTATATTTACCGAAAGCGAGGCTATATTGAAAAATAACTATCTGATCATATTGCATGAGAGTAAATTAATCAGTCTATGTATGATCTTTTCAGACAACCCTGAGAAATTCATATAAATATATATATATATATATATATATATATATATATATATATATAAGTTGGTCGATAATAGTCGGGGATGACTCGAAGGCCCTCTTTTCAGTAGCTACTAATCAGTCAACGCTGGTATGATCATATGTGGGAGCCTAAAAGCGATCTTCACTCATGAGTTCGACCCGACTTCTCTAGCAATACCTAGCAGGTCTTGTCCTTCTACTTGGATGGTTTTCGAGATGGGAAGCACATGGCCATACAGCTGCTGTTTTTGAAGGGCTTCTGCCGGAATTTTTTCTAAACAGCCCGTAGCATTTTTGTGTAGTTCTTCAACTGCTTCGTAAAAAGTTCAAGTCGTGCAGCCATTCAATAGAAAAAAACAGAGCAACAGTTTAGGAGAATGCTCATTTAACTTCATCAGAGGACTCTTACATTTCCAAATGGTCTATAACTCCTCAATAGCACTCCATGCTTTTCCTATCAGTTTGTTCACATCATTTTTCGTAAATGAAATATTCCTACCGAGGAATGAACAAAGTTCTACAAATTTCAGAGGGTTACCATTGAATGTGGAGATGGCCCCGTTTCACGTAGAGGCCAATAATTCTTCCTGTCTGTTCTGACATTTAGCTTGCGCATATATATTTGTTTGAAGCACTAGATCATCTGCGTAGTCTTCATCCACGATAGTTTCTCTACCTTTTCTTGCTTTTTTATCTGAGACAATTACACCCTCCCATATATATATATATATATATATATATATATATATATATATATATATGAAAAGTAAATAAAGGATTGCAATCCAACAATATGTAGAAAAATTGATGGCAACGATCCAAGTGGAAGGAGAGATTTATTGAGGTCGATACTATAGCGGTTCGGTTATACTGAACAATCATCAGGGCCATGAGAGGTGATATTAGCGATTTTAAGTCAACGATGGATGTTTAAAATGCAAAATACAAAAACCTAGGTAAAAATTTGTATAACAAGAAAAAGTTGGCCGTTGAATTGGTGAATCAGCGTTTGTTGTTTTGAATTTGACTTATTTGGAATATTGTATAGAATTTATGTTACGCATGTTTATCGAGAAAGATTTCGAGTTATAAGGAAGAAAAAGAAAGAGAATATATATAAGCATAATTCTGATCTAAATAAGAGCTTTTTTTACTTCTGGATCGAAATTACTTACTATAAGTTGAGACTTGTATTTACACAATCTGCCCATGGTAAAAATGCTTCGATGGAGAATTTAGCTTCTAGATGTTATCCGAGGGCTTCTCTTCGTTAGGATATATATCTATATAAAATTTTACAAGGAAAATACTACAATTAAAATATATTCATTCTTATGTTGGATATGTTAAAGATATAATACATCATGAGAATCGTCCATCTCATTTATCGATTTCCCAGTCAGCAGCAGGAAGGAATTGGCTAAAAAATTGACGGCTAGAAGCATATAAGATCAGAAGCAAATTATCCTCATTCATTACCGTTCTGCAGTTTTCTACTGGCAAGGTGTATCTTTTGTCTTAAGAATCTTTTAACTGGAGAACTAAATGGCTGCCTGAATTCTGATAGAAGGATTTAAAAAATTATAATAATTTTAGTAAATTTATGCAACCTTGAATCATATATATCATCAAGTCATGCTGAAAGTACGAAGTTCCCTGTCTTTCTCTAGCAATCTGTCCCAATAATCCATCGTTCCTGTTGGTCTTCTAGACGGCATCTTGTGTCTACACAGAACTGTCATATATAATCCCTTGCTGGTTGGCTAAAACTGCCACGTTCTTGTGTAGGAGTCCACAAGAGAACGTCACTCATGAGTTCGTCGTTAATTTTTTAGTAGCACCTCGAATGACTTGTTTGTCTTATTGGATGATTTGTGAGATAGGAGGTAAGTGGCCACAAATTTGCTGTTTGTAAGAGGCTGGTTTCAGGATATGTTTAAAATAGCATGTAACACTCTTGTGTAGTTTCCATCTAGCTTTTTCAACATGCATTTCGTTAGCGTCCATGCGGTGCATCCATGCAGTAGTACTGACACCGCCACTGCTTTGAGGAAACCCTGTTTTATTCTATCAGAGAAATACGATTTTCATAAGATTTAAAAAAAAACTTGTTTATACCAGTCCAGATCTTTCTTGTGCGTATGCTGACATTGTTTGAAGTAGATGAGATATTGCTGCCAAGGTATGTGAACTAGTCTACTGATTTAAGAGGCTTACTACTTAAAGTAGAAATGGGTCCCTCTTGTTTTAAAATAATGAACTCTGTTCTATTTGTGTTCCTTTGATTTGCCAATGCTACCTGCTGTTTGCTCCAGACTAAGCAGCAGGATTTGGTTTGAGTAGGCGTACATGTGAAAATCGCTAGATCCTCTACGTATTTTGCGTCTCTCATTCATTCTGCGGGATGTCGTCTATTTCTTGTCTTTTTTTTTTTTTTTTGAATGTGAAACCATTTTTATTAGATCTATTGACGTTTGCAGTACGAATTCTAGGCGGATTTTAAATATTGGTTGTGCTCATATATCTCTTTGAAAGTCTCCTGCAACAATGCCGAAGAAGATAGTAAGCATATATATATATATATATATATATATATATATATATATATATATATATATATATATATATATGTATTAGACTTGATTGTTTTTCCCTTTTTTTTTAAAATTAAATAATATGAAGCAGCGAAAGTTGTGTATTGTTCTATTAAGTAATGATACCTAAAATTAGACCTTGCTCCAACTTTTGAGAAAATGGCATCAAAATCGTTGACAAAATGCACTGAAAAATCTTCAGTTTTGCAAAATTTCCCCAAAACAAAAATGATGAATATATGATAATTTCAGTATTTAAAGTAGGGAAAGTTGTAATTTTATCAAAATGAAATAAAGAAATTGAAACTAAAATTCAAATTAATAATATGCCCTCCCAATCATCTGTGACAGATCCGAAATCCTGTTTTACCTCATTAATTAAACTGTATCAGTAAATAAAATAGAAATAAAAATTAATATCGAAAAACAAATTGTTTACTATCGCTTAATATAGAGAGTAAAATAGCTTTATATAAGAGTCCTTAGTCGAAAAAGAAGGTCTCAGTTTCGGACAAAAAATTGCAGTTATGTGCCCGTGTCTCGCTTCAAAGCCAGAAACCTATTTGGAAGTTTTTGTTGTTAACTTGACTGTCCATTCAACACTTTGAAAATGTGAAAGCAAATCCGGCAAATCCAGCTCCGTACAATTCATTCAGGATTCCCAAAGTTCATTTTCTGAAAAATCTGTGAATGGTGGTTCACAAACTACAATTTTCGACATTTATTAATTGTATCTAATGCATAGCTTCAAAATTAATTATTATTTTTTTTTTAACCTTTTTTTTTTTGCTGGATTCCCACTCCTGAAATAATATAAACATTAATTCATTGAGTTATCTAAAAAAAAAAAAAAAATTAAATCCATACTGCTTTAATATTTTTGGTGAAATTAAATAAAAAACTTTAAAATAATTTTAGAAATCGGCATAACTAATTTAATCAGTTTTATATGAATAGATATTTACTTACCTAATGGGCAAAATTCTTTTTTTATAGCTTCTTCCTTCAATTTCAGTTCATCAGATTTCACCATTGAGTATGATAATGTTTTCTGGCAAAAGCAGTATACTTTATGTTTTTCAATATAATCTGTTGGATTTCAGGTGTTTGTTTACTAATCCTTTGGATCCTATAGAAAATGTACAATTATCGCTTATGGAAGAAAATAATGGATAGTAATCCGACAGTTTATGAAGAAAAATTGACAACAAGTAATCCAAATAGAAAGGGGAGATTTATTGAGAAACAAAGTCGACACTATTGCGTTTCGGTTCTGCTGAACCATCATCAGGGCTATGAGGGGTTATATTAGGGATGTTAAGTATAGATGGATGTATAAAAAGTGTAAAAATATATAAAAATTCGGAAAAGTTGTATAACAAGAAAGGTTGGCTGTTTATGACAAGAAAAATTGGCCGTTTGATCAATGAATCAGAGTTGGTTTCTTTAAAACGCTGATTCATTGATCAAACGGCCAATTTTTCTTGTCATAAACAGCCAACTTTTCTTGTTATACAATTTTTCCAAATTTTTATATATTTTTACACTTTTTATACATCCATCTAAACTTAACATCCCTAATATAACCCCTCATAGCCCTGATGATGGTTCAGCAGAACCGAAACGCAATAGTGTCGACTTTGTTTCTTAATAAATCTCCGCTTTCTATTTAGATTTCTTCACAATTATCGCTTATGAAACTGGTTATCTTTTTTTTAATTTCAAACTAGCAAATGGCATATACATCTAGTTGTCACCTCCAACATTCCGTGAACTTAATACGCGACTGTATGACCATATTTACCAAACCCTCCGCTCGGGCAGGATATGGCACTAGGTCAATTTTTAAGCGGAATTTAACAGGTTTGAGTTCAGAGTTTTCCTTCTCCTTCTGCCTCACCAACGCTGAAGAACCCAGTCTGCTCTACTATTTACCATAGCTGGAGGGAGAATAATTGGATTTATACCTTTCCCAATGGTATTAGTGCTATGTGAAATGCGATCAGTCTCCTCCAGGATTTGAACTCGGGTCACTGTATCCATTTCCTACAACGATAACCCTTACACCACGGGCACCTACCCTGCTGTATGACTGACAGAAAGGAGTCTGTCAATTTAATTCTCGCAGTGGAAGCGAGAAACCATCAGATGAAAATGTTGGAGACTTTAAACTATAGACAGGCAGTAAGAAAACGGCGGAGAACAATGAACAGATTAAATTACGAGGTTTGCGAACCGCATCGCTGAGGTAAACTACAATATAGCTATTCCCTCCTCCAATCACAAATACCCCTTCTCGTCTTCCTTATTTTCGACCGGGTTAGAGGGAGTATGAAAAACAGTAAGAAAGTTGTTGGATTTTATCTGTGACCACGTGTCTGACTTTTCCTTTTTTCCTGATGTTAACTTGTCGACATCTCTTCATAGCGTCTTTGTCTCAGTTAACTTTAGGCATGACTCCAAGACGCATTATCTATCTATCTATCTATCTATCTATCTATCTATCTATCTATCTATCTATCTATCTATCTAATTCAGACAGTTCAAATGAATTTATGTGTGTATGTACGTATCAATCAATCAATCTATTCCAGTCTATCTATCTATCTATCTATTTCAGTCTGTTCATATCTATCTATCTATCTATCTATGCCAGTCTATTCATATGTATGTATGTATGTATGTATGTATGTATGTATGTATGTAGTTTGCTGTCTCTCTATCAATGTATCAATCTATCTATCAATCTATTGTAGCAATTATTTAACTTTTCTTCCTAATCCTAAGACACAAAGCTGCATTTATCAGACAACTCCTTCATTAGAGAATAGATTTCAACCTGACACTCGATCATTCAGCCAACGACAATGTTTCTCATCAAATATATAATAAAGTAAGTCAAAAAATAATGAAAGGAAATTAGCTTCTGTGAATCATCATAGAGAAACGTATTTTATTGGGCAAATTGATACTGGACACATTCTCACTGAACTTATTTTGATGAATCATAATACCGTAACTTCATAAACATGATTAATGATCCTCATTGAATCTTATAAGTTACATACTTAAGCATATCTCCAATATATCGATAAGCATTAACACATGAATACATTGTAATAGAAAATGTATATCAGTTTACAAAATTTTGCTCTCCAATATCATTTACTTTCTTGTTTCTCTTAGGTCCACAGTTTTCTTATAACAGTCATTGTTATAGTGTTTCAAATTAAAAGTTATATCAAGATCAAAAACTCTTTGTGAGTTGTAAGAGTTATCAAGTTTTTTTACTTGGTTCATTCTATGGCATGTCAACCCGTATGGGAGATATAATGCCAACGTCAGTCTTCTTTGAGAGCAATCATAAGGTTTCAAGTAACCAATGACTAATATTTGAAAGTGATTATTGCTTCAAGTATGTATTTACCAATCCTTCCCACTTGGGGTTGAGTTTGAATAAATTCCGTATTTTCTTTTTCTTATGCTGGTTGCCTTATCAAGGCTAAAAAAAACAAGTCTGCCCATCTATTTACTCATAGCTGGGCGGATGGAAATCGATTCATCTCACTTCCGGGGACATTAGCGGGAATTGAAGCTCATCCAGGATTTGAACTCAAATTGCTTATTCGATTTCCTACAGTGATAACCGTTTCGCTAAGTGTGCCTTCCACGAGTAACAATTCTCAAGACGAATAATTTATCCAAAGTTTTGGGCATACCCATGAATACTAATGATTCTCCTACATAACAATTTAATCACCTTGATGGGACTGTAAGAAGGATAAGCGTTCCGGGTCAGTGTGGTTCAAGGACTTTGATTCATTCAAAATCTCCATACCTCTTGTGTTGTAGCAAACTTAGCTAAGCTTAATAAATGACTCAGAACTTGTTCCATTCTATTAGAATGATAAAAATACTTGTAAGGTTCCTGTAATGCTTTGATCTGAAGCAATTAATCCCCAAATCGGTTTCTAACTAAGTTCAATAAAGAATTAATTAAGACTCCTCATTTTACTCATAAGAGATTCAAAGAGATAAGTATAACTTTCAAACATTGATTAGTATAACTTTATAACAAAGAGATAAGTATAACTTTCAAACATTGATAAGTATAACTTTCAAACATTGATAAGTATAACTTTATAACAAAGAGATAAGTATAACTTTCAAACATTGATAAGTATAACTTTCAAACATTGATAAGTATAACTTTCAAACATTGATAAGCATAACTTTCAAACGTTGATAAGTATAACTTTATAACAAAGAGATAAGTATAACTTTCAAACATTGATAAGTATAACTTTCAAACATTGATAAGTATAACTTTCAAACATTGATAAGTATAACTTTATAACAAAGAGGTAAGTATAACTTTCAAACATTGATAAGTATAACTTTCTAACATTGATAAGTATAACTTTATAACAAAGAGGTAAGTATAACTTTCAAACATTGATAAGTATAACTTTCAAACGTTGATAAGTACAACTTTCAAACATTGATAAGTATAACTTTATAACAAAGAGGTAAGTATAACTTTCAAACATTGATAAGTATAACTTTCAGACATTGATAAGTATAACTTTATAACAAAGAGGTAAGTATAACTTTCAAACATTGATAAGTATAACTTTCAAACATTGATAAGTATAACTTTATAACAAAGAGGTAAGTATAACTTTCAAACATTGATAAGTATAACTTTCAAACATTGATAAGTATAACTTTATAACAAAGAGATTAGTATAACTTTCAAACATTGATAAGTATAACTTTCAAACATTGATAAGTATAACTTTATAACAAAGAGATAAGTATAACTTTCAAACATTGATAAGTATAACTTTCAAACATTGATAAGTATAACTTTATAACAAAGAGGTAAGTATAACTTTCAAACATTGATAAGTACAACTTTCAAACATTGATAAGTATAACTTTATAACAAAGAGGTAAGTATAACATTCAAACATTGATAAGTATAACTTTCAAACGTTGATAAGTACAACTTTCAAACATTGATAAGTATAACTTTATAACAAAGAGATAAGTATAACTTTCAAACATTGATAAGTATAACTTTCAAACGTTGATAAGTACAACTTTCAAACATTGATAAGTATAACTTTATAACAAAGAGATAAGTATAACTTTCAAACATTGATAAGTATAACTTTCAAACATTGATAACTATAACTTTCAAACGTATATTTTGACCGAGAACACTCAATATATGGGCAGAGTAATAGCAAATAATTGATTAAGACTTCATTGTACTCGTTAGAGTTTCAAAGCTTTAT
>OY757928.1:49492840-49622840 GCA_963585895.1 Sepioteuthis lessoniana | reverse complement strand
ATATCCATGGTCTAGTGGGTAGAGTATTCGCCAATAGTCCGGGAGACCTGGGTTCAATCCCAGGCCCTGTCACACCAAAGACTTTTAAAATGGTACTTGATACTTCCTTTATTAACACTCATTAATATAAGGTACGTATCAAGGGTAAAGTGGAGCAATCTTGGGAAAGGAGTAGAGCCCTCCTCTACACTTCGGTGTAGTAGCTATTGGAAAGGGAGCCATCCTTTCGCCCTTGTCTACGGTCGCCAACTTTACTTACATATATACTATTTCTAAATGTCTCGTTTTAAAAAAATATTTTGTTCTGCATGTATATTTTGAACTAAATAGCCGTGCATTGAGCACTCATTCTTTGGATATTCACAGTCCTCATTTACTTAATATATATATATATATATATATAGATAGATAGATTGTAAATAATGTGGTCTACCGGAACATCATAATTCACTAGATTACAATTTTTTTTCCTTGTTAATTGACACTGCATCTGGCCGAGATGAGGCGATCTGTTTCTATCTCAAACTCCCAGTATATTTAATGCATTTCATTCTCCAGAACGGTTTCTACTGTATGCATATACCATTTAGCTGTAAGGTTTGGTTTGGTTTAGTCTTAAGGTACTTCAAACATTGTACGTTATTAATGCAAAATCCATTTTTATATGTATAATCAGTTCTATTTCAAACAATTCACTTTTGTACAAGTATACTTTTTTGTTCACACACAGTTAAATGTCAAAACAGTTCTATTTCAAACAATTCAGTTTCGAATAAGTCCAAAGTTTCAATGTAAAAAAAAAGTTCTATTTCAAACAATTCAGTTTATCATGCGTATACAGTTTATTTCTAATGGAGCCATAGATAGGATCCTATCAGGTGCGATCACTCTGAACCAAAGTGGACATGGGCACGATGGCAATAAAAGAGAACTCTACATTCTCCAAAGCTCCAACATTACTGGAACCTCAACATCAGATTGTTTAATGTCATATTCAGGATGCTCATTGAAGGAGTCTTACCCCTCTTCAGAGAAGCAGTCTGTGTATTCTACAGCCCCAGCCGACTTGGCAATTAGCAGTAAGGTCAACTTTTATTCTCCTGCACAATTCCTTGTGGATCGACCTTCAAACTATTCATGCCTTGATTTGTATTCTCTTTATACTAGTTTGCAACATGGGAACCTGCTAAACACTTAAAAGCAATGTTAAAGATCAATTCTTCAAGTAAGATTTATAATTCTTTATCTGTTTCTGAAAAGCTTAATCCCACTACCGTCGTCACCCACACCGGCTACCTAATAATTTTTATTTTTCTGACTGTCTTTTTCCCCCGAACACAAGTCCAAACCCATGGTGAAAAACATGAACCTGATAAGTTTATTTTTTTATCATTAAGGGTTTTCGGACAATTGTCTTTATCTTTATTATTATTTCGACTACGTTTCGGCTGATATGTCCTCCGGCCTACTTAAGGTGTTTGTCGAACTCGGGAACCTTCACGGAACATCAAACCTTTATTGAATCCACAGGGGTCGCCTGTTCTGATTCCGTTAGCCAAAAATTCACGATGAATTGTCCAGCAGGACACATGTCGTAACGGTTATAGGCGTTGGTTCTCTACGCTTCAAAGGAGTCAATCATCTGGAGGTTGCTGGTTCAATCCTGGCTGCAGGCGAGTAACAATACAGGAATACTTAACACTTGTACCCGGTTATGGCTAACGGAATCAGAACAGACGACCTTTGTGCATTCAATAAAAGACGCAGTTCAAAGTTCCATGAAGGTTCCCGAGTTCGAAAAACACCTGAAGAAGGCTGGAAACCCTATCAGCTGAAATGTTGTGGAAATAACAATAAAGATGAAGACCATAGTCCGAAAACCCTTATTGATAAAAATCAATAAGCTTCATCTCAGAAATTTAGACTACTGATAAGTTTATTTCATATTGCTTGGTGCACTTATGAAATGATTAACCATTTCATCTCCACGAAGCCGAAAGTTACTATTTTGTTAGGCATAATTAGTTTTCGCTAATATTAAAATATTATTAGTCCTAATGAAATTATCTTGTGATTATTATTAAATTCTTCCTCTGATCTCCATTTCATCGGTAATTTCCCAGATTATACGGGGCTTTTCCAAGGGTTCCAACTACAACAACTGTTATCATTATCACTTAAATATTCCAGTGTTGCTAAAGCTAGTGAGCTGGACTGTTTATGAATTCATTAAGTCTCGTTCATCAAATCATAGTTTGTTAAAAACAAAAATAATTTTACGAAGATATAGAAGAACCCTATAAATGTTCATAAATTGTTCAATCAGCATGATTGCCCAGTAGAATACACCGACTGCATCTCTTCAGAGGGGTAAGACCCTCCTACGAGTGCCCTGGATATGAGACTAAACAATCTGATGTCAGGATTTGGCATTAATTAACAAGGGTTCAGATGCCATAAAGCACAACAAACCAACTAACCTATCTTCGACAACAATGATATATTTGTGTTTTATTCTTTCTGTCTTTTAACTTGAATTCAATTAGAATATAACTCTCTAATAGAAAATAAAGTTTTTCTGAAGATTTATTAATACAATATTTCCCATAATATTTTCTTTTTTTTTATTTGTGTTATGATCTCTATTGTCTCATATATGAGACTAAAAACTTTTTGTTTTGAGATTAGATTCAAAAGCTAACAGAATCGTTTTATTTACTAACCCCAAATAAATCCTAGCCAAGTCAGCTGGGGCTGTACAATTGACCGACCGCTTCTCTGCAGCAGGTAAGACCCCACCCTATGAGTGTCCTATTTATGACTCTAAACAATCTAATGGTGAGGTTCCAGTGATGCTGAAGCTTTGGCCCGGAATGGTAGTAACCTGATAGACCCCTATCTATGGGTTAAATTGAACTAACTGCATACTTATGTTAAACTGAATTGTTTTAATTAGAACTGTTTGATTAAACTGAGTAGCTTGAAATGGAAATGTTTTTCACAATTAAACTGTACTTACATTTAAACTGCGTACTTATGCTAGACGGAATTACTTGCAATGGAACTGTTTTTGACATTGAAATTGTACTTGCACTAAACTGAATTGTTTAATATAGAACTGTTTTGACATTTAACAGTGTGTAAAGAAAATCTACACTTATACTAAACTGAATTAGCTTAATTATAACTGTTTGAATTAATTGAATAGCTGGAAATAGAAATGTTTTTGACTATTAAACTGAATTGTTTGAAACAGAACTGGTTATTCGTATAAAATGGATTTGGCGTTAAATAACTTACAAAGGTTGGTATGCCATAAAACCAAAACAACCAAACCAAATCAATTAGTCGGCTAGGGCTGCAGAATACACCGATTTAATCTCTACAGAGATATGACACTAAATAATCTGATGGTGAGGCTCCAGTAATGCTGGCGCTTTAGGAAATGTGAGGTACCCCTTTATTGTCATCGCTCCCAGGTTTACTCTGGCTCGGAGTGGTAGCACCTGACAGGGTCTTATCTATGGGTCAAACAGAACTAAACTATGTACTAATGCTAAATTGAATTGTTTGAAATAGAACTGTTTGTTCATATCAAAATGGATTTGGCATTAAATAACCTACAATGGTTAATATACCATATAATCTAATCAAACCAAACGAAATTCACATAAAATTGTCCGATCGTTATTAAACCTTAAAAAAGAGAAAGGAAAGATGTTCCAAGTTAACGTTATTTAAACTATGATTGATTTAAGGAAATTGAAATCATGACAGTTCTTTTTTTTGTAACGTGAAATAATTTTAATAGATTATGAATAGATGTCGTATCTCTAGGAGGTTCCCGTGGTGTAATGGTTATCATCGTAGGAAATGGACACGGTGATACGAGTTCAAATCCTGGACGAGACCGATTGCATTTCACATAGCACTAATACCCTTGGGAAAGGTATGAATCCAATTATTCTCCCTCCAGCTATGGGTAAATAGTAGGGCAGACTGAGTTCTTCAGCCTTAAGTGAGGCAACTAGTCTAGGAGAAGAAAAACTCTGAATTCAAACCTGTTAAACTCCGCTTAAAAATTGACCTTGTGTCATACCCTGCCCGAGCGGAGGGGTTGGGTAAATATGATGAATAGATGTCGTATTGACGCTTGAGAATGTTGGGATAAATTTTTGTTATTCTAACCGTTTATATCTCTGTCAAATTAAGTGGACTATAGTTTTAATATTAATCTGGCCATTGTCTAGAGACTTTTCAATGATTATATCCATCCAGCGCTGATTACGTGGGTACAATAACTGTTTGTTCATGTAAATGGAAAGAAAGAGCGGCTTTTTCTAAGTACAGATATAAAGATATGTCTTATGTAACAACGACTTAGTCGCGAAAGCGTGCAATTCAGTTGTTCATCCTTTGAGAGTCGTTAAACCATAGGTTAATCTCCAAGAAGGAAGACTTATAATAGGATGTTCGTAAAGACTGGCGAGGTTACTCGACGCTGCCTCCAAACTGAAAGAATTTTAACAAACATTCCCAAATATAGTACGCTTAATAATCTTTGGTATCACAAGTTTTAAATGCTGAAAGAATGTTGACTATTATTTCGGGATTTCTTTCTACCAATTGTGCTATCTATCCCTTTTTAATAGTTTATTTTCTTATTATGTATTTCCTCTCTTTGTAAATAATCAATCAATTCATATCTCTATATTTACTAAGGCATCTATACTTATACCAACATGTACGTATCTATCTAACTATGATTTTACACATAACCTCCGTGTTATATAATTATGAAATGATTTTTTTTATATTAATCATTTTTCGTTAATTATATTTTATCATTCGGTTTGGTTGGGCTTTGAACTATTCGGCTCTTAGTGCAGGTGTCCACGCTCGTGCGTAGAGGATATGACAGTCACAAATGTCATAATAAAAAACCTAGATACGAAATGGGACTGGGGTGTGACTGACGTCATGCCCGGAAGCAATGGGCTGAGAATTTAGGGATTTTGAAAAATAAGTCAGTTGGGATTTGACTCTGGGCCGGGCCAGACCAGCTGGGGGTTGAGACCCTGGAGTTCTGCATAACCCTACCGACAGAGATCTTGGGGTCTACAAGATGTGCAGCGCGTTTGTTGGGTCAGATAGTACAGTCAGCATAATAAAAATTGTGTCTCTCCCTCCTCATGTCGAAAAACTAAAGTCAAGAAGTTAATAAACGTATCGTACCAGAACAATGGAGAGTCGTCAGTCTTTCGCGGATTTCTCCGCATGCATATGTGTATGGTACATCCGCCACGGATAGGATGCGATAAAAGGACAGTCTTTTGTTTTAAAGCGGACCACCACTGGTTTCAATTGAGAGTTTTTTTTCCCCTAATAGATGCGTTATCATCGCAAGGCTAAAGATCCCAATATGTTTGATTATTTATGCATAGGTGGAATGGTTTAGCTAATTGTCTTTCTCAAACAACCTTAACCAGGATTTGAACTTGGCAGGTCGTGTCCATTTCCCATGGCAGTAACAGTTACCTCACGTTCACCTCGTGGCGGAGAGTTTGGCCGTGATAAAATTTGTCGAGCCAAGTTCAACGTTGTTTTTGTTTCACTTCACGTAGATGCCCAATTGAACGCAGTTTTTAAAGAAATGCAATTAAAAAAATTCTATGCAAGATATATCCTCTACCGTATCCTGTATATGATACAAAACCATATGATGATGAGGCTTGAGTCCGAGATTTTTGGGGGGAATGTAGAGAACGCTTTCACCGCCCTAGCTACGAGGTCCCCTCTGATCCTAATTGGTAGCATCTGATAGGATCCTATGTATGGATCAAATAGAAATGTCTGACATTTAAACTGTGTGAACAAATCGCTGATGTATAATTGAATTGTTGGTGAGACATAGCAATACTTGGAACCATTTAACTGTGTGCAAGCGAATATATAGTGTTCAGTAGATTAATTACTCTTAAATAGCGATACTTCAACTACTTCACTGATTGCAAAGAAATGATTAATACAAAATAGTTTCAATAATTGTTATCTAACGCAAATAATTCTATGCAGAAACAATAATATTTCTGTGCAAAAAGGTAGTTCTAACTCATTCAAAAATAAGATTACTTACAAATCGTGTTTAAATGTGTTCAAACCAGTGATTGATGTTAAATTGAATTTGTTTGTTGAACACTGGCTCATTTAAAAATGTTATCAACAAAATGTCTTTACAAATTATATGTATCTTATATATATGTATAGACAGGATTTGGCATTAATTAACAAGGGTTCATATGCAATAAAACACAACAAACCAACTAATCTATCTTTTACAACAATGCTATATTTTTGTTGAATTGTTTCAGTCCTTTAACTTGTATTCAATTAGAATATAACTCTTTAATAGTAAATAAAGTTTTTCTGAAGATTTATTAATACAATATTTCCCATGATATTTTCTTTTTTTTTAAATTTTGAGATGAAATTTGTGTTATGATGTCTATTCTATCTTACATGAGACTAAAAACTTTAGTTTTAAAATTAGATTCAATAGCTAACATAATTTTTTTTAATTTACTGACTACAAAAAATCCTAGCCAAGTCAGCTGGGGTTGTAGAATAGACCGACTGTTTCTCTGCAGAGGGTAATACCCCATCCAATGAGTGTCCTATTTATGACTGTAAACAATCTAATGGTGAGGTTCCTGTGATGCTGGGGCTTTTGGGAATGCAGAGTTCCCCTTCATTGCCATTGCTCTCAGGTCCACTCTAACCTGGAATGGTAACACCTGATAGGGCCCTATCTATGGGTTAAATAGAACTAATTGCATATTTATACTAAACTGAATGTTTTGAAATGGTACTGTATTCACGCTAAACTGAATTGTTTAATATAGAACTGTTTTGACATTCAACTGAGTGTAAACAAACTCTATACTTATACTAAAGTGAATTGTTTGAATTAAAAAATTTTGACTAAACTGAGTAGCTTGAAATAAAAATGTTTTGGACGATTAAACTGTACTCATAGTAAACTGAAGTGTTTGAAATAGAACTGATTATTTGTAAAAAAATGGATTTGACGTTAGATAACCTACAAAAGTTGATATGCCATAAAACCCAACCAACAACCAAACAAATCCTGTTTTATGTGACTACATAGAGTACGCTGATTCCAAATGTGTCTTTAGAACTGTCTTGGAGAATCTGATTTTGATGATAATAAACTTAAAATAGTTGTTTATTAATGAACGTTGGGGGCACATGTGGCACAAATGTTAGCTTCGGAAGAAATAGATTCGACGAGGCGGGTTCTAATGCTCAACGAGACAACTTTTGATTTTTGCGTTCATGCCCTTGTAAAAGGCATGAATCCGTCTCTATTCCGGATATCGGTAAATAATACTCTGCTAAAAAATTGACCTTGCGTTGCATTCTGCCCTCGGCTAATTGGATGATAAATGAAAAGTTTCATGGCTATATAAAATTTAAAGAAATTGTTTGTGGTGTAACGGTTATCCTCGGAGGAAACGGAATCGGTGAACTGATTTCAAACTGAGGCTGTTTACTTTTCACTTTACGCTAATGCTTTTGAGAAAGGCATGAATCTGTCTTTTCTCGTATTTGATATCGGTAAATAATAGACCTACATGAGCTCTTTAGTAGTAGTATGGCAGCAGGTCTTCGAGAAAGAAAACTCTGTGCTTTGATTTTGTATCGCCTCTTGCCTATAGTAAACGGGTTGGATAAAAGTATATATAAATTATATTAACTCAATGTTAATTGCTGCTTTTTTATGATTTAATGTTTGCAATTTTAATTTATCTACGGTAAGTTGCGAGACTCACTTATCATTGTTTACTATAAGTAAATCTTTCCCAATTGGAAAGTCTCGAGAAACGAAACGTTCTTTTGTTAACACTTACACTTCCTTATCTGATCAGAGATATGCATATAAAATGTATTACCAGGTTGAGTCAAAGTTTACAGTACTTTGGAAACGTGAGGGACAATTAGGTTGCTTCAGATACTTTTACAGAATTTGTGGTGGTAAGGATTCATACAGGTCTGTGAGATGCCTAGCTCGCCTGTTCTCTGACTGCTACTCGCCGGATTTGACTTCATGAATTTGACCCCGACCATGAATCTGAAGTTTTTTGCGTGACTGATCCTGTCTGATCTTCAAGGTTCTAGTAACCCTAGCCAAATTTCTTGAGCTATTTTGTTATTGTACTGAGATCAATTACGCCTTCTTTTTTCGCACAAAAATGGTTTTGATTGCTTCCGCGGCGTTATGGCTAAGTTTGACCTCATAAGGCATAAGTTTCCGAATTATAGAATGTTGCACGTTTATCTGTGCGATTTCATACTCACACAAGGAGTGAACCAATGCTCAATGTGTCAGCGCGCCGATTACCACTGTATTACCGACTAGATTAGTTATCTTCCAACGGCTAGAACTCCTTCAGTCATGTGATATACGTGCGGCAAAATTGCAAGTACTAAAATATTTTCCAAATATTTTTTACTCCCTTTAGTAGTTATAGGCCAAAACTTTTAGATGTCTATGAATGATAGACAAATAAACTCTTAACCATTTTTTGTCT
This sequence comes from Sepioteuthis lessoniana, assembly GCA_963585895.1. NCBI lineage: Eukaryota > Metazoa > Mollusca > Cephalopoda > Myopsida > Loliginidae > Sepioteuthis > Sepioteuthis lessoniana. The sequence continues at coordinate 49,614,228 of OY757928.1, read as the reverse complement.
TGATGGAGTATTTAAAAAATGGGGATCGCACAGTACTTAGACAATTGTGTTTAACAAGGAATAAAGATTGTGGATATAAAATAGGTAGACATGTATACATATGTTTGGTATGATGGTAAGAGAGAGAGAGAGAAAGAGAGAGAGAGAGAGAGAGAGAGAAGAAAAGTGATCTATTTTTGTTCTTTTTTCCAGAAAAATCGGTAGAATCCATTTTCCCATCCTATTATCTGCGAAATGAATTAGGTATTCACAGAATTTAAAAAGTTGAACTTACGGCAAATACAATAAAGACTCTAGAAGCATAAAATATTTCTAGGCATGGACAATAATTATATCTTTTGTAAACAAAGGCCTCTTCAATCTTCTCAAAGACAGAAAGATACTTTTTTTAAAAAAACTTTTTATTATTTGCATTTTATTTGTGAACAGATGTAACGCAATAAACCTTCTGCAGAAAATAATGGAAAAAAGACATCTATCAAATAGACATTCGCTAAGAAATTATAAGTATGGTTTAAAATAAATGAGCTCCCAGTTAGAACCAAACTCTAGACGGTTATAATGTTCTCGTACGCAGGTCTCCCTGATTTGCTTGCCAAAAGACCTCAAGACCGGTTTTTTTTAAAGAAATGGTTGTTGGTTACAGATTTTGCTCAAAAAGATATTATTATTATTTGTTTGTTTGGTTTTATAGCATATCAACCCTTGTGATTTATCTAATGCCAAATCCATTTTATACAAATAAATAGTTCTATTTCAAACAATTCCTTTTAACACAGTTTAATTGTTAAAAACATTTCTAGTTCAAGATATTCAGTTTAGTCAAACAGTTCTGAACAAACAATAAGTATAACTTTTGTTTATACACAGTTAAATGTCAAAACAGTTCTATTTCAAACAATTCAGTTTAGAGTAGTACAGTTTCAATGATAAAAACAGTCTATTTAAAAAATATAGTTTAGCCTAAGTTCAGAGTCTAGATATAAAAACAGTTCTATTTCGAGCAATTCCGTTTAGCATAAGTACGCAGGTTAGTTCTACTTGACCCATAGATAGGACCCTCTCAGGTGCTACCACTCTGAGCCAGAGTGGACCTAGGAGCGATGGCAATGAAGGAGTACTCCCCATTATCCAAAGCTGCAGCATTACTAGAACCCCACCATTAGTATAACAAGAAAAATTAAACGGTCAACTTTTTGTTGTTATACAAATTTTTCACTTTTAAACACCCATCGTTGATTTAACATCACTAATATCATTCCTCATAGTCCTGATGATGGTTCATGAAAACCGAAATGCTATTGTGTAGACTTTGCTTTTCAATAAATCTCTCCTTCTACTTGGATTACCTAGTTATCAATATATATATATATATATATATATATATATATATATATATATATATATATATATATATATATATATAACTATGGTACAGGAATCTGCCACATTAAGGTGGTATTTCAATTAGAGCTAGGCATATAAGTCTACCTATAGAATAAAGCAATTTCCAGTCAAATTGTTAACTGAATTATAATTGTGAGGTCTGTATCCATGCTGAATCTCACTTTAAATCCTCAAAATTCTAAATTCATTAGTGATAACTAGGAAATGCTAATTAGAATCTTTTACTCTTTAATAAACAGAATTATTCACGTGATCAAAGATCACAATTACAACAGGAACCCAATGAGTTAGCTGGCCGTCTAGTAAGAAGACCCTGTTTTACTTAAGCTCGAAAATTGAAGGAAAAGAATTCTTTCTTTTTTTGTAAATTGTATTTTTTTCTTAAGGAAAAACGTAAACTCCTCTCTATTTAATCAAGCATAAAATTGTGTGCGTGTATATATATATATATATATATATATATATATATATATATATATATATATAATAAAAAGAGTAAAAATTATTCATGGAGTTTCAGTAAAGTGACGAGGAATGTCTTAGACATTTATGGTGGTTTAATGACGTTATATCGCCAGCAGCTAGCAGAGGGTGGGTTGATAACGTCAATTTCATGTCTTATCCTAACAAACTATGTCTATGGCTCACGAAGTTGAAGTGTTTCTGGGTTAATATTGTGTTTCAATGTGCCAAGGTTTTCCAAAAAGATATATATTTTCCCTTTCCTTTCATTGTTGTCCAAGGTGATTTTCTTAATTCTCACTCTTTTACATTCAATTAGCAATGCTGCTTTGCCATATTGGAGGCCCAAATTGCGAATCGGATATTGTCGTACGAAATGGGATTGGTGACATGAGTTCAATAACTGGACGAGTCTGTTTGCTTTTCAGACATCGCAAATACCCTTAAGGAAAATATGATTTCAAATATTCCCTCCCTGTTCAAGATATGGGTAAATTGGGCATAGTATGTTCTTTAGTATTTGTAAGACATTTTGTCCTGGAGAATTAAAACTTTGTATTCAAACCAGAATTTCACCGTTTAAAAATGATATTGTATCACATTTTGCTCATGGTAGAGAGGTTGGATGAATACATACATATATTCTAGGCCTGTACGCATGCGCTCCCACCAACACATATAAACTACTGCACCCAGGGACATATGATAGTGTCATATATGTAATTTAGCTGAAGTTATGATTTTTCTTCTCATGGAAACTTTGTTTTATATAATAAAATTTCAATTTTTCAGAATCCACAGCATAAAACTTATTTTGAAAATGACGTTCTATACAAAACTTTACTCGTTAAAATAATAAAAAAAACAAACAATCTGCTTTTTATCTTTGAGAATTTTTCCTTGTTTTTAAATTCTAATCCGGTCGGTCTAAAGAAAAGAAAGAAAGAGAGATAGAAAGAAAGAAATGCGCAGACTGAAAAGAACGTAATGTTTCTGCTGTAATTTTTTTTCGAAAACTTCAAAGTTTATCATGATTTTTTTAATGCTTTAAAAATCTATTCGATTTAAAGAGCAAGTTATTGGAAAGAAACCAAAAAATCTGAAAATTTCTATTTTGTTTTTATCCCCCCATAAATCGCAAAAATGTCCTACATTTTAATATATTTTTTCTTTTATAAACTTTAAGATTAGAATGGGGACTTTATAATTAAAAAAAATCATGTGATTCATTCAGATAATTGCTTGCCAACAATAAGTTAAAGTTTTTGAAAGCTTCGCATCATAGAAATTGGATTCTGTTCTGTCGGTTGAGTTAAGAATATGACATTATATCCCAGCACAGGGGTAAGATTCCACCTCTCCAAAGATTTTCCCTGATATGATACTAAATTGCCTTGACGGCAAGATTCTATTTCAAGATATCTGAGGAGTATAGAGTACTAGTTCATTGTAATTAATCCAAGCTCTTCTCTGAGCCGGAGTGATAGTACTAATTGGGAGCTAATCTATTGATCAAATAGATCTGTTTAAAAATATTTGTATAAGATAGGAATACTTAATGCTATTCTAATGGCATCTTTTTTAAAGAATAGGATCGTTATTAGTTACTTGAAACAATAAAACTGTGTGCAAACAATTGACCATTACTAAAAGAAGGAATAACTTGAAACCATATAATTATTAATATTTGATAGAATACTTGAAACCGTATAATTATTGCCATTACATACAGTGCGTCTCAAAATAGATGCAAAATATGATAATTCATATTGCATCAAGTCATCTTTTATCTGAGTCTTAAAAAGCAATCATATCACTTAAGAAAGTTCAAATCAGATGAAAAAGGCAGAAATTGATTGGCTTTATCCTAAAGTGTATGTGAAAGGCCAAGTTCTTGGGAACGTCTTCGGGTGGATTTTTTCGGACTCCTTCCGACAGAATCTCTCATCGCATTCACATTGTCAGGGCACCTTGCAGTCAACTTCCTGCCAGATCTAGGATATCCTGCCTTCTCTTTGAGGTTGTTTACTGACCACGTGGTTTGAAATTTGCTTACCCAATGATAAATTTGGTTTCTATGAGGATAATTCAAACTTCCTGCAAAATTTTTCTTTCACAGATTTTTATGATTTTGTCATCAAATTAGTAGTGACGCAAATATTTCTGCACTTTTATCTAAGGTGTTGGGATCAGGGATTAATAGTTATTATTGTTTCCTATTTTAAAATTTGAAATCAAAATGAACAAATTATTAGTTCAGTTATTAGCAGTCACATGGGTCGCCTGTATTTTGCGAGACCTTATAGAATACTTCAAACCATATAATTATTAATATTAGTTAGAATACTTGAAACCCTTTGATTATTTGAATAGAGTGGAATACTTAAAATCATTCATCTGTGTACAAATTGCATGTATAAGATAGGAATACTTGATATCATTCCATGGCACAAAAAATCTCTAAAGAAAGAGCTACACAAAAATGTAATATACATATAAAATAAATGTGATTCTTGTCTATCATCAAATTTTAAACGAGTAAAATTTTATGATAAACATATTTCTTTTAAACAAAATCAATTGATCATTAAGTGCTTTATTTTTTTCTCAATCATAATGCATAACTCTTTATCTAACATTAAAATTATACGAAAATAATTTATAAAATTTAAATTATACAATATATCTTGAACGGGCGATTATTTGTTAATTTTATCCACTGTCGTTGCATTAAAATCTCTTTAAATGAAGTCATATGATATATTTTATGAAATAAGAAAACAAAGAAACGATAAGTCAGAATTCAAACACTGTTTTACTATTTCGGTGTGATTGAAGGATGTTTATTTTGTCACATATTTCAACGAAATCCTCAAAGGTTTATACTAGTGGAAGAATATTATTCTGGTACGTTTCGATGTATACCCACCGATTAATGAATATGTATATTTGCACACACACACACACACACACACACACACACACACACACACGCACACACACGTGCTGTGCAAATATGGCCATACAGCACATATATAGAAGATACATAAGCGGCATATATATAGCTGAATGGCAGTCGTGCCTCTTGATGCCCATAGTCGTTCTAGGTTGTCAGAATTCAGTTGCCATATGTGCGCCACGTTGTATGAACTACTAAGTCACTAGTCCGACCTCAGCCAACACTGCTAACCTCAACCAACGCCAAAATAAGGAAAGCTGGTGTGGAAATTATTAATTTTCGATTCGGTTTGACAGTAAACAAATGAGTCAGGATTAGGGAAACATTCATTTTTTCTGTTTAGCTTGACGGGGGACAATTACTGAAGACGGAAATATGTGTATGGGTGTGTGATTATTGTGTGTGTGTGTGTGTGTGATTATTTTATGTGCGTGTGTTTATAGTGTATGCGTTTTATGCCTGTTTATCATCATCATCATGTCACGCAATTAGCATGGATATTCTTGAGCCTCTCTCGCCACCCTTCCCTTTCGTCCATCGCTTCCGGCAGGTACTCAGGGCTACATCCCGTATATATACAAAGCTACTGTATGTGGGTTCGAGCTGGTCGCCCTGCTTTTGCTCGACCATGTGAAGGAGTCCACAAGAGTACATCACTTATGAGCTCGTCCCTACTTCTCCAGCTGTATCCCGTATGTCTGTTTCGTCTAATTCTGATAGTTTTCATGATGGGTGGTAGGTGCTTTGTGGGGTGTCGCCCTCAGGGCTTGTTCAATATTGCTCGCAGCACTCTTGTGTGGTTGTCGTCAAGCTTTTTCTCCATCCGTTTATTTAGCGTCCATGTTGTGCATTCATATTGCAGTATCGACACGACCGCTGCTTGAATAAAACTGAGTTTCATTTTATCAGTCAGGTTTGACTTCTATATGACCGATAGACTATCGTTAACTGCCCATGCCTTTGCTAGACGTGAACTGATGTATGTCTCTATTGATGAGACAGTGTTTCCTAGGTAGGTGAACTTGTGTACTAGTTCCTGAGGGCTACCGCTTAGTGTAGATATGTGGCCTGTTTGATAAAAGCAAATATATTCCGTTTTGTGTGCATTGATATTGAGTCCAATGCCTGCAGCTGCTCGTTCCAGACTATGTAGCAGGATTTCGGTTTAAGCATGTTTGTGATTGTTTATTGTTCGTATTCATTTTGAGCAAGTGATTAGTTTGAACGCTTCGGATGTGTGTATGTCTTGTATATGATGAGTATTTGGTGCGATGTGTGTTGTGTACGTTGTGCGTTGTCTGTGTGTTTTGTGTGTATGATTTGTGCGTGTTTTTTGCATGAGTATGTTTTCGAAGTATGTGAGTGTTGTTTATACTTTGTATATATAAGTGTTGTGCGTGGTTGTGTGCTGTATGTGTGTGCGTGTGCGTGTTATGCATGTGTGTGTTTTGTGTATTTTTATGTTTGTTGTGGGGGTATTTTTATGTGTATGTGTGTGTTAGTGTGTTTTGTTTATGTACGGTTTTTCTTTTGTCTGTATGCATGGATTTTGCGTGTTGTGTGTGTATTTTGTGTCCTCTATGTGTGTGTGTGTGTGTGTGTGTGTATTGTGTGTGTGGGTGTTGTTTATTTGCTTCATATGAGTTTGTATGTTTTGCATGTTTTTTTATGTTGTGTGAGTGTTTTCTATTTGGTCTATGCGATTTTCATTTGTATCATGTATCTTAATGAGTGTTGATTTTGTTGTGAGAATACTAAGTGTTTTGGTTATGTATGTTTGTTAATGTTTTGTATGTGCTTCTCAGCTTTTGTATTTGTTATGTGTGTTTTATATGTGCATTGTGTATGTTGCTTGTGCATTTTCTTTATCTTTTATACGTGGGTTGTGTTTGTTGTGAGTGTATTGTGTGTTTTTTGCATATATGTATATATGTATGTATTAATGCTTTGTATGTGTGTTATCTATTTTTTTGTGTATCTTGTATGTCTTTTGTATGTATGTGTGTTTTGTGTCTTTGCTTTGTATGGGTGTTGTGTTGTGTGTTCATGTATATGTGTATATTGTTTTGAAAGATTTGGGGGTCAATGTAAATATGTGATTGGCATATACAAAAGAATTTGACGTAATTAAATTATTTACAACTGTTGCCAACGGAATGATTCATTCATTCATTTATTTGTTTGTTTATTTATTATCTTGGTTACCAATCTTTGAATAAACCAATTTTAATTGAAAGGCAAACCATGTTTAAATATTTACAAATAACATTTTTTAAGTTAGAAAACAGAGAAACGAACCATTTTCTTACCTTGTAGGCTTTCGCTCCTTTTCTTAAGCTTGAAAACTTCCATATTGAATATTTCAAGTTATTTTTATTATATCCTCTTCTTGCTGATGGGATTCAATGGAGATAGATAGATAGAGAGAGAGAGAGAGAGATAGATAGATAGATAGAGAGAGAGAGATAGATAGATAGATAGAGAGAGAGAGAGAGAGAGAGAGAGAGAGAGAGAGAGAGAGAGAGAGAGAGATCCACGCACTCGGCTTTGAATATATCAGGATAATTGTTACGATCAAAACTAAACAAATCGATCTTAACATCCTTTATAAACCTCGTCATGATGCTTCTTTTTTATATCGCTGTCATTTACAAAGGTTTGCTGACATTGACACAAAGCCAGAAATATAACGGACTCTCTAAGGATTAAATCACATAACTTAAGAAAATTAATTTAGAGACTCTAAAATCTGGTGTCATTCTTCAAGTTTGTAGGAACCGCTTAAGATCAATCCCTTTAATCTGCAAGATCCCTCTATAGTTCTGCAATATTAGCTTACTAACAACTGTACCAGGATAAGGTGTCTAGTTTATACTTGAACCCATCCAGTAATGCCCGAGCTTTGTGGGTTGCAGGGTACCCCATCATTGCCATTGCTCCCAGGTCCACACTGAATCTTTGTAATAGCACCTGAAAGGGCCTCATCTATGGGTTAAATAAAACTCTTTGACATTTAAACTGCGTGCAAACAAATGACTTTTGCTGAACTTAATTGTTCAAAAATAAACAGTATGATCATTTAATTGTGTGTAGATGAATAACTGATGTCTAATTGAATTATTAGTGATATATAGCAATGCTTGTAACTATTTAACTTTGGCCTATGCGAATTTGAATTGTTAGAAATAGAACAGTTTGATCATTGAACTGTGTGTAAACCAATGCCTGATGTTAGTAATATATAGCAATGCTTGGAACCATTTAACTTTGACTTATACTAAATTGAATTGTTTGAAACAGAACTTTTGATCCGTTAACTGTGTGTAAAGAAATGTTTGATGTTTCAGTGATTTGTTAGTGAAATTGGAACTACTTAACTTTGCTGTCTTATGTTTACAAATCATATACAGTAGCGGCCATAAGTTAAGGAACGGAATAACAACAGGAGGTGTCCTCGTGGTATAATGGTTAAAGCGATGGACTGCGGAATCGTTGTAAGCGAGTTCGAATTCCAGTCACGCTATTATGTTCACTTTCGAACAAATACCCTTGGGAATGGTATGAACACCCTGCTCCTCCCAGCTATGGGTTAAATAGCACTACTACTGTTCTTCTAGAAGGATGACTTTTGCATTAAATAACCTACAAACTTTGATATGCCATTAAAACAAAGAAACCAAGGAACAGTAAACATTTAAATGATTTTTATCTGAAAAAATTTGCATGTACGTTTACGAAATTTTCCCTAAATATACTTGGAACATTAATGTATTTATTACATACAAGGTTTTCTAAATTCTTTTACAGGAAATTAATTGAGAACTGAAAAAATCAAACATATACATTTTGCCTAGTCAAAAGTTAAGGAACGCTGTTGAATTATCGTAATTTAGATAATTTTTAAACAACTTGATTGCTAATTTTGATTTATAGTCAACTGCCATGCATCGTTGTAACTATTTTTAAGCAAGATAGAGGTGAAATACGTAAACCAAGAATGGGCAGGCCTTCTATGATTACCAAACGGGAAGACCGTTAGTAAGTAAAAGTAAAGTTGGCGACCATAGTTGAGGGTGACCCGAAGACTCCCTTTTCGACAGCTACTACACCGAGGTGTAGGGGAGGGCGCTAGTCCTTTCCCTGGATTGCTCTACTTTACCCTTGATCCGTACCTTATAATGCTGAGTGTTACGCAAGGAGGCATCAAGTACCATTTTTTGAGTCTTTGGTATGACTTGACCTGGGACTGAACCCAGGGCCATTGGCGAACACTCTAACCGCTTGGCCATTGTCCGGTTAAGACCGTTAGAAGATTGTTATAATGTCTTTAAAAGATTGTTTTGATAAAGCAACGACTATTTCTCATCCATTTTGTGAGCAAAAAGGAAAGCCAATCTCTAGAAAAACTGTTTCTCGTAAGTTAAATTAAAAAAATTTGGTGGCTCGGTTGGTCTCAAACCTTTGATTTCAAAGAAAAATCAAAAGGTTCTTCTAGACTTCGCCACCGAGCATATCCTGTGGACAGAGTGACAATGGAATTTGGTTCACTTGAGTGATGAATCTTTATTCAAATTTTTTGGATCTGATGGTAAAAGGTTTGTAAGATGTAAAAATGGGGAACGATTATCTCCTTAATCCGTTAAGAAAACTGTAAATTTTTTATTAGTGAGCGTTATGGAATAGGGGATGATCTTTTCATTGTTCGTTTTCACGGAAATATTAATGTCAGTATTTATAAAGAACTTTTTCACCAACATATTCTTTATTTTCACTAAGAGACAGTTGAAACTTCAATATTCATGCAAGACAACGCAACTTGCCACAAAGCTAAAATATATGCATAAATAGGATTTGGCTTTAAATAACATACAAATGTTGATATGCTGCAAAAATCGAACCAACCAACCAATTCTATTACGCACACTTGATGCGTGAAAGATTTATAGCATTAAAGACACTTTAGAGTCACCTTTTATACAATACACCCTGTGCATTCAAATGATTGTACAAAACCCTAACGTTTACCCAATAGAGACAAAAGCAAAGGAAGCTTGGAATTAACACAGATTCAAAAGTATGTGTGTTGCTATATCGCACACTGTTCAAGTAATGCCCATTACTAAACAACCTCAAACTCACACTGTGCTTGCTTTTTCAGAAAAAGATCAGTCGCTTACTAGTTTTAATTGAAACTGTGTAAGCTATGGGCCAGTCCCATTAAGAAAAAGAAAGAACAGATGAACATGTGAATACAAATATATTTTTATTTATTACCTCAGGTTTATACTGGCACATCTGTTCGTGCACCCTCATTATGGCGATAGAAATTTTGGCGTTTTGTTAGTTTTCTATCACTCTGTGTCTAAAAATTGTCTGCTAACTGTTTCTCGTTCTCTTCCCTTCGTGGAGACCAACTACCGCATACGTCGTGCCCAGAACTTGTCTGAATATCATTCACAATTATTTAAGCACAATAAATGACCCGAATAGCGTACTCACGAATCTGTGAATGCCCGGTAGATCGTAATTATGTAAGTATGAAGCTTGGTATATGCTGGGCAATTCTCACCTGAAATTTACAGCTGTAAAAAGTCTAAATTTTGTTGAACGGTAGGTACAACATCTTTATAAAACTAGGGGGACGCATCTCCGATAGTAAAGATAGTACTATGATGATGGAATAAAGTAACGTGTTACAATCATTAAGATCTTATCAGCAACAGTTTGACTGCCAGATCCAAACCACAGAATTTTTATATAGACCAAGCCTTTGGGGTTTCGAAACGTTTTGTTGTCAAATTTAGAGATTTTAAATCTAATTCTTTAAACCAGAACGAAGGATGTTTTAGAATTTCGAAAGAGCATATCCCCACAAATACCGATAATTCTATGCTTACATTCTCATGGATTGAACTGATACTGATGTCGATTCTTCTTGCAATTAACTATAGTTGATAGTGGACGTATGATGAACCCCAAGCCGACCTGGTAGCCAACTTAACGGCCACTGAACCTGATTCTTCTAGTGACCAACTATATGAGATTGTGGTCGGATAATAAACATCATACCGGCACGGTAACCCACCCAACTGCCACTGACCTGGCTGCAACACCTGATTACTCCCTTGAATATGTGGAACCCTGATTTCCAGAAAAGAAATATTACCACTCGGACCACTTAGAACTCATCATCAAGTTGTGCTGATAGCACAGAGCCCCTTGATTCTCTCTCTCTCTCTCTCTCGCACTCTCTCTCTCTCTCTTTCTCAATCCCTATCTTCCATCGCTCCTGACAGGTCCTCTATACTGTATTCGGTGTCCACATAGAAGTCTATGCTGGTCGGCAAAAAATTGCGCGTTTATGTCTCGGAGTCAATAAGGGAACGTCGCTTATGAGTTCGATCTTACTTCTCTTGCAATGTATAGTATGTCTTATTTGTCTTGGAATTTTTTTCTTTGTCTACTGACCTGTGACCGTATTAGCAGTGAAATCTTCAGACTATTTCAGCGATTAAAAAAAATAACCCCTTCATCCTCATTTAGAAATCCTTTCTATTTTAATATCTTTAAAAATATTTTATCATCAATTAAAAGCTTCTGACTTCTCTTATTAGTTTGGCTATCCAGCCGATTCTGCTTTACTTATATTTACGTTTCTGCTTGATATGCCGACAAATACCCATAGAGACACAGTCGCACACACATACATATACGTTATACCAATATGCATACATACATACATATACAGGGTGTCACAAAAAGATGTATACACACTTCAAATATCTGCATATGTGAATACTTTGAAGAAGAGGATTTTTATTTTCAGCAAGATGGGACACTCCCACACTACCATCGCGATGTTACAACCTTCCTTAATGAGAGATGACCAAAACAGGTGGATTTGACGGAGAGGTTTTGTTGAATACCCTCCCCGTTCACCAGACCTCACATCACTAGACTTCTTTTCATGGGGATACCTAAAAGACAAAGTTTATGCAATGAAACCCACAGCAATTGCTGAATTGAGAGCAACCATCGAACGTGAATGCATGCAAATACCGAGGGAATTGCTACATGATGTGTGCTACTCCATCACTTCGCGTTATTGGCGGTGTCTGGACCAGAATGGACATCAATTTGAGAAACAGCAGCGACAAAACAACAGAAGGATGTTGTTAAATTCTTTTACATGTTGAAAATAAAACAAATAATAATAAAAACTTGGTTTGCAGTCATTTGAAGTGTGTATACATTTTTGGGACACCCTGTATATATATATATATCATTGTATCTACACATATATGGAACACCAGGGAGACAGAAGTTTTCATAGTGTCAAATTACTTTATGGAGAGGCCCCCAGCTTATTAAATGGGATACTTTTTTTGCTGAGGCGTTAAATTTTGTTTCTACGAAAAGAAAAAAAACTTTTTTTTTAACGAATTCTAAAGTGGTTGTTTGAAACGTGTTTTCTATTTATTTCCTTGGAAAATAAAACAATAACCTGGGAAATTGTAAGTTGCAAACTCACCATATGACTATTTTTTGTTCAACTATCTTGCTAACCTTTGCACAACTACAAAGCTTAAAAGAATTCTAAGGAGTGTTTACATTTAATACAGAATTTTAAGTCTTAAATACATACCTGCTCAAGCCAAATCTCAGTGACGTAGCTTGGAAGAGTCAGCAAGAGTTATCGAATTTTAAGTGAGCTCAGATAAAAAAAAAAAGAGTTCATATGTTTAAGTTTCTAACATTAGTTGACTACTTCATAAACCTTGGTAGAAATATTTCATCTACTGAACGTAATGAAAACATATGCATTGGAAAAGCATCGATTGCTATCGACAAGTTGTCAAACATGTAGAAATCTAGTCTCTCTCTAAAAAAAACGTGGATTCTTGTAAAGCCATATATGGTTGCATCACTCGGGTTTAATGAAATGCCTGGAAAAAAGGCTTAAGGAAAACAACACAATAATGATTGGTACATAAATTCTACAAGCAACACCTAAAAAAACAGCAGATGCCCGGCCGCTTACCTCTCATCTCACAAACCATCAAAGACGAACAAGACCTGCTGGGTATTGCTGGTGAGGTATGGATAGACTCATAAGTGACGTTATCCGATGGATTCTTTGGCGTGGCCACACCAGTTTGCCCAAACTACAAAAAGTTATATTAATCAGCACAGTAGAGACACCGGATGGCGTTTATGGAGAGAGAGAGAGAGAGAGAGAGAGAGAGAGAGAGAGAGAATCTAGGGAGTCTGTGCTTTTAGTGATCCTTGATGATGATGGATGGGTATCAGATTCAAAACTCAGAAGAAATTGCTCTGTGATACAAGCTTGCATTTCATCGAGATTCCACTTCTCGTGTTGATCTATTACAATATGTCCCAAAACAAACTTTTATCAGCGATCAGATCAATGAAAGCCAAAGCATTTACCATAATTGACTTCTTTTTTTTTTATAGCATCTCAGAAGGCTTTTATGTCAGAACTTCAAATTGAGTTAGCAATTTTAAATGCTGAATTTAACAGAGATAACCACTTCTAAAAGCTTCATTAAATATCATACAAATGATTTTTTATGGAGCATGTATGTCTGCAGCAGCAGCAGCGACAGCAGCAGCCATAAACATGTCCATATCGTACACCAATGAGTTGTCACTCTGAAAATACAATTACGCACACATATTTTATGTTTTTCCAGACAATTGTTCACCTTCAGTTTTTAAGGAAATCCTAGTTTCCTAATAGAATTATATTCCGTATTTTTACTTTATAAGATGCCAACTGAAGATAACCTATTCACATTCGAGAGTATTTCTCTCTAAGTAGACATGTTACTAAGTTGGCGCACTTTGCATTGTGGTTATCAGTTCAAGGAAATGGAATTGGTGAAAAGAGTTCAAATTCTTAACGAGGTTTTTCGTGTTTTGTTTTATGCTAATACCTTTAGAAAAAGCATAAATACATTTGGTACTTCCCCTACAAATAAATGATTTGTAGGTCAAGTGGGTTTCTTTAAGTTTTTTCAAGCAACCAGTGATGGAAAAGGAAAACTCCGAATTTAAAATAGCTGTACTCCGCTTAGAAATGTCGGTGTAGCTGAGAAAGATCAACGACATGTTCTGCCGAAGGGTATCCATGGTTAAACACTGAACTGAATCAGGTGGTGATGTTATAATTTCGGATCTCTGTTGAGTACCCTTTCTAATGCAATTACTCTCAGTGCCACTCTGACCCAGCAGGTTTGTTTATGTTAGGGTCCCCTATAAAGGCTAAACAGATCAGTAAAAAAATATTCAAATTTGAAAGGGATGCTTGATATCAGATAATTTTTAAATATTTGTTTTAAGAATAATGACATGACGCTATAATTTCTAATTAAGGGCTATTATTAGTTATTTGAGACCATATAGCTAAGTTCAAGTAAAAAAGTAAATAAATTTGGCGACTTTAGTCGAGGGTGACTCGAAAGCTCCTTTTTCAATAACTACAACACCAAAGTATAGGGGAGTGGGGCTACTCCATCCTCTTGATTGCTCCACTTTACTCTTGATCCTTACCTTATAATGCTGGGTGTTAAGCAAGGCGGAATCAAGTACTATTTTTTGAGTCTTTGGTTGACTCGCACTGGGATTGAACTCCGGTCTACAAGTAACAATTAGCGAACACTCTACTCATTAAGCCAATGGCTCGGTGTAAGTAAATAGCTATAATCTATTGAAACCAAGCAATTATTAGTATTATATGGGAATAATTAAAATGATTCAACTGAGCAAAAATAGCTCTTTGATTTTGTTTGCTTTGGTTTGATTTTTTGGCATATCAAACAGTATAGGTTATTCAATATCCAACCTGGTTTATATTAGATATACATGATTTGTAAATATAAGTCAGAAAAGTTAAATGGTTCCAAGTATTGCTGTGTATCATAACAATTCAATTAAACATCAGTCATTTTTTATATACAGTTAAATGCTAAAACAGTTCTATTTCAAACAATTCAATTTAGCATTAACCAACAAAGTTAAATTAAACAATTCAATTAAGAATCAGCCATTTGTTTACACACAGTTATATGATCAAACAGTTCTGTTTCAAGCAATTAAATTTAGCGCCAATCATTTGTTTGCACTTAGTTTAAATGTCAAACAGTTATACTTAACCCATAGATAGGACCCTATCCAGTACTAATACTTCGGGTCAGAGTGGACCTGGGAGCAATGGTAATAAAGGGGTACTCATTATTCCCCAGAGCTTCAGCTTTACGGGAGCCTCACCATCAGATTATTTAATGTCATACCCAAGACACTTTTGGGGAGGGTCTTACCCCACTGCAGAGATTGTCGGTGTATTCTACAGCCTTGACTGAGAGGGCTCAAAAATAGATCAGTAAGAAAATTGTTAATATTTGATAGGAATACTTGAAACCATCAAACGCTGTAGAGTGTCATACTTAGGGAACCCTTTAGTTAGGATGGGGTCTTACGCCTCTCAATAGAATACAGTCAGCGCAATCTAATCCCAAAAGATAGAGAGATATAATTATTCAATAAAACGAAAAACATATTTTACATCATTTTTCAGTTTAAATTTTTTCTTTTAAAGAAATAGTTCCTACTCGTTGTTTGTTATGCACGTATTCTAAGTTGGTTTTAATTTTTGAAGGCATGAGTTATTAAAATAGTAGGGTAGACTGAATTCTTCAGCCATGGTGAGGCAACTAGTCTAGGAGAAGGAATATTCCGAAGTCAAACCTGTTAAACTCCGCTTAAAAATTGACCTTGTGTCATATCCCGCCCGAGAGGAGGGGTTGGTAAATATGGTTATTAAAACTTAGTTGACGTCCCGTAAATCTGTTGGGTTTCCGTTCTGACGATTTAGGCTACACTTTTGCAGAGGGTAAGACCTCACCCAGCGAGATACCAAAATATGTCTCTAAACTGTATCTACTGATGAAGATCCATTCCTGGCGGTTGTGGGAATGTGGAATAACTCTTAACTGCTATTACTACCAGGCTTAGACTCAGGTCAAATACATCTATTCAATCATTTATTCAGCATTATACCAGCCCATTTGCATGATAGTTAAAGTGTTCTATAACGGTCCAGTAGACTAGAGTTCTATCCCAGGTCGAATAATACAAAAGACTCAAAAATGGTACTTTATGCTCCCTTGGTTAACACGCAGCATTATAAGGGGTATGGAGCAAGAGTAACAGGAAAGGAGCAGCACCTTACCCTACACCTCGGTGTAGTCGCGATTGAAAAGGAAGCCTGCGAGTCGCCCTCGACTACGGTCGGACAACTTACTTATTATTGTTTACTTAAAACCATATATTATATTATTGCGGAATGATTTTTTTTATATTATCATTTTTCGTTGGTTATATGTTATTTGGTTTGGTTAGGCTTTGAACTGTTCGGTTCTTAGTGCAGGTGTTCACGCTCGTGCGCGGAGGATGTATCAATCACAAATGTCATAATAGAAGCCCCAGATAGGAAATGAAACTGGGGTGTGAATGACGTCATGCCCGGAAGTGATGGGCTGAGAATTTTGGTGATTTTTGAAAAAAGCAGTTAGTTGAGATTTGAACCTGGGCGAGGGAAGTTCAGCTGGGGGGGGGTGACTGTGGGCGATGTAGGAACAGTCAGCATAGTAAAAATTGTGTCTCCCTCCTTGTGTCGAAAAACGAAAAGTCAATAAAAAGTAAATAAACGTTTCGTACCTGAACTAAAGAAAGTCGTCAGTGTTTCGGGATTCCTATGCATGTGAACATTTTACATATCCGTATATTTGTATAGTTGTATCATTGCTATGTTACACGTACAGTTATGTGCAAATTATTCATATTACATAGAAATACTTGATAAATTGACTTACTAATGTGAAATACCAATACTTGAAACCTTTTAACTGTGTGAACACAAATAGTCAATATTAAATAGAATCATTAGTGTTAGATTGGGATACTTGTAACCTTTTAAATGAGAGCCAAGAATTCACTGATATTCAATAGAATTATTAGTGTTAGAAATACTCGAAGCCGTTTAACTGCCTGCAAATACATGATTGATATTCCAAATGATTGATATGACCAAATGAATGGTAAAACATTCAAAGAAAATAAACAACTGCATCTTGGAATATAAAACTTTTACTGAAGCAATTTTTAAAGGGGAAACTTTTTGTGTGAATTTTAAAATGACTGAAGAAGACATTTTTGTGGAGTGCTGCTTCCAGGTTTAGTTCAAAACAGCTTTCAGTGTAGTCCCCATATTGATTTTCTTTTCTAAACGTTTCGTTAGAATCCAAGTGGTACAGCTATTGAGTAGAACTGACACAGCTATAACTGGGAAGGATTTTCGTACTATCTTATCAGTGATATAAGATTTCCCTATGGTCGTTAAGCTCTCAATAAGAGCGAATTCTCTTTGTATATGTAAACTGACATTCCTTTCATTAGATGATATATTACTACTTAAGTATATGTACTGGTCTACAAATTTCAGGGGCTTGACGTTCAATGAGGAAGGGGTACCATTAGATCAAAGACTTATTTGTGTCGACTCTCACTTGATCATTATTCAACAACTATCAGTGTTAATCGCTTATAAGACTAAATTGAGGATCTATTATATCAGTTGTATCTCATCGACTAAAATTAAATTTTCAAATATCAATAATAATAGCATTGTTATTATCCTTTTAATTGGGCCATTGGGTAATGGGTAGAGTGTTCGCCATTCATCCAGGAGACCAAGGATCAATCCCAGGTCGAGTCATATTAATAACTCAAAAAATGGTACTTGATGCCGCCTTGGTTAACATTCAGCATAATAAGGTATGAATCAAGGGGAACGTGGAGCAATCCAGGGAATTGAGTAGCGCCCTCTCCGACACCTTGGTGTAGTAGCTATTAAAAAGTGAGCCTTTGTGTCTTCCTTGACTAAGGTCGCAAACTTATTATACTTTTAAGTACAGAATTACATTAATAATATAAGATTCACGAAGTGCATTACTCTGGAAGTTCTACCGGAATATTTGAAAATCGAAATTTTACTTCCTCAAGCCAATGAAAATGCATCTATCCCCTGATATGAAGAAAGTAGCGTGTTGGTTTGAATTTGTTTAAATACTTATTTACCAAACCCCTCCAACTCGGTCAAAATTGGTTACAAGGTAGTTTTTTTAGTGGAGTAAAGCTGGTTCGAAATCAGAGTTTTCCTTTTCCTAGTCTGGTTGCCTAAATAAGGCTGAAGAACATAATCTATCCTAATAATTACCACTAGCTGAGGGCAGAAGGGGTGGATTTGTTACATAGCCATATATACGAATATGGCCATGTGCAAAATGGGTGAAATGGACATCGAATATTGGTAATATATATACATAATGTTCATATAGAAAACTCAGAACATAGGAATCTCGGAATTCGAAAACACGTAACGACTTCTTTGTTCAGGTACGAAACCTTTTTATTACTTTTGAGTTAAAGGTTTCGACATAAGGAGAGAGACTCAATCTTTTTTATGCTGGCTTCTTTATCTGGTCCCTATCTTGTGCAGCACCCATGGGGCGCAAATTCGTCTCGCCACAGCGAGCCCCAAAAGTCGAACCTCGTTCGGTGTCTAGCTTTCAACTCTCTAACTTTCTTCGAAATCCCCAAAATCTTCCGCGCGCTTCCGGTGCGTGACGTCACCCGCACTTTGTCACCCGTTTCATCATCTCAGGCTATTGTGACAACTCTGAGTGACATGTCCACTCTGTGCGCCCGCGCGCGTTACCACCTGCATCAAGGTTGAACCTAACTCACCCACGTGCTGAGCAAAAAGGTTCTCAGCCTAACTAAACCCAAAGGCATGAACTGAAATCCCTCGGCTATTATATTACAGATTCCTTCCTTTTTCAACGGAGTCTCGTCTGTTATTTGATCTTGGGTGGCCGATTCTGTTTCCAATGATGTCAACCACTGCGTGGCCATTGTCAGTTTAGAAAAAAGTGCATTATGTTATCATTTACGTAATATCAAGAAATGTGATGATTTAAAAAGATACATTCAGTGTTAATTCATTCGCCACATAATAATATTTCAGTTATGAACAGGACTAAAAATTGCTTTACTCTCTAAGAGAGTTTTGCAAATATCCAGTATAAAACGTAGAAATAATACGATTGTGTTAATTAGAATTTCTAATGTATTCTCTCCAAGTTTGACACATAATTAGATCTTGTATTTCATTTTGTGATAGACTTTAGAAATATACTCGGCATAATATAAGATAAGGTTTGGTTGGTTGGTTTGGTTTCTTTGTTTAATGGCATATCAACTCTTTTTAGGTTATTTAATGCCAAAGCCATTCTCCTAGAAGAACAGTAGTGGTACTATTTAACCCATAGCTGGCAGGATAAGGGGGTTCATACCTTTCCCAAGGGTATTTGCCCGAAAGTGAACGTAATAGCGCGACTGGAGCAAGAACTCGCGTTCTACGATTCCGCAGTCCATCGCTTTAACCATTACACCACGAGGACACCCCTAACATAAGGTAAGACCCCCTCCAAGGTGTGTCCTGGATATGACACTAAGCAATTTTATGGTGAGGTTCAAGTAATGCTGGAGCTTTGGGGAATGTGAAGTACCACTTCATTGCCATCGCTCCCAGGTCCACTCTAGTCCGGAGTCGTAGCATCTGATAGGGTACTATCTATGGGTCAATTAGAACCAAACTGTCTACTTATGCTAAACTGAATTGTTTAAATTAGAACTGTTTTCCCGTTGAAACTGTGTACTTATGCTAAATCGAATTGTTTGAAATAGAACTATTTTTCACATTGATATTGTCTACTTATGCTACACTGAATGATTTGAAATGTAACTGTGTGTAAACAACAACAACAACAAAAAAATTATACTTATATTTAACTGAATTGTTTGAAATAGATCTGTTTGTATGTATTACAATAAATTTGACATTAATAACCAACCATGGTTGATATGCCATAAAACCAAACCAAAACACTTGTTGTCTGTGTTTAAAAGAAAGTCCATGAAGTGAAAGCATACTGACAATCTAGTAATGAAAAAGTTCTGGGGGTAGCGGTCAGTTAAAAAAAAAAGGTCATGCCGGTACTCATCTGATTCATGAAAGGAACTATCACTGCTGATTTTTTTTGAAAAATTTGCCTCTGCAAACAAAGCTTCTAACTGGCTAATCCTTCGGCGGAATTAATCTTATTAATTGAATGAACCTCGTATCCCTGTATTTAACAACCCCTCCGAGTAGGATGTGACACAATGGCATTTTTAACGAAGCTTTATTGGTTTTGAATTCAGAGGTTTCTTTTTTTTTTTAAACTGGTTGCTATACCAATGTTAAAGATCTCAGTCACTTCCTAAAATCTGCTCAAAGCTGGAGGCAAACGAGATAGATGCATACCTTTACCTTGCACATGTTTATACAACATGGTTACATAGCAGCAGTGCATCGAATAAGCTGACAACATTGTCTGTATTCATTGTCATTATTCCCACCCTACCTTGGAATAGAAGTACTTGTCGGATACTCTATACATCGCTTTATTAAACGTAAAATAAATGTTGCTGTGTTTGAACATATTTCTGATGTATTATCCCAAAAATTTGACACATAATTGGACGTTGCAATTTATTTTCGTGAAGGACTTAGAAAAAGTACAAAACGAAACAAAAAAAAAGCACTTGGCATATTTCTTGATTATACAGCTGAGCATTCATTCTTAACGATAAAACTTGAGCTTGATGTTTTCACACATGTTCAAGGTCAACATTGATCGAGTGATTATTTTTTATCGGGAGTGGCATCTTAAAAAAAATTATTCTCATTATTTTCAAGAGTTAAATCATAAGCAAACGTTTGAAGAAATACAGAAAGATATTTTAAGAACACACACACACACACACACACAGACGAGCACATGCAGTCACATATGCACACGTACGTGTGAATACAATGTATGTGTGAATGTATTTGCTAGTATGAACATTTGTATATGTATTGATGTATAATTGTGTGTCTATATATACTCTCACGTAAATACAGATACACAGAGATGTATACATGCACACACTCTCTCACGAACATACACATACACACACACACACGCTTTCTAGTGCTTAGGTTTTGTGCATGGGTACACACACACACACACACACTCTCTCTCTCTCTCTCTCTCTCTCACACACACACACACACACACACAAACATATATATATATATATATATATATATATATATTTATATATATATATGAATTTCTATATACAAAGCGATAGATAGACGCAGTTTTGGAATATACGTTGCGTGCTTACACGAATGCGATAACATCTGCATGAATACTACGGTATCATATATATATATATATATATATATATATATTAATGTGTTGGGAAAATTTTGCTCTTTTTCCTTGAGAAGACAACCAATATAAGAGAAGGAAATACTCAGATTCCGGCATTCAAAATAAAATTCAAAAGATCAACCAATTAGTCCATCAATCAATCAATCAGCAAATTGATCCTTTACACCGGATTTGGGAACATCGATATTGATGGGGAAACATTTATTTATGTCACGTCAGTCATATCTCGGAGGTTTTCGTAAATCCAAACATTTGAAGATTATAGACATTCACGTTAGTCAGCAAGTTCCGCAGTTCCTCTTAACCTACAAGTACAATACAGTTGTCCAGTGAGTAGTAAGTGTATATGTATATGTGTGTGTGTGTGTGTGTGTGTGTGTGAGAGAGAGAGAGAGAGAGAGAGAAAGAGAGAGAAAGAGAGAAACCTATTGATTTTCTCTTACTGCCTTCTCGCCTTTTGTTTCGGTCTGGTAAATTCCATTGGTGCATATTTATTTGCTCGCCAGGAACAAACGAACTTAAAAGGCATATCCGGATGAACGCATACGGGCAAAAATAAATTTCTTTTTCTGTCCGTGGCAAGTACAGACAAGGTTTAACATGACACAGACGCTTTTTTGGAGAAGAAGAGACAAAACTGAAGCCGTCTACACTGGCCGATGTAAAAGAAGAAAACATTCTGGCCATTGTCTTCATTCGCTTCAGTTGTCCAAGTTGATAAAACGTGAAAGACGCAGTAAAGATATTGCAGTCAATTTGTTGGTCATTGTTCTTATACAAAAACCAACCAGAGTCGATGTAAATGCCCAGGATGCATTTTTGTCCTATCAACAAATAATTATGAAGTCGAAACGCAGAGATAAAACAAAACATTTTCGCTGAATATTTAGTGAACTGAGTTATAAAAAAGAAAGGCATGTTTTTTTTAATATATAAAAGAGGTTTTGTTGTTACATATTATATGAAAACGCGCCTATCTATCTATCTATCTATCTATCTATCTATCTATCTATCAATTTTATATTGCCTTATATATATCTATATAATGTCATATTTTACAAGAAACACACACACACACACACGCACACACACATATATATATATAGAGAGATAGATAGATAGATAGATAGATAGATAGATACCCAAACAGGTTTGAATTCACAGTTTTCATTGTCCTAGAACGGTTGTCATTACAAGGTTAAAGCGCATTGTTTGCCCTATAATTTATCCATAGTGGGAGGGAGAATAAATAGATTTATATCGTTCCCAAGAGTATTATTTTAATTTAGAATACAAACAGATTGATCCCGGATTTGAACTCGGGTTGCCTATTTCCTCCTACGGTAGCCACAACACCCCGAACTATCTATCAAAGCTATATTTCATTATATATATCAAATATCTGCTTTTACTTTCTGCTAGTAAGACAGTCCACTGTAGTATACTTGAAGCAATCTTTTCTATCAGTCTGTCAAATTATCTATGAAATGTATATAGCATTCTCTCTCTGTGTCTCTCTCTGTGTCTCCCTCAGTCTCTCACTGTCTCTCTCTCTCTCTCTTTGAGTTCAAATCCTGAATAAAGTTATTTGATTTCCACTTCATGCTAATGTGCCAAAAAAAAGGTCAATGATCGTCTTTTCTCGTTAGCAATCTAAATAGTCTTGAGATTTTCTGGGCTCTTTACTTTTGCAACTAATGGCCACAAAGAATGGCTCCTCATTCTCTAAAGTTCAAGTAATGGTGCCTTACCACTGGTTCCCCTTTAGAGCCCTACCTATGGACTCATCCGTAACTGAAGTGTTAAATATATCAAAATAAAGTCAGTTCATTTGCATATATATCAACCTGACAGATATAAGCACTTATTACCAGACAGAAGCTCTATTTTCCCCCATATCACTGACTAATTTTTCTGGCTACAATAATGTGTATCAAAGCAAGTGTCAATGACTCATAGAATATTTCAATAACTACGACTTTATTCTGAAAAACAACGAGTATCTTTTTTATTCGTTATTCTTTAAAACATTTGAAAAGCCGATATTATTTCGTAATATCTCATAAAGCAAACCTTTTTTTTTCCTGAAACGATGTACAATTGACTGATTTCAGGAATTTTTTTGATTATGACGTTTGTGCAATACTAGAAATAAAGCAAATTGGATTGACTGTCATTTCAATTGATTTTTACAGTATATTTTTTCAGAACAATCACTTTTGCAAATTGTTCCTTTAAACACCTGCCGTGGCTTATTTATAGAAAAAAACCATGCGATTAATAATATTCATTTAATAAATGATGTTATAATACAAGAAGACAAAAGCAGGTGAAAAAATAGCAACTACCTTTTAAGCAACTTCGAAAAGAAATAAAGGAAAAGCCACGCGAGAAAAAATATTTTCCCAAACGATTTAACTTTTATAAAGAAAAAAGAGAAGGCATTTATTTTGATCTTTGGTTTGGAAGTCGTTGAATTTATTTTATCTTTTTGAGGGCGCATGCGCGAGCACACACACACACACACACACACAAAATAAGCAAAAACAGAAATGAAATCTGATAGAGACGAAACCTTCGCTTAACAAGTTTTAAAGTAAGGTTTCTATGATTTTCAAAAGCTCTCTGAAATGAAATGACATTTTTTTTTTCCAATTTTGAAAAACTGCCGGATAATATTGAATATCGTCAAAACACAGCACTAGGGACAGTAAGTTAGAATAGAGACAACTTTTTCATTCAGAAATAACATTTGCATGAAAAGAAAGTTTATACACTATAATAAAATCCTCGTAAGTTTTCCACTGGTCGAGTAATTACTTCTACTATGATATTTCATTAATTTTTTTTCTAAATATAATCATTTAACTAAAAATAAAAATCCTGCCGGAGAGGCTTGGAATGTGCCGACTGTATACCCAGATAAAGGGTAAGATGCCCTCCAAAATGACATTAAATAGTATCTATTGCTGAAGCTTCAGTTTTGGCATGGATTCATTTTTCTTCTGCTAACAATGGATAAGCTGGGCTCCTTAGCCTTGGTAAAGTTAATCTGCTGTATACCGCGAAAAAATCGACGTTCTATTGAATTTTTGTCACAGCGAAAGGTCTCATGGATTCATGCCTTTCTAGAGGACATCAGCAGCGAGGTAAAACAGAAACACCCTCATCGATGATTTAAACTCATGTTAGCGATTGCATTTACTCCGACGATAACCGTTATATATATATATATATATATATATTATAACAGTGTTGGTTGTCACTAAATTACTATGTGGGTTTTCGATTCATTTCATTTTGTTAACTACCTGATGATTGTTGTTTTGTAAAAAAAACTCCATGAACCTCAGGGGTCTCAGTCTAAACTTCATAGAATTAGGAGGTACTATTTACCAACCCCTCCGCTCGGGCAGGATATGACACAAGGTCAATTTTTAAGCGGAGTTTAACAGGTTTGAATTCAGAGTTTTCCTTCTCCTAGACTAGTTGCCTCACCAAGGCTGAAGAACCTAGTCCGTCCTACTATTTATCCATAGCTGGAGGGAGAATAAGGGGGTTCATACCTTTCCCAAGGGTATTTGCCCGAAAGTGAACGTAATAGCGCGACTGGAGTACGAACTCGCGTACTACGATTCCGCAGGTCATCGCTTTAACCATTACACCACGAGGACACCATCATAGAATTAAGAGGTAGGTGGGTGTCCATTAAATAACGAGTACGAACATCGCTGCATCATTTAGATGCCTTTGCAAAGTTCAATTTCATAGCTCACAGATTAACTGATTTCGCATTATTGTTTGGCTCGTAATTTTTTCATTATATTGAGCGCTTTTCTTATACCAAAATGACCAGAATTTTTCTAATATTTCTTGTGAGAAAAAAAATCGAAACGCAGTAGACAAAGAGATGCGTAGAAGTACGTTTGATGATAGTCATAACATCGCAAAGAATGATGCTATTGCCGAAAAGTTTAATGAAATCATATTTTTGAAATCAGGTTTCTCGTTTAGTTCATCTGAATAACGGAAGCTCTTGATTCTTTAGTCTTACACACACAACTATATATATATATATATATATATATAAAAATTCGATATCCGATTTTATTGACTTTTATCCTTCTATAACAAAAATACTCTAATAGATAGCATTAACTACGCTAGAAAATATGTAGAAATAACTGAAGAACAATGAGATATAATTCTAGCTTGTAGAAAAACAGTTCTAAAAAATAATAGATCCACATGGGTAAAAAGTGGTTCTGATAATCTTGATGTCCCTATTGGGGGTTCTGATTCTTCTCAAATAGCTTACCCTTTGGGTCTATATATATTAGATATACTTAGTAGGATTGTTAGCCCTGAACATATGGGTTTATACCATAATGATGGGATAATATATCCCAAATAGTAATGGCCTAAATAGCTCACGCATACAAAAAAGGTTATAAGGGCATTTAAGTTTTTAGGATTCAAAATAGTAGTTTTTTCAAATAATTAGATAGTTAATTTCCCGGATGTGACACTAAACCTTTCGAATAACTCATATAAACTTTTTCTGTCTTAACCAGTACCCTTCCTATATTAATGTAAACTCGAATCACCTGAAGACCATAATTAAACAAGTCCCCAAAGCAGTAAATCTGTGAATAAGGAATTTAACCACCAACGAGAAAATATTCCAAGAGAGTAGTAAGATATATATGGATGCCCTTAAAAATAGTGGTTTTAGGGAAGAGTTTACCTATCAAGAAGAAAATATACCTAATGATTTTAATAAAGAAAATAGGAAATGCATTAAAAAAATAGAAAAAAAATTATATGGTTTAACCCCCACCCTTTTTGTAGACTAGCTAGTATAAATGTAGGTAAATATTTTTTGAAATTGATAGATAAGCACTTTGAACGTAATAATATCCTACATAGAATATCTAATAGAAAAACGTTAAAAATTTGTTACTCCTGCACAAAAAATATTTTTCAAATAATCAATAATCATAATAAAGAGATGATTAAGAAATTTCAGGACCGAACGAATAATAATAATAATAAAAATAACAATAATGATAATAATAAACAAAACGAATGTAACTGTAAAACTCGAATGAATTGTCCCATGAATGGATTAGGTAACTTAGATAATGTAGTATACCAAGGAATCATTTACCTAAAAGAAAATGTTAAGCATAGAAAAACTTATATAGGAATTTCCTCGACGAAATGGAAATCTAGATACGCTAATCATAAATTTTCTTTTTTTCCGTGAACATCTGAAAAACCAAACAGCCCTATCTAAGCATTTTTGGAGTTTGAAAAATAAGGTTTGATCCCTGAGATTCAATGGTCCATATAGAAAAAGTCGAATACTCCAACATGCTTTGATAATAGATGTAATCTCTGCCTACAAGAACAAAATACAAATAATGATATACCCAGACCCTGAAAAATTATTAAATCAGCGATATGAATTAATAGCTAGATGTAGTCATAGGAATAAATTCAAACTATTGACAAATTATCTTAGATAATGTTTAATTAACCAAAACATAGGATTTATTTGAGATTTGTGGTGAAATGAAAAAATAAAATAAAATGAAAAGATGAGAAGATACCATGTGATATGTACGTACTTATCAAAGGAAGGGTAACTGAATTAACAGGCACGAATATAAATTTTGAATTTAAAATGATAATTTTGAATTTTGAATTTAATTTAAGATAAGTATTACTGTATCCTTACGTAAGGTTATTATGGAATGCTGTACTTCTCTAAATTATTATTAAATCTGGAGTTTTAAGTTGAAATGTATTTAGAATTTAAGAATTTAAAAAATTTAATTTACTATAATTCCAACCGCTAATAAAACCAAAAACCCGGAAGTGGCCGAAATGGGGAGAAAACTATATATATATATATATATATATGATCAAAATGTCATGCTGCTTGCAGGGATTTTCCGGATAGTCTCTCGCCATTCATCTCTATCACTCATCGCTTCCGGCAGGTCTTCTTGACAACATCCTGTGACCGTACAGGACTGTCCTAGATAAGTTTTTAGTTGGTCCTCCAACAATTGCCCCTCCGTGTAAAGAAGTAGATCGTAGAACGTCAGTATAAGTTTATTCTTATTTCTCCAGAAGTGTCCCGTATGTCTTGTCCACCTTAATCGGATGGTTTTAGACATATGAGGTAAGTGGCCGTACAGCTGCTGTTTTGAAAGATGCTGCTGCCAAAATTTGTTCGCAGTATTCTCGTACAATTGTCGTCAAACATTTTCTCTATACGCTTAGTCAGCGTCCACTTGGTGCATCCATAGAGTAGATTTGTCACGACCGCTGCTAGGAAAAATTGCATTTTATTTCATCGGGTACATTTGACTACGATATAATCAATAACTCATGGATAGCAATCTATACAGACGCTAGTCGCATATTGATATATTTTCCATAGATAAGACGCTGCTTCCTTGGTAGGTAAACTTGTCCACTAGTTTCAGAGATGCACCATTTAGTGTGGGGGATGTCTCCTTCTTCAGTGAAACATATGTACTCAGTTTTGTCTGCATTGACATGGAGACCAATGTCACTTTCTGTCTCCTACATACTATACATTAGGGACTCGGCTTGGGTTGGTGTATTTGCCAGAAACATTATGTCATATGTGTCATCTGCACTCGTAAAAGTTTGTGCGAGCATCGTCAGCTTATTGCATTTTTTAGAGTAAAACCATTTTCTTTCAAGGCAGATTAATGGCAGACATGGGGTTAATTTAGCAGAATACCAGCAACAATGTCGAAGAAGTCTGTTTCTATATCCGGTGAGTGAACTTTGACTTTCGAGTTTTTATAGAGCATGATTATGGCTGTAAGTTTCTTCAGGGAGACCATAGCCTAGAAGTATTTGTTCCACATTTGCTTTCTTTATGGAGTCGGATTCCTTGGAGAAATCTACAAAAAAGTGTCTCCTCGTGGTTTTTTGCTCTAACTTCTAAAATTCGACATATTCAGTGATGTTGTGGATCGGTTTCTCCGAAAATCATTTTGATTCTTCCTTAGAATTTTTTAATTTTTCGTTTGATTTTTTTACCGCATCGAACCAGAAAAACGTATTCGTTTCTTTTTTCATGTTTTCGCAGTTTACCGTGATACAAACTTTAATTAAACGAAGATGATCTAGTTTTTGTTTTCTTGTTTGTGTTTTATGACATATCAACCTTTGTGGGTTATTAAACACCAAATCCATTTTTATACAAAGAAACAGTTCTATTTCAAACAATTCAGCTTAGCATAAGCATACAGTTTAATTGTATAAAAATTCATTTCTATTTCAAGATATTAAGTTAAGTCAAACAGTTCTAATTCAAATAATTCAGTTAGTATAATTATACATTTTGTATATACACAGTTAAATATCAAAATTATTCCATTCAGTTTAGCTTACAAAAACAGTTCCATTCCAAACAATTCAATTTATTATAGGTACGCGGTTTAAATGTTAAAACAGAACTATTTTAAATAATTCAGTTTGGCATAATACGCAGTTTAAATGAAGTACGCAGTTTAAAAGTCAAAATAGTTCTATTTCAAGCAAATAAGATTTGCGTAAATACACAGTTTAGTTCTATTTGATCCATCTATTGGACCCCTAAGGTGCCACCACTGCGAGCCAAAGTGGACTTAAGAGTTATGGCAATGAATGGGTACTTCACAATCCCCAAATGTCCAGTATTACATGAGCCTCATCATCTGATTGTTTAGTGTCTTATCCAGGACACTCGTTGGTGGGCTCTAAACCTTCTGTAGAAAAAGCAATCAGTGTATTGTACAGCCTCAGCCAACTAGGCAAGAAGATGTTCTGGCAAAGAGCTAAATACTTGCCCGTCAAAGACAATCTGCGTGATCTATGTATAACGTACTTTACTTAAAGATTTTATTGGCAGAGGACATTTGAATAACATAATGGATTTCTCTCAATTTCATTGATCGAACGTTTCATCATTCTTGAGACACAAATAGATTTAAATAACTCTTCGGGAATTCCCCCGTGGCGTTACATCGTAGTTAATGAGTTCAAACTCAAGTCGTGCTATAACGTTCATTTTTGGACGATTAACCTGGAGAAATGCATGAAACCCCTCCGCCACCAGAGTAATTTAGTACCACTACAGTTATTTTACAAGCGTGAATTTGGCATTAAAATAACCCATTAGTGGTTGATATGCCAGTAAACTAAGAAACTAGATAATCAAACCAAAATTACACTTACACTAATTTTTTACTCTTTATATATATATATACATATATATATATGTGTGTGTGTGTGTGTGTGTGTGTGTGTATGTGTGTGTGTGTTTGTAAGCAGTCTTACTGTTTAGTGTATTTTGTTAAGAGGCAAACAAGATTTTCTTCTATTTGTTAATTCCTATCTTCCAAGATTTCTTCAGTTAGATAAAATCTTATACTTACAATGTCAGCGAACACTTTCTAACATCATGGATCATTTCCAAGCGTATGATTAAAATGTTTTCTTTTTCTTTGAAAAACAACGGCCTTTCTCGTTTTAATGTCCCAGAGACATTCAGTCAAAAGTTGTTAATGATTTCGGATATTTGTTTTTATTTTTTATCCAGGGTTCAAGAAACAACACATGTTAGCAATATATCAACGTATCTCATATAATAAATCAAAGGTTCCCTGGATGTTAAATAAAACGTAACAACTTGATCAATGAAAATAATCACTAACGTTAGAAGGACGATCTCGTAGCGTAGTGGTTTGGTTTGGTCTCTTTGTTTAATGGCATATCAATCTTTGTAGGTTATTTAATGCCAAAGCTATTCTCCAAGAAGAGCAGTAGTAGCACTACTTAACCCATAACTGGGAGGATAAGGGGGTTCATACCTTTCCCAAGTGTATTTGCCCGAAAGTGAACGTAACAGCGCAACTGGAGTTTGAACTCGCTTATTTTCTGCAGTCCATCGCTTTAACCATAACACCACGAGGACACTCCGTAGCGTAGTAGCTAACATGCTTAACTGTGATATTGTTGAAAGAAAGTTTGAACTGCAGTTAAGATATAACGTTTATTATCGGATTAATGCCATTGGGAAATATTGGAGTTCCTTATCTTCCCAGCTATGGGTCAAATATTGCCTCGACTGTTCTCCAAAGATGACTTTTCTATTAAATCAACAACAAAGATTGGTATACCTTTAAATGAGGCAACCGAAATTGTCTATGAAGTTTTATTAAAGAATTTACCAAACTTCAGGAATCACACTCTAAAAAAAAAAAAAACAAATTAAAAAAAAAACGTCGTAGGCTTTTTACGAAACATGTTTGATATAGATGTCGCTATATTTATGTGTATATGTGTGAGTGCATGATTAATGTTTGCAATGTAAAAGCAAATGCAAATAGAATGGTTTACAATTACAAAATCGATCGATTGGAGGTGTCCGTGGAGCAATGGTTATCGTCGTAGAAAATGGACACGGCGACAAGAGTTCAAATCCTGGACGAGACTGATTGCATTTCACACAGCACTAATACCCTTGGGAAAGGTATGAATCCAATTATTCTCTCTCCAGCTACGGGTAAATAGTAGGGCAGACTAGGTTTTTCAGCCTTGGTGAGGCAGCTGGTCTAGGAGAGGGAAAACTCTGAATTGAAACCTGCTAAACTCCGCTTAAAAATTGACCTTGTGTCATATCCTGCCCGAGCGGGGGTGGTGGTGAATATCATTACAAAATCGATCGACTTTTCAGGGTTTCTGCATGTCTGAGTTTATTCTATATTAATACATGAGGATTAAGGCTTATATTTTGCATTTTTTCATTATTTGTTTCAAAAGAGTTTTTGTATACATTTATATGGTATCACGTTGGAGGCCTAGAGTAGTCTAATGGTTAGTTAACTTGACTTGCAAACCTGTAAGAGTGAGTTCGAATCTGATTGGGTGCCCTATTCATTCGGCTTTGAGACACATCTAAGCAAAAAGCTTAGTAAATGACTATACGATATCAACTTTTCCTATCCAAGACAAAGAATATGCATACACATTTATTTGATCCATATTTTTTATCATAAGGACTTCTACTTCTCTGCGTCAGAGTAAACCTAGGAGTAATGGCTATGAAGGCATACTCAACATTCTCCGGATGTCTAGAGCTGGAACCTCACCATCAGATGCAATTTAGCGTCATACGCTAAATACAATACAATTTACAATACAATAGCGTCATACGCTAAATACAATACAATTGTTCATCACTGGAACCTCACCATCAGATGCAATTTAGCGTCATACGCTAAATTGCATCTGATTACCCCAATTTTTTTTATCAATGGTTTCCTCCTTCTTAATAGTATTCAGTCGGCGTGTTCTAAGCCAGTCGACAGGGTGGAGCAAAGGTAGACTCTGAATACAATTGTTAGATACTCGATTGACCAGCGTGAAACTGGTAGTAATGCAAAACGATTGTGACGACTGTTTGCTTGTAAACATTTTTTAGAAAGTGATCATAAAAAACGCTTCTCTCCGCTTTATACCCCCACCGTATATATATATATATATATATATATATATATATATATATATCATTCATCACCAAGGTGTATCGACAGCACGGATTTCTTTTACTCTCTTTCACTATAGTTGATTGTAGCTATCGCTGTGGTCAGGTCATCTAGTCTACACGGAGCTGATCAATGAAAGTTTTTGTAGGTAGCAAACAGAGGTATGTCTTTTGGCCAGCGCCCATAGAACTTATGCTATCCGCCCTATTTTTCACAGGGAAATTGCCGTACAACTGCTGTTTTTTAGAGTACTGGTTCGAGTATTTCTTCAAAACTGCATGCAGCATCTTTGGTATATTCCTTTCTGACATTTTCTCCAAGCGTTTCGGTGGAATCCAAGCCCTGACTTTAGGACAGCTTGAAAGAATTTCCGTTTTATTTTATAAGGGTGATCAGATTTTCAGATTTTCGATAATCTGTATATAGAAGTTGATTCTTTATGTATACTCTCATCACTTTCAGTAAAGGAGATATTTCTACAGACGTGGCCGACTAGTTTTATGGGATTGCCAATCAATGAAGAGATGAAACCATCAGGAGTTTAATACACACGCACAGAGTCATATATATATATATATATATATATATATATATATATATATATATATATATATATATATATATATATGCATAATATTTGTGTGTGAGTGTATAAAATTAGAGACATCAAATTTCTAAAATAAATAGCTGTTTTCCAAGAAATGTATTGAAAATAATAAAACCAGGTGTTCGTGTGTTTTGGATAGAAGTGAGCTTATAAGAAATAATAGAAATGAATAACAAAAATAAACAAAATAAAATACCTAAATTCTTATGGCTTGCTGTGCGTGTGTCCTATCAGCAGCGGGATGAGTGCAAGTGCGTGATGGAAAGCAAACAAGTCATTGCTTGTAGTTGCGTGTGTAGAGTTAGAAATCTCATCATCAAATAGTGTTCATTTTTTTTTAATATCATATCAATCTCAAACGCGCATGCGTGCCAAGCTCCGATTAGATTTTGAAGCGGTCAACCACGACAGCCTTCCCGCCTCTGGCATCATTAAAGCAATAAAAAAAACATTTGGCTTGTGTTTTTTCCTTTCATTTTTTGATTCATTAATGCTTCTCATTCTACTAGATGTAACTAGCAGACATTTTCTTTTCATGTACGTGTCATTTCTCACCCTAATCACACACACACACACACACACACACACACGCGCGCGCGCATATATATATATATATATATATTGGTGCTTGAAAAGCCAACCGTTCTTGGAGAAGGAAAATGTTTAAATTAAAAATCTGAGGACTACTCTCTAAAGAATACAAAGCCCATTAGTGATCAACTTATTTTTTCAGCTTTTCGAAAACATTCAATGCCAAGTCGGCTGGAGCTGTAGAATACACCAACTGCATCTCTTTTGAGAAATGAGGTCCCCACCAAAGACTGACCAGCATCATTAAACAATCTAATTGTGAAGCTCAAGTAATGCTGGAGCCTTTGTGAATGCAACAGATAGGGTCCTATCGAAAGGTCAAATTGGACTGTTCGACATTTAAACTGTGTACTTAGGTTAAACCGTGTTGTTTGGGATAGAACTTTTTACATTTAACAGTTTAATACATATTTGACTGAACATAATAGACATCTATTTAACCCATAGATAGGTTACTATCAGGTGCCACCATTCCAGGCCAGATTGAACCTGGGAGCAATGGCAATGAAGGGGTGTTCTGCATTCACCAAAGCCACAGCATCACTGGAACCTCACCATCAGATTGTTTAGTGTCATAAACAGGACACTCATGGTGGTGTCTTACCCTTTTACAGGGGTGTAGTCAGTGTATTCTACGGCCCCAGCCAACTGGGGAAATTTGATATGTGTATTAAAGGGATTTGGCATTAAATGACCTACAATGTTTGATATGTCATAAAACACAACCGAACAAAATCATATATATTTGATATATATGTATAAAGAGGATTTGGCATTAAATGACCTACAATGGTTGATATGCCATAAAGCATAACTAAACCAAATACTCTGTCTGTTATTGTTGTAACCTAACAAAAGGTTACCGAATGAGAAATAAACAAAACGGAGGTACTATTTACCAACCCCTCCGCTTGGGCAGGATATGACACAAGGTCAATTTTTAAGCGGAGTTTAACAGGTTTGAATTCAGAGTTTTCCTTCTCCTAGACTAGTTGCCTCACCAAGGCTGAAGAACCTAGTCTATCCTACTATTTACCCATAGCTGGAGGGAGAATAATTGGATTCATACCTTTCCCAAGGGTATTAGTGCTATTTGAAATGCAATCAGTTTCGTCCAGGATTTGAACTCGTATCGCCGTGTTCATTTCCTACGGCGATAACGACTACACCACGGGCACCGCCACAAAACGGAGGTTAGAAATGAAATGGAAATCTTTATAACGCTAGCAAAATACAATACTCATCAGCAGTACCACTGCCAGTATTGTACAACTTAATTAGCATATTACCCCCCTCACAATAGAGTGTGTCTAATGTATTTACCAGGAATGAGACATCCCCATTAATGTTCATAGGTGGGGTATATAACAGGTATTAAATGGCAAAACCATCCCCTTAGAAGAACAGCTGTGATGCTATTTAACACATAGCTGGGGGATAAGAGAGTTCAAATCTTTCAGAAAGGTATAAGTCCGAAAGTAAACATAGTATCGTGGTTTAAGTTGAAACTCACTTCGAGGCTACAGTATATGGCCTTGTGCCACATCTAAGCAAAAAGCTTAGTAAATATCCACTTCGAGGCTACAGTATATGGCCTTGTGCCACATCTAAGCAAAAAGCTTAGTAAATATCCACTTCGAGGCTACAGTCCAACACTTTAGACACAGGATTCCGCCTCAATAATGCGTGTTTGAACGGAGTCATAGGATATCAGACAATCAACGCAGACAGTCAGAATCTTTTCATCTCCCAAAACGAGAGTTCGATTTATTTAAAAAAAAATGCTATATATATCAACCTTCGTGTGTTATTGAATGCTAAAGCCATCCTTTCAGAAAAGGAAAACAGAGGTGCTTTTTAACACATAGCTGGGTGTTAAGAGAGTTCTTACCTTTCCCGAGAGTATATGTCCAAAAGTAAACGTATCAGCATTACTTGAGTTTGAACTCACTTCCATCGTGTCTATAGTCCAACATTGCCCAGTTGGCTGGGCCTGTAAAATACACTGACAGCACCTCTGCAGAGGGGTAAGAACCCCCCCCCCAGTCTGGTAGTGAGGTCCGAGTAATGTTGGGGCCTTGGGGAATACAGAGCACCCTTTCATTGTTATTTCTCCCAGGTCCCCTCTGGCTCGGCATGGTATCACGTGATAGGGCCCTATCCGTGGGTTAAATAGAACTAACGACATACTTATGCTAAACTGAATTGTTTGACTAAACTGAATAGCTTGAAATAGAAATGTTTTTGACAATTAATCCGTTCTTACATTTAAACAGCATGTTTATGATAAACTGAATAATTTGAAATTGAACTGTTTTTGACATTGAAACTGTTCTTACACTAAACTGAATTGTTATATATAACTGCTTGAATAGTTTGAAATAGAAATGTTTTTGACAATTAAACTGTGTACTTATGCTAAACTGAATTGTTTTAAATAGAACTGATTATTTGCATAGAAATGGATTTGGCGTTAAATAACCTACAAAGGTTGATATGCCATAAAACCCAACAAACCAAACCTATAGTCCAACACTTTAGCTATCACACCACGGGAACTCTGCCAGCATAGTGTGTATCTGAGCAAACTCAGAGGATATCCGACCATCAAAGCAGACAGTCAGAATGTTTTCATCTCTCAAATTGAAGAGTCTACTTAATATGAGAAGTGAACCACGAGGAATACTTAACTTTCAACCTGTCTCTCTCTCTCTCTCTCTCTCTCTCTCCCTCTTGCTTCAAAAGACAATTGTGATTTGAGTGTTTACCGACGAGAGATAATAAAAGATACAAGAAAATCTTTACGCTTGCGTCTGTTAGTATTAACGTGAAAAGAAAAATATCTTTAATCCAGAAAGGAGTCGGAAACCTGCTTGCTTCTCGTGAAACCAAAGAACGAACGAGAATTCGACCACCTTTCGCAGAAAAGACAGGTAAGTAACCGAGCTGTCCTTCCCGTGTCACACTCGCAACTCTTTAAATGACCCTCATCGAAGAAAGCAATTCAAAGTGGCATTCTATCATACACTACTCTGACCACAAGGCAACACAGTATATTTGTCACGTAGCTACTACAGTACTAAAGTAGTACACTGAATATATTCCATTGATCGTATTAGTCCTACATACGCCGTTCTTCAAAATCGTGACACAGAGAATGAATCATAATTCGTTTTAGCGTAGCCACGGCATTCCATCTATCTTTTTCCGATTTTATTTGCTGTCTTCCAAAACTAAGCTCTATACCTCTATTTTTCCCCGTTTTTCTTCTTCTTTGCATCTATGAACAGATACGCTGTCTTTTAAATGTCCTGCTCTCTCATACGTTTACTTTGATATTCTTCTAGTTTGTCCCATAGCAAATCCATGGCCTTTGACTTGTAAGATATCACCATAATCCTCACTTCGCAATTACTAATCTGTGAAGGTATATTCCACTGTAATCCATGTCTGGGGAAAAAAAAATCTCAAACAGTTTCAGGGTACCGTTACCTCAGGCAACACCTACCAGATTGCACAAAGAGAAGGATAAGGGTCAATAGCTGATGATGGAGGGGAATAATACAATGGGGCAGAATAGTTTTTATTACTACCATCACGTTCACATGAGTCGAATCTACGATAAAGTTAACCCTCTATTCCATCATTCCCAGAGGAAAGTAGGATTTGGACCAGGTAAATATTTGCTGACAGAAAAGGGCTATTGTATGCATATAAAATATAAATTCATATGAATAAAATAAAGATATTAATCAAATCAGGAAGAAAGAAAGTACGAAGTTATAAATGATGGGAAATATTGAAAGAAAGAAAGTAAAGTAAAGTAAAGGTGGAAAAACCTAAAGAAAGATAAAAGATAAAATGGCGGAAATAAATAAATAAATAAGAAAAGTAAAAGCAAAATAAAGAAAAAAAGAATGAATGGTTTGATAGATTTAGAAAGCAGCAAAAATGAAAGAGAGTTGACGCAAAAAAAAAAAAAAAAAAAAATTATCCGAGAAGAAAAAAAAGAATGAAAAAGGCAAGAAAGAATGAGAGGTTTCTAAAGAAATGAAAACGGTAAGACAAAAGAAACAAAAAGTTGAATGAATTATTAAACGAATTAATTAATTACGTAATTATTTAATTAATTTTCTTAAGAAAGAAAGAAAGAAAATGGAATGAGTGGACGAATTTTAATAGAAATAAAAACCAAAAATAGACTGACTTAAAGAAGTGAAGAAAGAAAGAAATAAGGAATAAAAAGAAAGTGAGAAAGAAATATAGAATAAGAAAAGAGAAATGAATAGGAATGGGGGAAATTAAATAACGGTTTCTTTCTAATCTCCTACCAGACCATATTTGATAGAAGGTTATTTTAATGTGTGTGTGTGGGGGGGCACGAACAAAACGAGGCTCATACGTAGCTGTCACAAAAATGCTTGATACTCTCGTAATTTCTTTTTAGGGCGCCTAAAGCGGCAAGAGATAAACTTAACTCTGTTAAGCAGAAATTACCTGGGGGAATGGCCGCCTGGGACAAAGCAATCAACTTAATATCAGCAAGCTGGTCCATGAAAAATAAATAAATTATGGCTGGTGAATGAAAAGTGTGGCAGGAGAAACATAAAATCTCATTGAAAGACAAGTGATTAAGCAAGTGTTATCATGGTCTGTTCTTGGTTTGGTTTCTTTGGCAAAAATTATCAGATATTTTCCGAAAAAATCGTTTTCTTTTGGAGTCCTTCTGTTCATTCATTTCCGCTGGTCGTCTTGTTTAGTGTAAAGAAAAACAAAATTGCTAAGTAGACCATTTCAAGTTAGTTTTATTCCTACATGCTGCCTTATACTTCAGGTCTTGATTGGGTCCTTCAGCCTTGTTGAGGCAACTAGTCGAGGAGAAGGAAAACTCTGAATTCAAACCTGTTAAACTCTACTTAAAAATTTACCTTGTGTCACATCCTGCCCCGGCGGGATGGTTGGTATATATATATATATATATATAGTCATCCACAGACAGATCTGTTTCGTTCTATCAGAACTCATCAGGGTTGGCTAGACAGTATCTTCCCGTAGCTGGGATCGAAACCCGGTTGACTCAAACGCCAAGCCAAAGCTTCTAACCATACTTCAGGTCTTGTAATCTTATTAAACCTTCAGTATTTTCTGATTAGATAATTCGAATTCCTTATTATATGGTATATCAACCTAATATAATGCCAAAGCTATCTTTGTAGAAGGACAGTAAGGGAACTATTTAACATATAGCTGGGAAGATAAGGGATTACATACTTTTTCCAAGGGTATTAACCCGAAAGTGTATGTATTAGCACGACTGAAGATTGAACGCACTTATATAATGTCACAGTCAAACACGTTAGCCCTAAGCTACGGGGTGTGCCACTCTTGGCCCGTTCTGTTCTTTAAATCTTATGGTTGTACATAAAGATACACCATCTACTTACCTAAGTGAACTCAAACATTAATTTTCAATTTCTCGAAACTGATATCAAAGACATTATAAGATGGTCAATAACTACAAGTTGACCAAGAAATATCTCGAAAAAAAGTAAAATATTTACAAGTTTTCCTCCCTAAAATCCATAGAGAAACAAGAATCTATTTTTGTCAGTATGAAATACTTAACTATTTTTCCTATTAATTCTTAGGCTTCTTTGTTTTAATGGCAAATCAACGTTCGCACGTTATTAAATGCCAAGTAATCCTTATAGAAAGAGAGTTGTTCTAATTAAAAATATAACTCATATCTGGAAGTGATAAGAGAGTTCTAGTCTTTGATAAAGGCCTTAGTCTGAAAGTAAACATAATAACGAGACGTGAGTTTGAACTCGCTTACTACGACGTCGCAATCTAGAAAGTTGACCACTGAAACACTCATTCCCATAAAATATTTTATGAATTTTAACATGATATAATACAATTCAACAGTTTTAAGCAGATCAATAAAAGTTAAAACTACTCTTAAAGTACCTTTGCATATATATATATATATATATATATATATATATATATATATATATATATATATATATAGTATTCTTGGTCCAGTTAAACCGGAGTTGGGAGTAATTCCATCAGGACAAGAAATTATTAATGAATGAATATTTAAAATTTTCCTGGTAGAGAGCTCAATGTACCAATAATACAGAGCAATAAATCTGTAATTTAGGTCTAGATGGAATTAAAAAATTATTAATCAAAGAAATTTTTTAAAAAAGTGGGCTTAATGAAGAGGTGACTCTTCACCCCTCTTCTATCCCCTCCCACTCTTCTATCCCCTCCCACTCTTACGTGTCTATTCTAGTTTTTTTTATCAAAAAGATCTGAAGAAGTCCTGTTAATTTTTTTTCGTGTTTTTTGGAAATTTCAAAAATGCGTAACAGGATTGAAATAAATTCATAATCCTATGTGACCGGTTTCGTTGTTTTTTCTTAAAGAGGATATATATATATATATATATGTATATTTAGGCAGCATTTCTTCGTTAATGCAAATTTCATTAAACATAATAGACATTTTATGCCTACATATTTTCTTCTGGATCCGTTCGACTTTACATTTAAAAGCAAACGCCATAATCTTCAACGGCAAAGACGTCCTTACACAGTAGTAATTTGCTAAAACAAAAGTTACATCACTGATGATGGCCCAAAGTCAGGCAGAAAGTACTAGGGATACATACAACTATGGACAATACCTAAATCAATTCCCCCCGAATACGATAAAAGTAATACGGGAATTCGAACGAATCCAGAAGAAAATATGTAGGCATAAAATGTCTATTATGTTAAATGAAATTTGTATATATATATATATATATATATATATATATATATTGCGAAGGATGTCTTTTTTCACTGCACAAGCTTCATAATCTGTTTCAGTCCTGAGGGCGTTTCTCAGTTTCTCATGTAGTGTGTACTGTGCAAAAATAGCTTAGTGAAGCCCATTCCTCACAAAGTTTACAACTGTTTTTAATTTAGAGTTTTCCTTTTCCTAGAGTGGTTGTCATGTTTTGTTTAAATAGCTTAGTCTGCCCAACTATATAACCTTATCTGGAGAGAAATAGTTCTTTTCATACTTTCTCAAGGGTATTAGCGCAATGTGAAATGTAAACGCCTCATCCAGGATTTGAACTCGAAAAGCCGAGTCCACACCCTTTGACAGTAGTTGTTACGCTATTTTGTTTTGTCACAGGGCTATAATACTAAAACACATGGTGAGGATCTTATTGGCTCAGCTGTCAAATGAAGTACAAGTTTAACAGATACCCAACTCTCAGCATTATTTTAAAACTCGTTTTGACTCTGTTTTCCGCCAAAGAACTAAGTTAACCTGAGAATTGCATCGGTTGATTCACCGTTGAAAAGCCTATTCACTATGAATTCCACTAATTCAATAGAAAGGCTTTTTATATTAATGGTTTACTACCACCCGCTTTACTACACTTTGCTGTTATTCCTGTGTTGAATGATCCGTGAAAACTGAACATGATCATTTATTTATCAAAAGCAGTCAAGTAGAACGTAAACACAATTATGGATAAATGAAAAAAGGAACCCCGCTATATATATATATATATATATATATATATATATATATATATATATATATATATATATATATATATATATAACATTGATCCTGCAAAAAACAGCTGGATTGTCACCAATAAAAATTCCACCCGATGATGACCCTGAAGATCAGACCGGCTTTCATAGCCGAATTATCATTACCATTAATTCATTACCTGCAGTAACTAAAGATATCGCCAGACTTTGTTGGTTTACCACAATGGGGATATACCCAGTCGGCTGAGGTTGAAAAATATGCCGATTGAATCTCTGTAGAGAGAAAACACTCCCCTAACGTGTTTTCTGAATAGGATATTAAACTACCAGAGCGTAAGGATCCAGTTTTAGAACTTTGGGGAATGTGGAGTACCCATTATTTATCATTGATTTTAGGTCCATTCTCACCCGGAGTAGTTGTACGTGATAGAAGACCATTAATGGGTCAAATAGAACTGTTTGGCCGTGCAACTCTCTGCAAACAAATGATTACTTTTAACTTGAATTATTCATTCTACATGGCAGTACTTGAACCGTTTTAACTGTTGGCAAAGGAATTAGCTCTGGCTCGTTTAAAAAAGTTACATACAAAATATTCTTTTACAAATACCCCGCACACATATACACATATATTGAATTGGAACCGTCAGTAAGTTTTTGCTGTTAAATTCTTTGGGTCTGTTATGCATTGCTTTGATTCTGTCAAGGTGATAACCATCTTCACCACCAGACCAGCATTTCAATCTTTTCAAAAGAACGCCCTGTCTATACCACAAGAAATTAAGATGGTTTATGAATTTCACTGTCAGTAGGAATCTGACTTTATAGGTAGAAGCATTCAACGGCTTGAAGTCAGAGTTAAACAGCACGTCCCACAAGAGTCATTAAGACGGTCTCAAAACGCTACATCCGGGTTTTCTTGGTTACAGGATTCGGCCATTAGTGATAATTTGATTTATCGCTAGATAAAAAAGGACTTACTATTCAGACGACTGTTTTTCTCTCTTGAGCCAGGCTAGGTCTAAACAACATCTTGTCTTTTTATAGGCTATAGCTATTTCCTTAAACTACCTTATATTGTGCAAGCTGAGAAGACAGTTTGAAATCCTTCGTCTGTTTGAGGAATTAGGTGAGAATCGTGGGAGATATTTTTTTGATGCGCTCCCCACTGCGATTTAATATTTTAACCTTTTAAAGGATTCCATTGTATTTTGTTAAAACCTGCCTGACCAACGGGTCCTTCCAATTTGTTTTTAGTAGTTCAGTTAATCAATAAATGATTCCCGTATTTTTTATGTTATTGAATTTTCCCTGGAACAAATATATATATATATATATATATATATATATATATATATATATATATATATATATATATATCTCAAGTGGTCGTGCAATTTACCATACATAACTTGTTAATTCGGCTTCGCTTACATGTGGCATGAACCGGTGGCCTAGTGGTAGAGTTTCGGCTTCTGCATACTGTGGCTGTTGGTTCGATCTCCAGTGGTGGACATCACAGTGTGCACTGCTGATGAGATCTGATAAGGTCGAAACAGCTGTTCAGTGCTTCACATGTTGGTGTTTGCCGGATTTTCTTGTCATGATAATTTCTAACATAATATATCTATTCAAAATTATATATATATATATAATTTGTTACAAAATAACCTTCAAGTTTTGATATACCATAAAATAAAAACAGTCCCCCGCCCAGATATATCTAGATATAGCTTCTGTCTGATTGTGGATCCTCTTGCAATCATTTATCTTTTTGCTCGTGATGAGCCAACTTTAATCAGATATGCAGAAGACGAATTCGCAATAAAAACCTGGAATCCGTCTTCTGTAAGCATGGAACCAATTTTGAGATAAAAATTTCAGGATTCACTCGTCCGCAAATAAATACATCCCATTAATTATTTACATATAGTAATTTTTTTCTAAACCAAAGATACCAGAATTATTTTCATGACACACCATACAATAAAAACATAATTAAATCCTTTTTCAATCCATCTTTCTTGTTGTTTTTAAACGGATTTTTACACATATCTGTGACTCAATCTCTTGAGGTTGAGTGCTGTAACCTTACACACACACACACACACACACACATATATATATATATAATGAAGATAGAATAGATTTTGGTCACTTTCTTTCAGACCTTGTTGGGGTATTCTACGTCAAAGATAATCTTCGAGGAATATTTATCTCTGCTTCTCATCAGACAGGAATTAACACGAGATCTTTTTTATAGTAAGGATTTAGGAAATGGGGAAATCGGGCACGAACCGGGATCTGTGCTCTGCTGAACTATGCTGGACATTGGCCAACTTGTTGCACTTTGAACAATGCTAGTATTTGTTAAGTCTCTCGGCACGAAACCAGGTGACCTTACTGGTGATAGCTTTAACTCTACACGAAGGTCTAGTGCTATGCTTATCAATGATTTCTCACCCACTCGAAGATGCCCCGGCCGATCCCGGGGATCATTCGGCCTCGAATCTATCATTGATTTGTTACTCCATCCGGCACGAATGCAAGAGGACCCAGATGAAAAGCAGGGGATAACTTTCAAGAAAAATAACGATTATAGTATTCATTCCATAGTTGGAGGGTTAAGAATGGTCTTTTCTTTTACAAGGGCATTAGTGCGGAAGTGAACGTGATATTGCGACTGCAGTCCGAACGCATTTATTTAGATGCCTTTGTCAAACGTTTTCGCCATCACGCATCTAGATTTCTTTTTTAAAATACAAATACCGTTAAAAACCGCTCAATTCTACTCCGAGTCTGTGTAGAAAAAGAAAGTAACCAAATAATGCAGGGGTGTCCTCGTGGTGTAATGGTCAAAGCGATGGACTGCGGAATCGTAGTATCCGAGTTCGTACTCCAGTCGCGCTATTACGTTCACTTTCGGGCAAATACCCTTGGGAAAGGTATGAACCCCCTTATCCCCCCCAGCTATGGGTTAAATAGTACCACTACTGTTCTTCTAGGAGAATGGCTTTGGTATTAAATAACCTAAAAAGAGTTGATATGCCATTAAACAAGGAAACCAAACCAAACCAAACTTGTGGAATCCATTATTAAAGTTTCATGTTGATGAAAATAGAAAAAAAAGCGGCCCAAGATATGAAGAATTTCCTACCTATCACACACACAAAAAATACTATTAATTTACGCTGATTGTTCAAATAATTCTAATCCTGTAAAAGAATAAACATCGCTGAAAATTTTTATAATGGCAACACATTACCACAATCTAATTAAAAAATTTTCAACAGTTTGAAAACTGATTCAAATTTACGTCTAAAATTTTG
This sequence comes from Sepioteuthis lessoniana, assembly GCA_963585895.1. Taxonomy (NCBI): domain Eukaryota; kingdom Metazoa; phylum Mollusca; class Cephalopoda; order Myopsida; family Loliginidae; genus Sepioteuthis; species Sepioteuthis lessoniana. The sequence goes on along the minus strand of OY757928.1, from coordinate 49,570,313 downwards.
TGCAGGTGAGACCTATCAAAGATGAGAGGTGTAAGTCAGATATAAACTCTTGCAGAAGCTTAAAACTTTTTCTACGGCGCTCGAGTTCGTTTTAGAAATCTGTATTGTCCAAATAAAGAGAAAATACATTTCCTAATCAATCAAATTTGTTAATATGTCTATATTTAGAGATCAATTAACTTTTATTCAGCAATTCATTAATTTCAGCATTTTCTAGAATACACAATTGTCCTTCATAGGATAAGCTGCCATTATTTAAAAATCCTTTATATATATATATATATATATATATATATATATATATATATATATATATATGTATATATATATATATATACGTGTGTGTGTGTGTGTTTTATGGCATCTCAACAATTGTAGGTTATGTAATGCCAAATCCATTTTTATACATATTAACAGTTATAGTTCAAACAATTAAATTTAGTATAAGTATAGTTTTTTGTTTGCTCTCAGTTAAATGTCAAAACAGTTTTATTTCAAAAGGTTCAGTTTAGCTAAAAAAAAACCCAGTTCTATTTCAAGTAATTCAGTTTTCCATAAATCGCTGTTTAAATGTCAAAACAGTCCTACTTCAAGGAATTCAGTTTAGCATAAGTTCACAGTTTAGTTGTATTTGACCCATAGATAGGACCCTATAAGGTACTACCACTTTGGGCCAGAATGGACCTGAGAGCGATGTCAATGAACAGGTACTCTGCATTCCCCAATGTGCCAGCATTACTGGAACGTTACTATCAGATTTTATAGTGCCATATCCAGGACACTTGTTGAAGGGGTCTTACTCTGCTGCAGAGAAGCAGTTGGTATATTCTACAGCCCCAGCCGATTGGACAATATATATGTGTGTGTTTGCATCATATATATATATATATATGTATGTGTGTATGTGTGTGTGTGCGTGCATAATTTATGCATACACATATATATATATTTTAGTTTTGAACGTGAACTTTCCTATTGCCATTCTACTTAGTTTGTGGATCGATTCGTTTCCTTTTTGATCGATCTCCTGTTCATTGGGCCAACCTGTTCGATATTCTTTTGATGTGATCAATAGTCTCAATTCATATCACCATGAGACTCTCGTTTAATCGAGAAAGAACCATTTGAAATGCGTGTTGATACTTGTCTGACTTCACTGGTTCAAAAAGCCTGCTGCAAACAATCCTTAACATCCACCCGCCATTGACTCCCTCATCATCACCCATAGAATATTTTCTGGAAACTCGTATGGCGTTAATAGCTATCTGAGAGGAAAATGGAATAAGCATGCTGAGTTAAAAATCCACCGGGGATAGTCTCAGTTCCCTTGGCAGTAGTATTTGTGTGAAGGCATAAAACCACTTGTCTCTCCGGCTGACAATCCTTAACATCCACCCGCCATTGACTCCCTCATCATCACCCATAGAATATTTTCTGGAAACTCGTATGGCGTTAATAGCTATCTGAGAGGAAAATGGAATAAGCATGCTGAGTTAAAAATCCACCGGGGATAGTCTCAGTTCCCTTGGCAGTAGTATTTGTGTGAAAGGCATAAAACCACTTGTCTCTCCGGCTAACAATCCTTAACATCCACCCACCATTGACTCCCTCATCATCATCCATAGAATATTTTCTGGAAACTCGTATGGCGTTAATAGCTATCGGAGAGGAAAATGGAATAAGCATGCTGAGTTAAAAATCCACCGGGTATAGTCTCAGTTCCCTTGGCAGGAGTATTTGTGTGAAAGGCATAAAACCACTTGTCTCTCCGGCTAACAATCCTTAACATCCACCCGCCATTGACTCCCTCATCATCATCCATAGAATATTTTCTGGAAACTCGTATGGCGTTAATAGCTATCTGAGAGGAAAATGGAATAAGCATGCTGAGTTAAAAATCCACCGGGGATAGTCTCAGTTCCCTTGGCAGTAGTATTTGTGTGAAAGGCATAAAACCACTTGTCTCTCCGGCTAACAATCCTTAACATCCACCCGCCATTGACTCCCTCATCATCACCCATAGAATATTTTCTGGAAACTCGTATGGCGTTAATAGCTATCTGAGAGGAAAATGGAATAAGCATGCTGAGTTAAAAATCCACCGGGGATAGTCTCAGTTCCCTTGGCAGTAGTATTTGTGTGAAAGGCATAAAACCACTTGTCTCTCCGGCTAACAATCCTTAACATCCACCCGCCATTGACTCCCTCATCATCACCCATAGAATATTTTCTGGAAACTCGTATGGCGTTAATAGCTATCTGAGAGGAAAATGGAATAAGCATGCTGAGTTAAAAATCCACCGGGGATAGTCTCAGTTCCCTTGGCAGTAGTATTTGTGTGAAAGGCATAAAACCAATTGTCTCTCCGGCTAAGAGCAAATATCTTGGCGAAATTGAGTTTTTGCATTTAAAGTTAGAGAACCCCTTTGTCAAGACTCTGGAGACAATTCTAAGTGCACCAATTACATTTGGTATCATCATCACCTTCATGTTCCATTGCTTTTTTGGTTCTAATTATTTTTTTTTTTTAGGTTTTCTTTGATTTTGACTCTCTAGTTCTCAAGGACAGCAAAGTTCACAATTTAGCAGGTTCTTTTTTTATTAACTATCACTTTTTACCTATTATTAATTATCACTTTTTATTAACTATCCCTTTTTTTTTTTGTACGGACTATCACTAGGACTGGTCTTCTGGTTGGGATTTGGTGACCAGTTTGTTATCAGAATCCCGGGGAATTTTGTGGATATCATTCCCCCACACGGTTTCTGGTTTGTGCGTATACCATTTGGTTGTTTGGTAAAATTAAAAGTTCTTGCGCAATTTCCTGTGGATTACCTTCTTCACATATTCACGCCTATTCTTATATCATTTGTGCGCTAGTTTGTTGTATTCACTTACTACGATTTTTATTGTTATTGCAAGAAATAATGGAGAATGCAGTAATAAAAATTTTCAGAACGATTAAACATTGGTAATAATCAATTTAGTCAATGGTAACATAGATGGGGTATAAACTAATTCCTGCGATGGTTGATTGTATTAATTATCTTATTATCTAGTTTGGTAGGGCCGCGAATTCTTCAATTAGCTATTAAGTTAGCTAAAATCTTTGCATGGAAATATAAGTCAAATTGGAAAGTTCAAGACGTTCACCAGTAACCAGGAGGGAAACACCCGTCATCTCTACTCAGGAAGACAAAATGTACACAAAATAGATTCATGTTTTGTTACAAATTTGATTGAGTAAATAAAAACCACGGTGAAAATTGGGGACACGTATGAGATGACGCAATAACTTAGTGAGATGACATCACACTAACGATATCCAGAATTTAGATATATAAAAATTAGCGATTTTTGAAAAAAAGTCATTTGGAGTTCAATTGAAGGCAGTTGGAAAAGTCATCGGTTGGGGTTAAATGTCAGTCAGGTCGTGGGGGTGTCTCTTTGTGCTTCTGTTCATAGACTCTTCCAGATTCTCTCTCTCTCTCTCTCTCACTACTGTATGAAGTCAAAGAATTGAACAGCATAGTTGGATAATAAAGCGACAACTTCAATAAATATTATTGGACTTATTGCTGTTACACCAATATGTCCCAATAAATGATTGTTAATTGTTGACAGATAGTTCTTCTTATCTTTGAGTTGCCAAAATCCAGGCATCTTTGTTCAAACGAATCACCCCACACCGTTGGAAGAAGTTCCAGATGGATTGTGTCATCCCCCATCGGTGTATCTTTCAAAAACAATGTGGGCACAGACGGAATTGATAAACAAACTACCTGGAAACGCATGTGGTAGTCACTGAACGAAGAGCAAAATAAAGTACCGTAACAAGTATAGTACCCTAAAGGGTAGAAATTGAAATTCTTTAAGGGTCTCATGAAAATTTGACTGACTCTGTATAGTTGAGTAAGTACATAAACAAGAATGACTGTCAGCAGTCAAAATGTCTGCAGTTAAATTAATTTTACGCATCTTTAAGTCTCAGATTAATTTGCATAATCCACTGCAAAAATCGTACCGAAAGATATTGAGAATGAAGAAGTTAAGGAGTTGGATATTTGTGTTATATATTTTTCATTCTGTCTTCCCTTCCTTTGATATCCGGCTATTTAGTGTAATAGTATAAAACTGCTGACCCTGGCTATTGCAGCCAATGTGATGATTGTGTGGGCAAACTATGTATAAACGCTTAAGTATGCAGAATTGTTATTAAATTAAATCTTCGATGGTTAAGATCAGCCTAAATATTAATTTTCATCACGGAGAATGACCGAAAAACCACGGTACTGATATCATAGGATGCATATATAAAAGAATACAAAATGATTTTCTTACAATTTTATAAATTCACCCCACACAATTCTTTGAAATGGAGCGGTGATATATTTTGATATTTTATACTTGTCGACATAATATATAAGAAAAATACTAAGCCTACTTGGGTGTCTTCAGGCGGTACAGGCACTACATACAAACGTTTTCATTATTTATGCTTCGTATCACCGTTGCATTTGTAAGATGAACACTACTTATTAAAACTAATGATATGCACATGATGGGAATAAGAAATATAATTTCTTAGTTTGGATCAATGGGTTAAAATACCGTACGATGCATTTAACAGTCTCTGCCCATACGAATTCTTTAAATGAGAAAAAAAAAATCAATATTAAAGCAGCCTGTTTCCAAAGCCCTTAAAATTAAATACGGACTTGAATATCAGTCTTTTTATCAGTTGGACGTAGGACTTAATGAAAAATCCTGTCTTTTAAAACGGATATTCTGTGTCTCAAATATCAGAAACGTTGATGGATATTCATCGAGGGAAATTATTACGTGAATGAATGCATAACGAAATCTTGACAGATGAAATACAATATTTATCCATTCGAAAATTTTCACAAATTCGAGTTTGATTTTAAACTAAATGCCACTGAAAGGCCCATTTTTCAATCAAAAAATTCCATTGAAAGGCTTCTTTTTAAATTAAATTAAAAAATGTTACCTATAATTATTATTTACTCATTAGAGTTTTTCACATCACCCTTAGCTGATAGTCTTTCACTGGGGTTTGAGTGACAGCAAGTCTCCTCAAGTCTCCAGGACTCTTCTCATTATTCTGACCGTTCTCAATAATGCTGTAGTTTGGATAGTCTCTACTCGTCCGCCAACTTCCAAGTCCTCCAGTCTCTTTAATAATCCTTTTGTTATTGTACCAAAAGTACCAATCACATTTGGTATAATTGTCACCTTCATGTTCCATGTTTTTTTTTCAATTCCCTAGCAAGGTCGAGCTACTTATCCTTCTTTTCACATTCTTTCAGTTTTATTCTATGGTCAGTCGGAGCAGCAAAATAAACAAGTTTGCAAATTCTCTTTTTTTGTTGATTATTATTAGGTCTGGTCTTCTGGTCGAGATTAGGTGATCCGTCAGTATGTCAAAGTCCCATAGGAGTTTATGTGTGTCATTTTCTTGGACAGATGCTGGGTTGTGCAAAACCATCTGTTCGTCTGGTCAAAATTAAATTTCTTGCACATCTCCCGGTGGATCACTTTGCCCGCCCAGTCATGTCTAGTCTTTGAGAGTTTTTCACACCAGCGATAGCTGATGGGCTGATGGTATTCCACTGAATTTTGAGTGACAATAACTTTCCTCAAGTCTCCAGGACGCTTGTCAATATTCTGGCCAATGGTCTCTACTTGTCCTATTCTTTCTAAGCTTTCTAGTCACACTATCAATCATTTGATGACTGTACCTAGCGCACCTAAGAAAAATGGTATCACTGTCATTTTCCTGCTCCATAGTTTTTTTCAGTTCTTTTGCTAGGTCGAGGTACCTATCTCTCGTTTTGCTTTCTTTCAGTTTTACTTTGTGGTTCGTCCGTAAAGCAAAGTCCAAGATTGCGTAAGTTCTCCTTTTTTGTTGACTATCACAAGGTCTGGTTGTCTGGTCGAGATTACGTGATCCTTTTGTATCTCAAAATCCAGGAAAAAATGTGTGCGTCTCATTTTCCAGGAGGGATTCTGGGTTGTGTATTTAACATTTGTTCGTATAGTCAAATTTAAACTTCTTTCAGAATTCTCAGTAACTTTCCCCACTACTCATGTCTAATCATATTCTCTTTGTGTTGTAATTTACAGAATTCGCTTAATATATTATTACTATTTCATTTCATTCTTATCTTATCTTATCTTATCTTATTATTTACTCTTTGTGAGATTTTCAAACCTGTTTTAATCGGGGATCTTTCACGGTAACCTGAGTGGCAGTTAAGTCTTCTCAGATCTCTAGGACACTTCTGAATATTTTGCCGATATTAACAATATTTTGGTAAGGAGGTTTTCAATTATTCCTATAACTGTCAATTCCTCCAACTTTTTCCAAGCCTTTGGAGACCTTTCCAAACGCGCTAAACACAATCTGTATAAGCGTCATTCAATTTAACAGATTTAAAAAAAAATTTCACTGGCAGAGTATTTGTCTATCTTTTTGTTTTCTTTTTTCCCTCTGTGGTCCGCTGAAACGGAAAAATCCCCCCAAAGATCATCTCTTTTTGTAATCAAAACTACTGGCTGGGTTTATGTGTTCAGTTTGTTAATCAATATCCCAGGGAATTTTATTTGTCTCATTTTCTTGGACGATATCTGTTTTGTGAATACACTATTTCATAGTATGCTCAAATTCTAATCTCTTGCACTATTTTCAGTGGCTTACCTTTCCCACTCAGTCATGCCTGGTCTTATCATATTTTGACCTAGTTTTTTGGATTCGCTTATCATGGTATTTACAGTTTCATGCCTGTCTCCACGTAATCTATACTCACTATTCCGTTGCGTATTATCAATTTTTAGTTTAAAATAATTGACCTTTATAACATCATTTTGTCATTCTCTTATTTAATAGTCTTCCAGTACTTTTACCAATCCTTTGGTGTCTATAACAAGAGCCCCAATTACAACTGGTAGAAACGTCACTTTCAAGTTCCACAGTTGTTGTTTTTTTTCAATTCCCTGGCAAAGTCCAGGTGCTTATCCTTCTTTTCGTTTTCTTTCAATTTTACTCTATGGTCAGCCGGGACAGCAAAGTCCACAATTCTCCAAGTTCTATGTATTTTGTTGATTATTTTAAGGTATGGTCGTCTGTCCAAGATTAGGTGATCAGATTGTATGTCAAAATCCCAGAGTAGTTTGTACATCTCATTCTCCAGGGCAGATTCTGGGTTGTGCATATACGATTTGTTTCTATGGTCAAATTTAAATATCTATTATTATTATTATTATTATTATTAATTACTCCTTTCAGAGTTTTCACACCAAGGTTAGCTGTTGGTTTCTCACTAGAATTTAAATAACAGTAAATTTCATCAAATCTCCAGGACTTTTCTCAGTATTCTGGCCGATCTTAATAACGTTGTAGTCTGGATGGTCCCTTTACCAAGCCTTTGGGGATTGTTCCAAGTGAATCAATTACAACTGGTATCCATATTTACCAACCCCTCGCCTCGGGCAGGATATGACACCAGGTCAATTTTTAAGTGGATTTTAACAGGTTTGAATTCAGAATTTTCCTTCTCCTAGACTAGTTGCCTCACCAAGACTGTAAGAAATCAGTCTGTCCTACTATTTACCCATAGCTGAAGGGAGAATAATTTCCCAAGGGTACAAGTTCTATGTCAAATGCAGTCAGTCTCGTCTGTCCATTTCCTACGTCGATAACCATTACATCACGGACACCTCCACTGGATCAACTAGTATCAACGTTATATTAATTTTCCAACGTTTGTTTTTTTTATAGTTCTTTGGTGTCAAAATACTTATCTCTCGTTTAACTTTCTTGTATTTTTATTCTTTGGTCACCCGGATGCAAAGTTCACTATTTTTTCGTTTGTTTTTTTTTTTTTTGGATTTGGGGATTTGTTTGTATCTTTAAACACCAGAGAATTTTATGTGTCTCATTTTCCAGGACAGATTCTGGTTTGAGCATTTACCACTTGTTCGTATGGTGAAATTTAAATTTCTTGCACAATTTCTTCTCTCCCCATCGTGTTTATTCTTCATTCGTTGTGCTCTAATTTGTTGCATTAGCTTATTATGTGATTAATTGTTTTCTTTCAATCACCACTTAACCTACATTTGGTATTTGGTTGCGTTTTATTTATTTTTGCTTTAACATAGTTGGTGGTGTGGTTTTCAACTGTTATTCGAAGAGATTCACTTTCTCTCTGAAAGTTTCTCTTTACTAACCATGTCCAAGACTTGTCGTATGACATTTCTCATATTTTTCACTTGAAATATCCATACAGTTGTTTTTCTTCCCATTTCTGTTTCCAAGTTATTGTAGCTCTATTGATTAACGTGTTGTTTTTGTTATTTCTGGTTTATCCGATTAGTCTTGTTTGCTCTTTTTTTATGTATTCTTAAAGTCGTCGTTTCGATGCATCAACTCTATCTTCATAACTGTCGAATCCTCCTCGTCCTTCTTTTCTTAACATATATAGTCCATGTATGTTATCTCTAGGATGTAAGGCTTTATGCATCGTCATTAGTTTTCTTGATTTCTGGTCCATTTGTTGAAGTTCTTCTCTCGTCCACTTTAAGAATGGTCCTAAGTATCTTACAAGGGACATAGCTCTGGTGTTTTTCCGATTGATGAGATGTCGGCCATATAGTTTTGTTTCTTGTAGTTTTGTCGTTCTGGGATATTTTTATTTTAATTTTTTAATTCATCTTCATTTGTTTGATTGTGTTCGCTTCTAATATTTCCAAGTACTTGCAAGTTTCCTTTTCTCTGAGCATTTTGATTTCTTGATTTGGTTATTCTATTCTCTCAGTCATGTGTCGTTTTATTCTTATCATAATAAGGATGGCACATTTTTCAATGTCAAATTCCATTCCAATATTCTCACTCTGTTTTCTAACTGGTTTTATTAGGGTATCCAGTTCTTTTTCATTTTTAGTAAACAGTTTATGCCGTTCATATACATTAGGTAGTTAATCTTTTCTTGTGATGTAGTAAGTTTGCAGCCGTATTATTATTATTATTATTATTATTATTATTATTATTATTATTATTATTATTATTATTATTCACTCGTTAGAGCTTTTCACATCAGCGTTAGCCGATGGTTTTTCACTGGAGTTTGAGTGACAGCAGGTCTCCTCAAGTCTCCAGGACTCTTCTTAGTATTCTGGCCGTTCTCAATAATGCTGTCGTTTGGATGGTCTCCACTCGTCTGCCAGCTTCCAAGTCCTCCAGTCCCTTTAGTAATCCTTTAGTTACTGTTCCAAACGCACCAATTACAATTGGTATAATCGTCACCAGCATGTTCCATGTTTTTTTTTCAATTCCCTAGCAAGGTTGAGGTACTTATCCTTCTTTTCACATTCTTTCAGTTTCATTCTGTTGTCAGCCGGGACAGCAAAGTCGACTATTTTGTAAGTTCTCTTTTTTGTTGATTATTATTAAGTCTGGTCTTCTGGCCGGGATTAGGTGATCCGTTTATGCGTGGCATTTTCTAGGACAGGTTCTGGGTTGTGCCTGTACCATTTATTAGTATGGTCGAATTTAAATTTTTTACACATTTCCCAGTGAATCACCTTACCGACCCAGTCGTGTCTCGCCTTATACTCCCGCTGTGCCAATTTTCTGCATTTGCTTATTATATGATTGATGGTTTCATCTCTGTCACCACATAGCCTGCATTTGCTATTTTGTTGTTGTTGTTATTATTATTATTATTATACTTTTTGAACATTTTTCACACTAGTATTAGCTGATAGTCTTTCACTGAAATCTCAGTGACATCAAGTCGCCTCAGGTCACCAGGACTCTTCTCAGTATTCTGAACGATCTTAACAATGCTGTACTTTGGATGGTCTCGATTCATACGCCAATTTCCAACTCTATCATCTCCCTTTGAAAGCCTGTTGGGACCATTCCAAGTGTGAAAATTACAATTACTATCACCATAACTATAAGTTCCACAGTTTTATAGTTCTCTGTCGAGGTTCAAGAACTTATCTATCTTTTCATTTTCTTTAATTTTCACTCACTGGTCCGCTGGGAGGGCAAAGTACACTTTTAGGCAATTTTATGTTTTTGTCAATTATCATTAGGTCCTGACTTCTCCACAGGGTTAGGTAGTCTGTTTTTATCTCAAAATCCATGAATATTTTTGCATCCCATTCTCCAAGACGAATTCTGGTTTGTGGAATTCCCATTCGGTAATATGTTTAAATTTCAATTTCTTACACAGTTAGTTCTCAGTAGATCACCTTTCCCACATAGTCGTGTCACGTCTTATACTTCCTTTATGCTAGTTTGCTAAATTTCTCATCATGTGATAATTTCTTTCGTCTCTATCATCATAAACCTACATTTGATTTTCTGTTGCGTTTTATCAGTTTTTGCTTTAACATTTATTGATCATTAAAGCGTTGTTTTGTGCTGGTATTTGAAGGGATTCAATTTCTCTTTTAAGGTTTCCTTTTTCTATAGCCATATCCTAATCTCTTCACCTGAGATTTGACTAGTTTGTCACTGGAAATAGTCATTTTCTTCCCATTTCTGTTAACTAGTAATTGTTTTTCTGGATGAAAAACGGTTTCTGATTGGTTGTCCAATAAGAGACAATTAGGAGTCATATTCCCATTGGTCAGCCAATCATAGCTCAGGATTATATCTTACATGTATAGAGAAAACCCTTTTTAGATGCTTTGACCAACGGGAATAGGTGTAGAGCAATTAGGGTTGAACAAAAATTCTCAGCCTAACCTGAGTGGATGAGCCATGCCCAGCTCGCCTTTATTTAGGGTGGAGCAAAATTAAATCTCCCTTTTGAAATTGACCTTCAAGATAAGGACTAGAAAAATAAGTTTTACGAAATGACCCGTTTCATCATCATGATTGATAAAGTTAGTTGACAACTGAAAAATCAAATAAATTTGCTTACCTTCAAAATCGATAAACAATTGTCTCGCACTTAACTGACCTTTAAAATCATAATTGATTGTCTCGCACTTAACTGACCTTTAGGAACCATCAACCAGTTTTTTAGGTCAATATACTGATTTTAAGGATCTTTTTTGTTTTATATATATATATATATATATATATGTGTGTGTGTGTGTGTATGTATGTATTAATTAGAATATATTTCATAAATTCTAATTTTTACATATCAATTAAGTACTCAACCGCACGTCCTGTTGTAACATACGGCCAAAATATTCAGATTTTATAATGTTCATACGAATAGGAATCCGAAAAACACAAAACACTGACGACTCTCTTGGTTCAGGTATGAAACTTTTATTACCTTCCTTAAGTTTAAGTTTTTGACAGGAGGAGAGAGAGACACACTTTTTCTATGTTGACTGTTCGTCCATCGTCAGCTCTCAACTCACAGACTCAACCAACACGCGGTCGAACACCGCAGTCCATAACTGGACTGGCCTCACCAAGACTCGAATCCCAATTCGCTCCGTCTAAATTCAAATCTCAACTCCCAGCTTTTATTCAAAATCACAAAGAATCCCAGCCCATTGCTTCCGGGCATGACGTCATTAACATCCCCACTCCCATTTCTCATCTGGGGTTTTTATTGTGACATCTGTGATTGTTACATCCTCCGCGCGCGAGCGTGAACACCTGCACTCAATGTGTGCACCTAACTAACCCATGCACTAAGCCGAAAGGTTCTAAGCCTAACTAAACTGAAAGATAAGATATATAAAACGAAAAAGGAGAATATAAAAAATCCTTCCGCAATTATATAACACAGTCACATGTTGCCTGAGCTGTTTCTGGTTGCTGTAATTAGTCTTTATTTATTCTTTTTAACGTAGTCTTCCAGTTAGCGTATTGAAGCATTTTCGCTATTTTCAATGCTGACAAGTACTTTTCGTCCTTTTCTTTTCACAATGCTGTTGTTATCATTATAATCGATTAAATGTTACATTTTCAAAACGTTATGAAAGGGATATGTAAATTTGCCAATGAAAAATGCAATTCAGTTATGTTTAACTTTGTATAAGTGTCCAAGGTGTCAGTGAGCAAATGGCATCTTTATTATATGACTTACTAACAGATTCATTTACATATGTATCGAGATATCTAATTGTGTATGCATTTTAGTTGGAGGCAACAGTTATTTTGCTGACTTCAGAACGCAGAAGCAGAGATCTGCTAAAATCGTTTCTGATAGAGTAAAGAGAGGAAAGAAAAAAAATTATAAATAAAGAAAAATTAATGAAATTGTGAGAGAAAGAAAGGGTGAAGAAAAAAGTGTAGAGAAATTGTAAAACAGAAAAAAGGGTGTAATGCAGAGAAAGAAGATATTAGACCAAATAAATTTTTAAGAAAAGAAAGAAAAACGAAGAAGTCGATATATATATATATATATATATATATATATATATATATATATATAACAATACAAAGGACTATTTAACGTTGTCCGTTGACCTTTGCAGTTGTTCAAGAGTTAGAATTTTAAAATGACACCATATCAATTGCAATTCGGATATATATATATATATATATATATATATATATGTATATATATATATTGATTTATAGATGCATGTAAGAGAGAGAGAGAGAGAGAGAGAGAGAGAGAGAGAGAGATACACAAAGGTTGAGATATAGAAATTGAAATAGAAAGTTCGATAGATCGATAAATACCTTGATAGGCCTTGGATATTATTCCGAAAAATCTTAGAAATTTGGAAGACTAGACCTCGTTTTAATAAGAAAAGATCTTACCACGTAGTAGATTTTGCAGTTCCAGTAAAAAATAAAAGCAAAAAGACGAACAATTACTTGGAACTTGCCAGAGAACTGAAAAAGCTGTGGTCTATGACGGTGACATCGATACCAATTGTAGCTGATGCGCTTTTAAAGTTCTCAAAGAACTCGGAAAAGAGACTGGGAAACTTGAGATCAGAGGAAGATTCGAACCATTCAGAAAACAACTCTACTAAAATCAGCTATGATACTTAAAAAATTCTGGAGATTGAGGAAATTTGCTGTTACTCTGACTTCTGTGAAAAACTACCTGTTTAAACTGGTATAAAAAAACTTGAACAAAGCAAAATAGAAAATAATAATGATAAAATAGTAATAATAAAACTTGTTTTCTGGTAGATTTTACTGGTTCAGCCGACAACTGAGTAGAAAATGAAAGAAAGCAAAAGATAAACAAATATCTGGTTCTTACCAGATAACTGAAAATGCGATGGAACATGAAGGTGATGGTGATACCTATTGTAGATAGTGCACTCGGAACAATCCCAAAAGTCTTGGAAAGGAAAGAGAAAAACTGGAAAATCAGAAGAATGGAGATCATATAGACCACAACAGTTTTACGATCGTGTGTAATACTCAGACGAGTCCCGAAGAGATGTGACCTGCAGTCACTCAGATCCCAGTGAGAGACCACTAGTTTAATCTAGAGTGAAAAGAATCTAGAATGAAATAATAATGATTATAAAGCACCTCTTATTACTAAAAAAAAAAAAGGAATGAATAACATTAATTGATTTATAATTGTAATATTCGTTTCTTTAATTCTTCTCTGAAGGAGGGATTGCTCTCTCGTTTTGGGCTGTAGAATACACCGACTGCATCTCTGCAGAAGGGTTAGACTCCCCCGACAATTGTCCTGAATATGACATTAAAACATTTGATGGTGAGGCTCCAGTAATGCTAGAGCTTTGGAGAATGCGGAGTACCCCTTTATCACCGTCGCTCTCAGGTCTACTCTGGCTAGGAGTGGTATCAGCTAATAGGGGCCTATCTACGGGTTGAATAGAACCAAACTGTAATTACGCTAAACTGAATTGTCTGAAATTAACTCTTTTTATATTTAACTAGGTGAAAAAAAGACTGCGTATTTATGCTGAACTGAACCGTTTAACATAGAACTGTTTTGACATTTAATTGGGTGTAAAGAAAAAACTGTGCTTATGCTAAACTGTATTGATTGAAAGAGAACTGTTTAATTGTATGAAAATAAATTTGGCATTGAATAATATTCAATGGTTGATATGCCATATAATCAAACTAAACCTGAAAGAAGCATGAATTATTCTCGTAGATATTTCATAATTAATTTCGTTTTATCGAGAATATGATTAAAAATTAAAAGGACGTTCAGTACTATTAAAGACTTAATAGAATTATCCCTAAGTTGTCCTAAAAAAATTTGTTTTCTTTGTTAGAACATTTTAAGTGCATTGTTCTAATATTAAATCTCCCTATGATGAGCCGCTCGCTTTCTTCATAAAAATGGACTGTTTTTTTCCTCTTTTTCGGGAGACATTTTTTTTTAATCTGTTCACTTATTTGGCAAGAAGAAATGTTCCAACGAAAAATTTATCCTTCGGATATTTTTGACCTGATGCCTTCGATAGGACAGGAAATAATTAAACTTTTCAAAGGAGCCCATAATTTGTCTCTACTTGTTTTAAGTGTTAATTGACCTAGGGGTTATTCAATTTCAGAAAACATTCCCTTTTTGGTCGTAAATGTTTTCCATTTCTTTTATATCGTCTACTTCTTTTTAAATCGATTCCAGTTCTCATTCTGGATACATTTCTCTTTGTACGGTAAAATGTGCCTATGCCAGTCAAATGTAACATTTAGCAATGAATATGTATATATTTTTATGTGTGCGTATATATTTAACTCTATAAAAAGTGTTTACATCCATCTGTCTATGTGCATATCTCAATGTGAAACAGCTTTTTTTATCAATGGATGTTCAAATGAATAATTTTCTTTTATTAGTCGCAAATACCGTATGGTATCTGAATCTGTTTCTATCTATCTATCTATCTATCTATCTATCCGCTAAGTGGTCGATATCTATCTATATTCACTGCATATAAATATATATATATATATATATATATATATATATGCGCGCGTGTGTGTGTGTGTGTGTGTGTGTGTGTGTGTGTGTATCTATGTGTGTGTAAGTATTCCTTGTTAAAGTAATAATCCATCCTTTATTGTCAGAAGATTCCCAGCATTTCACACATTCTTTTCGTCTTCATGGCAACTCAACCTGATGCAAAATTTACAATAATTTTTTGTCCACATTTTATCCCAAAGAAACCGGATTAACTTTTGGCAATGTTTGCTGATTTTCACATTTTCTACATTAATACACATTATTTATTTTGCTAATTCTATCGAGCTGTGGAGGAGACCTTCATATGTAACGGAAAAGAACCCAGTTGTATAAAATTGAATGAAAACACACGTGGTTTTTTTTCGATGTTTACGAAACATTCAGTGGAAATTTCTTCTTATTTCATTGTTTGACATTAAATCAACTTTATAGGGTGTTCCATAATTTCGTTACCTGTCAATTAAACTGAGTTATTGGAAGCATTATATATATATATATATATATATATATATTTATATATATAGTTTTTGTTTAAATTCATCGATAAAACCATTTTCAATCGGCTAAATTTTCTACCATATGCACAGAAATTCTGAAAAAATATCGAAATTTCAAATATAAAATATGATTTTTAAAAAGATAAAAATCTCACTTCTCTGAGATTCATGTTCCAAATATTCAGTAGAACTTGTATGAAAATGCCTGAAGTATCTTGATTTCAATTGAATGATAAATGTTATCAATAAATTACTTGACAGTTTGGCGGAAGATATAACCTCGAGACTAAGAAATTTACCCCCCTAATAGTCATGTGATCTCGAGCTTCTCGCAAATTCACCTGCTTAAGCTGGATTTATGATGCATAACTTGGAGCTAGCAGCAAAATGCATTGGCATCTAATTGAACTCAGAGAAAATAAATTGTATATGTTTTAAATGAAATGTAGCCATCTGAAAATAGGAGACCAATTCACATACATCGGCTGCAATATCTTATCTACATGAAGTGAAATGAAAATTTTATCTCTTTAATACAGGGTGGATCAAAGCAGATGCAACGCATTAACATGATAATTTTTCTAAATCATGATAATGATTTATTACTGAGACAAGAAACTCCATATCAGCTGGTGCAGGTGTGTGCTTGATCTGGATTCTGTATGGGTACAGCGGAAGATCCTTCTTTAAGATTCTTTGCAACGATACACATGAAAGACCAAGTTCTTGGGAACGTCTTCCAAAAGACTTTTAGGAATCCTTCCGACAGAATCTCTCACTGCAACCACATTGTCAGGACATCTTAAAGTCAACTTCCTGACAGATCTGGAAGTTTCTGCCCTCTTGTTAAGGTTGTTTACAGACCCCGTGGCTTTAAATTTGTTTAACCAGTGATAAATTTGGTTATTCTGGTGATAAGTATTAAGTTAGACTTCCTGAAAAATTTTGCTAGCACAGTTTTTTTTATGATTTTGTCTTCAAATCAGTAGTGGTGCAAGCTATTTTTCCTCTCTTGTCCAAGGCATTGTGATCGTGGAATAGTAGTTGGTATAGGTTGGTTGGTTGGGTGTTATGGCATATCAATCTTTGTAGCTTATTTAACGCCAAATCCATTTTTATGCAAATAATCAGTTCTATTTCAAACAATTCAGTTTAGTGTAAGTAGAGTTTCAGTGTCAAAAACAGTTCAATTTCAAACAATTCAGTTTAGCATTAGAACGCAATTTAGATGTTAGTACTGTTTATTTGTCAAAAACATTTCTATTTCAAGCAATTCAGTTTAGTCAAATAGTTCTAATTCAAACAATCCAGTTTAGCAGAAGTATGCAGTTAGTTCTATTTAACCCATAGATAGGGCCCTATCAGTTGCAACCATTCCGGGCCAGAGTGAACCTGGGACCAATGCCAATGAAGAGGTGCTCCGTAATCCCAAAGCTCCAGCATCACTGGAGCCTCACGATCAGATCGTTTCGTGTCATACCCAGGACACTCATTGCAGAGATGCAGTCTATGTATTCTACAGCACTAGCCGACTGGGCAATAATAGTAGTTATAGTATACTACTTTCAAATCTGAAACAAAAAAAAGAACACATTTTTATTAGTTCAGTTATTAGCAGTCACATGGGTCCCATGTATATTGAGACAGTTATTTGTCGCTACCTCTCACCGGGCATGACTTGACACAAGGGCAATGACCCGAAGGTCGGATTATAGTAGGAATTAGGGGAGGAGAAGGTCAGACACAAGCCGAGGCTCGAGCCATGCTTGACTATTCTGGTTATTGGCCCACTAAGTACAATGTGGGCCTTATGAGCCTTGCTGAACATGGACCCAAACATGGGTCAAGGCATGGATACCTGATTATAGCTTAAACTCGACAGCAAGGTTCAGGGCTATACAAAAGTGACATAGGTGTCAATGTTGCAGCTTTCCCACACGAAGGTGGCCCAGCTGAAGCCGGGGGCGTTTCGGCCTCAAGTCTACCTTTGCTGGACAATGCCGGTTGGGGTCAAAGCCAACAGCAAATTAACGCCGTCGGCCTCGTCCCTGTAAAATAAAGCAGAATTTCTTCCAAACTGTAACCGTGTCGGTACTATTGTATCGGTGCACTACTTGAAGGTAAAACTAGATAAAAACTATACGAGAATGATACATGTTGTTTTGAGCAAGCCCTAGAAGTTGAATCTGTCAAAACAGCTGTTGCACGGTTACATACCCGCCATCACTCAAATCATCCAAAGAAAATCAACAAGACATACTTGTTACAATTGCAGAAGAAAGTACAGACTCATAAGCGACGACCTCTTATGGACACACACACATGGAGACAGCAGTATTGGCTGAGAGGCAAACTTACAAACATCTGATCTGTGTAGACACTGGATGCCGTCTAGAGGACCTGTGTAGAATGATGAATGATAGTAACAGATTGTGTGTATGTGTGTGCGTGTAAGATAGATAGATAGATGGATGGATAGATCGAGAGAGAGAGAGAGAGAGAGAGAGAGAGAGAGAGAGAGAGATTAGACTCCATGCGATCAGCACGACTTGATGTTGATGATGATGATGATATATATAATGATATTTTTCAGTATTAAGTCGGCGAACTTAGTTGAGGGTGATCTGAAGGCTCCCTGTTCAATAGATACTACACCGAGGTGTTGGAGAGGGCGCTACTCCTTTCCCTGGATTGCTCCACTTTACCCTTGATCCTTACCTTATAACGCTGAGTGTTAATCAAGAGGCATCAAGTACCATTTTTTGAGTCTTAGTATGACTGGACCTGGGATTGAAACCAGGTCTTCCAGACCATTAGCAAACACTCTACTCATTAAGCCAATCGCCAATGGTCCCGGAGAACGTGGTTCAATCCTTGATCGAGTCATAACAAAGACTTTAAAAATGGTGCTTGATACATCCTTGTTTAACACTCAGCATAATAAGGTTGGTATCAAAGATAAAGTGGAGCAATCCAGGGGAAGGAGTAACGCCCTCCCCTATACTTTGGTGTAGTAGCTATTGAAACGGACGCCAGTATTTTCAGTATTAATCGAGCTAAATGAATGAACTCGAATGCTTTCTTTTGCAACTTTGCTTTTTTCTTACGCTATTGGAACTTGTTTCCTGAGACTGAAAACAAATGTGATGAGTAAAATGTTTATATCATTGTGGATATGAATGACTGAGCATGAGATCGCGTTAGTCACGACTGGTTTATTTCCAGCAAGTATTTACAAGTGTGACTCCGGATTGATAAGTTCAGCCACGTGATCTTTCTGCGAATTGTTCTCTGCACAATTGAAATTAGTTTTCTTTAATGAATTATTTATTCAACTGCGAAAGGTTTTGGTTGAGCAAACAATCTACAACCACTTCTACATTTGAAGATCCTCGTGGTATAATGGTTATCGTCGTAGGAAATGGACACGGCGACACGAGTTCAAATCCTGGACGAGACTGATTTCATTTCACATAGCACTTATACCTTTGGGAAAGGTATGTATCCAATTATTCTCCCTCCAGCTATGGGTAAATAGTAGGGCAGACTAGGCTCTTCAGCCTTGGTGAGGCAACTAGTCTAGGAGAAGGAAAACTCTGAATTCAAAACTGTTAAACTCCTCTTAAAAATTGACCTTGTGTCATATCCTGCCCGAGCAGAGGGGTTGGTAAATATATACAACCACTTCTACATTAACATATTTCCTATTTGCTTCTACGCCCTTTCTCTCTCTCTCCCTCACTCTGTCTTTCTGTCTGTCTCTCTGTATATATATATATATATATATATATATATATATATATATATATATATATATCAGTGCGTATACCCATCATCATCATCATGCCGTGCCGCTAAAACGGATATCCCTGACCCTCTTTCGCCACTTCTCCCTATCGTTCATCGCCTCTGGCAGGTCTTCAGGCCTACATCCCGTATCTTCACATAGCTGCTAAATGTATATTCGAGCTGGTTGTCCTGCTTTTGTCTGGCCATATGTGGGGTCCATAGTATTACATCTCTTATGAGCAGTCTCCTGCATGTATGGTTCGTCTAACTTGGATAGTTTTCGTGATGGGAGGCATGTGGCCGTATAGTTGGTGCCTTGTGGTGTGTTTCCGCCATCTATCACTTTCTTTTTCTCTACCACTCTCTCTCTCACTCTTGCACTAAATATATCAACATCGTATCTATCTATCTATCTATCTATCTATCTATCTATCTGAGCTTTGTTTTGTTTTTCTTTTCTGTTTTTCCCATGAGTTCCACATCCCTTGGTATCTTACTTTAATTCATCAAATATATTTTTGCATATCTCCCTCCGCAATTGCACAACTCAATGTCCGTTGATGCTATGATTACCTAATATCTTGTGTCACTAGAAATTCTAAATAATAAAAATTCTAGCAAGAAGTTCTATATCCAACATAAGTACAATGCTTTGCCGGAAATATTTAATTGAATATTTACTTCGTGTCCATCGGCTGAGCTAAACCAATTTTTTTCATTTGGTTTGACATTACGCAGTGGATATCTTACTTAAAATTCCTTTATAAGAAATGTCATTTGCGATGTTTTTCTCTCTACCTTTTTCCATTTCAATGGAAAATCATTTTTTTAAAAAGTTTTTCATTTAGATTAAATTCGCATTATGTGCAGTGACCAAAACAACATAATCATTAACTTCTCAGTGACATTTATTAAATTATAAATACATAAAATAAAAACAGTTCGTTGTTAGTAGCTTTAACATCCTCTAGTGTGAAGATTCTGACAAGTTTACTGAAAAGTTATCTTGAGTGAATTTTTGCTTATATTT
Organism: Sepioteuthis lessoniana; assembly: GCA_963585895.1. Classification (NCBI taxonomy): domain Eukaryota; kingdom Metazoa; phylum Mollusca; class Cephalopoda; order Myopsida; family Loliginidae; genus Sepioteuthis; species Sepioteuthis lessoniana. Next base: position 49,550,072 of record OY757928.1, on the reverse strand, counting down.
CTTTGTTATTTTTGTTAATATGTGTTTGTTACTTTTGGATTTTATTATTTTATTTTTGTTATTTTTGTTAATATTTGTTTGTTACTTTTGGATTTTATTATTTTATTTTTGTTATTTTGGTAATATTTGTTTGTTACTTTTGGATTTTATCAATCCTAATACTGAGGCTCTTCTTCAATCGTTTCTCTCTATGATTTTTTAATCTGCAGAAATGTTTTTGACTTTTTATTAATATTATCATTTCCCCAATCATTGTATTAATAGTAATCCAGTTTAGCAGTGAAGTGTTTTAATAGTTTGTCAATTTATTTGTTTCTCCTTTGCTTTTGAAGTTCCTTGATTCTTTATTAGGCACAGAGACGAAATTTCATGAAAAAAGCAACGTGTGAAAAAAACACAAAACCCCCCAAAAAACAAACGCTTGCAATTTGCACGAATATTTAGTTGTACATATTTAACTTATACTACGAAGTCTTCTTGCTATAAGTTAAAGACAATTTTGATGAAACTTATATCTAATTATTGCAAACAACAAATAAACTCAGTGTGGGGTCCTGGTGGCGTAATGACTAAAGTGCTGGACTGGAGCTTGGAAGTAACCAAGTACGAACTTATGTCACGTTGGTACGTTCATTTTCAGACTAATTGGTTTAAGAATTCATGTGATAAGACCACCCAGGAAAAATGGTTTGTTCATTTTCAGACACCAAACTACTCACATATGAGAATATCGCCGTGAGCATATTTTTCTACCAGGATTATGAGAACCGCTCTTTGCACGTACAGGGGATAAATTGTAAAAGGAAACCCTAGATATAATGAACTTTGATGTACACTAATAGCCACGGATTAAATAGCATCACCGCTGTTCTTCTACAAGAATGGCATTGGCATTAAATGTCCCACAAAGGTTAATGTACCATTGATCAACGTAACAAATATAAATTGGAAATATTTGGCTTTTATAAGTTGTTTATATTTTATAGAATTACTCCTTACCAATTGAACTGAAATTGTTAAAAAATAACACAAATATTAGTTACCCCTCAAAATTTATGTAATGATACGATTTTAAAGATATTTTTTAGTATTTACTTAGCTATAAATGTATTTATAAATGTATTTATATGGTGTAAATGGTACTTTTAAAGAAAACTTTAATATTACTGTCTAGCAGGAGTACTACAAGGGGACACGCTGGCCCCGTACCTCTTTATCATTTGTCTAGACTACGTACTTAGAACATCGATTGACAAAATCAGAGAGAATGGCTTCGAACTGACGAAGAAAAGAAGCAGAAGGTACCCCGCAACAACAATTACCGACGCTGACTACGCCGATGACATAGCAATACTGGCAAATACACCTGACCAAGCCGAAACACTACTGCATAGTTTGGAACGAGCAGCAACAAGCATAGGCCTCTATGTTAATGCACACAAAACGGAATATATGTGCTTTAATCAAACGGGGGACATCTCCACTCTAGAAGGAACCCCTCTTAAACTAGTAGACAAATTCACATACCTAGGAAGTAGCGTCGAATCAACCAAAAAGGACATCGAAACCAGGTTAACGAAAGCATGGATAGCTATCAATAGGCTATCGATTATATGGAAATCAGAACTAACCGATAAAATGAAACGCAGTTTCTTCCAGGCAGCGGTCACATCGATACTGCTATATGGCTGCACTACATGGACGCTAACAAAACGGCTGGAGAAGAAGCTAGACGGCAATTACACAAGAATACTGCGTGCAATCTTAAACAAGTCCTGGCGGCAACACCCCACAAGACACCAACTGAACGGCCACCTGCCCCCTATCACGAAAACTATTCAAGTTAGACGAACCAGACATGCAGGACACTGCTGGAGAAGCAGGGACGAACTCATAAGAGATGTACTCTTATGAACCCCCACACATGACCATGCAAAAGCAGGACGACCAGCACGAACATACATTCAGCAGCTATGTGAGGATACGGGATGCTGTCCTGAAGACCTACCTAGGGCGATGAACGATAGGGAGGAGTGGCGAGAGAGGGTCAGGGATATCGGTGATACCTGCGCGATATGATGATGATGATGATGATGATGATATCAAAACATCATAAAAGCTCATGTTAGTGTCTATATTTTATCAATACTGACGTTCTCAGTATTTTATTTTTAGTGATTGAACAGCAGTAACATTACCTGTTTTATTTGCCCGGTCGGCTGGGGCTGTAGAATATACCGACTGCTTCTCTGTAGAGGGATAGGACCCTCCCTACAACAACTGTCCGTTGGCCCAGTTGCATAGGGCTGTAGAATACACCGACTGCTTCTCTGCAGAAGGGTAAAACTCCTCCAACGAGTGTCCTGTATATGACACTAAAAAATTGATGGTGAGGTTCCAGTGATGCTGGAGTTTTGGGGAATGAAGAGCACACCTTCCTTGCCATTGCTCCCTGGCCTGGAGGGGTAACACCTGATAGGTCCCTATGTATTGGTTAAATAGAACTAATCTCGTGCTTATGCTAAACTAAATTACTTGAAATAGCACTGTTTTGATATTTGAACTGCGTACTTATGCTAAACTGAGTTGCTTGAAATAGAACTTTTCGACATGTAACCTGGGTGCTAAGGCCAAACTGAATTGTCAGAAATAGAACTGTTTTTGATATTAAAATAGTAATATGCTAAATTGAATTATTCGAAAGAGAACTGTTTTGACATCTAACTGTGTGTGCACAAAAACTATACTTATATTAAACCAAATTGTATGAATTAGAACTTTTTGACTAAACTGGTTAATTTTAAATGGAAATGATTTGGACCATTAACCTGTGTACTCATTCTAAACTGAATTGTTTGAAACGGAACTGGTTATTTGTAAAAAATGGATTTGGCATCAAATAACCAACAAAGGTTCATATGGCCTAAAAACCAACCAACCAACCAACCAACCCACCCACTAACCATTAACTGTTTTATGAAAAGGTTTGGTTTGGGTTAGTTTATTTGCTTAATGTCATATTCTGACTCGTCACTATGCTTTGGACGTCCCCTTGTAGGATGGGGCGGCAGAATGCATCGACTGCATCTCGGCAGAAAGGTAAAACCCCTTCCAACTAGTGCCCTTGATATGACATTAAAGCAATCTGATGGTGAAATTCCAGTAATGCCGGAGCTTTAGTTAAGCACAGTACCCCTTCATTACCATTACTCCTAGATCCACTCTAACCCTGAGTTGTAGCATCTAATAGGGTATTATATATGGGTCGAATAGAATTGTTTGAGATTTACATTGTGTGTAAAGAAATGAATTATGCTAAATTGAATTGTTTGAAATATATATGTTTGTTAATTCAACTATATATAAACAAATAACGGATGTTTTTTTGAATTGTTAGAAATACATAAAAATACTTAAAAACATTTAACTTAACTGAATTGTTTGAAATAAAATTGTTTGATTTTTTAACTATGTGTATCTACAAAATGCGTGTACAGACCATATATCGACGCGTATTTAAAAAAGTGTTTGGTATTGAATAACCAACAATGACTGACATGCCATTGTAGAGAAGAGGAAAATCTCGTATTTTGTTTGGCGCGCTATTTAATTCAACACTGAATTTCACCCAATCAGGATGACTTATCCCATTCAGCCCGGACCTTCATTTCCGGCTAGCAAAACGGGTGAGCGGCCAAACACACTCTCTTCGGCTTGAGACGGCGACCAGCACGGACGTGTCTCTGTTCGCCCCTGCTTAGCGATGCCCTTTAGCTAAACAAGCCACCCAGTGCGGACATATCACTGTGGCTTTAACCTTAGCAGCAGCAACATGGACACTCAGCGGGGGAACCTTCTAATTTATGGATTCTTTGCGTCTAATATATTTTGGACCAAGGAATCCCAGTTGAATATGAATTAGATACGTTCAGCATGCCTTCCACAAGCACCACAAAAATTTACTATGTCGATCCGAGCGCCACTCCGCTCTCGACAAGTTCCCATTTCACCTCTGGTCACATTAATGTAGATAACGCCTACTTTTCACAAATACCAGACACACAAAACTACACGGTGGCCTTGAATACTTCCCTCACACGTCCAACGACACGCTGTCATTTCAACATCTAGCTAAGCCATTTCGTCTCAAACATCCAACAAGCCTAAACACCACGAGTCTTGCAGCACCAAGAACAAACCGCCTCAAAGCTGCAAATAAAAACTTTCGCTGTTGTGTGTTGTTAAAGAAAAGTCTCGTAATTCATTTCGTGTGCCCAAAAAATATAGTGTAATTTCACAAAACAGCTATACCATAAAAAACAAACCAAAACCAAACTATGTATCGGACATTGGTCGTTGACAATCTTGAATCTACGTTGTCTTGACATTCTTTTGTTGAGGACCCATGCTGTGAATTCAGATATCTGCCTTTCAATAAAGAATAAACCCTTACAAGCTGTTTGTGTACATCTGAGTTTATTAGTTCAAGGATTTCCTCTTACAATTTACCCTTGTACATATAAGGAGTGGTTCTCGAAACGCAAGTAGAAAAATATGCTCACAGAAATATTCACATATATGTGCAGTTCGGTGCCTGAAAACGAACAAAAAATTGTTCAAACAGTTTTTCCAGTGACATCTGATCACATGAATTTTTAAATCAATCAGAGCCATGGGGCAACTAACCTCAGGGGTCACCGTCTATCACTCACACCAAGTGACACTAGTATTTTTCACCTGTTTAACAGATTAGAAGTTATTTAAATTACCTATACTCCTTGTCAATTATAAATTCAACCAATCCATTATGTAATAATATCAAACTTCGTATGTATTTTAATGCCAAAGCCAACCCTTTAGAACACTAGTGGTACTATTTATCCCAAAGCTGGAAGATGTGAGAGTTCATACGTTTCCCTATGTTTACTTGGAAACATAATAGCGGTTCAAGAGTTTGATATCACAATCCAGCCCGTTTGACACAACTTCTTGTGGACACACGTATTTTAAAGGAAGATCGTCTCTACCATTTTATATAATATCAAAGTTCCTTATCCTTTCTTAATATTCATCTCTGTGTTTTACGCGTCCGTTGCATTCTATCAGTACTAGCATTTTATTTTTCTACAGGGATATACTTTATCTTTTAGCAATGCATTTTGAATCATATTATCTATTTTATTTATTAATGATATCTTTTCATTTAAGTGTTTTTTTCAATTGACAGAAAGTTATCTGTATTTTTTACATTCATTGACTTTTTATCAGTATTGATATTTGATATCAACTTTTACTCGTAACTTTCTCCCTCTCTCTCTCTCTCTCTCTCTCTTTTATCACTTTTAACGTTGTTTCTTTACCTTTTATTTATTTTTTTAAATCAATAATGCGATTTTCTTGGTCAGTTTATTTTTAAAAAGAATATAAAGTTGATCAAGTCAGTGGATTAGTAGTAAGGTTCTAATTTATATAACTTCTGTAGCAGGATTTGGTTTGGTATGATTTTCTGGCATATCAACTATTGTAAGTTATTTAATATCAAGTCCATTTTTATACATATATATATTGTTCAATTTCCAACAATTCAGTTTAGCATAAGAACATATCTTTTTAAACAAAGTTAAATGTCAAAACAGTTCTATTTCAAACAATTCAGTTTAGCATAAGTACACAGTTTAGTTTTATTTAACCTATTAATAGGATTATCAGGTTCTACCACTCCGGGTCACAGTGGACCTGAGAACGATGACAATGAAGGGCTCCTCTGCATTCCCCAAAGCTGCAGGATTACTGGAGTCTCACCATCAGATTGTTTAATGTCATATCCAGGACACTTGTTAAGGGGGTCTTACCTCCCTGAAGATATGTAGTCGGTGTATTCTATTGCCCCAGCCGTCTGAAACGGGTATAATTTGAGGGTTCTCAGTATCTATCGACATTTACAATCATTAAGTGCCCTCCCTGTGAAAACCATCAGGAGCCTATCATAGACTCATCTCCGCGGTTCTTAAGTAACGCCATCCATTGTGTTGGCATGTGACGCAAGATCAGATTAATGTATGGTGCTACTTCCATTTAGATTCCTCTTGAGAAGAACATCAGGCATCTAGTAATCGAGCCATCCCTAATCCCTTTTAGGTGAAGAGAATGTTGCTTTCATGGAAAAAGACTTCCTGGAATTGATCTGATATATCCTTGAACCACCTGATAGGAGTACCAGGAAGCTCTTAAATATGCTAAGAATGATCTAAGCGCACCTATGGCCTCTGTATTTTTTTTTATATATTAGTCTGTTAGTCCCCCTCGGTGAATCTTACTTGAACAGTTCATTGAGCAAGGAAGTGACACCTAAAACATTTTTTTACAATAAAAACACTTCCTGACTCTTTATCAACTTTCCATGACTCTTTGATAACTTTGTCTCATTTTTACATCAATAGGAACATCCATCGTCTTTTATCAATAAAACGGTTCCTTGAATTTTGCATCAATAATAAAGTTCTTTGATTTATCAATAAAAAATCCTTGTCTTTATATCAATAAGGACGTTTTTTTATCAATAAAAATGTCTAGTGATTTTTTTTATTATCAACGTTAAAATACTCTTACATTTTCCATAAGTAGTATGTTTTTGCCTTAACCGAACTTTTCGTTATGATCAAGATGTGACACAAAGTCAATTTTTTAAGCGGAGTATAGATAGTTTGAATTCCCAATTTTAATTCTTCGAGACTGGTTGTCTTTGCCAAGGGTAAAGAACCAAATCAATCCCATTTTTACCCATAGTTAGCGGGAAATATCTTTTTCAAAAGAGAATTAGCGGGAAGCAAAATGCAATTTTGCAACGATATCGACATTCTTTTACTTTTATCAAGAGAAAAGCCACAACTTTTTTTTAAAATCAATTGCAACGTTTGTTTGTTTGTTTGTTTGTTTTTAAATTTTTGCATTAAGATAGATACTCTATTCCTTTGAATCCATTTTAATGTTCTCTGTCTTAAAACCTTCTGGCTATCAAAACTATCAACCAATATGCTAACTAAAAAAAAATTTTGTTAAACGTTATCAGCTCGCCTATTTTCTAAATTTGCCTTTTATTTAATCCCTGGTAGCATATCAATGTATAGGCAACAATTTACAAAATTCGTTCTCTGTGCTTTCTGTCTATTTCCTGAGTCATTTCCAGCATAAAAGCAATTTAGCGCTACATAATTCTTATCCTAGCTCCATTACCAAAGACATCCATCAACTTTGTATGGGAGGCAATAAATCTAAACGACAACTATTGACGAACACCTACCAGAATCAGTTGTTAATTCGCGTCAGATTAACGATTCGAAAGACGACATTGCTCAGAGCGACTTGCTAATAATTATTCAATGGAAAGAATAGCCAACATATTGATGAGTACTCTACTGGAATCTATTTCCTCAAAGAGCTTCGGGTCATATCAATATCGCAATATTTATAATTTAGACACAGTCGTAAAAGAAAATAGTCCAATGGCATTTATACGAATGAATTTCTCCTCCGCTGCTCTTATATCAAGGAAATAAATGGTTATTCAAATATCTACACATAAAAGGTCAGTCTATCCAATAATAAGATTGTGGAAAATAAAATTATCAAAGCAATTACAAATTAACTTTACAGTTTTCAAAATATTTTCATTGAAAAGCTACGATCCGAGGAAAATCTTGTTAACCTTTCAGAAAAAAAAAGTGATGGAATTATTTGACTGACACTGCCTTCGGTTTGTTCTCCAAGAACCGCTGCTTATATTGACCCAAGCACACTCCTACAGGAAGGATTCGGCACTTTTTGTGGAATAAAATTGGTTTGAAATCAGTTTTAATTCTCCCAGGCTGGTTGCCGTGTGAAGGCATTTTCACTTTCCTTCAAATCATATTCGTTATTTGGCTGTTAACATAAAGCTCAGACTAACATGGAGACAGATGTACACATACGTAGAAATATAAAGTAAGTATTTACCCAACCCATCTCTAACAGTTTTGGATTCAACAGAAGGTCGATTTTTTAGTAGAATAAAGTTAGTTTAAAATAGTTTTTCTTTCCTTTTGTCAAGTAGACAAATGAAAAGAACCAAGTCTTCTCTACGATATGCGCATAGTTAAGTCAAGAATAGATGTATTCTTGCTTTTCTCAAAAGCATTTACGCGAAGTGAAACACAAGCAGATACACACACAAACACACACACACACACACACACACACACACATATATATATATATATATATATATATATATATATATATATATATATATATATATAAAGTAAGAAGTTGCCAACCATAGTCGAGGGTGACCCGACGACACCCTTTTCGATAGCTACTACATCAAGTTGTAGCGAAGAGCGCTACTCCTTTCTCTGGATTGACCCACTTTACACTTACCATACAATGCTGAGTGTTAAACAAGGAAACATTATGTACCTTTTTTGAGTCTATGGTATGACTCTACCAGGGATTGAAACCAGGTCTCCCGGGCCATTGGCGAAGACTATATATATATATATATATTAGGGACCTTAGTCGAGGGTAACCCGAAGGCCCCCTTTTCAATAGTTACTACACCGAGGTGAAGGGAAGGCCGCACTTCTTTCCCTTGATTGCTCCTCTTTACTCTTGATCCGTAAATTATAATGCTGAGTGTTAAGTACCACCTTTTGTGTCTTATATATATATATATATATATATATATATATATATTTACTAATCAATTATCTACCAGTATTCACGGTACCAGAAAAAAACAAAAAACCCCTGGCCAGGAACAAGAGAAAAAAATATCTCGAATCACGGTCCAGAGGAAAAAGAAAAAAGTTTTTTGGGGTGAAAAAGAAAGAAAAGACCACCTCGTCCTAGTCCTTGAAAAAAATCAAGGTGCACAAAGTCAGTGGCCAAAAGAAAACCAAAAAACCCTCCGCGAATACTGCAATGCTATAATTACTAAAGTGCTCAACATTAAACAATGGAGCCAATTATAAAATTAATTTAAATCGCTAGTCGAAAGTCTTCTACTAAAGTTTCACCTTAACGGATCGTCAGGAAGCCTCGCCTAAACGCTTCTAAGGAGAAATCGCTTTTGTTATATTCACCCAAAACCTCCACCTATCCTAAAATTTGCATATAAAAAAAAAAAAAAAAAAAAAAAAAAAAAAACCACCCTACAACCTATCCTAATTATATAGTAACCACGCTCTTTTGTGTTTACAACTATTCAATACCTCCGTTCTTTTGTTTAGCATATTCTTACTTTTACAATCTGCTATTATCAATTTTTCCTCCATACAAAGATTACAAGTTCTATTCCCTGCCCTATATTTGCGGCATTTCTTTATTATTTCCCATTTCATTATCGGATCTACTCCCATTTTTTCCTTAATCTCCCACACATAACTAGATAAAGCAGTACTATATCTATATCTTTTGTGCGAAAAACTTGTTCTATGGTTATAGTACCTAGTTTTAAAATCCCCTTGGGTTGACCCAAAATATATCTTTTTATCTCTCTTATTATTCGAATCCGTATATACCTCTGCCTTATACACTACACACTCCTGCTTACACTTTCCCTCGAGGGGACATGTAACCTTATCCCTACAGTTGCATTTGTCAATCACCTTATGCTTCTTTGTACCTAATTTGGCTATATTACTCCTATTTATTATTCCATTAATGTTTGGCATGCAACTGTAACTTAATTTAATACAATTCTTATTAAATATCTTATATAATTGGCTCCCACTAGGAAAGTTTCTTTTTAATATCTTGAAGAACTCTTTTCCCAAATTATTAACTACTTCCATGTTGTAAGGGGGATTAAACCATAAGATTTTTCTAGGTCTATTTCTCCTACTTTTTGCTCCAATTCTATCCCTATCCTTATATTCTAAATTTACCCTATAACCGTCATTTTTTAGAGCCTCCTCATATTCCTGCTTAGTTCGCTCAAAAATTTCCCTGTTTGAGGAGTTATTAGATAATCTATGCTCTATTCCTTTAGGTACATGCTTAAAGACCTGTATTGGGTGATTAGATCCCCTGTTTACATAACGCAGATCCTGGTTCCTTTTTCTAAATGGAGATACTGTTCCACTATATAAGTTTAAAGTAATATCAAGATAATCAGTTACTTTTAAATCTGTTGCTACATCCAGCCTAAACCCAAAGTCATCAAGCAGCTTATGCAATTTTTTTCTAATCCCATCACACTTCCTCGGCGTACTTTTATCCACTATAATCAGCCCGTCGTCTCTATACAACCCGTGACTATTAGGTTCCATAATCCTATTAATGTTATATAGTAATACACATCCGATGAGTTCACAGATTTCCGCACCATCATATGCCCCGATCGAAACGTCAAAATTTCCACCCTCCCCTTTTTTTATCCATACACTATCTTCATGATATAACAATGTTTTACGACAATGCTTAATTATTTCCACCTTCTCTAGAGGTATAATCATATATTCTTTTGCTAAATCTAACGCCCTATCCAATGTCTTTTCTGTTATTGAAGGATAAAAATCCTTTATATCATACTTAATAAAGGAGCACCTATTATCCTTCTCATACTCCTCAAACCACTTAATACAATCATTAGTGCTCCTCCACTGGTTGATGCTCAATGCCCTTCTAAGTGATTCACATATTTCTTGTACGATTATCTTACTAATTCTACCTATTTGAGTCTTGGCCGGGTTAATTAGCCTACATTCTGGACTCGTCTTGAAATTACTTTTGTGGTCTTTTATAGTAATAAAACAATTCTTTGTATTGTACTTTTCTACTCTATCTACAATACCTAATTTATGCGCCAACATCTTTGCTTCCTTATTTAACTCTTTTTCTAAGTTAGGTGGTGCCTTCTTATAGTTCTTAATCACCTCCTTACTTATCATTTGCCTATATTTTTCCTTTTCTATCTTATATAAATTGCCCGACTTATCTGACTTTACAAATATTTTTCCGGGCTCCTTAAATTTCCTCATATCCTCGTACATTTTTTGTTGAATATTATTGCGCATTTTCCTAAATTTTACCTCCCTTACCATTCCTATCATTTCAGCCTCAAATTTTTCCATCTCTTTGATATGGGGGGGGTGTTTCGTGGTTTTAAACCCATATTTCTCCCTTCCCTCTTTTTCTATATCGTTAATTGTATTGAGAAAAAAATATGCTTTCCACCTCATATTCTTTATAAAGGATTCTATCCTCCTCAACAGAACTAACTTATACTGATGCCTATCAGGTATTGGTATGTTCTTGTATGAATAACTTATGTTCGCTCTCTCCATAGTAATAGGAGCAAAGAAAGTGCTCAATGGACAACTCCAGAGCTTTAATATTTACTAATCAATTATCTACCAGTATTCACGGTACCAGAAAAAAACAAAAAACCCCTGGCCAGGAACAAGAGAAAAAAATATCTCGAATCACGGTCCAGAGGAAAAAGAAAAAAGTTTTTTGGGGTGAAAAAGAAAGAAAAGACCACCTCGTCCTAGTCCTTGAAAAAAATCAAGGTGCACAAAGTCAGTGGCCAAAAGAAAACCAAAAAACCCTCCGCGAATACTGCAATGCTATAATTACTAAAGTGCTCAACATTAAACAATGGAGCCAATTATAAAATTAATTTAAATCGCTAGTCGAAAGTCTTCTACTAAAGTTTCACCTTAACGGATCGTCAGGAAGCCTCGCCTAAACGCTTCTAAGGAGAAATCGCTTTTGTTATATTCACCCAAAACCTCCACCTATCCTAAAATTTGCATATAAAAAAAAAAAAAAAAAAAACCACCCTACAACCTATCCTAATTATATAGTAACCACGCTCTTTTGTGTTTACAACTATTCAATACCTCCGTTCTTTTGTTTAGCATATTCTTACTTTTACAATCTGCTATTATCAATTTTTCCTCCATACAAAGATTACAAGTTCTATTCCCTGCCCTATATTTGCGGCATTTCTTTATTATTTCCCATTTCATTATCGGATCTACTCCCATTTTTTCCTTAATCTCCCACACATAACTAGATAAAGCAGTACTATATCTATATCTTTTGTGCGAAAAACTTGTTCTATGGTTATAGTACCTAGTTTTAAAATCCCCTTGGGTTGACCCAAAATATATCTTTTTATCTCTCTTATTATTCGAATCCGTATATACCTCTGCCTTATACACTACACACTCCTGCTTACACTTTCCCTCGAGGGGACATGTAACCTTATCCCTACAGTTGCATTTGTCAATCACCTTATGCTTCTTTGTACCTAATTTGGCTATATTACTCCTATTTATTATTCCATTAATGTTTGGCATGCAACTGTAACTTAATTTAATACAATTCTTATTAAATATCTTATATAATTGGCTCCCACTAGGAAAGTTTCTTTTTAATATCTTGAAGAACTCTTTTCCCAAATTATTAACTACTTCCATGTTGTAAGGGGGATTAAACCATAAGATTTTTCTAGGTCTATTTCTCCTACTTTTTGCTCCAATTCTATCCCTATCCTTATATTCTAAATTTACCCTATAACCGTCATTTTTTAGAGCCTCCTCATATTCCTGCTTAGTTCGCTCAAAAATTTCCCTGTTTGAGGAGTTATTAGATAATCTATGCTCTATTCCTTTAGGTACATGCTTAAAGACCTGTATTGGGTGATTAGATCCCCTGTTTACATAACGCAGATCCTGGTTCCTTTTTCTAAATGGAGATACTGTTCCACTATATAAGTTTAAAGTAATATCAAGATAATCAGTTACTTTTAAATCTGTTGCTACATCCAGCCTAAACCCAAAGTCATCAAGCAGCTTATGCAATTTTTTTCTAATCCCATCACACTTCCTCGGCGTACTTTTATCCACTATAATCAGCCCGTCGTCTCTATACAACCCGTGACTATTAGGTTCCATAATCCTATTAATGTTATATAGTAATACACATCCGATGAGTTCACAGATTTCCGCACCATCATATGCCCCGATCGAAACGTCAAAATTTCCACCCTCCCCTTTTTTTATCCATACACTATCTTCATGATATAACAATGTTTTACGACAATGCTTAATTATTTCCACCTTCTCTAGAGGTATAATCATATATTCTTTTGCTAAATCTAACGCCCTATCCAATGTCTTTTCTGTTATTGAAGGATAAAAATCCTTTATATCATACTTAATAAAGGAGCACCTATTATCCTTCTCATACTCCTCAAACCACTTAATACAATCATTAGTGCTCCTCCACTGGTTGATGCTCAATGCCCTTCTAAGTGATTCACATATTTCTTGTACGATTATCTTACTAATTCTACCTATTTGAGTCTTGGCCGGGTTAATTAGCCTACATTCTGGACTCGTCTTGAAATTACTTTTGTGGTCTTTTATAGTAATAAAACAATTCTTTGTATTGTACTTTTCTACTCTATCTACAATACCTAATTTATGCGCCAACATCTTTGCTTCCTTATTTAACTCTTTTTCTAAGTTAGGTGGTGCCTTCTTATAGTTCTTAATCACCTCCTTACTTATCATTTGCCTATATTTTTCCTTTTCTATCTTATATAAATTGCCCGACTTATCTGACTTTACAAATATTTTTCCGGGCTCCTTAAATTTCCTCATATCCTCGTACATTTTTTGTTGAATATTATTGCGCATTTTCCTAAATTTTACCTCCCTTACCATTCCTATCATTTCAGCCTCAAATTTTTCCATCTCTTTGATATGGGGGGGGGTGTTTCGTGGTTTTAAACCCATATTTCTCCCTTCCCTCTTTTTCTATATCGTTAATTGTATTGAGAAAAAAATATGCTTTCCACCTCATATTCTTTATAAAGGATTCTATCCTCCTCAACAGAACTAACTTATACTGATGCCTATCAGGTATTGGTATGTTCTTGTATGAATAACTTATGTTCGCTCTCTCCATAGTAATAGGAGCAAAGAAAGTGCTCAATGGACAACTCCAGAGTTGATTATATATATATATAAAGTAAATGATTCGGGAGACCGGGGTTCAATCCCAGTTTGAGTCATACCAAAGACTCAAAAATTGTTCTTGATGCTGCTTTGCTTAATATATATATATATATATATATATATATATATATATATATATATATATATATAATTTTACGTAAAAGCTTCAGAAGTTTCCTTCTTTATTATTTTTATATCTTTTCCATAGCTTTTGAGATAATATCTTTGCATCAGCATCAAACTCCTTAGGAGCAGGATTTAGGGTAACTTCTCGATCAATTGGACCCTAAATATACAGAAACTAACGAGAAAGATTGAGGAGAAACATAATATGATCATAAAAATGAATGTTCCATAGTCTTTGATAAAACTTGTGCAAATGACAACTGGATGGTAATATAATGTATATATATATATATATATATATATATATATATAAAAGAGAGAGAGAGAGAAAGAGAGAGAGGGGGGAACTATCTCTCAAACCAATCAAGGTTAGTCTATACAATACATGAACAGTTTCACTAGCCATATAAGCAGAGAAAAATATAGTTTGAAGGAAGAAGACAAACGGAAGTTGAGTGTATTTGAGAATCATTGATCCTGGACAAAAGTGGGAGATTTTTCCATGAATCACATCAAAATTGACGATATAAAAAGTGACATTAGCATTGCAAATAACATCACATATTATCAAGAAGAAAAGATTGATATTATTTGATCACATCGTACGCGGGCACAATTCCTGCAATAAAAAACATTCAGACATGACTGATTTTAAACACAAAAGACCCAAAGGACAACCGTCGAAGTAATAGTATGACCTAATAATGTTGGACACAAAAATACCGTTTCTATCAAAGGATAGACAGGTAAATGATTGGATTAAATGGGGGATTTGTTTAGAGGAATAAAATATGAGAAACCTTAAATATCGAGATGGGAGCTGTACATAGAAGACAGAAATAATCAATGAATAAAAAGTTAATTTTCTTGAAAATGATGAGTCATTTTGTTTTCGAAAGCGATGGAAAGCAGCATGGTGAACGCACAGACAAATGGATAAACCCTCTGACTGTTCAGCGCAATGCCTAACCCGGTCCTGAGCGTATGAACCCTATGGCCTTTTTTTAGTATTTGATGTCCTTCAAGTCATCAAATATCTCAAAGATACATTTTTTTTGGGGGGAAACAAGAAAAAGTCGTACAAATTAAGGTCGAGTGAATTGGTATTGAGCTACAGCTGCTTAGATTTGTGCTTCATAAAAAAAAAAGAAACTGCAAAAATTATCGAGATTTGGCAATGATTTGCTCCAAATACTATAAAGTTGTGTCGACATTTAGCCATATTTACATGTGCACGTATTTGTATTTGAAATTAAAAATTCAAATTTTAAAGTTAATGATTGAGTCTCGATACTTTATATCTCACCTATATATATATATATATATATATATATGTGTGTGTGTGTGTGTGTGTGTGTGTGTGTGTGTGTGTGTGTCTGTCTGTCTGTCTGTGTCATAACTGTTTTAAAAGGGAGCAGAACCAACTAAGAAATAATATATATATATATATATATATATATATATATATATATATATATATAAGTAAAGTGAGCAACTGTCGTTGAGGGCGACCCGAAGGCTCCCTTTTATTAGCTACTACACCGAAGTGTAGGGGAAGGAGTAATTCCTTTCCCTTTATTGACCCACTTTTCCCTCGATCCCTATCTAATAATGCTGAGTGTTAAGCAAGGGGGAATCAAGTACCACTTTTTAGTCCTTGGTATCTCATGACCTGTAATTGAAGTTTTGGTCTCCTGGGCCCTTGTCCAACACTCTACCTACTAAATAAATTAGTCGGTATATATATAACAACCAATCAATTGATTCTGCCTCCTTTAAACTCAATAATGACACACTGAAATACCCACACACACACACACACACACACACACACACACACACACACACACACACACACACATATATATATATATATATTATGTATATAATATTGAAACTATCTCTTTACTTATTTCCTCCTTTCTCTATATTCTCTTTTATTTCAAGTGTGTATGTATGTTTATCATCAGTATATATATATGTGTGTGTGTGAGTGTGGTATATATATATATATATATATATATATATATATATATATATATATATATATATTGATTTTAATTTCTTACATTTTGCCGTATCGTAAAGAAAAATTGTTCCATATAAGAGCATTTATAGACACACACACACACTATATATATATAATATATATATATATATATATATATATATAGTATATATATATATATATTAAAGTTACTTAATTAGATATCTAAATCACAGGAGAGTCACAACTTGCATAACTCGAGAAGAACATAATAAAATGTTATCCTCTGCATTTTTCATTCACGAAGTCATTAACGTGTAAAAACGAAGGCATTTTAGTACTTTTAACTGTGTTTGTTTTATCCTTAAGAGCTGTATTTGTTTTACCCTTAAGAGCCAGTGTTTAATATTTAAGAGTTGCTAATAGCCCAGATTTTTGTAAGCTGATTTTCAAAGCTGTTGGTAACCCACCATTAAATTACGTACATGACAATACTTTAAAATCCTGACGTTCTGTATCTGACCACGCTAAAATTAGTGTAAATCTAGATAACTAAGATGAAAAAAAAGAGTAACGTCCGATAACCGTAAGGCAAATATAGGCATAACGAAAAACGAAGCCTTGTTGTGGTATGCGGTAAGTGTTGCTAGAAATATATATAGATCAGATGAAAAGAATCACTATAGATGTATCAAAGGTTTTTTTCCCTATGATTTACATTACAAATATAAACGAATCTACAATTATCATCATACGAATATATTTTGTGCATTTATCAATAGCAAAATCACTTTTATGAAATTCAAGATTCTTTTAGATCTATACAAATAATTGAGAAGAGTTTGTCTGTTTGTATCTTTTCGGTGGCCAAATGGTTTAATGTAGACTTTCCGTATTTCCGAAGCAGACCTATTGTACCCTGAGAAAGTATTTCACGTCAAAAATCTCCTAATCAAGAGGATTGCCCAGACGGCTGGGGCTGTAGAATACACTGACTGCACCTGTGCAGAAAGGTAAGACCCCACCAACGAGTGTCCTGGTAATGACACTAAACAATATGGTGGTAAGGTTCCAGCAGTGCTGGAGCTTTGGGGAATGCGGAGTACCCCTTTCATTACCATTGCTCCCAGGTCCACTCTGGCCCGGAGTGGTAGTACCTGATAGGGCCCTATCTATGGGTTAAATAGAACGAACAGCATACTTACGCTAAAATGAATTGAGTAAACTGAATAGCTTGAAATAGAAACGTTTTTGACAATTACACCGTACTTACACTAAAAAACTGCGTGCTTATGCTTAACTGAATTATTTCAAATAGACTGTTTTTCGACATTAAAACTGTATTTACACTGAACTGAATTATTACATATAACTGCTTGAATAGTTTGAAATAGAAATGTTTTGACAATTAAACTGTGCACTTATGCTAAACTGAATTGTTTTAAATAGAACAGATTATTTACATAAAAATGGATTTGGCGTTAATTAACCTACAAAGGTTGATATGCCATAAAATCCAACAAACCAAACAAACCTAATCAAGAGGAGTCTCAAATAAGAAGCAATTCTCAAGACACCCGGTTGGTGGGACTTTGAATACGCTGTCAAAATCCCCTACAGAGGATTAATATTCCTGAGTATTCTGGGTACGTCAGTAAATTGCACTCGGTGGTGAGCCTCCACATTTAAAGATCTGGGGAGTGTAGAGAACGGCTTAATTACCACTGCTCTCAGGTCTGCTTTGACTTGGAGCATTAGTATCGGTTAGGGTTTCATCTTCGGGACAGAGCTGTTTGAAATTAAGTTCTGTGAGATAAGAATACTTGGAACCATATAACTGTGTGCAAAAAATAATTTAAAGAATAGTTACTTGAATCTATAATTATTGTAAATATATGAGTCCTGGTTATCTTTCGATAGCTGGTTTTATTCTCATTTACAGAAGCCACCGTTATAGATGAGCAGCAGCAGTTCCCCGATCGATCTAATCGATTCTGACCGTTGAACCGTAGGGTTTATACGCCCAGGACCGGGTTAGGCATTCCGTTGAGCCGTCAGAGGGTTTACCGTTTACATGTGCGTACATCATGCTGCTTTCCATGGCTTTTGAAAACAAACAAAAAAACCATCACAAAAACTATCAATTAGACGAACCAGACATGCGGGACACTGCTGGAGAAGTAGGGACGAGCTCATAAGTGATGTACTCCTGTGTACCCCTTCACATGGTCGAGCAAAGGCAGGACAACCAGCTCGAACCTACATACAGCAGTTCTGTGCCGATACGGGATGTAGCCCAGAAGACCTGCCGGAAGCAATAGACCATAGGGAGGGGTGATTAGAGAGAGTCAGGGATATCAGTGCTAATGACGTGACTTGATGACGATGGTGATGATGATGATTATAAGCATTATTCACTTGAAGCTATAAAACGGTTCGAAATCGAATTATTATTTTTAAATAGGAATAGTTACATGAAAACCCGGAGCATTTGTAGTACTCCTCCGTTGCTATTAGTCCCAGGTCCACTCAGCCTCGGATTAGATGTAATTGCTTTGGCGTGATCTAGTGATGAAATAGAACTGTTTAATAATTTACTTAGTATTTTTACTACTAGTCACTTGAAACCATTCTACTAGGTCCGCAAAAGTTGTGTTAGATAGGAATACTTGATATCATATAACCGTATACAATAAATTAATGAATTAACAAAAACATTAGCAAAACGAAAAGAAAAACTTTGAAGAAATAGCCAATTAAAAATGATGTATTATGAAAGCGATTGTCTAACTTCTGGACATAAAATGACCACAAATAAGTTGACATACCGTGAAAAACAAGATGTAAAAAGCCGAATGGAATGATTATGCTAATATTTGGATTTATTGACATTAGATTATGACTGAGCCGTGTTTCTCAAAGTGGATTCCGTGTAATTCCAAGATTCTGAAAAAAAATTGGTAGGGAGGAGCACGAAATAATAAAACTTTGTTTAATATAAAAACGGTGTTCACTATTATACGAATAAGACAGGCAACATAAAGTGGCGCCTTTAGTTGAATGCATACGCCTCGGGTGTAACAGTCTACTCGTTCTTGAACTCTATAAAAGTTCTGTACTGTTTGTATTTATTTTTTGTTCTGAAATTTTTATAAGAATAAAATATCACTCAAAAATCTGTTTTGCTTCATTTTATGTCTTTGACACATTGGAAGTTGATTGATTGATGTTAACGGCATGTAAAATCATCTGGGATTATTTTCTACCAAGATGTTAGGGAATTGTCAATGTTCTATTGAATATGAATATTTTTAAACCGATCTATTGGACGCATGGATTGGAAACCTAACTGGTACTACCATGCTAGGTAAGTGAGCAAAGGAGACATGGCAATGAAGTACTCTAAACTTACTTGATTACCAGAACTGGACCCTCACTATCAGATGTAGTTAATTCTTATATACAGTACACCCTTTTTCTTGTTGGAAAGTCTTACTCTTCTGTAGCGGATGCAAGGTGCGTATTCTAAGTTTTGCAAACAGGTGATTGTAACATTAATATAGCGATATTGTTTGCTTGTTAACCATAGAATCATCCCCGATTTTGGAAAATCATATTAAATCTCCTCTCGAAAATATGTTTGGGAAGAAACTTTTTCGGGTAATTTTTTGTAATAACGTTCCAATGGGAAATATTGGCATTATGAAATTAGCTGTAGATGTTTAGACATTTTAAAGATAAAATGTAATATACAATTGTAGGGTTAATATGATCATATGATTTTAAGTTCAAGATGGTGATATAGAATAGAATAGAATAGAAAGAAAGAAAGAAAGAAAGAAAGAAAGAAAGAAACCGAGGTTAAGCTGTAAAAGAAGAGAGAAGATACGTGAAGTTATTAGATCCATGGGAATTTTTAGGACAAACTGAAAAATTAAAAATCTCCGAGAAAAGAGGCTATTCAAGTAATAATACCAATTTAAGGATATTAATTAGTAAATTGTTATATATCTTCAATGAACTATTTCAGTATAAATTTCTAAAAGCCTCGTATAATTATTCCAATCAAATACAAGAGTTCTGTACATAATTAAATAGTTTAAATATTACTTGGCTAATAGGTATTTTATAGCATATATATATATATATATATATATATATATATATATATATATATATATATATATATATATTGCTTGTAGGCAACTTTATTTTTAACAGGTTGTTAGAGCTCATTTTTGCACAAAATTACATGGTTAAAAGTATTCTTACAAAACACAAACAATTTTATTGTATATTAATCATTCGTTTACACACAAAAAAAGTGCTAGACTGTATCCTTGAAGTAAGCAAGTTCAAATTTCAGTCACTCAATTACGTTCACCTTCGAATCAGTACATGAGCCCTCTTATGCCCATTGTTATGGGTTAAATAGCCTCGTTACTGTTGTTCTACAAGGGTTTTCCTGGCATCAAATATCCCAAGAATGTTGAAATGGCATTAAACAGAGACAAAACTGACTGTTTGTACACAAATGTCACCAAGTATTGCTACCAAACACTGAAAATTATATTCATCATGTATCTATATTTGAAATAGATTTTTTGCATACATCTGTATGGTTACAAATATCTAATATTAATAATTAATAAATGATTGAATACTTTTGCTTCACTAATGGATAGAAACCTAACAGTTATTATCATTCCAATATGGTTTCAAGTATTTCCATAAAATTATTATTGCCCAGTCGGCTGGGGCTGTAGAATACACAGACTGCTTCTCTGCAGAGGGGTAAGACCCCCCCAACGAGTGTCCTGGATATGACACTAAACAATCTGATGGTGAGGTTCCAGCAGTGCTGGAAATGCGGAGTATCCCTTCATTGTCATCGCTCCCAGGTCCACTCTGGCCCGGAGTGGTAGCACCTGATAAGGGTCCTATCAATGGTTTAAATAGAACAAAACCGTGCTTCTTTCACTATACTGATTTTTGCATTTAAACTGCATATTTATACTAAACTGAATTGTTTAAAATAGAACTGTTTCGACATTGGAACTGCGTACTAGTGCTGAACTGAATTGCTCGAAATAGAACTGTTTTTGACGTCTAAACTGTGTACTTATGCTGAACTGAATTATCTGAAATAAAACTGTCTGACATTTAAATCTGTGTATTGCCCAGTCAGCTGGGGCTGTAGAATACACTGACTGCACCTCTGCAGAGGGGTAAGACCCCCCACTAACGAGTGTCCTGGTAATGACACTAAACAATATAATGGTGAGGTTCCAGTAGTTCTGGAGCTTTGGGGAATGCGGAGTACCCCTTCATTGCCATCGCTCCCAGGTCCACTCTGGCCCGGAGTGGTAGTACCTGATAGGGCCCTATCTATGGGTTAAATAGAACGAACAGCATACTTATGCTAAAATGAATTGAGTAAACTGAATAGCTTGAAATAGAAACGTTTTTGACAATTAAACCGTACTTACACTTAAACTGCGTGCTTATGCTTAACTGAATTATTTCAAATAGAACTGTTTTTCGACATTAAAACTGTATTTACACTTAACTGAATTATTACATATAACTGCTTTTGACAATTAAACTGTGTACTTATGCTAATCTGAACTGTTTTCAATAGAACAGATAATTTACATAAAAATGGATTTGGCGTTAAATAACCTACAAAGGTTTATATGCCATAAAGCCAAAGAAACCACACCTAAAATTATTATTATCATTATTATTATCTTATACTCCTTTTGTGTTTTTCACATCAGTGCCAGCTGATGGTTTTTCACAGGAGTCCGAGTAGCAGCAAGTCTCCTCAAGTCTCCAGGACTCTTCTCAGTATTCTGGCCATTCTCAATAATGCTGTCGTTTGGATAGTCTCCACTCTATATAATTATCATTATATACTCTTTTAGAGTTTTTCACCTCAGCGTCAGCTAATGGTTTTTCACGGGCGTTTGAGTGACAGCAAGTCTCCTCAAGTCTCCAGGACTCTTCTCAGTATTCTGGCCTTCTTTAGAAATGCTGTCGTTTGGATGGTCTCCCTATTTACCAACCCCTCCGCTCAGGCAGGATATAACACACGGTCGGTTTTTAAGCGGAGTTTATCAGGTTTGAAATCAGAGTTTTCCTTCTCCTAGACTAGTTGCCTCACCAAGGCTGAAGAACCTAGTCTGTCCTACTATTTACCCATAGCTGGAGGGAGAATAATTGGATTCATACCTTTCCCAAGGGTATTAGTGCTATGTGAAATGTAATCAGCCTCGTCCAGGATTTGAACTCGTGTCGCCGTGTCCATTTCCTACGACGATAAACATTACACCAAGGTCTCCACTCGTCCGCAAACTTCCAAATCCTCCAGGCCCTTTAATAATCCTTTAGTTACTGTGTCAAAAGCACAATCACAATTGGTACAATCGTTACTTTCATGTTCTATAGTTTTTCAATTCTCTAGCAAGGTCGATGTACTTATCCTTCTTTTCACATTCTTTGAGTTTTTTTTTCTGTGGTCAGCCGGGACAGTAAAGTCGGCACTTTTGCAAATTCTCCTTTTTTTGTGGATTATTATAAGGTCTGGTCTCCTGGCCGAGATTAGGTGATCCGTGTGTATGTCAACGTCCCATAGGAGTTCATGCCTGTCATTTTCTAGGACAGGTGAAGGGTTGTGCATTTGTTCGTATGGTCAAATTTAAACTTATTGCTCATTTTTAAGTTGACCACCTTGCCCACCTAGTGGTGTCTAGTCTTGTACTCTTTCTGTAATTATTATTATTATTATTATCAATGTCATTCACAAACGTCGTTCTTACCGGTTTACTGAAAATGCAGTTAGATTATTCTTGACAGCACCAACATATCCGAGGCCTTGAAGACGTCTTGAGACTGTTCAAAATGGCGGAAAAACAGTGCTCCAGGGGTCTGGTGTCATAATTAAGATTGTAATATTTTGACCTTCGCCCCGGCCCAAAAATGCTATTCCAAGGTGATACACCGGAAGGAAGTGACACATTCCAATGGCCAGTAATCGAAAGAGATCACGTGGGCGGATTAAGGCTTATGATATGGGACAAGGTGAAGGTCTCATTGTGCCATTACAGTCATGCACCGGAAAAGAGTAACCTCTGAACTGCATGACAGTTATTTCCGCTTGATGGCGATTAAACATCCGATTCAAAGATCCAGTATGCGATCGTGTGGTCGTTGAGTTATTATTTAACTCAGTTGAGTTTGGGGTGCCAAAGCAGTTGCCAGCAGACTCCCAGAGATGTGGTAGGGAAGGCCACACCCGAACGAGGGGGACCTCGGAAACCCCGATGCAGTTGCCAGTATAATTCCAGACAGTAGAGACCAGATGTGGTAAGGGAAGGCCACACCCGACCGAGGGGGCCCTCGGAAAGCCCCGATGGAGTGGACCCCAACATCAGGAGAACAAGACACAACGTGACGGTCATAACAGTGGGGTCAAAATATGAAGTTTACGTTTGGTCTCCAGCATCCTCTCACATGCAAGCCTTCAACAATCCTTTCAAACCCTTGCAATAAAGTGAGAGGTGAATATTTTTCTAAAGAAGTCTTCTTGTGTCTTCCTTCCTGCATCTTAATCCTTCATGCGTCCTTTCTTCATGCGTCTTTGTCCTTGCGTCTGTTTAATTATTGTGTCGTTTTGATGCTGTAGATGACTATATAACAAGATGGCTCAGAAGTGCAAACTATGTGAAATTTATAAAATAATGTGAGATATATACGGATTTTTGTTTTGTTTGGTTTCGTTTTGTTTTTTATGCATATCAACCATTTAATGCCAAACTATTTTTATACATTTCTAAACATGTGTCGATAACATTTTAAAACAAGCATGAGCTCATTCTTTTTTCACACTGTGAAATTATTTCTCTCTAATACGAATAATTCTATTTACAATTAATCATTTCCTTGCATACATTTCAATGTTTTCAAGTATTGCTTTGTATCGTTTACTATTTAATTAGACATCAGTCGTTTGTTTACACACAGTTAATTTTCTATTTCAAATAATTCAGTTTAGCATATATACACAGTCTAAATGTCAAACAGTTCTATTTGACCCATTGATAGGATCCTACCTGGTGCTATCATTCGGGTCAGAGTGGACCTGTGAGCGATGGCAATGAAGGGGTACTCCGCATTCCTAAAGCTCCAGAATTACTGGAGCCTCACCATCAGATTGTTTAGCGTCATATCCAGAACATGCGGCAGGGGAACCTTACCCTTCTGCAGAAATGCAGTTGGTATATTCAAAAGCCTTAGAAATATAGGGGGAAGTGTGTTTTAGTAATAAAAAATGTATACAAATGGACGAAACGTGTTTGACACTAAAACCCAAAGTCGGAAAGACAGTCTATGGATTGAAAGCACACTGATACGCCGAAAATATTCCTAGCGCAGCAGTCAGTTAAAAAGGGTTATACTAAAAGTTTTCTGGTATATGAACAGACGAATCATTATTGATTCCCTTGAAAATGGTGTAACTGTAAAAATTGCTTCCAGTTTCTAAGATATTTGACAAAATTCCCCTTATTTATTGAATGGACATTGATCTGAGAAATGCATTAATATTTATAGATAAATAGATGCAATTAAAATATTCCTACTTAAGTTAAAATGGACAAATTTCATGAAAAGACGCTCTATTTTTATAGTTAATAAATCTCGTTTTTAAAAGAAATAAATTCAATCTTTCATTATCTAAAGACGAAATCTTTGATGAATGAAAAAGTAAAAAGAAGTCTATTGTGAATTCTGTGTTATAATTTTGAATTTTATTCTGTAAACACATAGAAACTTTACGGTTCTATTTTTCGTATATTAGTTTCTTTGATTCCTTCCTTTATTTTTATTTGCTTTAACTTTTTAAAAAAGTCTTTTTTTGTTTTCTTGATAGATGATTTTCATACGCACGGTAGTCTCTTCTTGATGTCTTTTCAAATCTGAATTCTATTTACGATTCATTCACTGAGAATATATCCTTTTGTTTAAATTTACTAATATAGTTCACGATATAAGTGATGACAGTATTTACGTTCAGATCAGCTGTCTGTGGGTTCAAGATGGTGGCAGTGAATTAAAAGAAAAAGGGAGAAAATAGCATAAAAATAAGAAACCTAACACAGAATAAGTTGAAAAAGAAAGACGAACTCAAAAAAAAAGAACCTAAGTATCACAGAGAAGAAACAAGAATGAAGTAAGAAAACAGAAAATCACATGAACATTGTGTGAGATTAAATAGTGTATTCTATCTAATTATTACCCGTTATATATATATATATATATATATATATATATATATATATATATATATATATATATATATATATATATAGGCTCCCCCGTGGGGGTTGAGCACTCTGGTGAAGGAATTGTAGGCCGCCGCTCGCATAATGCAAAGCTCTTCGAAAGAATTGAGCACTCTGGTAGCCGATAGGGTATAAAAATATAAACAAACAGCTGCTGCTGATGCTAAATAAATACCCTAACAATTCCCTTAGTCAACGTGGCCGAGAGGTCTGAGACTTAGTCTAACGTAAAGTTGGACGGGTTTCGATCCCGGCTTCGAGCGTCCTGCGTGTCTAGCCACACTGAAGAGTTCTGATAAAACGAAACAGTCTGTCTGTGGATGACAATACACACACACACACACACACACACACACACATATATATATATATATATATATATATATATATATATATATATATATATATATATATATATATCAAGTCGAACAAGACATGCAGGATATTGCTGGAGGAGCAAAAACAAACTCATTTGAGACTTTCTTCTCTGGACTCTACAAATGGACGTGCCAGGTTTGATCAGCAAGCAAGAACAAATCTACATCAGCTCTATGCTGACATAAGATGTAGTTTTGAAAACCTGCGAGGAGTGATGACCAATAGTGATTGATAGAGAGAGAGAGAGAGAGAGAGAGAGAGAGAGAGAGAGAGAGAGAGTCAAGATAATACGTTCAGCGCGACCTGATTTTGAAGTTGATGATATATATGCACACACACACATGTATATGTCAGTTGAAAGTGATTTTTTAAAAAAGAAACTAAATAGAATTTATGCATATTTACACGTGTTCAGTTGTCGGAGTAATGTTTCTTTTAATAATAACAATGGAATTTTGTATTATTTGGTACTGTTACAAGATTACTTAAACACATACGCACACACACACACACACACACACACACACACACATATATATATATATATATAATAAAGTTATTTGGATAAAACTGTTCTAAGTCAGTAAGTAAAATATAGTACACAAGAATTCAGAGAAATATTACAATATGTCAAGAATAGATTAACTTAAGCCAGACTAAAAACTCACCACTTTGAGTTTCACGTATCATAGATTTGTATTAATACCTCTGAAGTCCGTAGGTTTTATTTCATTTTTTTTTTTTTACTTTATATTCGGAATATCACACACACACTTACACACATATACACACACGCACACATCAATCTATATATATATAATCAGAGAGAGAGAGAGAGAGAGAGAGAGAGAGAGAGAGAGAGAGAGAGAGAGAGAAATCTAAAAATCTACTAAAAGTTTTGTCTGAGATACTGAAACTAGTTAAACTTACCCGTCATTCGTGTCGAGTGTTTGTTGTAATAATTATTTGCTTGGTTTCAGGGTGTCCTTTCCTAAGTAGGACCTGCTCCGTCTTATAAAAGGGGCCAAGTGTTGAGAAAGTATTTTGTTCGCTTACTAAAAATACACTATATGTAGTTATTCACTTGGAATATTAAATCCTTTATTTTAACTAATCCAGGGTTCTACTGTGAAGCATCGTTCAATATAAAAATCCCTACAAGAAAATTTACAAACCAATTTTGACAGGTTCGATCAATCACAATATCTTCTTCATAAATTTTTCAGTTTCGGGAAGGAATACTGCATTTCTTAAAATAACAAAAGTAGTGTTTGAATCAATAAAAATACAGCAAATAAAATATTTTCCTAAACGACGAACGTTGTCACAAGGATATTAAACGTGAATATTCATAAAAAGGTTTGTTAAAACTAAACGTTGTTTATGTATCCTAATAAAAAAGTGAGCTAACCTTTTGGCGTCACAATAAAAGAAAAGATGACCAAAAATAAGGTAGGAAAAATAGAAAAATGTAAAATGTAAAAAAGATATAATAGTATGATATTTTAAAGAAAAAAAGAAAGAAAGAAAGAAAGAAAGAAAAGAAATTAAGAAAAAAGAAATATAGAAAGAAAGAAATACATTTTTGGTAAGAAGACCTGAAATATGAAACCTAAAAGAGGTCGGCAAGAAAGACCTAACATATCTAAAAGAACCATAGAAGACAATAAAAAAGAAAAAAAGAAAAAGAGATAGAAAATAGGGAAAAATATTAAAAAAAGGGAAAAGTAAAGAGAGAAAAACAAGAATTATGCAAAAAAGAAAAGAAGAAATAAAGGAAGAAGAAAGAAATGAAGGAATAAATAGATAAGTAATTGTCAAGAAAGAAAGGAAGGAACATAACACAATAAATAAATTGAGAAAGAAAGAAAAAAATTAAATATAAGATGAGATAGAAAGAAGGAAATCAAAGAATATAAGCAAATAAATAAATAAATAAATAAGTGAATAAATTACAGACTGAAAACGTTTTACAAAATAAGACAAGAAAAACAAAAAAAAAGCCCTTATGAAATGAAAAGGGAATGCAGAATTAAAAAGAAAAATATCTTTGAAACCGGGCGAAAAAATAAAGCAAAAAAATGTTTGGAAAACCATTTAAAAAATGGATGCAGAAGAAAGAAAGAAAGAAAGAAAGAAAGAAAGAAAGAAAGAAAGAAAGAAAGAAAAAGAATCTCAATTAAGTAAAGAACAAGTAAATTAATAAAGAACGGAAGGAAAGAAAATGACAATAGAAAGAAAGGAAGAAAGAAGATAGTAATAAAAAAGAAAGAAGATAATATAAAAATGGATAGGGAAGATGAAAATAAAGAAATGGGAAAGAAAAAGAAATGAAAGAAGAAAATGACGTCAAAAAAAGGAAGGACAACGTTTTAGTAACAAAACAAAACAAAACAAAAACAAAAACAAAAAAGTATAAAGAAACACTGTAATAACATCTGGAGAAGAGAAACTTTTAAATGCAAAGAAAGAAAGAAGCAAAGTAAGAAACAAAGAAAGAAGTGAAATAAAAGTGAAATGAAAGCAAAGAAAAAACAAAAAAGAATCTATCTATCTATATATCTATCTGTCTATCTATGATTGGAGAAAATCAAAAACAAAACGAACAGAAATAAAGAAAAAATCCAAAAATGAAAGTTCCAAAGAAGAAACAAAAAACTTTATAGAAAAATTGAACAAAAAGGTGTAGAGAAAAGCATAAAAATGAATGTTGAAGATAAAACAAAAAAAAAAAAAAGAAGAAAAAGGAAAGAGAGAAAAAAAGAAAGAGGATAAAGGAAAGACGGAAGAAACGAGGAAAAAAAGGATGAATATGTCAATGCTTGAAAAAATCCAGAAATGAAAGTTCCAAAGAAGGAAAAAAAAACTTTATAGAAAAATTGAACAAAAAGGTGTAGAGAAAAGCATAAAAATGAATGTTGAAGATAAAACAAAAAAAAAAAAAAAAAAAGAAAAAGGAAAGAGAGAAAAAAAGAAAGAGGATAAAGGAAAGACGGAAGAAACGAGGAAAGAAAGAATGAATATGTCAATGCATGAAAAAATCCATTAAGTAACGGATGGAGATTAGTTTTAGTAAAGTATCTGGGTGGTGGTAGGAAATAATTTCAAAGAAGCCGGTCGGTTGGCATTTAAAGAAAGAGAAGAGATTGTATGGTAAATAAAGTTCTATCGAGGAAAGAAAGAAGCGTAGTAATGTCGTCTGGATCGAATCTTCTGATCACTGCGCAAGAATAAAAGGGCTTAAACGAATAAAGATGAAAGGGGGAAAAAAAGCGTCGGGCGAATCTTAGAAGCGATTGTGAATGGCTAATAATATTTGACTATACCAAAACGAGGCTTATACACACATTGACTCTCTCTCTCTCTCTCTCTCTCTCTCTCTCTCTCTCTCTCTCATTCTATCTTATACACACACTCATACTTATACACACACATTGACAGCCTCTCTCTCTCTCTCTATCTCTCTCTCTCACTCTCATTCTATCTTATACACACACCCATACTTATACACACACATAGACAGCCTCTCCCTCTCTCTCTCTCTTTCTCTCTCTTTCCTACACACATACACGTATGCTTTTATGTATGTATGTATGTATGTATGTATGTATATACATATATAATTATCGGTTTGTTCTCATACTAAAGGATAATCAATGAACACGTTCATGCGTTTAAGCATCTTTGCGTTTTATCTAACGTAAACGCCTTTGGAAACTGAAAGTTTTATTTTTGGGTGGAGTCAGATGTTATAACACTTGGTTAAGCATATACCAACCCAAGATACTCATGTATGAGTCTATCTGTTCTTTTAATAAGATAAAAGATGTACGGGAAAGTGTAGGATACATATTTTAAATTGAATAATTATGCTGAACTTGGAGAAATATGCCTGTAAAATACAAAGAATTTTATATAAAAAAAAGAACTTAATGTTTATTTCGAATTTATTCTTTTCAGTAAAAGTAATTCCGAAAAATATATTTGTCGATAAGAGAATTTACTTTGTTTTATTTATTTATTAGGCAGAAGTGGGATTATTCCTTCTTGATAGAATTATTATTGGAGAAACGTAATTCTAAATATGATATTAATCTTAAATTCTCCTGTGAAAGTTTTAAGTGATTCCGAAAAAAGACATGCATACATATTTGAATACCCGGAACATTTTTATAAGTTTATTAACTTTTCGTCGCTTCTTTCTATCTTTGTATTTGATGTTCGACAACGGGTATGTAATCTGAGAGTTAGATGCTAATTTTTAAGGTCAATTTTTAAGGCACCAAGCTAAGCTGTTTACATATATGTCTTCTATGTAAAAACCTTGGACAAAAAACTAGTGAGAACAATTCCATTAATTTGATTCCACTTGAGCAAAATTATTAAAAAGTCCATTAGCAAAATGATATATTAAAAACGCCTATCCGCAAAATTCCAAAATTAAAAAAAATATAAATCAGCAAAATTACTTTTTTAAAAGCATCGGCAAAGTTCTTCAAAAGAGCCACCAGCAAAATTTTAATATTTACATTTACATTTTACGTTTAAAATGCATACATAAGTGCGAAAATGAGTCTCATTAATTGTATTGCTTGAAACTGTTTAGTAATGACCTTTAACCAACCGTGGTTGAGGGGGTTCCCGTGGCTAAGTGGCTAATGCGTTGTACAGCGGCATCATTGTAACCAAGTTCGAACTCCAATTACGTTTTTACATTCACTTTCAGACGAATAGACTTCTCCCAAGTGAATTATTTCCCCAGCTATGAGATAAATAGTGCTGTTATATTCCCAGATATACGCTATGTGCGAAATAGACATAGGGAATCTAAAAACACGAAACTTTACGAAATTGGTTCAAGTTCGAAACTTTTTATTACCTTTGAGTTAAAAGGTTTTTCGACATGAAGAGAGAGAAACACATTCTTTCTATGCTGGCTGCTTTTACATCGTTAGCTCTCAATCCAACCAACGCGCGGCGCCTGTAGCGCACAACGTCGTCTGACCTAACCCAGCTCTGAAAGTCAACCTTCTTCTTGCGAGGCGGGAACTCAAGTAATGTTTTTTCTCAAATCTCAGCCCACGCTCCCGGTGCGTGACGTCACCCAAATACCCTGGTCCCAATTTCAATCTGGGATTTTTATTTTGACATCTCTGAATGACACATCCTCTCCACGCGCGCGTGAACACCTGCGTTAATGTTGCACCTAACTAACCCATGCGCTAAGCGAAAGGTTCTCAGCCTAACTAAACCGAGAGGCAAGATATATAAAACGAAATCCCTCGGCAATTATATTGCAGTGCCACTACTGTTCTTCTGCAAGGAAAGTTTTGACATTAAATAACTCACGAAATTTGATAGGCCATTAAAAAAGAAACCAAACAAAACGTTAACTAATATTTCTATAAATATACACATTTAAAATGCGAAAAGAAAATGAAGCGGCGAGTAAAATGATTCCTTGAAAGAAAAGTAAAAACGTGATGAAAGAAAGAGCTGATTGAAGAATTTCAATTAAATACAATTGTATGCTATCTTAATTCAAGGCTGGCAGTGGATGTAAGAGCATGTAAAGTCAAAATTGTTTGAGCCTGAGATGGAGTGATATATTGTGGGCCTATAACAGTGAGAAAAAAAAAATAGAATAAATAAAAGGAATGCATTTTTAGAAAGAATATATAGAATGTAAAACAAAAAAAAGTAAAGTAAGAAAAACACACAAAAAAACCCACTTAAGAACATAGTCAATGATGATAAAATAAAAAAAAAGTTTAGTGAAAAAGAATTAAAAGTAGGACAGAAGACGAACAATTAAAAGAGAAACAGAATCATAGAA
This sequence comes from Sepioteuthis lessoniana, assembly GCA_963585895.1. Lineage (NCBI taxonomy): Eukaryota > Metazoa > Mollusca > Cephalopoda > Myopsida > Loliginidae > Sepioteuthis > Sepioteuthis lessoniana. The sequence continues at coordinate 49,518,392 of OY757928.1, read as the reverse complement.
AAAAAGACCATTCTTTGCTTTTATTTTATGGCATATAAACCTTCATGGGTTATTCAATGACAAATCCATCCTGGTAGAAAAACAGAGACTGTACTATTTAAACTGGAGTCGTACCTTTTGCAAAGGTATTAGATTGTTTGTTTGGTTGGTTGGTTTGTTTTATGGCATATCAACCATTAATGCTAAATCTATTTTTGTATATAAAAACAGTTCTATTTCAAACAAATCAGCTTAGCATAAGTAATGTTTTTTTTACACAAAGTTAAATGTAAAAGCAATTCTTTTTCAAACAATTCAGTTTAACATGTCAAAGTTAAATGGTTCGAAGTATTGCAACATATCTTTAACGATTCAATTAAATTTGTTTATTCACAGTTAAGTGATCAAATAGTTCAATTAAAAAAGAACAGTTTAACGTAGGTACAAATTTTTATTTACTCACAGTTAAATGTAAGAACAGTTAATTTCAAACAATTCATTTTATTGTAAGTATACAGTTTAGTTCGAATTGACTCATAGATAGGACACTTTCCGGAGCTCCCTCTCCGGGCCAGTGAAGAACTGGGAGCAATGGCCATAAAAGGGTTCTCCACATTTCCCAAAATTCAAAATTTCCTAAGCTCCAGTATAACTGAAGCCTCACCATAAGATTGTTAAGTGTAATATCCATGACACCTATTGGGAGAATCCTACCCCTCTACAGAGATGCAGTTGGTGTATTCTGCAGCCCCAGCTGATTAGGCCAAAAGGTATTAGTCTGAAAGTGAATGGCTACAGTGTGACTGGAGTACAAAGTTAATTATTACCATGTTACATTCCAGAATGTTACCTTCTTCAATCATGAGACCCCTCCAAGACATACGAGAAAAGCCAAAGGAAAGAAAGAAAGAAAAGAAGAAAGAAAGAAAGAAAGAAAGAAAGAAAGAAAGAGTAAAACCATTCTGAGAGAATATGAGAAAAAATATAAGAAACGAGCAAAGAAATACATTATCAAAACGGATCCAGAAAAAACGCAAAGAAAGCAGAAACAGAAGGGGGGGAAAAAGCGAAAGAAAGTTATATTTTAGAAAGTAAATAACGATATTCTCCCCCCACAAGTTGCCCAGTCGGCTGGGTCTGTAGATTACACCGACTGCACCTCTGCAGAGGGGTAAGACCCCCACTCCAACGAGTGTCCTGGATATGGCACGAAACAATCTGATGGTGAGGTTCCAGTGAGCTGGGGATTTGGATAATAAGGAGCACCTCTTCATTGTCATTGCTCCCAGGTCTACTCTAGCTTGGAACGGTAGCCCCTGATAGGACCCTATCCATGGGCTAAATAAAACTAAACTGCATACTTACGCTAAACTGAATTGTTTGAATTAGAACTGTTTGAATAAACTGTATTGCTTGAAATTGGAATGTTTTTGACAATGAAACTGTACTTACATTTAACTGAATTGTTATATATAGAACTGTTTTGACATTTAACTGTGTGTAAAAAAATCTGTACTTATACTAAACTGAACTAGCTGTATTAGAACTGCTTGAATAAACTGAATAGTTTGAAATAGAAATGTTTTTGACAAACTGTGTACTCAAGCTAAACTGAATTGTTTGAAATAGAACTGATTATTTGCATATAAATGGATTTGGCGTTAAATAACCTACAAAGGTGGATATGCTATAAAATCACCCAACCAGCCAACCAACCTCCCACAAGAAACAAAAGAAACAAAAAACATTCCTTGTTTGGTTTGTTTGGTTTGATTTAATGGCATATCAACCATTGCAGGTTATCTAATACCAAATCCAATTTTATACATATTGACTGTGATATTTCAAACAATTCAGTTTAGCATAAGTACATAGTATAAATGTCAAAATCAATTCTATTTTAAACAACTCAGTTTAGCATAGGTATAGTTTTTTGTTTACGCATAGTTAAATGTCAAAACAGTTCTATTTCAAACAATTCAGTTTTGTGTTATTATACAATTTAGTTCTATTTGACCCATAGGTAGGATCCTATCATCGATGGCAATAAAGGGATACTCCGCATTCCTCAAAGCTCCAGCATTACTGGAGCTTCACCGTCAGATTGCTTAGCTTCATATCGAAGACACTTGTTGGGGGAATCTTATCCTCTGCAGACATGCAGTCGGTGTATTCTGCAACTCCAGTCGTGTGGGTCAGAAAATATTTCTGTAAAAACCACAGCATTTTATAAAAAAAATAACCCGATATGTTTGATTGATTGGTATATCTATTTATTGATCTGTATAGGACTCTTAGACATATGCTGACACCGAATTCTGAGCTGCACTGATATTTTTCTGCTACCAAGTTCATCTCGGTCTATTTTAAAGATTCCTGGAAATCGTTCCATGGTTTTCATCTACGACTGATATCTGTATAACGTTTCTTCTTTTTCGAAAATTTTCGCCCCTGTGCTAGTTGGTGGCCTTCACTCAATTCTGCAAGAGAGCAAGTCTCTTCTGTCTTGCAAGACCTTTCTCAGTATTCTTGCCGATTACAGTAGTGTTATAGACTTGGCACACCAGCTCTGTCGCTCTCTTTTCTTGATTCTGTAGGTATGATTCAAAAAGCTCTGAATATATGAATATCAACTTCACCGTCTATAGTTTCTATCAATCCTCCAGCAAGGTCCAGGTATTTATCCAGTTTTTGGCTTTTACGCAACATGAACACTCTTTCCCAGTGAGTGAGACGTGGTCGCAGTAGGATATAGATATCGTCGGGTTTTCTGGTTAAGTTTAAATTCTGTCCAAACATAACTCGAACGATTTCAGAAAGTTTGGTTGTAACATAGAAAAGCTTAGAGGAGACTTACCTGTACTGACAGAGATACACTTGGTGAATTATTTTAAGATTATACACCATTTTTTTAGTATTGGATGAAGTCACTCTGGCGTAGTAAAAAACGTGAAACATTGCGACGCAGTTGGAAGAGAGTTCGAATTCCACTTGTGCTACTGCGTTCACTTTCGGAAAGTGAAAGCTGCCAGCTATTGCTTAACTAGTACAACTATTTTCCTTCCACCAGAATGACTTTGGTATTAAATAATCCATGAAGGTTGATATGCCATTAAATGAATAATCTAACGAACTTATATTAGTGCTCATAACTTTTGCATTATTATTTGTAGTTGTATAGTTTTTAACACTATTGTTAAATATAGTTTCTATCAAAGATCAAGTTTGAATCATGAATTCAAACCCCACCTACAGGTAAATAAGTAAAGTAAAAAGTAACCTTGGTAACTGTAGTCGAGGGTGACCCAAAGGCTCCCTTTTCAATAGCTACAACATTGAGGTGTAGGAGAGGACACTACTCCTTTCCCTGGATTGCTCCACTTTACTCTTGATACTTGCCTTATATTACTGAGTGTTAAGCAAGGAGGTATCAAGTACCATTTTTAAAGTCTTTGGTCTGACGCGACCTGGGATTGAACCCAGGTCTTCCGGACGATTGGCAAACACTCTATCCACTAGAGCCATGAGCAGGTTGCAAGTAAATACTAAGGCAGATTTGGATCTTTAGTTTTGGTAAAACAACCGATCAAGGAGAAGGAAAACTCTGAAGGTTATATTACACTTTATTAGTTATCACACTATTCACATGATAAATAATTACTAATATTAGACTTAGTAGCAGTAGTTTGGTTGGAAATCTGTGTTTGATGTCATATCAACCTTTGTGGTTCATTTAATGCCAAAGCCATCCTTGCAGAATTAGTGTAGAGGTATTATTAAAATCACAGCGGGAGTAGGAGGTGGAAGAAGGTTATACCTTTCTCAAGGGTATTGGCTCAAAAGTGAGCGTAATAGCATGACTAGAGTTCGAGCTCGTTTATTTTGATGTTGCTTTTCAGCACGTTAGCGATATCACGGGATCACTCCCTTGTAGTAGTTGTTGTTTTAGTAATAGTAGTAATAATATTCTAATCTTTATTAGCTCTATTATCTAAAAAAATTTCCTGGAAAAGATTAAGTTTATATATCCTCTTGGCGACCACACTGTTTATATTGTTTTAAATTTCGCATCTTGTGCAGTAGAACAACGGTTTTCACGAATAATATTTGTTTCAAATTGAATACTTCTTAATGAGCACACCCTCAACTGAGTTTTCTGGAGAGTTTTAATTGGTCCATTGAATATGATATAATTATCACAAATTATTATTATTATTATTATCATTATTATTATTATTATTATTTCCATAATTATAACAATTCTTTTAAAAGAGATGCGTGCTAACATTTTTTTTCTTTAGAACAACGTGTTAGGCCAATGGAATTCGATGTCTGAGTATTACACTTAAGAGGACCAATGTTTTCAGTATTGCTAATCTCAAATGCAATGTATCAGATTTTAAATTCTTATAACAGGAATTTATTATCTAAAAGCTCGTGTGGCCTTATTCTAATTATAGTGGAACCAGGTTCAAACACTTGACAAGGCTGTTGGTATTTCACTTGGAACTGATGCTCTTGGTAAAGGCGTGATTTGTTGAATTATAAGCCCACGCTTAATGAGTAAATAGAATCGCATATTACATCCTTTATTCTTGGTAAGACAACCAATCTGGGAAAAGAAAAACTCTGAATTCAAAACCTTGGAGGTATTGTTCGGAGAATCCGTTCTCTACTAATCCCCCATTCTTTCATAACAAATTCAAACGTGTGGTTCGTTCGACACAAGCCTTCACTTCTTATGAACAAATTGTCCGTGTAAACTGCCCACCAGTTCAATGTTTTTACGGAACTGTTGTGCAGTTAGGTGACAGAAGGGTTTTTGTTTTGTTTTATTTCATGGCTATCAACCGTTGTAGGTTATTTAATGCCAAATCCTATTAATATATATATATATATATATATATATATATATATATATATATATATATATATTGACTATATGATTTCTAAACACGTTTTGTAGAAAACATTTTTAAAACGAACCTGAGTTCATTTTTTTGCTCACAATTAAATGGTTTCTCCTATTTCTATCTAATACGGGTAATTCTATTTACTATTAATCATTTGCTTACATACAGTTAAATGGTTCCTAGTATTGCAATGATTCCATAATAACTCAATTAAACATCAGTCACCCACATACTCACAGCCGAATAATGAAACGGTTCCATTTCAAATAATTCAGTTTAGCATAAGTCAAAGTGAAATGGTTCTGAGTATTGCTATGTATTACTAACTATTCAATAAAACATCAGTCATTTGTTTACTCACAGTTAAGTGATCAAACAGTTCTGTTTTAAAAGAATTCAGTTTAACTTAAGTACAAGTTTTTATTTACACTCAGTTAAATATAGAAATAGTTATTTTCAAACAATTCATTTTATCATAAGTACACATTTTTGTTCTAATTGACCCATAGATGGGACCCTTTCAGGTGTTACCTCTCCGAGCCAGAGAAGACCTGGGAGCAATGGTACTTTACATTTCCCGAAGCTTCAGCATTACTGAAGATTCACCATGAAATTGTTTTATTTAAAAAAAATCACATTAGCATGCCAACAATGTTAAATGGACAGTTTTACTTGACACAGAGATAAGACCCTATCAGGTGCTATCTGGTCAGAGTGGACCTAGGAGTTATGGAAATGGAAGGATACTTTATATTCTCAAAAGCTCTACCATAACTGGGGCGTCTCCATAAGATTTAGTGTCATATCTAGGATGCTCATTGGGAGAGTCTTACGCCTCTGCAGAGATGCACTCTGTGTTCTAAAGCCCCAACCCCAGTTGACTGGTTCAGACAGAAGGTATCCCCTATATATATGTATGTGTGTGTGTGTGTGTGTGTGTGTGTGTGTGTGTGTTTATCGACTGCACGAACTAGAAGTTACCCTAGGTTATTGTTGAGGGTTTTTTTTTAAAGTTTGACTTCAAAGTTTTCTTTCTACTCAACTGCTTGCAATACCAAGGTTAAATAGCCGGGTCTGTCCAATTATTCTCCTATAGTTGGAGAGGGAATAGTTTGATGTATGCCTTTTTTTCAAGACTATTAGCGTTATGTTTTTACATACACAAACAGTCTATTTTAGGATGTAAACTTGAGTTGCTATATATATATATATATATATATATATATATATTAAAATATTTATATATTGTACTTTTAAGGTCAGTTACTTAAAGTGACATGTTATACACACAATCATCGAATAAAGATATAAGAAAAAAAGGCTACCAACCATTTAAATGGCGTGAGGGTCACGTTTGGTTGTGCTATAGGCATATCAACCATTGTAGGTTATTTAATGCCAAATCCATTTTTATAAATGCAAACGATTCTATTTCAAACAATTCAGTTTAACAAAAGTGTGCAGTTTAGTTCTATTTGACCCATTGATAGACCCTATCAGGTGCTACCGTTCCGGCTCAGAGGGGATCTGGGAGCAATGGCAATAAAGGGGTACACCGCATTCTCTAAAGCTCGAGCATTACTGGAACCTTAGCATTAGATTGTTTAATGTCATATAACAGGACACACGCAGCAGTGGTGTAGTCGGTGTATTCCACAGTCCCAGCCGACTAGGGCTGAAGGAATTTTTCTAGTGGCATTATATTTGTTCATATGACATACACACGAAAAATTAAAATTATTGATTTTATAAATCTGAGGAGTTCGAAGGCCAAATTTATAGAATTAATGAGGTTTTAAATGACACAGGAGAAGATTACTTGTAGGTATACAATTAGAAACAAATTAGCATTTTTTTGTTCAGCAATTTTCGGCATATTCCAATATCCATATTATTTCTCTGAGATATAACCTGCAGTTATTAACACCTTATTTGTACCTTTGACTTTTTATTCACATCTCATTTTATTATGGGGGAAATGCCTTTATAACACTCATCATATATGTACACACACACACACACACACACACACACACACACACACACATATATATATATATATATATATATATATATATATATAACGTTATAAATTCCACGACTCAAAACTAAAGTAGAAACCAATTTTTCGAGTTATTCAAAGAATGTTTTGAAAGGTTTAAGGAATCTTGGGAAAGTTTGTTAAACTAAATACATTACAATGTAAATATGTGATGGAAAATAAAAAAAATTAATAATTGATTTGTTTTGAATATTTGTTTATTGGCATAACTCTTTATGGGCTATGTGATGCTATTACTTCTAGATATTCGATCGTAATCATAACTATATCTTTAACGCTACATTGCATCTTTTGAATGACACTTTCTTCTATAATCACATATTTATACACATTTGTGTTCGCCAATGGTCCGGGAGACCTGAGTTCAATCGTAGGTCGAGTCATACTAAAGACTTCAAATATGGTACTTAAAACTACCTTGCTTAACACTCAGCAATATAAGGTATGTATCGAGGGTAAAGTGGAACAATCCAGGGAAAGGAGTAGCGCCCTCCCCTACATGTCGGGGTAGTAGCTATTGAAAAGGGAGTCTTCGGGTCTCCCTCGACTATGGTCACCAACTTTACTTACTTACTTTATGGTATATATATATATATGTATGTATTTATGCATAATATGCATGTATTCATGTGTATTTGTGTATATGTGCGTGTTTACGTATGCTTATGTGATTGCGTATATATATATATATATATATATATATATATATATATATTTATATATATAAATATTTATATATATATATATATTTATATATATATATATATATATATATATATATATATATATATATATATATATATGTATATTTAGGCAACATTTCTTCGTTAATGCAAATTTCATTAAACATAATAGACACCTTATGCCTACATATCTTCTTTTGGATCCGTTCGAATTCCCGTATTACTTTTATCGTATTCGGGGGGAATTGATTTAGGTATTGTCCATAGTTGTATGTATCCCTAGTACTTTCTGCCCGACTTTGGGCCATCATCAGGGAAGAATCTCTTCCAAAAGTGATGTAATTTTGTTTTAGCAAATTACTATTTACAGAATTACATTTAAAAGCAAGCGCCATAATCTCCAACAGCAAAGACGTCCTTACACAGTAGTAATTTGCTAAAACAAAAGTTACATCACTTTTGTAACAGATTCTCCCCTGATGATGGCCCAAAGTCGGGCAGAAAGTACTAGGGATACATACAACTATGGACAATACCTAAATCAATTCCCCCCGAATACGATAAAAGTAATACGGGAATTCGAACGGATCCAAAAGAAGATATGTAGGCATAAGGTGTCTATTATGTTTAATGAAATATATATATATATATATATATGTATATATATATAGAGAGAGAGAGAGTGAGAGAAAGAAAAATCTTTCAAGGTTAGTATAAATAATAAAACAACAACAATAACAACAATAATTATAACTTCTAGTAAAAGTAGTAGTTGTAATAATAATAATAATAAAATATTGAAAAGTTCTCAGCAAACAAGCAAGCAACAATCACTCTTTCTCTTTGTCTCTCCGTCTATCTCTCTTTTAATCTATCTATTTATCTTTCTATCTATCTATCTATCCCCCTTATCACATATCTATCTATCTCATTGCTTCCCTTTGTTTCAGTTATCTAAAAACTTAATGTTTGTGGCTAATTTTCTAATATGTGAGCCCTTTATCTAGTTTTGAGTAGCAGTTATTGATCAAGATATTTAATAAATGTACATTCCTGAAAAGTATTTGTCATTTTTACAAGATTTTTATTGAATATGTCTTATTTCCCCTTCAACATCGCATTACCACCAGATAATATGTAACACTACACGATGTTGTCAATGTCCATCACAGAGATAGTATTCAGAATTACTGTCTTCTAGTATAACAAATCCAGTTTCATGTTCCCGCTTTAGGGAGAATGATGAACAAAATACGGGCGAATAAATTTTAGAACATCTCTAATCAGCTTCATAGCCCGATGTAAAGCCGCTGGAAATATTATTTCATGAAGGAAATTATATCCATTAACGCGATCCTTATGTGCTATAAACGTCAGAGAACACATGCGATGTTTTAGGAGAATATAACAATAAATATTCTGCTGATAGACTTCCGTTTAAAATCATTCTCTTGTGCCTGCACTCCGGTATCTGGCTTCGAGTTATGCATAGTGAGTCACATGAGTAACTTCAGCTTACTCTCATGAGTGTTATCCTCACTGAGAGCCATGCACTTATGGTTCGTTTCTGTCACATGTGACCCTAACACACACTTGATGCTGCTTTAGTTTAGGGAACTTTTCAAAATATATATATATATATATATATGCTAGACGGGAACTGCACAAGAATGTTACGAACTATACTGAATAAATCTTGGAAGAAACATTCCACAAAACAACACCTAAATGGCCACCCACCACCCATCTCTAGAACCATTCAAATAAGACGAAAAAGTCATGCAGGAAACTTCTGGAGAAGTAAGGACGGACTCACAAGTGACGTTCTCTTCTTATCCTCTTCACTCAGACGTGCAATTGTTGGCCGGTCAACAAGATCATATATACAACAGCTCTGTGCGGACACAAGATGCTGCCTAGTTGAACTACCAGAAGTAATGAAGGATAAGGACGAATAGAGAGAGAGAGAGAGAGAGAGAGAGAGAGAGAGAGAGAGAGAGAGAGAGTCAAGGAAATCCGTGCTAGTAACACGATGATGATGATGATGATATATATATATATATAGATTGATACAACAGAAGTATAAAATATATTTTATAAATTTTGATTTTCGTTCATTCAGAGACAGACCAAGTTGTCGAGCATTTTTTGTTTTCCGAATTGGTGCAAATATTGAACTGTTGCAAGAAGCTAGCGAGAATAATAATAATAATAATAATAATAATAATAATAATAATAATTAGAAGAAGAAGAAGAAGAAGAAGAAGAAGAAGAAGAAGAAGAAGAAGAAGAAGAAGAAGAAGAAGATGAGTAGAGACCATGTAAAAAGCAGCATTGGGAACATTGTCCAGAATACTGAGAGGAGTCCAAGAGATTTGAGGAGATTTGCTGTCACTCAAACTCCAGTGAAAGACCCTCTGCTGATACTGCTTTGAGAAACTCTCAAAAGACTAAAATAATAATAATAATAATAATAATAATAAGAAGAAGAAGAAGAAGATGAAGAAGAAGTAAAAAGAAGAAGAAGAACACGAGTAAAGACCACTGACCACCAATAACCAATATTGACTAATATAAAGGGAATTTATGTCAAGTTATCATCCATGCATAGATGAAAAATCCAGGCTTTCGGTTTGCTAATAGGTTAAGGTTAGTAAAGTGCCTGTAGATAAATTACTTCTAAATATAGAGATTTATCCATATTAGGTGTCCCATAATTTCCTTTTCGTTTCAAATCCAAGCTACACTTAAGTTTTCTAGGAACCTCGAGTTGTGTATTGGTTATAGAAATAGGCTATCAGAAAGTTTTAGTAAATTCAGTTTCCAGTGAGAGTTCTATACTTCTACTCAAGTGTCACACTAACCTCAGTTGAGAAAATGACTTTTATTTTTAGAGTATGTATTTTCCGAACCTCTTCACAAAAGCAGGATGTGACACATGATCAATTCTTAATCGGAGTAAAACGGCTTCTTATTAACAGCTTTCCTTCTCTTAAACTGGTTGCATAATCAAGCGAAGAGAATCCAGTTTTCCTGACTAATTTACTAACAGCTGGAGGAATATAAATGTATTACTGTCTTTCGCAAGGGTATTAGCATGAAGTGAAATGCAAACATTCTCACTCTGGATTTGATCTCGCGTCACCGATTTCAAATTCTATGATGCTAATTATTACGCAAAGCGCGCCTCTACTGTAAGAGTCTTCCTCTACTTAATACTGATTTTTATTTCAGTGATAATCTTTGCAAAAAAAAAACAAAAAAAAAAAACAGACTGTAATTTTGATTTCAAAATTCAACAAGGTGCAATCCATGTTTGCTTTGATTTATCGATCAGTTACAGCAAAAAGGAAATTTTCATTGCTGCTCTTTTTCATTTCCTTTCATGATTAAATGTTTGGCATTTGTAGCGACCTAAATCTAACTTGCACTGAAGGAGAAGTTAGAGAGATAAATTAATCTCTAGTACAACTGAAGAAGAATGACTCCAACTAAAATCTCCACAAAGACTCGTAAGAATGGACGGCACAATTAATACTAAATCTTTGAACTTGAAAAAAAGAAAAAGGAAAATAGATTCGTCTTGATTTGGCTTGGCTAATTTGTTTTACGCCAAATCAAATCCAAATGGGCTCTTTAATACTGAAATGAATTCATGTCTTAATATCGAATTTTCAATGTTCCGTTTTTTTAAATTTTGGGGATGTCCTCGTAGTGTAATGGTTAAAGCGATGGACTGCGGAATCGTAGTACACGAGTTCGTACTCCAGTCGCGCTATTACGTACACTTTCGGGCAAATACCCTTGGGAAAGGTATGACCCCCCTTATCCCCCCAGCTATGGGTTAAATAGTACCACTATTGTTCTTCTAGGAGAATGGCTTCGGCATTAAATAACCTAAAAAGAGTTTATATGCCATTAAACAAAGAAACCATTAAAATTTTTCTGTAATGCTTTGCTTGCACATATTTGTATGGTTTCAAGTATTCCTATCTAATACTTATAATAATATACAACTTAAATGAACAATTACTTTTTAGTAATATCATATATGTGGTTTAAGTATTTCTACCCACGGCCAATAATTTACACGCCATTATATGCCTTCAAATAACTAATAATAATTCTTAGTAAATAGTGATAGCTTCAGTAAACTATTCTTATTGCAAAAAAATTTCATACGATTAAATTGTTTCATGTATTCCTCTCCAAAAACAATATTTTTTTTTTACTGTGTGTCTTTTATCTGTTGATAGAATCATAACAAGTACGACTAAAGTGGGCCAGCGTGAAACTATGAGTTATGGTAAGGAAGTGGCACTTCAAACTAATTAGCGCTCCAGAAGTAGAACCTAACTCCCAGAAAAAATGTAGTTATATCATGATACAATTCATTTTTTTTATATTTCTGAGCTTCTTTTCACACAGGCATGAATCGACCGGCTCTTCCTTGAATAAACGTGAATTATCTTTTGAAGTCTGGTCAATCTCTTGGTTATTTCTCAAAATACCCAGAAGGAAATCTGAGGAGTTTGCTGTTAATACCATTAAGGCAAAAATAAAATCTTCCCACCCTATAAAATTATCTCTATTCCCTTGCAATTGTATAATATAGATTATACCTTGTTGGAACTAATATTCAATGACTGAAGTGGAGTAAATGGAAAACAATTCCTAGTTTTACGGAAATATTGTCAATCATCAAGTTAGGAATAAGTAAAATATTAGTTACTTTCATTTCTTCGATTTGTTCTGATTTGGTTGGTTGGTTTTTATGGCATATCAACCTTCGTAGGTTATTTAACGCCAATCTTTTTTTTATGAAAATAATTCTGTTTCAAACAATTCAGTTTAGGATGAGTATACAGTTTAAATGTAAGTACAGTTTAATTGTGAAAAACATTTCTATTTCAAGCTATTCAGTTTATACAAGCAGTTCTAATTCAGTTTAGTATAAGTACAGATTTTGTTTATACACAGTTAAATGTCAAAACAGTTCGATTGTAAAAAATCAGTTTAGTGTAAGTACACTTCCATTTCAAATAATTCAAGTTAGCATAAGCACGCCGTTTAAATGTAAGTATGGTTTCATTGTCAAAAACATTTCTACTTCAAGCTATTCAGTTTAATCAAGCAATTCAGTTTAGCATAAGTATGCAGTTTGTTCTATTTAACCCATTGATAGGGCCCTATTAGGTACTACCACGACGGGCCAGAGTGGACCTGGGAGTAATGGAAATGAAGGGGTACTCCGCATTTCCAAAAGCCCAGCATCACTAGAACCTACCATAAGATTGTTAGTGACATATCCAGGACACTCGTTGGTGGGAGGGGTCTTACCCCTCTGCAAAGGTGAAGTCGAGGTATTCTACAGCCCCAGCCGACTGAGCAAATTTGTTCTGAAACATCGTGTGTAGAATTGGGGGAGATACAGTGGTGTTGTGGATAATGTGCTCGATTGTGATATTGTAGTAAACGAGTTCAAACTTCAGTCGCGCTACAGCGTTCTATCCGGACAAATAACATTGAGAAAGGAAAGAATCCGGGCTATGGTTTGAATAGCATCATTACTGTCTTTCTACAAAGATGGTCTTGAGTAACACGGATCGTAGCAATTCGTTTCCGTTTGTGTTGTCGCGAAACCCACACAAAGGGCCTGAGGACGAGGTCTCCCGCTTGACTAGAAGTGGATGAGGGAAGGAAGGTCCGACAGAAGACAGAGAGAGCAGTTCCAAAAGCAGGTACGAAAACAGTCGGCTTGAGATCGCAGTCCAGGGAAGGACACAATTGACAGAAGGAGGCAGGGAGAAGATGGAGATAGAGCAAAGAGAGCCAACAGAAGTCAGGAAGGTGACTGCTGAGACCTGATGACCTAAAGAGGCCGGGTTAACCAACGCGAGAAAACAGTCAAGAGATGAGTTAGCATTCATTGTGGCTTGTGAAAGTTTCGCACAAATATTCGCCTTATAGCCTACACGGAGTGCTGCACAAAAGTGTCATATACTTACCCCTTGTTGCGCTTAGAGCTATCCCAAACCTATGTTTGTTCGTTTGTTCTTTTTCTCCACCCTCTCGGTTGTGTTTTACGTATCTATAAAGAAGTGTGTGATGCCCATGGTCGGAAACCACTAGACGAGTCACTGGCCGGGAGTAGTTTGTTTTTTAAGAAGCTGATATAGTGGGGGTCGCCCGGCCGGCCAGGGGTGTTATCACACTTGCTATTAAATAACCCAGGGTTTATATGCCATTAAAAATTAACTAAAACAAACGTATATACAGTTGGTATAAGAATTATTTCCCCATCCCCATGATTATGAATAAAGCTTGAAAGTCTATGATTTTATAGAAATTTTATGTACATTAAAAAATAATGATACCCAAATTCTTCTCTTTATCCATGATACTCTGTTCTCACGCAAGTCCTTCAGTTTCCATAGCAGCGACACATTACCAAATAATAATACTCTCGTCACCGAGATTAACTGTAGAGAGAGTATTTTTAGGTTTGTGGGCTTCATGTGATGTCCTCAATAGACACCAGGAGTTCATGTGACAAAATAATTCTAGTTAGGTCTCATCTTTTCTTAAACCGTGTTCAAGTATTGACTGCTATGTTTTAGATGATTTCTAGCATAAGCTAATCTGATTTTAGGGTTTAAACAAAACAGATTTCCATTGACAAGCTCGAAGGCCTTCTGGATGAGTACATCAACTGACTGCCTTTGTCGATACACTCAATCCTGCCGTCTTGATACCATTGCCAAAGTTCATCGTCGTTAAGTCAGTACTTTAGAGATATCTCTAACAATTTTCCTTTCCATTATTTTATAAAATTACCGTTTTCTGATTGTCCTTTATTTATCATCAACAGTCTCATTGTACTTCTAAATAATGCTCAAAATCGTCTATCTAAGAATATTACAATAATTAAAAAGTGTTTTATATATATCACCTTGCTAGAACGTATCAACTATCTACATTCGGAGCTTCTTGTCAAATTCAGCAATCTTCATCATGGCTGTAGAACAAACGTGTCATCGTTATACATGGCACTAATATATTGTCTTCTTCAGAACTTTCCATAATATTAAAGAATCATGTCAATACAACTTAATTTTTCACGGGATGCTTGCATTTAATGTCAAATTAAGAAAAATCATTCAACTGCCTTAGAGCAATATTTTTTCTTATTTTTGTTAGGGTTGAATCATTTTGGACTGCACAATTTTTAAAGAAAAAATCTCTAAATATCAATATGATAGATCAAATCTTTAAAAATGTGTATGAATTATTCAAAGCTGAATACAGAATAACTTATCTATGGCAACTTCAGTAAGTACTTGTAAATATTCGCATTTTCTTGGAAAATATACAAATATTCAGAAGGAAAGAATCATTCTTACACCAAATGTAAGTTCATAAATGTTTTGCAAGGTGTGTTCAAAATGTATCGAGACTAAAGCTGTATTTTCTAAGAAAAAAGAAATGTGAATGGGACTGCATTAATTTTCTTTGAATTACTTCTTTTAGCGTTACGGGCAAAAAACCTACTGGTGACATTACTATTTGATGACTTTACCAAGACCTTCGATTCCATACACAGAGGGAAGATGGAACAAATCCTACTAGCATACGGCCTACCAAAAGAAACCGTAGCAGCAATAACAATTCCCTACAGAAACACCAAAGTGAAAGTACGTTCACCGGATGGAGACAGGGAATACTTCGACATTGTAGCAGGAGTACTACAAGGGGACACGCTAGCCCCATACCTCTTTATCATCTGTCTAGATTTCGTGTTTAGAACTTCGATCGACAAAATCAGAGAAAATGGCTTTGAGCTGACAAAGAAAAGAAGCAGAAGGTACCCTGCAAAAACAATTACCGACGCCGACTACGCCAATGACATAGCGTTACTGGCCAATACACCTAACCAAGCCGAAACACTACTGTATAGTTTGGAACGAGCCACCGCAGGCATTGGCCTCCATGTCAATGCACACAAAACTGAATATATGTGTTACAACCAAACAGGCGACATTACCACACTAGACGGGGCCTCTCTGAAACTAGATGACAAATTCACCTACCTAGGAAGCAGCGTCTCATCAACCGAAAAAGACATCGACACACGACTAACGAAAGCATGGACAGCTATCGATAGGCTCTCGATCATATGGAAATCAGACCTGACCGATAAAAAGAAACGCAGTTTCTTCCAGGCAGCGGTCGTATCGATACTGCTATATGGATGCACTACTTGGACGCTAACTAAACGGCTGAAAAAGAAGCTAGACGGCAATTACACAAGAATGTTGAGAGCAATATTGAACAAGTCCTGGCGGCAACACCACACAAGGCACCAACTATACGGCCACCTGCCTCCCATCACGAAAACTATACAAGTTAGACGAACCAGACACGCAGGACACTGCTGGAGAAGCAAGGACGAACTCATCAGTGATGTACTCCTATGGACCCCCGTATATGGCCAAGCAAAAGCAGGACGACCAGCTTGAACATACATACAGCAACTATGTGAGGATACGGAATGTAGCCCTGAAGACCTGCAAGAAGCGATGAATAATAAGGAGATGTGGCGAGAGAGGGTCAGGGATATCAGTGCTAGCGGCACGACATGATGATGATCATGATGACACTAACTCAATCGAGGTTTCCATAATTCGACAGTTATCGGAAACTTATCTTTATATGATTTGAAGATGTACTGTAGTATTTATTTTAATATTGTTCACGTTCCCAAAACTTAATCTTGAGATGGATTTTAGTTTATGACAAGAAAAACAGAAATACGGTCTTAAGTCTCGTGTGATAATAGGGTATTACATTTACAAAATAACGTGTTTTGTCAAAATTAACAGATTAAAAAAACCTGAACACTACTGATAAAAAAGAATCAATTTTCCCTGACTTGTCTGTACTTGGTTGAGACGTTTACTTTGTTCTCTAGACGTCTTTACACGATTTTGTTATGTAAGTTGCTCTGCTAATTTCTAAATTTCCATTTATAAGATTAAAAAAAACTTTCAGTCTCGATTTTTCTTTTTTCACAGTTTAACGTGTTGTACCTATTATCATCAAACTCGATCTCCAGCTATATCCTACGTGACCGAAAGGAAGAGGTCGTTTCAAGTCCTTTGCAGAGAGGTGAGAGGTGTAGGGTTTTTGAAAATTGACCATTGCAATTGGAAAAAAGGGGAGTTAATATGTATATTTGAGGGCTAAGTGAAATGCTACCCCAACGACGGTCAATGATTTATAGATTAAAAGGACTTATCTACATCGCTGAAGAAAACTCATATTTGCTTCAATTTCAAGATGATAACGCCCGAATATTTTTTGTCGTCGGGAAAATCAGATCTGTCTTCACAATTATTTTATTTCGTAGTTATGGTTTCTAGTATATTTATTAACAACTGATTTTATTGTGCTTGCTAAATATTAGAAAGTTGCCTGAGAAATATTGGACGTTAGGAAGAGATGAATTGAGTTCCATTTATAAATTTTCATTTATTACTATTTCTATTTCATTTTTATAACACCCATCTCATAGTAATCTGCGTATTCCCTATTACGGTTTGCAAAACAAGGATTCGTAGTCGTAACACTTTTATAAAGAGTTTATTTTTAATTTGCTTAGCACTCAGCACTATAAGGTGAGGATCAAGGGTAAGGTAGAGCAATCCTGGGAATGGAGTTGCGCTCTCCTTTATACCTGGGTGTAGTAGCTATTGAAAAGGGAGCCTTCGAATCACCCTCGACTAAGGTCACCAACTTTACTTACTTATTGTTAACATAAAGTTATTAAGTGGATTTAAGATTGTTATATCAGTAACCGTGTTTTATAAAGTAAATATATTATTTACACATAAGATACATACTGTGCAATTTTTCAACTTATCGTAAACTAATTTTTCAACATAGAAGATACAAAATTCTGAGAATCGTTGAACATACTGCTATCATTGATTTGTGCGTAAGTACTTCCATTATATTCGTAAAATAGAATGGTTTAGCTTGCTTTCTTTGTTTAAGTACGTGAAGTATTCAATGGTGAAGTCATCTTTGTAAGACAGTAGTATTATTAAAGCCATAAGGGGGGTGGGGATAAGATGGTCCATATTTTCCCAAGAGTACACGGCAAAAACAGAAAGTTTGATCGTTTGGTTTGATTTGGTCTGGTTCGGTTTGATTTGGTCTGGTTCGGTTTGATTTCATGGCATATTTACCATTGTAAGTTATTTTATGCTAAATTTTTTTATAAATATACATCAAATATATGATTAATATGTTTAAATGAGACTAAGTGCATTTTTTTACGGTTAACTGGTTTCGCTTATTTCTATCTAATACGAATGCACAGTTAAATGTAAAAACAATTCAGTTTAGCATAAGTACAGTTTAAATGTCAAACAATTCTATTTAACCCTTAGATAGGACTCCATCAGGTGCTACCACTCAAGTCAGAGTGAACCTAGGAGCGATTGCAATGAAGGCGAACTCTGCGTTGCACAAAGCTCCAGCATTATTGAAGCCTCACCATCAGATTGTTTAAGATCATATTCAGGACACTCGTTGGGGAAGTCTAAAACTTCAGCAGAGATTCAGTCGGTGTATTCTCTAGCCCCAATGGACTGGGCCATAACATGTAATAAATACACGTATCAATTATTGGGAATTCTGACTTTAATTTTCGGACATGGAAGATAGGCATGTTTATATACATAGCTGGAAGTACGTTTACAGTTTCTTTGATCAGAAAATTGATAAATTAACTTTCAACGTAAAGCGACACCAAAACTTACTGTGGTGATTCAGCAGTGTGTAATATTTGATATAATTCTAGGTGAAAACTTACATTATATTTTGAAGGTACACTTGGGGTGCTAATGTTATTAAATGATTTTACTAAGTGATAGATAAGTATAGGTATTTGAGAGATTATAGGTCTCATAGTGGAACTTGATTTAGAAGTAAGGAAGAAATTAATCACCGATGATCTTTTTCAGATTGGATACATTTAAAGAAAATAAAGTGTACAATACTTGAAAATGATATAAAAGAAAGCACGAAGAAACCTGTTTATTTTTTTTCAAAGATCCATTCATTTGATCCAGATGTTTTCATGTTAGTGAACAAAAAAAGACTGTTTCTTTAAAATCCTTAGGCTCTCTCTATTAATTTTTTAAACAAAGCAAGCAGTAAAAAAAAAATTGCCCATATATATATATATATAAAGTATGTGCAATTAGGTAGTAGTCGTTCATTTAAGCATGTTGTAAAATCTCGGATTAGCGTTTCAGTCAGCCGGGTTTCGATCCCAGCTTCAGCAGTCTAGCCTGTCTAGCCACACTGAAGAGTTGTGATATATCGAAACAGTCTGTCTGTGGATGACAATATATGTATATATATGTATTCGTGTGTATGTGTTCATATATATATATATATATATATATATATATATATATATATATATATATATATAAATATATATATATATATATATATATATATATATATATATAATTAAATTGCGGGTACAGTAAAATTTATATATTATAATAAACAAAGACACCATTGGTAATTACAGTTGGGGAACTAAATAAAACAACGAAGGACCTTTTCGTCCAGCTCTTTTCAAGTATTAAAAACCAGAAATTCAATAAAAACGGGGTATATATATATATAATATATAATAACGATGGCCAGATAGAGGGGAAAAAACCAAAAAAAAAAAAAAAACTTCAGTTGAGCTTGAACCAAGATGTCTGAAGTTCATTGAATTCGATTTCAAACGTGCCGGTACAGATTTATCTGAAGATCGACCTCGTTAAACTCAAAATAGTTAGTTTTACCCTGTTTTTATTGTTTTATTTTATTAAGTTGAGCATTTTTAACGTCTTAGAAAATTCAAGCGAATATGATAATTACTTCCTTAGTCATTCGATTGGTTTTCCTGAGGAATTTTTGAGTGTTTTGACATTTAATTTCAATTTCATATAGATATTTATCAATATGTTTCCCTGTATGAACAATTTATAAGAGATATGAAGATGAATAATGAAAAAGAAATAAACAATTCAATAAAGTGTTTAAATGAGACTCTTTCAATGTATTCCTTGGGAGAAAGCCATTGTTTTTTGGTGTCGGACTTTCCACTCAAGAAACATATTCCCGAAGAAACGAAACATTTCCCAGAGCAAAGCAGCAAAGAAAGATGAGTGAAAAGCCGAAACTTTAAAGAAGGAAACTGGAAAAATTTAGTTGCTAAAATTTCTAACAAGTGATAAGTATTTTAAACATATTTTCATATCTATCTATCTATCTATCTATCTATCTATCTATTTTGCGTTTCAAAAATGTTTATACTTCTATGGGAGTTTTTATGTTTTAAAAAATCCGCCCGTTAACCATCCCTATCAAAACTTTATTGGAATTGTTCCTGGATAGTCTTTGTAATAGCGGCTCTGCTTTTCTAATAAATATACTTTTCTAGAAACATTTGTTTACAATAATATGTTGAAAACCTGGACTCTGTTTGAAATTACTTTATAAATGTACTCCCATGAATATGTTCACATTGTATAAATAACTATGTATATAGAAGTAAGTAAAGTTGGCGACCATAGTCGAGAGAGACCCGAAGGCTCCCTTTTCAATAGCTACTACACTGAGGTGTAGGGGAGGCCGCTACTCCATACCCTCGATTCCTCCACTTTACTCTTTATCCTTACTTTATAATGCTGAGTGTTAAGCAAGGAGGCATCAAGTACCATTTTTTGAGTCTTTGGTATGACTCGACCTGGGATTGAACCTTGATCTCCCGGGTCATTAGTGATCACTCAACTCATTAGGTCAATGGCCCGGTATATATATATATATATATATTGATTGATAGATAGACAGATATTGTCATCCACAGACTATTTCGCTGAATTACAACTCATCAATAAGAGAGGCTTCAACCTGGGTACGAAACCTTGTTAATTTTACTTCAGTCTGATAATATAACCTCATAGCCATTAACAGTCTTGACGTAAGCGAGGGAATTTTAACGTATATGTATTAATTTTTCTTTTTTTTACACTTTTGTTCACGGATATCGGAGTGTTCAATTCGGGAGAAGAGTTTTGCATTATGCCAGTGCCAACCGTTAGGGGCCACCAAAGAATCAATTAAAGGGCCGTTTGAAAAATCCTTTAAAAATCACATCAGCCATCACCAATGGTTCCTCTAGCTGGGAACCGTGATTCCTGGCGTCTCACCACCAAATATCTTGTATCTTCCTTTGAAAACATGAGCTGCAACACTATGGCATCAACCTCTGACCAGACCTTTCGCTACGGTTGCTACGACCGTGCCTGCCTGTCACACCCTGCCCTTATCAGATACAAACGTGCCTGCAGTAGCCGTGGGCAGCCCTTTTTGATCTTTATTTCACGATGCCAAAGGATTATCTTTCTTCCATTCCATTTTACGGAATAGATTTTCGTTAATGCATATTAGGTTAAAAAAACAAAATGAAAGAATGTATGAATTTAAAAAAATGTGTTTTCTTTGCTGACAAAGGAGAGAGCATAAGTCCAAATCATATTCATGGAGAAATTGTCCGAAAAATTCAGGGTTTGGTGTGCTGACAGTCGTACCTCCAATTATTTTCAAGAATAGTACACTTTGTTTTTATCTTGGAAATACTTTACTGTGTTAATAAAGAAATGACGTTCTAAAAAGACTGCTAATAATAGGATAATGAGATTTTCGTAATTTCAAATACTTTATAATTGAGATGTAATAATCAAGAGAAAGGCCATATAAAAATGGAGACATGATGATAAAAATAAGTGGAAAAACCAACACTGACGACGGATTCAGCAATTTTGATATTTCGTTCTTCATTGAAAAAAAGAACTTCTTCAGAATGAAAATAATTTCTTTAAAGTTGAGTAAGTGAGGAAATAGATAAAGTAATGACAAAAATTTAAAAGGAGGGAAGGGTCTAAAAAAGAGACCGGAAAGGAAAGAAAGGAAGAGAAATAGATATAGATTAGAGTGATGGTGGCTGGGGCTATTGGTTTTAACTGTGACTATCTGGGCAGATGACCAAGGCTGGGCACCGTCAAGCGTATTAAGTTTCATCAGAGATTTGACCAGCAGATAGAGATTAATTTCAGTAAGAAAGAGAGAAATAAAAGGAGAAGGAAGTTCTGAGAAAGGGAAACGAAAAGAAAGTAAAAGGTTTGGTTTGGTTTCTTTGTTTAATGGCATATCAGCCTTTTTAGGTTATCTAATGCCAAAACTATTCTTCTAGAAGAACAGTAGTGGTACTATTTAACCCATAGCTAGGAGGATAATGGGGTTCATACCTTTCCGAAGGGTATTTGCCCGAAAGAGAACACTATAGCACGACTGGAGTTCGAACTCGCTTTATACGATTCCGCAGTCCACTGCTTTAATTATTACAACACGAGGACACCCCCGGAAAGTAAAAGGGAAAGATAGAGATATATACGTCGTAGTGGTGGCGATAAAGGTTTCAGGCATATCCCATTTCATCAAAGACTTGGACTATATTGGAATCATGTCAGATTTACCAAAATCTACCATTTCTCCAAATGGAGACATATAAACCAAGCGAGGACGAACTTTACGATAATGGATTGCATAACAAGTCTGCTTCTTCACGAGATCTCAATTGATGTAAAGAAACTTAAAAAAAGACGAGTATATATTCACCATGGACACGGTGACATGAGTTCAAATCCTCGACGAGACTGTTTGCATTTCATAGAGCGCTAATACTCATAGGAAAGGTATGAATCAAATTATTCTACCACAAGTATTGGGTAAATAGTAGGACAGACTATGTTCTTCGGCCTTGGTTAGGTAAAAGGTTTGGGAGAATGAAAACTCTGAATTGAAACCTGTTAAACTCCGCTTAAAAAATTGACTTTGTGTCTCATCCTGCCCGCGCGGAGGAGATGATAAATGTATATAAACAGAGACAAGTATCTCGAGCGAGTAGATATATGCTGAAGTGCATACAAGCACATACAGAGTATATGGGTTGATGTACTTGTCTCAGTGCAACACTCAGATGAATGTTGGTGGCTGTTGTAAATGAAAGTAGTAATAGGTATTGAGTTAAACGTCATTCGATTGGCTCACCTGTTTGATCCAACATCAGTAATAACGATTCTCAGCACGGAAATGAAGGCAATTTCCAATGAAAAACATTTGAAAGAAAAATAAAAGAGGTTAAGTCGAGTTTGGTTGTAATTGCTACTGATTTTTTTTTCTTAAGTGATGGAAAATGAAGTCTTCACGAATAGAAGTAAGTGAAAAAGAGAGATAAGTTGAAGAAGCAGACAGAAGAGGAAGAGCAAAGAAAGAATAAATGAATGAAAGAACAAGAAATGACATAAGGAAAAAGAATGAGAAAGAAAGAAAGAAAGAAAGAAATATGAACAACCATAGGTAAAAGGAAGCCAAATAATCTCAATAAATGAATATAGATAGAAAAAAATATCAACCGATAAAATGAGTAAATATAAAAAGAATAGATAGTAAAAAAAAGAGAAAAAAACCCCAAAAGAAATGCCAAAAATTATGAGGGGAAGGGAGGATACAGAAAGAAAGAAAGAAAGAAAGAAGAAAAGGAAGAGGAAATGTGTGAGTTGAAAAAAAGATAATAAAAGAAAACAATAAATAAAGAGACAAGAAATAAAAACATAAGAAAGAAATGGAAAAGAAAAGATGTGGAAAACAAGAAAGAAAGAAGGAAAGAAAGAAAGAAAGAAGGTAGGACAGAAAGAAAATATTTAATATAACATAATACAAAGGACGGTAAGCTAAAGAAAGAAAGTAATACGCAGAGATAATCATACGGAGAAGGAAAGATAATGAAAGGAAGAAAGACTAATTAGAAAGATGAAGAAACATGAATAGGAGGAATGATATAGAGATGAAAGGAAAGAAAGAAAGAAAGAAGAAGAAGAAGAAGAAGAAGAAGAAGAAGAAGAAGAAGAAGAAGAAGAAGAAGAAGAAATTACCAGAGAAGTGAATTGTGCGTAGAAAAATAAAAAGAATGAAAAACTGCAGTTAAACAATAAAGACCAAAACAACATTACGATGAAAATAATAATGATGATGATGATGTTAACTAATACGACCTAAAAAAAATATAACGATGTTGATGACTTCGAGAAAGTATGAAAGTTAATAAGAAGAGAGAGAGAGAGAGAGAGAGAGAGAGAGAGAGAGAGAGAGAGAGAGAGAGCAAAATTGTCCAAAATTATTAGCAGACAAAAATCAATGATGCCCGACTTCAGTCCTATAACAGTTGTCACATTCAAACAAGTTTTCTTACCGAAAATGCTACCATAATTATGGGACAGACGTGAAACTATTTTAAAAAGGAACATTGCGAGAGATCAAACTATTCTATAGATGGGTTTGATAAAAAAAAATCAGTAACTCTGGGTCAAAAATGAGTAATTTTATCTCCTCTTAAGTCATATGGATATTTCGGTCGACAATGTCATATTTTCGTCAAACATCAAAAATATTAATAGACAAAATTGAATATTTTTGTTCGAATGCTAAACTTTGTAATCTCCACAGAGATAATGGACCATTCCGATTCGATCGTAAAAAAAAAATTATAAGATTAAGTAGAAAGAAAGAAAGAAAGAAAGTAAATAATAAATGAAGAAAGAAAGAAAGGGAAGAAAAAAAGAAAAGAGAGAAAAATACAGTCCGAGGCGTTATACATCAGACGCTTATCGTTTGCGTTTGATGATAAGAAAGAAGCGAGAAAAAGAGGGAGTTTTAAGTATAAAAATTTGGATAAAAGCACAACTACTTTTTTTTATATCACTGAACGACTCTATATTACGTTTTGTTTGATTTCTTAGTTTAATGACTCATCAATCTTCTCCAGCCCAGTCGGCTGGGGTTGTAAAATACACCAAGTGTATCCCTACAGAAGGTAAGCCCCACTCCCACAACGAATGTCCTCGATATGACATTAAACCATCTGATGGCGAGGCTGCAACTTTGGAGATTTGGACAATGTGGAGTACCCCATCATTGCCATTTCTCCCAGGTCTACTCTTACCAGAGTAGAAGCTATTGGTGGATTTGAACTGTTAGACATTTACACTCCGTGCAAAAAAGGACTTATGTTAGATTGAATTGTAAAAAATAGAATTGTTTGATCATTTAAACGTGTGTAAACAAATGATTGTCTAATTGAATTGTTAGTGATACATAACAATACGTGGAACCATTTAACTGAGAACAAACGAATGAGTACTGTTTACTTGAATAATTACTGTTAAATAGCAATACGTGAAACTCTTTAAATGTGTGCCTAGATTGATTTATTGATCTTACATAACAATACTTGGAACCATTTGACTGTGTCCAGATGAATGAATAGTTTTGAATAGAATAATTAGTACAATCATCATAACCACTTCACTGGGTACAAACAAATGATAAATATCGAATACAATTATTAGTGTTAGATAGCAATAATTGAAATAACTTACTTGTGTAGAAACAATAGGAATACTAGAGTGTAAACTAACTCATTTAAAAATGAAATAACCCACAAATTATGCACCAAGAAATGTTAAATTGTGACCGTCATATAGCAATACTTGAAACCATTTAAGTGTGTGCGAAAAATGATTAATAGTATATAGAAATATTTGAAACCATTTAACTGTGTGCAAAAAAAAAATGATGAGCTCAAACTTGTTTAAAAATGTCTCAACAAAATGTCTTTACAAATCCTATTATATATATATATATATATTATCATCCACAGACAGACTCTTTCGTTTTATCAGAACTCTTCAGTGTGGCTAGACACGCAGGACGCTCGAAGC
>OY757928.1:49332840-49487840 GCA_963585895.1 Sepioteuthis lessoniana | reverse complement strand
CAAAATGCCATTCAAGGTGATGCACCGGAAGAAAGTGACACATTCTGATGGCAGTTATGAGAGGAAATCGCGTTGGCAGAAATTGGCTGATGAAATGGGACGAGCTAAAATATCCCATGATACTCTCATAGACTGACGCACCGGAAGAGAGTGACCTCAGAACTGCATGACAGTTATTTCCGCTTGATGACGATTAAACATGCGGTTTCAAAGATCGAGTGGGCGATCGAGTGGGTGTTGAACTATTATGTAGCTCAGTCAAGACCGAAGTCAAGACAGTTCGAGTTACAGTTGGAGACGGAGTTATAGACGAGATGTAGTAGGAAAAGCCACACCCGGTCGAGGGGGCCCTCGGGAACCCCAATGGAGTTTAGGGACCAGAGAAGTTGGTGATAAGATGCAGTAAAGAAAGCCAGCACCCAGCAGAGTGGAACCCAGGGCATCCGGTTGAGCATCAGAAGAACGAGAAAGACACAACGTTGACGGCCATAAGAGTGGGGGTCAAATATTTCAGTTCTGTTCGGTCTCCAGCTCTCTCTCACTCGCAAACCTTGAGTAACCCTTTTCGAACCCTTGCAATAAAGTGAGAGGTATATATTTTGTTAAAGAAGTTTTCCTGCGTCTTTATTATTGTGTCGTTATGATGCTGTAGAAGACAAATAACATTACTATATGACTCACAAATGGGCTTCTAACAAGTACTACAATGCCTGGTCTGAGGGAAATTTGGAGCGATAGCAATGAAACGGTACTCTACATGCTCCTAAGTTCCAAGACTGGAGCTTTACTATCAGATAATTTACTTTCATATCTAGGACACTCATTGTGGTGATGGTGGGGGTCTTAATGTAAATTCTATTTAGTTTCTTTAGTAAGAAAATATCATTCTAATAAATTCGAATATTTTCAAGAATGGCTGAAACATTCATTGTATTAAAAGTTCATAAAATGACGCAGCTGGTGACCATTGAGATTCTAGCACTGTAACACTGCTGGAAGAAGTTTGTAGAGACCACAAATTGGGTGGCTATGTTTGAAAATAAAACTCATTTAATCCTATTCTATTTGAGTAGTATCTTACTGAGCGTTTTTTCTCAGAAGTGGCATAAGACCATATGAATGAGGCACCCAGTGTGACTCGGACAAACTCGGGGAGGTTTACAAGTCTAGCTTAATAACCATTACACTACCCGCGGTGCCCATTAGAGTATGTTAGCCATCATACGAACTTTTAAACCGAACTCCATATTTTTCACTTGTTATAAGCTTGGTAGTTTGTTTGTTTGTTTGGCTCTTATGGCATATCAACATTTATAGGTTATTTAATGTCAAATCCATTTTTATACAAATAAACAGTTCTTTTTCAAAAAATTCATTTTAGCATGAGTACACAGATTAATTGTCAATTTTTTTTTATTTCAAGCTATTCAGTTTAGTCACAATTCTATTTCAAACAATTTAGTTCTGAATAAGTATAGTTTTTTTTAATTATTTTTGGTTACACACTGTTAAATGTCAAAACAGTTCTATTGCAAACAATTAACTTTAGCATGAGTACTCAGTTTAGTTCTATTAGACCGAGAGGTAGAAACTATCAAGTGCTACCACCCGAGGCCAGAGTGGGCCTGGGAGCGATGGCAGCGAAGGGGTATTCCATATTTCCCAAAGCTCCAACATTACTTGAAACGCAACATCATATTGTATAGTGTCACAATCAGGGCAGTCGTTTGGGGAGGGTATTGCCCCTCTGTCAAGAAGCAGTCGGTGTATTCTACAGTGCCAGCTGACTGGGCAAAAGCTTAGTTGAATATTTTATCCTATTTACCCAACCCCTCCGCTCGGGCAGGATATGACACAAGGTCAATTTTTAAGCGGAGTTTAACCGGTTTGAATTCAGAGTTTTCCTTCTCCAAGACTAGTTACCTCACCAAGGCTGAAGAACCTAGTTTGCCCTACTATTTACCCATAGCTGGAGGGAGAATAATTGGATTCATACCTTTCCCAAGGGTATTAGTGCCATGTGAAATGCAATCATTCTCGTCCAGGATTTGAAATAGAGTCGCCGTGTCCATTTCATACGACGATAACCATTACACCACGGGCACCTCCTAGTTGAATACTTTATAGCTTGGTAAAATACATTATAGCGCGGTAGAATACTCTATAGCTTATTTCTTCATATATATATATATATGTGTGCGTGTGTGTGAGGATGTGTGATTGTGTCTATGAGAATTAGATAAGCCACATGGGTTAATATACCATGAAATACAACCAAACATCCAACTCTCTCTCTCTCTCTCTCTCTCTCTCTATATATATATATATATATATATATATATATATATATATATATATATCTTAAGAGCGAGAGCGACAGACAGACAGAGAGATAAACAGACTGAGAGAGATACAGATAAAATTTAAAAAAAAACAGCAAATAAAGAAATAATATACGTACACAACTTCTCATTAATTAACATATAAAATATATCTCTCTTGGGAAGCTTTTCATCAACGCTGTGAGAATATGGACGCCATATTTTATTATTAATTTGTAAATTGAAAAAAGGGAATTTCTTTATTCTCTGAAAGTATTTCTCTCGATTTCATAAATAAAATCTTTCCAGGATGTATAATATCTACAGTACCGTGGCAAGAAAGAAATAATAAAATATCGGATCCTTCGAAAAATGGACTAAAATCAGTCCTCGTCTGAACCAGATCTATAAAGTTTTCCTTCTCATTTTGCAGCCGGTCATCCTGAAAACCCATCAGTCGAGGCGAAGGTAATGGCTGGTCTTATCGAAATTCGATCACACACAGTTAAAAACGATGGCGAATGAAAAACGATTGCTAATTAGAGTGCTTCCATTGGTTTCACATCAATCTAAAGCCGTTTTGCAGAGTGTAAAGGGCGCGTTCGAAAATGGCCATTGAATTCAAACTATCAAACGATGTCGTTGAGCGAGTTGTGAGGTTGACCGGAAGAGAAAAGGACGGGCGGAACATCCGATCCGACTGTAATGGGCGCACCTTAGAAAAGCTATTTTCCGATGTTTTATATAGCAACCGGTGGCATGGCATTAGACAGTCTGCAAAATAGGCTATATCCGTGTATAAAGCAAGGTATATATATATATATATATATATATATATATATATATATATATATATATATACATATATATATGCGTGTGTATGTGTAAGTGGGTGTGTTTACGTAGTATGTGTGTGTGTGTGTATATATATATCTGAGAGTTTGGGTGATGTGTGTATTTACATCTGTGTATATATATGTAGGTGTGTGTAGTTGTGTTGTGAGTGCATGTATAACTGTGTATATCTGTTGGTGTGAGTGGTTGTATATTTGTATATGCAAGTGTGTGTTTAAATCATGTATATGCATATAATATGCACCAATGAGTGTTATCATATCTTCTTTCATTGTCTCTGCATGTCTGTATTTACGTCTGTGTGATTACATGCGTATGATATATAGAATTATGCACATACACATGGATTATATATATATATATACATATGTACATATATATATATATATATATATATATATATATATGTGTGTGTGTGTGTGTGTGTATGTGTGTGTGTTTAAGCATCCGTCGCCCATTTAAGTATGTTTCATTAAATAGTAAAGATAAATTTTGTATAATTTAATTAATATCCTTTCGAGTTTCCTGATAAGTTTCTCGGTTTCAGATTGGAATTAGAGGATGAACTTACCAAAATTGTCCCGAGCGCTTTCAGACCCTTCATAGAATATTATCAGGGGTTGCTTGTATGTGTAAAGAGTGATGTTTTTTTTTTAAATGAGTTTTGAAAGTTTCTTTTAAAGCTTTTTATAACATAACAAAAATATGCAAACACAGAGTTGGATAAAACTGAGTTGCTAATGAATTTAAAAAAAACACAACGCTATTAACAGAAATAGAATACTACCAAGGAATACGAAAAATTAAAAAAAGATAATACTAAAAGCATTTCCAAACATTGACGCTATTTTAAAAATAAATTCTATTGATTTTAGTTTTTTGTTTATATATATGTGTGTGTGTGTGTGTGTGTGTATATGTGTGTGTGAAAGTATAATTTTTGTCTGTACATATATCAGTGATTTTTTACATCTCTTATTTATATACATTTGTAAGCATACATGCATCTATCTATCTATCTATCTATCTTCACGGAAGTATGTATGTATGTACATATTTACAATCATCGATGTATACTTAACATTCCAGGTATTTTGATCATATTAATGTATATCACTGCTTTTGTATGTCTTTGTGCGTATGTCTCTGCGATTTTTTGCATCCAATATGTATATTTATTCGTAGTTACTTATATTCAAGCATATATATATATATATATATATATATATATATATATATATATATATAAAGGGTGTGTGTGCGTCCAGTAGTCTGAATCTAAAATGTACATGCATACACACACACACACACACACACACACATATATATATATATATATATATATATATGAGTAGAGTGTTTGTCGATGGTCCGCAAGACCGGAGTTCAATCCCAGGTCGAGACCTAGCAAAGACTCAAAAAATCGTAGTTGATACCGCCTTGCTTACCTTGCATTATAAGGTAAGGATCATGGGTAAAGTGGATCAATCCAGGGAATGGAGTCGTGCCGTCCAGTACACCTCGGTGTAGTTGGTATTTAAAAGGAGCTTTTGGAGCACCCTCGACTAAGGTCGCTATCTTTACTTCCTATATATATATATATATATATATATATACGTGTGTGTGCACGAAGATCTATTAAAATATAAATAACTTTTTGCCAAAGGATTAGTCAGTCGGATTCACTGTTTACGTGGCACTATTTTCCTGGTAATTACCATAGATATATCCTTCAAGTCTCCGAAGACTGCCAGCGGGAACTTCTTTGCTAACTACTATATCCGCAACTTCTTTTTTTTTTTTTTACCAGAGAGTCAATATGTTCCCAATCCATGGACTGTATTTTTTAACTTAATCACCTCGTACCAAACTCATGTATAATCTATTTGGGGCATCCTCGTGGTATAATGATTAAACCACTAGGCTGCAGAATCTTAGTAAGTGCATTCGAAATCCAGTTGCGCTGTTTCGTTCACATACAGACAAATAACCTTGGAAAAGGTATGAACCCTCTTATCCTCCTAACTATTGGTTAAATAGTACCACTGTCTTTCTTCTAAAAGGAAACTTTTGCATTAAATAATCCAAGAAGGTTGATCGATCATTAAACAACCCAAGCCAAAAGATAACATATTTGTAAACATGTTTTTGACTGAATATTGATTGAACCTAAACATAACATTTACAAATTTTGTAAATTTCATAGTTCTCAGCTACCAAAAATTTACGGAGAGATGTCTGTTCAAGCCTGCAGGGAACAGTTTGATCTGGTGCCATTTTGAAGAGATTCAAAAATATTTTTGCTAGATTAAAATAATTTTTGGTATGATCTAGTTCCACAAAATACAGAGTTTATACTTATGAAAAAATATGAAACGGAATTTACTTTGCTTTTTCAAAAAATACCCATTTTTTTAGTGATTGACAACCACACACACACACACACACACACACACACACACACATATATATATATATATATATATATATATATATATATGTATATATAATTGTGATTTTAATCCTGTTCGTATAACCCAGACACACACATATATTTGTGCCTGTATGTATGTGGTTTTTGTTTGTGCAAGTGTGTATTATATATGATATATATATATATATATATATATATATATATATATATATATATATATATATATATATATATCTGATTCAGTCGGAAGAAGAAAATTACTATAATTCGACGTCCCGGGAATCAAGGTATTTGATTGAAAAATAAGATCAATTATGCGGTATCATTTCTTTTGTTTAATATTCAATTTTAATATCATATGTAATTATTTGATAATTGTTGCTCTGATTTGATAAATAAAACCCCACAAATATGGTTTCCCAGGCGAGGATCGAACTCACAACTCAGTAGTTATTGATTTTCTGAAATTAACTCGTTAACCATTACATTACGACTTAGTACTCTACTTCATCCTTTATAGTAATAATTTAAGGGAGATTTTGATTTGACATAAGGTAGCAAGTATGAATTCTCTCATGAGGGCCGGCCTCACAAACCAATAGTAAATAATTTGGAATCATCATCATCATATCGCGCTGGTAGCACGGATATCCCTGACCCTCTCTCGCCACTCCTCCCTATCGTTCATCGCCCTAGGTAGGTCTTCAGGACAACATCCCGTATCCTCACATAGCTGCTGAATGTACCTTATAAACCATTACTCTACAATGAGGCACAATGCTTAACGTATTATAATGATTGAATAAATGTATCTTAGATTTGACATAGATACACTAGAATTGATCCCCTCGAGAGGATCGTCCGTAGTATTTAGTCGAAATTGATTTTGCGAATCTAATTTATAAGCTATTACAATACGGCGCAGTTTAGGAATTCATGTCTTTTCATTAATAATTTTGATTTTGATTTCCCGTGAAACTTCAAGTATCGGTCACCTTGGGAAGATAGATCACACTACCTTGGCAAAGGTCAGCATCCAACATTTATCATTCCAGCTATGGGCAAACAGTAAGGAGAACTGGATATTTTAACCTTTGTATGGCAACCAGTCAAGGAGAAAGACAACTTTGTATAAAAACCTGTTGAATTCTTCTGGAAAAAGTGATGTTGTGCCGGACCGTGCTCGGGTTGCCTGTTTGGGTAAATGTATAAATAACCCATTAGAAATTGATATGCCGTCAAACAAATCAACCAATCTACACCTATTGCTTTGAGTGGTTTCTTTGTTTGATGGCATATCAATCTCCAGGGATTATTCGATGCTATATGCATCCTTGTAGAATAGAAGAGATATAGTTTAACACATAGCAAAGGGATAACGGGGTACATTCATTTTCCAAAAGTACAGGGTTTCTCAAAATATGTGCAACCCATTAATATGATAATAATTTAATACTGAGAAAATCGCAATGGCAGTCATTTGATGGGTTGGTTGGTTGGTTGGTTGGTTGTGTTTTATGACATATCAGCCTTTGTAGGTTGATATGCCAATGCAATTTTTATGCAAATAATCAGTTCTATATCAAACAATTCAGTTTAGCATTAGTACACAGTTTAATTGTCAAATGAATTCTATTTCAAACTATTCAGTTTATTCAAACAGTTCTAGTCCTGCTAATTCAGTTAAGTATAAATACATATTTTGTTTACACACAGTTAAATGTTAAAACAGTTCTATATTAAGCAAATCATTTAGTGTAACAACAGTTTCAATGTCAAAAACAGTTACATTTCAAACAATTCAGTTTAGCATAAGCACGCAGTTTTAATGTAAGTACAGTTCGTCAAAAACATTTCTATTTCAGGCTATTCAGTTTAGTCAAACAGTTCTAATTCAAACAATTCAGTTTAGTTCTATCTAACTCGTAGATAAAACCCTGTTAGGGGCTACTATTCTGGGCTAGAGTGGACCTGGGGGAAATGGCAATGAAGGTGTGCTCTGCATTCCCCAGAGCTCTAGCATCACTGGAACCTCACCATCAGATTGCTTAGCATCATATACCAGGACCCTCATTGGCGGGGTCTTACCCCTCTGTAGAGGTGCAGTCGGTATATTCTACTGGGCCAGGAATCATTTAAAACACACCCTGTAAAAAATGCATTCTTTAAGCTACGGACATAAAATCAATGCTTTTTTATTGATATTAAATCACCTTCCAGGACATGCAATCATTTTTTAAAGTTTTTTGTCTCAGTAGTAAATCGTTAGCATATTAATCGGTTTCATCTATTCCGAGAGGGTTTTGAATGGTTTTGTCTCCAAATAAGTAGTGACGCAAAAATTTTTTTCTTTTCTTGCTCAAGGCATTGTAATTGAAGCTTAATAGTTGCTATAGCATACATTTTTCAAATCTGAAACAAAAATAGAACACAACATTATTATTCGTAGAGTTATTAGCAGTCAAATGGATCCCATGTTTATTGAGACACCTTATATTATTCCGAGGTGATAACGCAGCGAGAGTTTGAACTCGCAGTTCAGTATGTTTGTCACTGTGCTTCGAGACCCCCCTACAAGTACTTATGATTATAATAAAACATTTACAAACTAATCAAATTTTAATATTAAGTTACCTATAACGATTTGACGTGCCGTTAAATGAATAAAGCAAACAAAAGCATCGGAGTGACTCGCTGTGGTTTTATAGCTAAAGATTTTGGCGCTGAGGACTTCGGGCGCCCACCTGGTATTCCTGCCAGGTGGTTGGGAAAAGTTATGATCAATTGGCTTTAGGGGGGCCGTCCCACCAGGTCTTTACCTGCTTCGGCAACTTTGGGTTTATTGCTCAGCGTCTGAAACACCTCGTAAGGAAAATGTCGACGGGATCTCGATTCGTACACAGTTAACAGCATAAAATGGACTTATACCATATTCTCACACGGTGAAATGTCTGATTAATTCCGGATAGAGAGCTGGCCTGTGTTTTTTTAAGTAAGCGACTTTGAAATCCAGTCCCACCATTATGTTCTCTTTCGGATTAATACCCTTGGGAAAGATACGAATCCACTTACGGATGTAGAATACACCGACTGCTTCTCTGCAGAGGGGTAAGAACCCCCCTAATGAGTGTCCTGGTAATTACACTAAACAATCTGATGGTGAGGTTCCAGCAGTGCTGAAGCTTAGGGGAATGCGGAGTACCCCTTCATTGCCATTGCTCCCAGGTCCACTCTGGCCCAGAGTGGTAGCACCTGATAGGGCCCTATCTATGGGTTAAATAGAACTAACGGCATACTTATGCGAAACTGAATTGTTTGAGTAAACTGAATAGCTTGAAATAGAAATGTTTTTAACAATTAAACCGTACTTACATTTGAACTGCGTGCTTGTGCTTAAATGGATTGTTTGAAATAGAACTGTTTTTTCGACAATAAAACTGTATTTACACTTAACTGAATTGTTACATATAACTGCAACTGTTTTTTGACATTGAAACTGTATTTACACAAAACTATATTGTTTAACATAGAACTGTTCTGACATAACTGTGTGTAAACAAAATCTGTACTTTTACAAAACTGAATTCGCTGAATTAGAATTGCTTGACTAAACTGAATAGCTCGAAATAATTTTTTTTTTTACAACTAAACTGTACTTACATTTAAAACGGTGCTTTTGCTAAACTGAATTGTTTTAAATTGAACAATTTT
This sequence comes from Sepioteuthis lessoniana, assembly GCA_963585895.1. NCBI lineage: Eukaryota > Metazoa > Mollusca > Cephalopoda > Myopsida > Loliginidae > Sepioteuthis > Sepioteuthis lessoniana. The sequence continues at coordinate 49,478,519 of OY757928.1, read as the reverse complement.
TGACACTGAAACTGTACTTACCCTAAACAGAATTGTTATATATAACTGAAAACTGTGTACTCATGCTAAATTGAATTGTTTTAAATAGAACTGATCCTTTACATAAAAATGGATTTGGTGTTAAATAACCTACAAAGGTTGATATGCCATAAAACCAAACCAAACCAAATCTACAAGGTTGATTTTGGCATTGAATAACCCACGAAATTTGATATCTCATTAAAAAAAGTAACTAAAAGCAAAGCATCACTACACAGCAGTAATTGTTCTGTTAGACTAGCTCGTTAAGCACTGTCCGAATTTAACGCAAAATATGAACGTATGACGACACCTACACAGCAATATTTAAGGCAAGACAAAGTGATTGTTTCAGAAAATACATAGATAAAACTTTTCCGAGAAAATTATGCTTACTTATCCCAAACGAGAACTAACAGCATACACAATAAATCCGAGAATGTCTACATCAATACAACATGAACAATGTGACACACTCTACTGTAACACAAAACCAGGAGGTCGTTAAACAGCAGACGGCAGACGGTGTTGCCTTAGAAGAAAAATGTTCGAGAACAATTGATGAAGCGGACTATGGAGGCTCACAGTGACAAAAATAATTTGATACCGTTGCAGCATAAAGGAGTTTGGGAAAAGAAATGAGAAAACCGAAGTTAAAGAAAAATAAATAGATGAACAAAACAAAAACAAGAGAAACAAATTAGAGACATAAAAGAGGGAATAAATGCAACGAAATACTAAAAAGAAACAAAGTTACATTAGAGACACCCATAAAAAAAAGTGGAAACCGTGTTGTTGGAACGTAAAATAAAAAGACGGAAGAAAACAAATAAAGAACAAGGGAATGAAATAAGATACCGAGAAAAATGAAGAACTATTTTTTCTTCTATTTTTTTCAGTATCTCTTTTCATTTTGGAGTAGTTAATTCTTTTTTGTATCTACTCATTACACACAGACACACAGACACAAAGACACACACACACACACACATAAATATATATATATATATATATATATATATATATATATATATATATATATATATGCATACATACCTCCAGAAATATAGTTTTACATTCATTCTTTTAAATATATATATATATATATATATATATATATATATATATATATATATATATATATATATATATATATATATATATTTATATATATATGAAATAATGAACATATATATATAGCAGATATAGTAGCACATATTCAATATAATAAGGACAATATTCAAACACATAAATAAGCATATTACAAACAAACGTCTACTCAGAAAGATACAGACAACCATCAAATTATATATATATATATATATATATATATATATATATATATATATATGTATATATATATAAAAGAAATAATGGTATGTGTATGAGGCGTAAACTTAAACACACACATAAGTATTATAGAAAATAACATTTACTAAGAAACACAGAAACACTCATCAAAGAAAGAGGAAAAGACAAAATAACGTAAATCTAAAGCCGAGAACGCAGCAAAGCAAGAGAACTTTACCAACATTACTAAGACAAGGAATACAAAAGGAAGTGTGTCATTTCAAAGATTGTTATGCGCATGTGCCAAAACCAAACGCTAATCGAGCTGTTATGGCACTAGCTTTCAGGAAAATACTTCCCTTGATTCTGTGATTATCTTAACCTAACCATCTATTTGTATTTTATCTTTTTATTATTGAAAAAAAAGAAAATCAAGCTGCATTTTTTCTTGTCAATCTTAATGCGTGTGTTGTTCATACTCGATTTTGCCCTGATTATTTTTGTTGCGAAGGGTGGGATTATTTCAACTTGTGGAAAATAGCGACGAAGCGCTGTTTGCTGTCAATTGAGCTAAACACTATTTTTTGCATACTTATAGCTGCAGATCAAAACTATGACACACATTGTTTTGTGAGAGTAGATGTACCCCAATTCTCTATCCCTGCCCCATAAACTAGGGCGCGCTCCTGACACAACTTCTTCTTGTACAATAGGGAGTGTTATTTGTTTTTCCAATATGTGCTTATCCGAATTACAATATCTTAGAGATGTACACAGAATATAAGAACTGCTTTCTTTCATAAATTTGTTTACTAAACTATCAAGTCACGCTGAAAAGATGGGTTCTCGTCAAATCATCGAAGTTAAGTTGTCTGTTCAATGCATAAATGGTTTGGTTTATCTTTTTTTTTTTGTGTTAATGGCATATCAACCTTCATGGGTTATTAAACACTGAAACCATCGTTGTAAAAGGGCAGCAGTAGTAATTTGAGACCAGGGGTCAATCCCTGGTCGAGTCATACCAAAGACTCAAAAAATGCAACTTGATGCCACCTTGCTTTACACTCAGCATTATAAGGTAGGGATCACAGGTAAAGTGGAACAATCTATGGAATGGAGTATCAGTGTAGTAGCTATTCAAAGGGGAGCTTTCGGGTCACCCTCGACTAAGGTCGCTAACTTTACTTACTTAGATATTACTTATGCATGATTTACTTACAATTCAAGGGAAATTCTTCACGGTGAAGTAGTTAATGTGCTAGACTGTAACAACATAGTAAGCAAGTTCCAACTTCAGTCATGCTATTACGTTCACTATCGTTCTAATATATTTGGTGGTGTAGTCGGTTGGAGCAGTAGAATAAACAAACCTTGTCTTTAAAAGGGTTAAGATCCCACCAGCACGGGTCCTGGATATGATATTAAACAATCTGATGGTGAGATCCCATTAACGAAGGAGCTTTGGAGATTGCGGAGTACCCGTTCATTGCTATCGCTTCCATATCCACTCTGGCCCAGAGTGGTAGCAACTGTTAGGTTCGTATGTATGGATTAAATAGAATCTTTTAATGTTTAAACTGTACGCAAACAAATGAATTTTGCTAAACTAAATTGTTAGAAATACAACTGTTTGATCATTTAACTGTGTGTAAAAAAATAACTAATGTTTTATTCAATTGTTAGATATACATATTAATACTAGAAACCATTGAATTGTGTGCAAAATAGTGAGGTTAGGCTCGTTTAAAAGTGTTATCAAGAAAATGAGTTTACAAATCATATATATTTAATGTATATGTCCTACGAGGATTTGGCATTAAAACCTACAATTGTTGATATAAATAAAACTAAATAAAACCTATATCTTGTTTATTCAATATATATATATATATATATATATATATATATATATATATATATATATATAGGTATTATTCGGTCCAGTTAAACCAGAGTTGGGAGTAATTCCTTCAGGACAAGAAAATCATTCAGGAGCTGAACATTTAAATTTTCCTGGTGGAGAGCTCAATGTAATTTATTTCTATGTTTTTAATTTTTTTAAATCTATAGTTAAAATTTAGTCTTATGTCTACATCTAGCTATTAATTCACTTCTCTTATTTAGTAACTTATCAGTCCATTTATTTATTAAAATATGTATTTTCTCTTCTAAGCACAAATTGCATCTACCGTCAAAACAACAAAATCTACCGTTTTTGACGGTAGATGCAATTTGTGCTTAGAAGTGAAAATAGTAAAACCGAAAAAAAAAAACAAACAAAAACGTATCCAATATACACACTAGGAAAAAATTGGTAGCTAAATAAATGGTATCGAAATTAATATAAGCATTAATATTTCTCTTAAAAGTTAATTATCGAACTGAACATGAAAAGAAAATAAATTAAGCAAATAAATAAAAAAGTTAAATTACCGTAAATATAACTGACGGAAGAAATTTGAAAATTAAATAAATAGGTAAATAAAAAAACGGAAATTCCATCAAACGAGGAGGTAACTATTTAATCTCTTCCACCCCACGTGTCTATTCTGTTTTATTTATCCATTGGATCTGAAGAAGTCCTGTTATATTTTTTTTCGTGTTTTTGGTTTACACCAGAAACTGAAAAACAGGATTGAAATAAATTTATAATCCTAAATTAACCGGTCTTTGGTTTTTTTCTTAAAGATATATATATATATATATATATATATATATATATATATATATATATATATATATATATATATCTAAAAAGATGATTTGGCATAAAATAACCGACAATGTTTGATATGCCATAAAACCCAACCAAACCAAATCGTATATTTTTAATATATATGTGTAAGGATTAAAAGCAGTCAATGATTGAACTTTGTGTAAAAGACACAGAGGGCTCTATATAAGTATAGATTTTTCAGTCCCTCTGCCACAAGTATTACGTGACACAAGATTAATTTTAAGTGGACTGAAACTGGTTTGAAATCAAAATTTTCCTTCTTTTTTACTGGTTGTCAAACCATGGCTAAAGAACCAAGTCTGCGTTTTTATTTACCTTTGACTTGGAAGAAAATAGCTGGATTCATACCTTGTGCAAGGTATTAACCCTACGCGAAATGCAAACAAACTCGTCTAGTATTTGAACACGCATCATCTGATCCATTTTCTACGACGATAACTGTTGCCCTAAAAGTGTTTCCTTTGTAGTCACCCATTTAAGTACTAGAACAGGTTAATTTATGCTTAACTTTTGTGAATGAACGAGAACCGGTGTTACCAGACCCTATGTCTATAACTTTAGTGTGTTTGTGAAAATTGTTCTCGGTTTTAACTTTGTCAGAAGTCGTATACCAAATATAAACAGATTGTCTAGATTTATTTAAAAAAGTAATTGACAGACATTTTTTAAAGATTCGTCAACATTTTATCTTGATATAGAATAAGTTATACAGGATAATTCTTAACGGAAATGATTTAATTGTATTAGTGATTATTTTTTAACAGGTCTGCCATGAGAATTTTAATTAGAGCTTAATTTTTTTAGTAACTGTGTTACAAGAAAACTTTTTATCGTTGTGTCACCACCAAATGAATGTTGTTTGAGTTATTTATTATTTACTACGAGTTGATGAAATACGGCACACGAGCTTGTGGTTGCTTACAATACCAGTTGTTAGTTTGTGTAGCCACCGATCTAAATATTGAACAGGTATTTGTTGCAGTATTACTAGATCAAAAGTTAGTTGCGTGGTAAGTGTCAACCACTACATTGGGGATAGCTATTTGTTAGCAGGGGAGAGAAATACGCAAACCACGACTCGACATTTGGCTTTCGGACGTTTCGTTGTTTCATTTGATCCGTTCAGTTTCTGCTGCCAAAAAATCAGAAAGAAATGAATAACCGGTACCCCATGACAGCTTCGCCGATGTCGTTCTTCGAAAAACATTTTCTCCAAGGATCTTTGGTTTCTCGTTCAACACACATACCCTAGCCACCAGTAGAAAAACTGAGAGTGAATTAGTATTTGTTAGTATCTTTTGAATAATCCTTTCCCAGGAAGAGAGACTGTGAGGACTGGATTCCCAGAAATTATGGTTATACTAACGTTTTTTTTTTAAATTTGCGCTCAGTCGTACCAATAGAAACATTTCCTTTTTTATTTTCTGTGTTTAAATTTGACTGTGGTTTGATCAGAGATCAGAAAATTGTAATCACACAGTTACATATCTTTTTTGCCAACAATTGCATTGAAGCTCTTATTTTCAGGGCTGATTTCACTAATAACTTTCAAAATTTACTTTATTCATATACTAGAAGACTATTGAATAGGCTAATAACTTAATGCTTATCACATGGCTAAACAGTAATAGTTATCAACTTGGAATTTTTACAGAAGCTTCATATGTATAGTTTGTTATAATAATTTTTGGTTAAGCACATGAATCCACTTATTGTGACGTTAGAAGAAAATTGTTGGAGTCCACGTTACATTGTAGTAACCGTACTGGACTATGACATCTAATTAAGGGAATTTGAATTCCTGTTGCGCTATTACGTTATCTTTCAGATTTATATCCTTGGAAAAGGTATAAACACCTTAGTCTCAATCTATGGATTAATAAGTACTTTAAATGTTCCTCTACAAGGATAGATTTGGTATTAAATATCCCACGAAGATTGATATGCCATTAAATAACGATTTCAAACCGAACGAGGAAAGTTGGCTGAAGCAAAGGTGAGATGAAGAGATATAGACGATTTTACACCAGGAAAGGAAAAAGTCAGAAATTTTATCACAGAGAAAATCTTATTTATTTTATTATTGATGTTATAAATTCTCCCTGAACTGGGTTTAAAACCAGTAAGATATCAAGTGGTATTCTCAATTCGATAAAGTAAACATCTATAGTTCTAAATATTGTAGCACAACCTCAATAATGAGGTAGGGGGTTTCGTTAGCCATGAAATTGAGAACGTTACTTGTCACTCTGCCGGCAGATAACTGACCGTTGGCCAAAAAAAAAAAAAAAAGTCCTCAACTCTCGTGTGTGATCATCTGTGGCTGTCACTGCGAGATTTCTTTTGATTGTTTCTTTTGTGTCGGTCACATTGCCGAGCACCAGGTTTACTTGTGTTAGAATATAGCCATCTCATTATACACTCAGTTAAATTCATATCCCGATGGGTTAATTAACTGAGAACTTGTTCTGTATATCGTTACTAGAATATAAAAGTTGTGAATTCCCAAAACGTATATATTTACCATCCCCTCCACACGGACAGGATGCGAAAATCGTCAATTTTTATGGGTGGGTGGTTTAATAGGTTTGAAATCGGTGTTTTCCTTCTAGACCAGTCACTAAACCATGGTTAAAGAGTCCAGTCTACCCAACTACTTAACCGAAGCTGGAGGGAATTGCAAAGAGAATTAGCGTTACATGAAATGAAAGCAGCCTCGTCCTGGATGTGAACTCGGGTTGCGATGTTAATTTTCTACAGCGGTAACCTTTAATCCACGAACGCCTCCATTCCGAATACGTATGTCCTCATGCCAGATTGCTTATACTAAACGCCATGATCAGTTTAATAAATAACTTTATAAACTGATCCATGCTTACTCAGGTTATACTTTTAAGTACAGAAGATCGTACAGGACATAAATATAGGGTGAAAATTAATTCCTTCTATAAATATAAAAGATAAAATAATCTTGAGGACCACCATCACTATTTGTGGGGATGTTGGTGACTTTCAAGATCAAAATCTTCGGATATCTTGCTGAACCCAGTCTGCTATGGCAAATCTTTATGGAAGGATATGAGTGGAAATCATGCTGGCGAGAATGCAGGTGGGATGATGATTGTTGGGAAACATTTGTCAGGTGCAGAGTCGATGTACAATCCAGTAGAACTTAACACTCAACTCATAAAAACCTAGAAAAAACACACCGGACAACTGATACGTATTTTCGGTATTGCCCATCAATATAGTACTGCCTTAACATTTCTAAATCTATTGCTACTTATCAACTAAATCAAATATATCAGAATTGAATTATTCTAGCGGAAAATGATACAATTAAAACAGCCATTTTGGAGTAAAATTCATTATCAAAATTCAGAGCATACAAAAGCTATACAATAAAACGCAGTTTTTTTAATCAAAGTAGTTTATTTACAGTAAATAAATATGATGAACGTAGTGAGATTCGACTCACTTATAATAATTCAGTAGTCTCGCATGCTTAGCATTTCAACGCTCTAGATGGTCAAAAAAATGTTCAATACGACTCTTAAAATTGCATATATATATATATATATATATATATATATATATATATATATATATATATATATAAATCAGAGGCAAATAGTCTTGGAGTTAAACTGTTAGTAGTAATCGAAGGGGAATAGGAATCTCCAGTTGAGTGCAAAAACAAATTTATAATCAAACTGCTGAATTGAATTTTTTTCATTAAATTTATGATACACAACCACACACACACACACACACACACATATATATATATATATATATATATATATATATATATATATATATATATATTCCCCCATGAAGGTTGAGTTCTCTAGCGAAGGAATTTACGGCTGCCACTCGCATAATGCAAGGGTCTTCGAACGAATTGAGCACTCTGGTACCCGGTAACGTATAAACGTAAACAAAACGAAAGCTACTACTTAATGCCTTATAATTTTCGAGCTGACGTGGTTCGGTTGTGGTTGAGTGGTATGATACTAAGTCTAACTTAAAGTTGGGTGGGTTTCGCTTCAAGCGTCTTACGTCTCTAGCCACACTGAAGAGTTGTGATACAACGAAACAGTTTGTCTGTGGATGACTCTCTCTCTCTCTCTCTCTCTCTCTATATATATATATATATGTATATAAAGCTGTACATTTGGACTGTTATATATTCACATTTTTGTTTACAGAAGTTTAATTCTGTGTAATTTGGAAATAGATTTTACGTAAGAATATCTGTTTTCTTTGCATAACGTTTTGCTGTAAATAATAACTTCCAACTATTCTTTGTTTAAAAGAAGATTAACAGTTTATTAAAAAAAGTTCAGGAATAATTATTTATGAACAAGTATGTAGCACGCTTATTTTAGCATTAAAAACAATGTTTCATATGTTCTAATCAATGTCGAACCGATTGTATTCCCTATTTTGATTTGTAGAAGCGTTAAGCCAGGATATACGTTGCATGAATAACAGTAGCTAGGATTTTACTTGCGTAGCCAGTGGAAGTTTTGGGTTTTATTAGATGGTTCATAGTAGCCAGAGTCTACAAAAATGGCCATTGAAAGCCAGAGACTGTATTGTATTGCCAATGGTAGCAATAAGTTATTCTGTATGGCCAATGTTTGCCAGTGTCTAAGTTGTATGTACAGTGGAAGCCAATAATTATATTGCATGATCAGTGATAGCCTGGACCAATGTTACAAGGTGAGTGGTAGCCAGGGTCTATATTATATGGTCAGTTGTAGCCGGAGTCTATATTGCTTGACTCGTGGTCACCAGGATCTATGTCGCATAAACGGTGGAACCCAGAATAAATAATGCATTGGCATTGGTAACCAGGGTTTATTTTACATGACCAGTGGCGATAACGATCTATGTTGCCTCGCCAGCCAGGGAATGTGTTGTATATCCACCGGTAGTCAGGGGCTATATTACATGAACAGAGTTAACTAAGGGTTGTATTGCATAATTAGTGGTAGCTAAGCGCTGTATTCCATAGTCAGTGGTAGCAAAGTGGTTTATTGCATTGTCAGTGGTTGTCAATATCTCTATTACATGGTTAGTGGTGGCCAAAGGGCTCTATTGCATGGCCAGGGGTAGCGAAGGGCTCTATTACATGATCAGTGATAACCAATGGCTATGTTACATGGTTAGTGGTAGTCAAAGGCTGTATTATATGGTCAGTGGTAGCAAGGGCTATATATCATGGTCAGTAGGAGCCAACATCTGTAATACATGGTCAGTTGTAGCCAGTATTTGTTTTGAATGAACAATGATAGTTGGGTTCTATGGTGTCTTACCGGTTGTAGCAAGTTTATTGGAGTGACTTGTGACAATATTAATGTTGGATTTGTTGTAGGAAGCATTTCTAGTTTCCTTACCAGTACGAATTAGCTGATTGAAACTGCATTAGTTAAAAGACAGCTGAATGATCATGTTGAATGCAAAGTGACATATTTCAAATTATAGCAAAATGTTTATGCCAAAGACAATAACATTTAATAAGTGCCAGTTCAATGAACATATACTATCGGCCACAAATAAATCCACCCTTTCGAATTAAAACTAATATTAAAGAGAATTAATCTAAATGAACCTTAACAGGATGTATCTCTTTCTAATAGGACATCATAAAAACAAAACATATATCATTAGGTATTATTTATTGACCAAATTCGATACCAAATAATATGTATAAGTAGAATTCAAATGAGTACACGGCTTACACATATTTCTTTATTAATATGTTGACTTATCGTTTACTTTAGATTTGATTCTCTAGGGAGAGACATACGACTATTTGCCTTTAAAATTATCGTTTGTTTTCTTTAATGGCATATCAACCTTGATTGGTTATTTAATGCCAAGAGTTGGGCAAGCATATTCACCCTATGAAATTAACCTAGTTGCAATTGAAACTGCAGCATCATCATAGACGTAGTGTGGCAGCGAACTTATACTTTTCAAGTTGTCGGCAGAATACAGATAAGTAAACAGAAGAAATTCGAATAGTTTGTTTTCAAAAACTGAGACACACAATTTATTGGAAAGAGTGATTTTTCTGTATTTTTCAATACGTTTTTGTAGTGTTTCAAAATAGATGAAACCCATTAATATGATAATGATTTATTACTAAGACAAGCAAAATGGCGGTCATTTGAAATGCGTCATGGAAAAAATTCAATTAAAAAAACATTGAATTGATGTCTCTAGCTCAAAGGATGGATTTCTTACAGGACTTATTCCAAATGACCGCCATTGTGCTTGTCTTTGTAATAAAGCATTATCATATCAATGGGTTTCATCTATTTTGAGACACAATAAAAAACATATTGAAAAGTACAGAAAAACCACTCTTTCCAATAAATTGGGTTATCTTATAAATTCAAGTTACCTATCCGTCAATAAAATTTTCCCGAACATTGGTTTATTCCACAATTATCCACTGCATTGCCCGGAAAAAAAATTACCACTAATTTAGATCTTTTAATATACTTCGTTTATGCTATTTTTTCAGAAGTTGGCATTCGCCAATGGCCCGGGAGACCTGGGTTCAATCCCAGGTCGAGTCATACCAAAGACTCAAAAAATGGTACTTGATGCTTCCTTGCTTAACACTCAGCATTATAAGGTACGGATCAGGGGTAAAGTAGAGCAATCCAGGGAAGGAGTAGCGCCCTCCCCTACACCTTGGTGTAGTAGCTATCGAAAAGGGAGCCTTCGGGTTACCCTCGACTATGGTCGCCAACTTTACTTTACTTACTCTTAAATTTAAAAAAAAAACGAAGGTGGACATCCTATACGTAAGTAATCAAAGAAATTAAATCCTCTTTTTTCTATCAATGTATCTTGAAATAAAATATATCTCTAGACCTGGAGCTGAGGTACCACTGGTTTTTCAATTCCAAATGCTTCCATCTGTCTGTTTTCCGGCCACTAAGTTGAATTAGTCCGTCCATGGAGAGGCGCTGACAGTAAAGGATCGGAATGGTTGATACTGAATGGATCACTTTGAATTGCGTTTATTAAAATAGCGATGTCATCAATACCAATATCTGTTGTTCTGATGTCCCAAGCGCAGCTCATTTGAACTACTTTAGGCTTCCCATTACCCACCTGCTTCTTCCAGTATTTTCCCGACAACCCCCCATATCCTCACCCCCCTCCACTAAGTGTTGGGGAGAAATCTTTCATTTCACAGCGTACCGCGCTATTACTCTCAATCATTGCCGCCATGTTGTCAGCTCGCACAATCCAACTCTGACGTCACCAAACAACTTTCTATACGATTAACTGTCACCTGGGGAGACGTCTAGCGGCGCTGGAGTGCACCAATGAACAGACAGAGCGATAAAATGGACGTGCATTTGCATAAGTGCGTCTAACAATGTTCTCTGAACCCGTTTCCCAGCAGACCTTTTGTCTATTCTTTACTAGTGACCTTTCTTTTCGATTTCTTTAAATATTCCTCTTTTTATTTCTTTTTAAAAAAAAAAGATTCTTTACTTCTTCATCTCATCATTCCTTGTATCTTCTGTATATCTAGAGTTGTTTTCCTAAACCCTTTATAATCACTATTCCTGTTTTTATCACATTTATCCATTGCTTTTTCTTTCTTTTTAAACAATCTAATTGAATGAATCCAATTCCTCGTTTTACGATTGAACTTTATCTTCCTTCTTCATTCCAATTGTAAAACCAGTCTTTTTTTTGATCTCGCATATTTTACATTAACTTAGATGTTTTCATCCGTCTGGCGAGTTTGTGTTTGGAAATACCTTCTGTCCACTCACGACGCAAAATCTGCTATGGAATTCAAATTCTGCCTACGTAAATATGGGGTCTGTATAGCTTTCTCTGTTTTTAAATATATCTTAGGGGTTTCTCACGGAAATTTTTTATGATAATAGTATACAGAATGAAAGGCACTTTAGTATGTACAAAAAAGAACTTGCGGGGAAAAAAACATTAACTCACACTGTGATTAAAATAAATTTGATAAAAGATTATATAGCAAAAATTACAGAAAATAGAGGTGGAATTATATATATATATATATATATATATATATATATATATATATATATATATATATATATATATATGTGTGTGTGTGTGTGTGTGTATGTGTGTGTGTGTGTGTGTTTGAATAAAAAACAAGGTATTCAGAGAATTAATTTATGCATTGTTAAATAGTCTGCCAACGTTACCGGTTTATTCTTTTATTGTTTTTATATCAAACCATCATCAAGGCAATGTTAATATGCAATGTATCTTCCCAATGATATCCAATTAGAAAAAAAATGAAACGAAAAAATGTGGAAAACTGTACCATTGTATGTCCTTTAGTAGCGTTCTTTTTCGAATCTAAGTGACGTAATTAGTGTTCAAAATTTATTTAAAGGATAACATATTTGTTATGTCTTTTAAGAATTTTTAGAATCTTTCTGAGAAAAGTTAAAATATTTTTTGGTATTTGGAATTTAGCAAGAATCATGATAAGGAATGATATCAAACAAACTTAAAAAGTGTATATAAATATAAATAATCAATGAAATCTAACTAAATTAAATAAGGGTTTTGTAGAACTAAAGAAAAAAAAAAAACTAAATAAGTAGCTGATATAAACAGATCTTTGAGAGTAATATGATTAGAAATAATGTTAAATAAAATGGTATTTCTATGTTGTTTATTCTGTATATTAACTATTATTTTGGGATCTTTAAAGTTAAAATTAAGAGTTTAGAAATTCTGTTTTAGTAAAGCGTTTTTGTCGCCACCACATTTAATGTCTCCCTTGTTGTTATGGTGATATACCCCATGATGTCACAGCATAGACCCTCCCCAAACTATAAATAGTGATTGGCTCGATAAACGAGGCAAGTGAGTCTAGTCAGTTAACGGCAACCGTTACTTTCTGAGTTTCCGTAAATATATACTGCAGTAAATCTTATATCTCTTTATGTTATTTATTTCTGGCCCTTCAAGAACGAAACACTTTTGTTCATATATTTGTTTTGTGATTGATCTTGAAGTTTCAAACACGTATTTACTATTATATCCTAAGCATTGGATATAAAATACACCCGTATTAACTTTGATACGAATATTGTTCCTGAGTGTGACCCTGTTGCTGGTAGTTTACAAACTTAGCTCTATACGAGTGGGCGTTAGTGCTTATTTGTCTGTCTTCCTGTCTGTGTGTGTCTGTGTGTGTGCGTGTATGGTTGTTGATTAGCAATGGGGTTTTTGCCTCTCCCTATATATAGAAGGTCAATTAAGATAATCAGACAGTCAGATAGAGTACGTAGAGATCAACCAAAGAGCATTAAAAAAGGGGATATCTGCCACTGGAAGTAGTGTGGATCGAAGCTAGAGGGGAGACGCAGAGAGGGAAGTTAGAGAGTCAGAGAAAGGACTCGAACAAAACAGCAGTTGGTTTGGTTTGGTTTGGTTTGTTGGGTTTTATGGCATATCAACCTTTGTAAGTTATTTAACGCCGAATCCATTTTTATGTAAATAATCAGTTTTATTTAAAACAATTCAGTTTAGCATAAGTACACAGTTTAATTATCAATAACATTTATATTTCAAACTATTCAAGCAGCTATATGTAACAATCCAGTTAAGTGTAAATACAGTTTTAATGTCGAAAAACAGTTCTATTTCAAATAATTCAGTTAAGCATAAGTACGCAGTTTAAATTTAAGTACGGTTTATTTGTTAAAAACATTTCTATTTCAAGCTATTCAGTTTAATCAAACAATTCAGTTTAGCATAAGTATGCTGTTAGTTCTATTTAACCCATAGATATGGCCCTATCAGGTGCTACCACTCCGGACCAGAGTGGACCTGAGAGCGATGGCAATGAATAGGTACTCCGCATTCCCAAAGCTCCAGCATTGCTGGAACCTCACCATCAGATTGTTTAGTGTCATATCAGGACACTTGTTAGGGGGTCTTACCCCTTCTGCCTAGGTTCAGTCGGTGTATTCTACTGCCCCAACCGACTGGGCAATACACAGAGTTAAATTTCAAACAGTTTTATTTCAGATAATTCAGTTCAGCATAAGTACACAGTTTAAACGTCAAAACAGTTCTATTTTGAGCAACTCAGTTCAGCACTAGTACGCAGTTCCAATGTCAAAACAGTTCTATTTTAAACAATTCAGTTTAACATAAATACGCAGGTTAAATGCAAAAATCAGTATAGTGAAAGAAGCACGGTTTAGTTTTATTTAACCCATAGAAAGGACCCTTATCAGTTGCTACCACTCTGGGCCAGAGTGGACCTGGGAGCGATGGCAATGAAGGGGTTCTCCGCATTCCCCAAAGCTCCAGCATTGCTGGAACCTCACCACCAGATTGTTTAATGTCATATCCAGGAGACTCGTTGGGGCGAGGTCTTACCCCTCTGCAGAGAAGTAGTTGGTGTATTCTACAGCCCCAGCCGACTGGGCAAACAGCAGTTGGAAAGGACCCGCCAGACAGAAGACACAATAACTTAGTCGGCTACGAGACAGAGAGAGAGTGATGGGCAGAGAAAAAACAGAGACAGAAAAGATGGGGCGTGGGGACCAGACAAGAAAGGAACAGACATATACGGACATGTTGATAGGCCGAGAAGTTAATTTTCCTAGTTAAAGGAGTTCGTTAAGAAGGATCACACTTCTCTCCTCCAAAAACATTTATTCAACTCTTTTTTTCCCCCTTGTTTCTTTCTTTGTAGTATCGTCCAGGGCATGCATTTCAACCCGTCTTGCTGAGAAAGCCAACAACACAACAAAGGAGCCAAACGATCGTTCGGCGATAAATGCATGCCTCGGACGTTTATATATGCCACATTCATTTTATAGATTATATTCTTGTTTTTGAAAGGTTTATAATTATTTTGATACTAAAGTTGTTTAAGTATTTTTATTCAAGAAATCGTCATAAGAAATCTTTGGAAAGTATTTATGTTTGTGAATCTTAAAAGCTTTTTATTTAAGCAAGTTGTTTAAAAGATCTACGACATTATATGTATACAATATATATATATATATATATATATATATATATATATATATATATATATATATTGTTGCGAGGTAAGATAATTATTTAGGCAAAGGGAACACCCTTTTAGGATTCACACATGCGAGCCCCTAAAACTTAAAAGGTTTAATACATTCCCCAGAGATCCAGTCGCACATACATAAGAAATAAAAAGAAATAACGAAGGCAGATATTTATTCGGCTAAGCCCCGGTCTTCGAGGAATTAAAAAGACGAACACTTCCTAAAGATTATAACAGGGACCTGGACACTTATTAAAAAAAAGGAAACAGATACTTACAACAACATGGAAGGCGAAATGTCTAATTGAATAAAAGTTTTTTTTTGTATGGAATGGTACATATAACAATTCATGGACAAGTGTATCAAACAGCGGAATGGTTTGTGTAAACTATAAGTCTGTATATGAAAGTCTATGAGAGAGATATTCGACAAGTGGAACTTATCTGTTTTCTGTGAGACAGTTCGATTCTTTACTTGAGGTATGCTGGGTGAACGCTTATAACCATCGTTTTTACTTCATCGTATTTCCAAAATAGAACGCTCGAAATTTATTCATCCTTCTGCATTAGGCTTCTCCACAACAGCTTTGTTTAGTGTGTGCTAGATATTGTATTTATTGCGCGCCCCACCAAACGGGCAAGTGTGGAACAAGGTCTTTTTCAGATGGGTCCGGACGCAGGACCGGAGTCCACACGCACACGGCATTTTCTAAAAATACCTACGGCCCCTTCGGCATTCCCCTTATTAGGGGCGCCTTAAACACCAGGGAATAAACCCAACCTCCCCGATGAGGGGACCGACCCTTGGGGGATGGTCCCCTTAGGCCGGAGGAAATCACCAGTCGACAAGCCACATCCGGTTGACCAAAGCGCGACCTATCGACTAGAGTGCCAACCAGAAACCTTCCGGAACTGGTTGACGGTGTGCGCTAGATATGTCTGGCTTCTTCGTGGAGCTCACCCTAAATGAGTGCCAACTTTATGGCACGTGTTCACATCATCACAGTCGGTCTGGGACGGACCTTCTTCCCGTGTTTTCTATATCACGCCAACTTTAAAGCCTTCCTGTTCGAGTTTATTTCAGCCAATCACTGCTTGTCGGGTTGTGTCACTGTTGCTGCTACAACTACTCTATTTTCAACTTTAGCTCAACCACTGCTATTATGGCGTTGATTTCAGGATGACCTTCCGTTCGTCTTCACATCAGTTTTTCCCTTATTGTTCTTAAGCCTTCCCTCTCTCCTCTCACTCTCTCTGCAACACTTATTGTTTCTCCTCTCTCTCTCTCTCTCTCTCTCTCTCTCTCTCTCTCTCTCTCTCTCCTCGTGAATCCTTCTCCGAAACAATATATGCATAATTTTTGTAATTGTCAGTCTTTTGAAGAGTCCAGAAACTGGGAGTTACCAAGTACTGCTCTAGCCGTATCTTCATAATCTTAACTTAAATGTATATGCTTTTTTCATGCGTTTATGTATTTGAGATAAAAAAAAATATGTTGATAGAGATAAAATTCGAAATATATATTGGAATCAGATTTTTATTACAAAATACCAGAAGAAATGTCAATGGGGGGAATAGTTTTTATTAAAAATAGAAAGTTTTGAACATCAATCACCCCGAAAAATCAAACGAACCCCCGTAATCATATTTATCAGCCTCTCCACTCGGGCAGGATATGACACAAGGTCAATTTTTAAAAGTAGAGTTTAACAGGTTTGAATTCAGAGTTTTCCTTCTCCTAGACTAGTTGCCTCACCAAGGCTGAAGACCCTAGTCTGCCCTACTATTTACCCATAGCTGAATGGAGAATAATTGGATTCATACCTTTCCCAAGGGTATTAGTGCTATGTGAAATGCAATCAATCTCGTCCAGGATTTGAACTCGTGTCGCCGTGTTCATTTCCTACGACCCCCGTAAAAAAAGAACTTAATGTAACGGTCATCGCAATTGGAAACAGAATCGATGATACGAGTTTAAAACTTGGTCGAGGCCGTTTGGATTTTGGCTCGCTTGTTCCCTTGGGAAAGGCATAAATATATTTCTCGTTCCTCTCAGAACGTACATAGTATGGTAGATTAGGTTCTTTGAATTGTTTACATTTATACAGTTTTCAACTGTTCGCAGAAGTAGTTTCGTGATGTACATCTCTTTCATGGTCACCCTTATCTTTTTATATACAAGAGCGGTCCAAAAGCTTAACCTCCCACCTTTGTATAGTCGGCACCTGCAAAGAAATCTAGAAAGAAAACTGAATTAGTTTTTCTAGTTTTATAAAAAAATTATAATGCGTTGTCACAGGAAAATGATTCAGCTCTGGCTCTTGTTCCAGGCTAAGGTTTGGAAACTTTGCAACAATCTATCTATCCTTGATAAACATGGAGCCATGAACATAGTTAGAGAGATTATTTATTTGTTTCATTATGTTCCTGGCTTATTGTTTATCAAATATTTACAATCAACTAATTTTTTCTTTCTTTTTTATTTTCCAGACGCAGTCGGTGTAAGTATCAACTGTTTTTCTACTGATGAATGTGAGTATGTATTTACATTTGAGCGAGTATATGATTGCAAACGTATACATCAGGCATACAATTATTTGCCTTTTTGATATTGTGCAAAAAAATTTCTCCAACTGATCAAGAAGGCACTGACTTATAAACAAGAAGCGCAGAAATCATTACATATAACGCCCTTCTGATCAATTCTCTCGGAAAAAAAAATTTGGCAAGTTGTTTTTCCCAACCACTCCAAAAACAATCACGGAAATCTTCGCCTTAAAAGATCATCCCCTTTTTGTTTTTACCGAGAACACTTCTTCAGATATCTCCTATTGAAAAACCCCGTCTCTGTCTCTGTATAGATGGCCATGTACCTTTAGACACAGGAGGTTAATTTTACTTATAATGAATAATAACTAAAAAAGTTTTTATAGGTTAGTATATATATATATATATATATATATATATATATATATATATATATATATATATATATATGTATATATAAGAAAATTTACGCATTGTATTTTGTGCCTATGTACAGTGAATATAAGTTGTTTTTCATCTATGCATTCACAAATAGAAACACAACGAGATTCAAATAGAATATTGGTTTACTCTTTTGAAAACTGAATGCAGAAGTTACCCAATCCAGTCCTAACCTTTCCCAAGAGTGTTTGTCTGAAAGTGAATGTTTTTTTTTTCATCATACGTGTGAAAGCACGTGCGATATTCTGCCCTCATCAGACACCAACCAGGGGTGATAACAGTTTCGGTAGCTCATGGTGGTACTGCCACTCCTAGCACTACCAAGCAGCTTTTCCACCAGACAGAGTATTTAAAAGAATTATATATATATATATATATTGTATATTATACGAGGATCATTAAATAAGTTTCCAGACTTTATTCGCTATGGGCACTTTTATTGATAGTACTCACATGAAGCTCTAGTCCCCCTTCGAAGTAATCTCCTCCCGCTGCAATGCACCTGTTTGTACCGTTCCAACAGCTTCTGGAAGACCCCATGGAAGTCCTCTTGTGTGAACGCGTCAATGACCTTCGTCACAGCCTCTTTCATCTCAATTGTCTTAAAACGACAGCCTCTGAGCTTCGGGAATAGCCAAAAGTCACAGGGAGCAAGGTCGGGACTATAGGGAGGGTGAGGAACTGTCTTGATGCCCATCTTGGCCAAATAGTCTGTGACAAGGATGGAATTGTGGACTGGTGTATTGTCCAGCTGGAAAAGCCACTGACCCGATTTAAAGAGTGCTGGCCTCTTCCGACGGAATCTTTTTCCTGAACTTCCTTAAAAACCTCAACATAGTAACCTTAAACCTAACACCAACCCTAACCCTTTGGCAAATCAACTCTGGTCTGTTGACTTCCTTACTCCTCCCACACCTCTCATCATACCTCACAGACTCCCTGTTTTCCTTGAATCACTTATGCCACTCACAAACTGATGCTCGAGTCATGCAAGATGCTCCAAAAGCAGTCTGAAGCATTCCATATGTTTCTGTAGCATTTTTTCAAGTTTAAAACAGAATTTTTATTGCATATCGTTCTTCTAAAGTGTCAGATTGCATTTTTGAAATTCACCAGCTGTGACAATCAGGCTTTAGTATGGTGTATTCCAATAGCTGCTGTAGCTGTTCATTTGAACCTGAAATCATAAAAATTAGTCAGTCAGCTCGTAAGATGAATAGCAATAACATACTGAATTTTCAAGCATCTACAGCAATTTTAAATGCCCATACGAAAAATGTCTGGAAACTTATCGTATGCCGCTCGTATATATATATATATATATATATATATATACGAGCGGCATACGATAAGTTTCCAGACTTATATATATATATATATATATTATATATATATATATATATAAAATGTGTGTGTGTGTGTGTGTGTGTGTGTGTGTTTGTGTGTGTGTGTGTAAAAGAATACATTTTAGAAGTATTTTCCAATTTCTGTCGACGAAAACACCCAGATTATTTTCATTAAATACATGTCGTTAATGCTTTAGAGATCGTGTTTATTTCTGTATATAAAGTTTTCCTAAACAGTCAAACGAGAATTTAAAAAAACACCTTTTCTAACATCTGTCTATAATGTTACAATTTTACTTAAATATAATGGTGAGCAATGTCTTTAATTTTTCCTATATAGGTACAACAAACATGTCAGACAAAATACGCAGAAATATGTACTTATGTCTATGTTGATAAAGCAATAAATTTTCTTGCATTGTTAAGAAGGAATATCTTATTTTGCTGAAATTAATATTTCACATGGTTAATGTTTATTTCCCAAGATGATTTCATTCCATATATTTTAGAGAGGAACATAATTCACATAGTTTCTTCCAAAAAGTGGTCTTGTCGATACTGCTATATGGATGCACTACATGGACGCTAACTAAATATATGGAGAAAAAGCTTGACAGCAACAACACAAGAATGCTGCAAGCAATACTGTACAAGTCCTTGACGTTAATTTTCAGCTTAAATAACTTTGCAGATTTCGTGGAACGAGTGATTATTTTCTCTATATCTAGGTCGTTGTGTGCCCTGATCGGTCGTATCGTCAGCAAATATATACTTGCTTCTCTGAACATTTCTGGTTTTTACTGGCAGAGTTAAATTAACTAGCATTGAAAAAGATTGCCTCTGGTCTGCTGTGAATCTACACTCCTTAGGTGGAATCAGAATAGGCATCAAACAAGACTATAGAAAATATCGAGAATAGGTTGGGAGCAAAAAAAACACATCCCTGTTTTATACCGTTCCCAACCTCAAATAGTTCTGATAGTTCCCTTCTTAAGCAGAGTGATGATTTTGTTGTTGTATGCAAAGCAAATACCAGCTTGAAGAAGTTGTCAGGAAACCATAACTTCTACTTTTCTTGTCAGCGTCCTATATTAATTTTTGTGTGTCAGAGCTCAAATTTTTCACTTCTTTGTAACCAAATTTAATTTTCATTCACCTCCAAATAAATTAGTTGAATATTAAATTACGACCATAATTTACCTGTGTTTGATACAATTTACATGAGAAAAAAACAACACCCCCCAAAAACAATGCACTATTAATACAATTAACTCCATTAGGACATTCTCAGAGACAAATCCTGAAAATAAAAATGATCACATTCCTTACTATAAAAAACACAACCAAAATTTAACTTAACCATTCAAAATCTCAAAGTCTGAAACGCATTTGAAGTATGAGTAAAAAAAAACGTAACTGTCAAATTTAAGATCATTTGAAGTCCCACTGATTTATATAAAGAGGCAGTTCGTGGTATTTAACAGAATTTGTCTAGATAACAATTTGCTGCCTATATATATATATATATATATATATATATATATATATATATATATATATATATATATATATATATATATATATATATATGATAAAAAAAGAGGTAAAAAAGAGGTGAAAAGTAAAGAAAAGTAAAAAAAAATCTGGTATATCTTGAGACAGAAATTGAATGTCGTTTGTCAACCAGAGAAGGAAAAAAATGATCTGGTCTTTATATAAAAAGAAAGATGAAATTTGGGTTAGGGAAATAGGGGAACCGGAATTTTGTAGGTTTTTCTAAATCTTCATGAGAAATTTCTCGTTATTTCTTTCTCGGAAGATGTAGATCTACCATTTAAAGAAATATAGTGTTTACTGAAATAAATATTAATATAAAAAGTATGAGAGATTTTTAAGGGGCTATCTTTTATATCGTATATATATATATATATATATATATATATATATATATATATATCACCTTGTCGGTAGGAGTTAGGATACGCCCAACGAATACCCTGAAAAGAGTAAAACGTAACTAAGCGTTAACCTAAGTTTTGGACTAAACTGCATTAATTAATTCTTGAGCTCAAGAGAGGGTGGGCCCACTCGTTTGTTGCAATAACTCCCAAGTCAACTGTGACCTTATGTGTTAGTACCTATAATGGTCTATCAATGAGTTAAATAGATCAGTGAGAAAATTCTTTGTTGCAGTTTGGAATTCTATAAACCATAAAACTGTACATATCATTCATATTTGATACAAATACTTAATATATAAAGAGGAAAGTTTTCAGGGCGTTGTAACTTATTTTCTTGGCCTGCGATATCCTTGTAAGCGAGTACGAGCTCCAGTCGAGCTATCATGTTGAAATTCAGACTACCTTAAGAGAAGATATGAACTGTCGTATCCCCCAGCTCTATGTAATTTCTTAATTACTGATATTGTAATGTTATAAGTAAGTTGGCGACCGTAGTCGAGGGCAACCAGAAGGCTCCCTTTTCAATAGATTCTATACTGAGGTAGAGGAGAGGGCGCTACTCCTTTCCTTGGATTGCTCCACTTTACGCTTGATACGTACCTTATATTGCTCAGTGTTAAGCAAGGAGGTATTAAGTACCTTTTCTAAAGTCTTTGGTATGACGCGACCTATGGCTGAACCCAGGTCTCCCGGATCATTGGCGAACACTCTACCCACCAGGGTAATAAGCCGGACCTAGAACCCATATTCAACCAATCTTTGCTTTCCGGCCTCGGATAAACACAGTTTAATACAGAAACCATTCCCGAATAGAATGCATTGTTTCATGAGCACTTATTTTACAAAAGTATAGAAAATGGCCTTTATCATATTTACCCAACCCCTCCGCTCGGGCAGGATATGACACAAGGTCAATTTTTAAGCGGAGTTTAACAGGTTTGAATTCAGAGTATTCCTTCTCCGAGACTAGTTGCCTAACCAAGGCTGAAGAACCCAGTCTGTCCTACTATTTACCCATAACTGGAGGGAGAATAATTGGATTCATACCTTTCCCAAAGTTATTAGTGCTATGTGAAATGCAATCAATCTCGTCCAGGATTTGAACTCGTGTCGTCGTGTCCATTTCCTACGACGATAACCATTATATCACAGGCACCTCCAAATGGCCTTTATTTCATTCAATCTTTGATTTTCTGTCTTGTATAACATTTTATAGGACACGTTTTGTTCCTGGGTTGCCTTTGGTTTTTGTTAATTGCTTATAATATAAAGTAAAGAAAAATAGCCGTTATTCTCTTCAAATTTTGTTTGGTTTGGATAACACTAAACACTCATTTTGTTCCTGAATTCGAGACGTTATTTCTTAATTGTTTATATTGTAAAAGTATAGAAAATGCACATTATTTCCTACTATCTTTGTTTTGTTTCCGTGGAAAAGAGAATTTAAAACTTTACCTACTTTCTATATGAAAACGGGTTAGTTCACGTTTATGATTACATAAAGTCTGAATAAAAATACATATAAAAACAATTCTTCAAGTATTTATCCCAAACTTATACAAAGAAAAAAAAAATTGCAAGCGAGTAGGAAAATCTCGATCAATTATCCGTCACTGAATCTACTTGGGATGAGGAAGAATATGTTTAAATAGATAATTTAAGTATAAAGAACACTGAAGTAAAATTTGTTTAGGAAAAACAGATCTTTGTAAAAACTTTCTTTTGACTTAACCTATTGAAAATATATTTTTTCCAAGTTACTAGAAAAAGTTCTAAAAATGTTACGTTGTATAATTTGTCACAATATACCATGACTCGTTTTTACGTAAATCGTTCTCTTCTCTCGGCAGCAGAACAATAAAAATTGGAGGTAATATTAGACACTGTACCAGAAGTGTTGGATTGGTCATATGCAATTGCAGGATTTTAACTTCACACTACAATGGCAGTTTTTAGCGAGTCTAGTCTATCACTATTTGTCTGTATATGTAATTGAACCAGTGCCAAGGGTATTATTATAAATACATTTGTTTGATCGTATGCCTACCTATCAAACATTGTTTAGCGACAGTATAGGAAGAATAAACTGAAGAACCGGGCTCTGTGCCAATATAAGAAGAACATCTAAACATTTTTCAACGAAGAAACCGATAAGCATGTACCGAGTCATCTCTATATGATGGAGGAGTCAGGGCTGATCTATAAAAACTGTTTCTTATTCGTAGTTCTGTTATGGCAGGAAATAAAATAAATACAACAGTAATATTTGCCTGTGCTCTTTTCAATCAGCGAATACGAATAATAAATTGAAATATGTGACACATCCAAAAAGTTAATAAATGATAATGAAGTACCATTGAAGTAATTAAAAAAAGCCTAACTTCCGGTTGGGGAACGAGTTGATAAGTCCATGTTTTTTTTTCTCATTCTTTACACCAATATCTATAAAACACGAAATAAAATGGGCATTACCCTATAACGCTTTTACCTAATGTGTTTAGAACAGCTTTAATCAGGTATCATCCCACTTACTAAGTTGCAGCCCTGTTAGTGAGGCTCAAATTACGTTGACAGTATCTCATGCACCTTAACCCTGAATTGGATCTGATAGTGAGGCTTGTGTTCTGTTGATGTAGGGCATGTGGGGTACCATTTCATTGCCATAACTCTCTGGTCCACTCTGAGCTAAAGTAAAGTACCTGTGAGGGTTCAGTGTTGGAGTCAAATAGATCTTTTTGAAAATAATTAGTATATATACATACATACATACATACATACATACATATATATATATATATATATATATATATATATATATATATATGCGTATGCATGCATATATATACATTTCATGGTAATGTCTGTGACCCTGGGTTTCATGCTTTAGGCATTCATCAGACTGAGGCGAAGAATGATGAATGCGTAATGATGGGTAATGATGAATGCGCAAAGCATGAAATCAAGGGTTACATACTGTACCATGTAATATATATATATATATATATATATATATGTGTGTGTGTGTGTGTGTGTGTATAAGGGCTCTATCATTGAGACTGAGCACTATTTATCAATATCTATGGAAGCCCCCATTATCTTATAAGACGGTCCATTTCTATTTTATGAATAGTTGATAAACTGTGACTTTGCACTTCATTTCTCTGAATAGTGAACTATACTTTATTGATTAAAATGATTTTACCGTTAAATATAAAACATTATTCACGTACAAATCCATGCATATCTCCCTACCTTTTCCTTGTTCAATTCAATTAATTGCATTATAACTTTTCAAGTCATAAAAGGAGGATCCCCGGTGGTAAGGGTTAAAAAGCTGGGCTAAGCACACGAAATTACTGAGTTCGATATCCATTCGCGGTATTACGTCCACTTTCTGACTAATACCCTTGGGAAAAGTTTAAACTCCCTTTTAAGCAGCGGTTATTTCTATGGAAGCACCACATAGGTGCTGACTAAGCGTATATAGAAACAGCTGGACAAGAACTACACAAGAATGTATCGAGCTATATTGAACAAACCCTAGAAGCAACATCCCACAAAAAATTTCTGTATAGACACCTAACTTCTTTTTCTAAAGTGGGGTATCCTCGTAGTCTAATGGTTAAATCGATTGACTGCATAATTGTTGTAAGCGAGTTCGTACTCCAGTCGCACTATAACTTTCACTTTAGGGCATATACCCTTGGGAACGGTATGGACCCTTTTATCCTTCCAGCTCCTATTCTTCTAGGAAAATTGGTTTGGCATTAAATCATCTACAAAGGTTGATATGCCATTAAACCAAACCAAACCGAATCTATTTCTAAAACCATTTAAATAAGATGAACAAGACCTGCGACGGAATCATAAACGACGTTCTCCAATGGACCCCTTCACACAGACGTGCAAGCGTTGGACGACAAACAAGAACTTACCTATAACTGCTTTGTACGGACACAGGGTGTGATCTTGAAGACCTTTCAGAAGCGATGGATGAAAGAAACGAATGGCGAGAGAGAGGGAAATCCGTGCTAGCAGCATGGCACGATGATGATGTTTGGTTAAATTGTACAACATCAGTACTTTTACAATGACGGCTATGGCATTAAATTACCAAAGAATGTTGAAATGCCATTAAAACAATCATCAAACCATAAGACAAATGGGTTCCGCATGAGCCTATTGAAATGAGCAAAGCACTGCATTGTGCAATGTAGTCGAAAAAAGCTTTTCTACACGGAGATGAAAAATAGACATATTACAATAGTCCCTAAAATGTTGAATAGATTTATGACGGCCTTCAAAATTTCTCTTGTGGTTCTGAGGCTAGAAAAAAAAAGGATTTTTTTCCCTTTATGGTTGATGTGATTTAGATGGAATTCTTTATTACGAAGTGCCGATATCTGTATAAACCGACACTCCGTAAAACACTCGCTGAACAACTGATGGGTTTGAATGACGTTAGGGCAGAAAATAATTTTTCCGCTCGGTAAATAAATCGATAGTTAATTTCACTGCAGGATAAACGCTTTTGCCGTATGCAGCACTTTTGTCATGGATACTTCAAGCGACAAACTGGGGAGATTGAACACGAGATGACCTGGACTAAAAAGGGGAGACCTCAAGGGAGAAACTAAATCTCTTTTAATAGCAGCACTAGACAGCGTTATAATGACCATTTATATCAAGGCGAACATTGATGATAAGTAACAGAGTAGCAAGTGTAGAAGATGTGAAGTAAGAGATGAGACGGTTAACCAAAAGTAAGCAAATACAGCAGACATTCACAAAAGGAGTTTGAGATTAGATATGACAGAGTGGGAAAGGTGATCCACAGTGAATTGTACAAGAAATTTGACCATAAGTTATGGTATATGCACAAAACCAGAATCTGTCCAATATAATAAAAGCTATGAAATTCTCTGCGACTATGGGATACAAACTGTTCTCCGAATCACGACCTTAAGACCAGACATAGTTATTCATTATCAAGAAAAACAGAACCAGAATCTGTTTAATATAATGAAGGCTATGAAATTCTCTGCGACTTTTGAAATAAAAACTGATCTCCGAAACAAGACCTCAAGACCAGACATAGTTATTCATTAGCAAGAAAAACAGAACCAGAATCTGTTTAATATAATGAAGGCTATGAAATTCTCTGCGACTTTTGGGATAAAAACTGATCTCCGAAATACGACCTCAAGACCAAACATAGTTATTCATTAATAAGACAAACAGAACCAGAATTTGTTCAATATAATTAAAACTATGAAATTCTCAGTGACTTTAGGATACAAACTGATCTCCGAATAACGACCACAAGACCAGACATATGTATTAACAAGGAAAACACAACTTGGCATCAAGTGGGTTTTGGTGTTACAACAGACCACGAAGTGTAAATGAAAAACATTAATAAATAGATCGATCTTGTCAGATAGATGAAAAGTTGTAGGCTATGAAAGTGACCATGATATGAATTATGATTGCTTTGTTTGGAACTGACTAAAAGATTTAAAACGAAAACTAGGGAAATTCAAAAATAGAGGAAGGATTTAGACCCTACAGACCACAAGATCACTAAGATTAGCAAAAATACTTACAAAACTCCACGAACCTGGAGGAGACTTGCTGTCCTTCAGATTTCGGTGACAGACCGCCAGTAACAACGGATGTGAAAAACTAGAAATGAGCGAAATCGCAAAAAAGATTAATCTCCTGATGTACATGGACGACATCAAACAATCAACCAAAAATGAAAAAGAATTGGAAACCCTTATACAGACAGTGAGAATTTACAGTCAGGACATAGGGATAGAATTTGTTATAGAAAAAAAAAAGCGCTATGTTCCTAATGAGAGGTGGGAAATGACACATGACATTGGGAACAGAACTAACAAACCAAGAGAAAATCAGAATGACCGGAGAATAGGAAACCTACAAATACCTGTAAGCAGATACCATCGAACAAGCGGACATGAAAGAACATTTTTAAAAAAGAATATCTTAAGTGGACGAGAAAACTACTTAAAAACAAGGTAATATACCTGAAATCTCATTAAAGTGATAAACGCGAATGAATAAATATGGAATGTGAAGGAGAACTAGCCACGAAAAGATATCTGGAAAATCTGATAATTTCACGAGTATAATCAGATTTGATCGATGGTTGTTTATGAAAATATTTGAGTTTTAAATTTTCAGCAAGAGTTTTTATACCGAAGAAAACTAAAACAAAACAATGAGACATAACACTTCATCAGTATCGATACCTAGCAGTCACACTATCGGTAATGAGCATTTCATGAAATAGTCCTACTTCTTTTACTAAACAGATATTGATGGTTGTGACTAAAGATATAAGGAATATAAAAGAAAGATAGTATCAAAAAAAGAAAGTATAAAAGTTCAGAAAAAATAATAATGCAATAGAGTTTACTTATAAATAAGATTTAATAATATATGTTTTGATTATATGTATTATTTACTAAAATCGTGACATCTTGAGATATTTTGTCTTGAAGGTAATGCGATCTAAAGGAAAGTAAAAATGATTTTTCATGGACAATAACACATACATACATACATACATACAAGGGAGAGTCTCCGTGGTATAAAAGCTAATATGTTGGACTACGGCCTCGAAGTAAGTGAGTTTGAACTCCATTCGCGCTATTACGTTTACTTTTGGATTAAAAGACTTGTGAAAGATACTGAACTCCTTATCCAAATTCACTATGGGTGTACCATAGCCAGATACGGATATGCGAAATGGACATATAATGGTCATATATATATAAATATATATATATACATAAAACTTAGGAATCTTGAAACACGAAAAACACTTACGACTTCTTATTTCAAGTACAAAACTTTTTATTACCTTTGGGTTTAAAGGTTCATCAACATAAGGAGAGAGATACACATTCTTTCTCTTCTGGCTTTTCCATCTGCCCACCCCACAACGCGTGTGGCACCCGCCACAAAGCCCACAGGCCTAGTTTCGGCGAGCAAGCAAAAGTCGACCCTTCTCGTTCGGTGTCCAGTTCTCAACTCAACTACCTGACTTTTTCAAAATGCCCAAATCCTCCGCACGCTTCCGGTGCGTGACGTCATTCGCACTTGCTAGCCCCGTTTCCCATCTGGGCTACTGTGACATCTCGGAGTGAAATGTCCGCTCCGCGCCCACGCGCGTGAACACCTGTGTCAATGTGCACCTACGTAACCCTTTCACTGAGCCGAAAGGTTCTCAGCCTAGCTAAACCCAAAGGCATAAAACAAAATCCCTCGGCCATTATATTACATGGGTTGAATAGAATAACTGCACTTCTTTAAAAAAAATAGACCTAATCATTAAAAAACCACGAACTTTGAAATGCAATTAAACAAAAAACAAAAACAAAAAAAACTGTTATATCCTGGGATAAAGTTATAGAATAAGTAAGAGAAACACGTATTAAGATAGAAGAATATAGGTTATATATAACATTAAAACAAGTGATTGTCACCAGTGTAGCTCTTCCGATCTATTCCGTGGTTGAATTACTGTCAAATATTAAATCTTTATTGGAAGCGTCCATTGTGTATCTAAAATAAGGATGATACCACAACAGAAAGCAAGCAGTATATATATACGAATACCAACAGAGTCAGAAGAAATCTACCTAGGTATCACCTAACCAGATCATCGGTATTATCCTGATGATCCGCTTAGGTAACACGTACGAAGATTTCTTCTGACTCAGTTGGCATTCGTATTTCACTCTACTTAGTATATTGAGCGTTCTTACGTTTTAGCTTTAGGAATTCTGTCGGCATTTTTTCTTTTGACTAAATATACGTTATTGGTTAATTGATTTTAAATAGTACATATGTTCTTAGGCTTTTTTATGGAATTTTTTCCCAGATATCGATTTGTGGTTTAGTTAGGTTTGGTTTGGTTTCTTTCTTTAATGGCATATCAACCTTTTTAGATTATTTAATGCCAAATCTATTCTCCTAGAAGAACAGTAGTGGTACTATATAACCCATAGCTGGCAGGTTAAGTGGGGTTCATACCTTTCCCAAGAGTATTTGCCCGAAAGTGAACGTAATAGCGCGACTGGAGTACGAACTCGCTTACTGCGATTCCGCAGTCCATCTCTTTAACCATTACACCACGAGGACAATTTGTGTAATATTTTTTATTTGCAAATTGTATCATTTGGATTTTTAGCACCGTCAGAGTTATAGAATAGGTGTAAGAATTGAACTATATATATAGTGTATATAATGAATTATATAAATATATGTATATAATGAAAATAATTGCTACATGGCCAAGAGCAAGTTTACCTAGGTCTCACCAAACGGCTCTTCAGGATTGCTACGGTGATGTGGGTTAGGATGAAATACATTTTACTGGTTAAAAAGACTCCCCCACCTATAACATGTTGGAATTTTTTTTATATTATTTGCTCTATCTAATGTATTGAGCACTTTATTACATTTTAGCTTAGATAATTACGTTGGTGTTTTTTTTTCTTTTGACTAGAACATACGTGATACTTGATTATTTTCAAGTGGCACGTGTGTTTTTCGTCTTTTCTTTTTTTACAAACTATTTTCCCAGATATTAGTTTGTAGAATTTTCAAATTGTACACTCTGTTTTTTTTAACTAAAAGAATTATATATATATATATATATATATATATAATCCTTTTGTGTTTGATTCATGAATAATTTTCATATATCCTGAATTTCATCTGGTGAATTGAACATATGAAAGTTTTAGCCGTAGAAACAACTAGGAGTGGGAAGATATTTATTCCTTTTAGGTGCTATCCATCTCTACAGGCCAGCATTTAAGAAAATGTTTTCAATACGATTTTTCTTTATGATATATATATATATATATATATATATATATATATATATATATATATATATATATATATATATATATTGTGACGAGGAAATACGACACCCTCATACATTCGCTGGCTTGTGAGGAAAGAAAGCAACATGTTGAATCGTTAGTTTACTATAGTAGTAACCAAGAAAAGAAAATAATGGTAGTGGAAACGTCGTTTCTCTTCAACTCTCCTCTATTAGCATTAGGTGACATGGTCATGAGAGAATCTCACTCACTATTAGCCATGTATGCATCAGCGGAGAGAGGGAGACAGCGACCATGATTGGAGGAATAAATGACCAAAAAGCCAACACCTGGTCATTTTTCAAACTACGGAAAATAACCAGTTGGAGATAGAAGACATGTTGTAGAAGATTGAAAAGAAAAAGCTCCTCCTTTGAATGAATTCGCACTTCTGGGTCTGGCGGCCCTCGTTAGATGAAATATCCAACGCCGGAGACTTGTCCACGAGAAAAGAGATTATAATTAATCTTGTCTGAAATAGGACGTGCATCTTTCTATCAACGTATTATGGAAGCCCAATAACGTGAGGAAAAAGAGAAAAGAAAAGACTCTACAAAACCCCAAGTAAGTGAACATACAATTGAAGTATATTTAAAATTCTCCTGCTGTATTTATGCTTACGTGAATAAAATACAAATTAGGGAAGGAAAGAATACCTCTGATAAGATACAGAAGAAAAGAAGAGGGAATATTCCCTGAATGATAAACTTGAGATTTTGAAATCGGGCTCTGCCAATAAACCCCAAAGTCAGAAGGAAAGCGGACCGTACCTACCGCGTTGACGAACTGTGTTTTTACCTTTCGCCCTTAAAAAGAAAACTTTCTCGCTCCTAGCTTTTACCTGAATTGTTTCTAACCAGTCGGCAGGGGCTGTAGAATATACCGATTGCTTCTCTGCAGAGGGGTAAGACCCCACACAAAGAGTGTCCTGATATGACACTAAACAATCTGATGGTGAGGTTCCGGCAATGCTTCATTGCCATCGCTCCCAGGTCCACTCGGGCCCGGAGTGGTAGCACCTGATAAGGGTCCGATCTATGGGTTAGATAGAACTAAACCATGCTTCTTTCACTCTACTGATTTTTGCCTTTAAACTGCGTATTCATGTTAAACTGAATTGTTTAAAATAGAACTGTTTTGACATTGAAACTGCGTACTAGTGCTGAAGTGAATTGCTCAAAATAGAACTGTTTTGACGTCTAAACTGTGTACTTATGCTGAACTGAATTATCTGAAATAAAACTGTTTGACATTTAACTCTGTGTATTGCCCAGTCGGCTGGGGCTGTAGAATACACTGACTCCACCTTTTCTGTGGGGTAAGACCCCCCCACCGCTAACGAGTGTTCAGGATATGACACTAAATAATCTGATGGTGAGTTTCCAGTAGTGCTGTAGCTTTGGGGAATGCGGCGTACTCCTTCATTGCCATCGCTCACAGGTCCACTCTGGCCCAGAGTGGTAGCACCTGATAGGGTTAAATAGAACCAACTCCATACTTATGCTAAAATGAATTATTTGGGTAAAATGAATAGCTTGAAATAGAAATGTTTTTGACAAACCGTACAGATATTTAAACTGCGTGCTTATGCTTAACTGAGTTATTTTAAATAAAACTATTTTCAACATTAAAATTGTATTTACACTTAACTGAATTGATACATATAACAGCTTGAATAGTTTGAAATAGAAAGGTTTTTGACAATTAAACTGTGTATTTCTGCTAAACTGAATTGTTTTAAATAGAACACATTATTTACATAAAAATGGATTCGGCGTTAAATAACCTACAAAGGTTGATATGCCATAAAACCAAACAAACTAACCAACCAACCAACTGAATTGTTCCTTGTTTCTTTCTTTTTGTTCAATAAAAGAATATTGTAATTTTAATTCTGTTGACCCAAACAGAGCAGTTAAGAGTCTTCTTTTGTTGTCGAAGTATTGTATTTGTCGAAAGCCTTGTATGTGTGGGGGAAAGTTAACCAGTTAACTGTGTTGAATTTTAATAACTCACCTATACCCTACCTAGTGGCTTTAAATTGTGGTCCAGCTAAGGAGTTGGTGATATCTGTAATATTAAGTAGCATTGGCAAACCACAGCCCACGTGTGTGCCTTGCTTTAACTGGTGGACTTGGCGGGAACGAACGGCACCCTGCAAGCCCGCTGGGCACATGGCGGCATAACAGTATATATATATATATTCTAGATCACACCGACAAACACACACACACATACATGCAGATATATATATATATATATATACACAGATATATATATATATATATATATATATATATATATATATATATATATATATATATATGTGTGTGTGTTTGTGTGTGTGTGTTTGTCGGTGTGATCTAGAATACCTCCGATTGAAGAGAGGCAAAGAAGCCCAAAATATAAATTGTAAAACCATCGAATGATCAGAATATTAATACAGACCGTTTAAGAATAATTTAACATTTCTTTTAGAGTTCTTTTATGATATGATTATTTCAAAATCTTTGTTTACTTCCCTCGTCAAAATATCATTTGAGTCTTCTCCAAATGGTCCCTGTAATATCAGTTCAGATTTTTAAATAATGACACTTCAATAGAAATATTAACATTTTTTATTCACTTCTAGTAAATTCTCAGTCTGTTAACTCTGATGGAGACATTTTGACATTTGTGAAAAAAATGTTGGTGACATTAATCGAGGGTTACCTGTATGCTCTTTTTTCAATAGATACTCCACCGAGGTGTAGGAGTGGGTTTACTCCTTTCCCTGGATCGCCCCATTTTACCATTGATCCAAATCTTATAATGCTGAGTGTTAAGTTTGGTAGCATCAAGTACAATCTTTTGAGTCTTTGATATGACTCGACCGATGATTGAACCCCGGTCTCCTGGGCTATTCGGGAACACTCTACTCACCAGACCATACAGTTATTCACATGAGAGTGTTAATATTTTTTGAATCACACTGTATATTCATTATATAATAGAGTAATAATTTGTGTAGTTATATGCAACTTGCAAGAAAATAGATTAATTTCCTTATGTCGTTATATCGATCCTCACTTAATATGCATAGCGTTTTTATTTATTTATTTATTTTTTGTTTACTTTTGTCTTCTGTCCGGTGATATTAAGACAGTAAATATCATAGTAATCTAAGATACATTATATTATCTCCTGAAGGATGGGAAGTGGTTGTCTGAGTAAATTTATCATCTTTCATAAATCGAAGCCATATAATACCTTCAAAAGTTTTTTTTTTTTTGTATTCGTTTTATCTTCATAAAAAGTGTCGTTTTACAGTGCCCTGAGTACTGCATACGGTGCTACAGAGCACCTTTAATTTCATTCATCTCTGAGGTTGTCATCTTCTTTCCAAGCAACACCATAACACAAAGAGACTAATTTCAAACTCGAAATATAATATCTAATATCGGATCTTCGTAATAAATGGCGATCTAATTAACAAACAAAAGCAAAAACAGAATTTTTTAATGTCTAGAAAGCCGAGTAAATAATTGGAAAGTTTAATATTACTTGTGGATTATTTACGTATATGACACAAAGATACTCAAAAACAAATCCGTAGAGGGTTTGGCAAGATATGTGAAATGGCGTATCAACTTTCGATCGTTATTTGATGCCAGAAGAATATTAGTGGTAATATTTAACCCAAAGCTGAGGAATAAGCGGTTTCAAACTTTTCTGAAAAATATTCATCCCAAAACTTATATAAGGCGAGTGGAGTTCGAACTCACTTACTACGATATTGTTATATTCCAATGAAAGAATAAAGAGATCATAAAACATTTTTTTATAAAGAAAAACCCCTCTTTTCTTTATAACACGAAAGTGTCGAAATGCTGCAAATGAGAAAGGGAGACAGAGACGGAGGACCCGAAAACAGAATCGTTATATTTAGCTCCATATCTTAACCAGCGTTGAGATTCTATATTCAGAGACTCACTTAGTACTTTTTCTGCTTTTCAGTCGGTAGGTACGGTGAGGGGATTGGTCGCTCGCCTGTCTGGGCACTCACTGACTACTTTTCGAAATTGATCACATCTCTTGAGTGGCCACCTGTCATCTGTGGTCAAAAATTGTGTGCTGATATAATATTCATAATACCAACGTGTTTTCCTTCTGGTTCCCAATTTACGTGATTCGTTTCCGCTGTTCCCTTGTTTACACAGGTGCATCCTGCTTATAAAATCTCTTATTGACGGGTCTTTCAAAAGTCAATGTTCGACAGTATGTAAGTTGAGCCCGTTAGCAATAACGCCATCTGGTTGCTTCAGTCAGTTGAATCAATATGGGATTTCCTTTCTTCCGTAGTTTTTCCTATCTGTGTTGTTTCTTAATATTTTTCAAATCTCATATCTATCAGAATTGGGATTTTCTTTTTCTACCAGTTGTTAGTTGTTTGGTTAGGTTTTATGCGATGTCAACCTTTACAAGTTATTTAACGCCAAATCCTGTTGGTTTGGTTTGGTTTAGTTTTATAGCATACCAACCATTGTTGGTTATTTGATTTTAAATCCTGTTTTTATGCATACAGGGTGTCTCAAAATACGTGCAACTCATTGATATGATGATTCTTATTGTATCAAGTCATTTTTCATCTGAGTCTTGAAAAGCAATTGTATCATTTTAGAAAGGTCAGTTCAGAAGACAAGGGCAAAAATTGAAGAGGAGTTTAACCCTTTTCCAGAAAGGCAGGCGATGTATTCTATAACTCCAGCTTCTATAGATTCAGGTTAGTTTGAGTACACAATTTAAGTGTTAAAAACATTTCTATTTCAAACTATTAAATTTATTCAAACAGTTCTAATTCAGCTTATTCAGTTTAGTATAAGTACATATTTTGTTTTCACACAGTTAAATGTCAAAACAGTTCTATATATAACAATTCAGTTTAGGATAATTAGAGTTTCAATGACAAAAATAGTTCCATTTCAAACAATTCAGTTTAGCATTAGCACGCATTTTAAATGTAAGTGAAGTTTGATTGTCAAAAACATTCCTATTTCAAGCTATTCAGTTTAGTCAAACAGTTCTCATTCAAACAATTCAGTTTAGCATAAGTATGCAGTCTAGTTCTATTTAACCCAAACATAGGACCCTATCAGGTGCTACCACTCCGGGCCTGAGTGGTCCTGGGAGAAATGGCAATGAAGGGGTGCTCTGCATTCCCCAAAGCCCCAGCATCACTAGAACCTCACCATTAGGTTGTTTAGTGTCATTCGACCTCTCTACATAGTTTAAATGTCAAAAGAGTTCTATCTAAACAATTCAGTTTAGCATAAATATGCTGCTTAAATGCAAAAAACCCCCCAGTAAATCCAAGAGAGTACTGTTTAGTTATATTTAACCCATTGATAGAACCCTTATCAGGTGCTACCACTCCGGGCCAGAGTGGACCTGGGAGCGATGGCAATAAAAGGGTACTCCGCATTCCTCAGAGTTCCAGCATTATTGGAACCTCACGATCAGATTGTTTAATGTCATATCCAGAACATTCGTTAGGGGGTCTTACCCCTTTGCAGAGAAGCAGTCGGTGTATTCTACAACCCTAGCTGACTGGACAAGCGTGTGTGCGTGTGTGTGTGTGTGTGTGTGTGTGTGTGTGATATTCAAAGAAGATGATTTGGGAATGATTCCATTTGGGAATATATAAGATAATTTTTATAAATCTCCGGAAGTGCTCAATGTCTGATGATTAATATATATATTATTTACAGATCAAATTTCCATATAATTGAAAAACTTCAAAAAACTGTCATTTGGCTCTTATAAATTTACTTCAGCTGGCAACTCAATAAGAGAAACTAGCTGCATCAGATAGCCATCACACAGTGGAGAGAACTTTTTTTCAAGTAACTTTTACTCATTTTATAAAATCAAAAAATAGATTAAAAAAAATGGCCCAAATATATGATCTTTACTCTGTGGTGAAATCCAAAACCCATGCTTATCCCATTTGGAAAAGCAGTTCTACACAACAAAAACAAAGGATCGTTCATAATTGGCGTTTTTGAATCATCGTAGCTGAACTTGTTTCTTGTAGTAACCTTATCATAATATTGATCCCCTGTGTGCACACATAAAAAAAAGTAAAGTAAAGTTGGCGATAGTAGTCGAGGGCGACCAGAAGGTTCCCTTTTCAATAACTACTACACCGAGGTGTAGGGGAGGGCGCTACTCCTTTCCTTGGATTGCTCCACTTTACTCTTGGTACGCACCTTAGATTGCTGGGTGTTAAGCAAGGAGGTATCAAGTACCATTTTTAAAGTCTTTGGTATGACGCAACCTGTGATTGAACCCGGGTCTCCTGGACCATAGGCAAACAGGCCTATCTAAAGAAACGGTATTGTTTTTAATTATGAACATTTTACTTGACATTATTTACTATTAATAACATATGTCAATAGTACATAAACAAATGTTATATGACTAATAAACTCAATTACATAAAGACTTCATCATCCTTAGTAAATATATTTTTTGTGTAGGCATTATCTAGGCAATACAGATACACGCTCTTTCAGAATCATGGATACTACTTTGTTTGAATCAATGAAGTTTTGAAAGTTCAAATATGTGTTTGAAGGGGTTCTGTTTATGTCATTGAATGTTGAATATTTTGCATGCTACACACAATATTTTGGGGCTAAAAGTTTGGGATCATTTATTGCAAGAACTTCAGCATATATTTTTTATAGTTTGTTTAATTTTTACCAAAATTCTGTAAGTATTCGAGCGGAAGAAAACTAAAATGGTTGTATATATATATATATATATATATATATATATATATATATATATATATACATTTTCTTTATATATATATATATATATATGTATATATATATATCGATATACATTTTCTTTTTATATATACATATATATAAACGTTATATATATATATATATATATATATATATATATATATATATATATATATATATATATAAACCTCATTCTTTTTAGTCAGCACTGTAATTTTGAAATCTTGAGGGGAATATATGTAAGAAAAATCCAAATACGAATGAATGGGCAAAAGAAAATTATGCCAAAAATAACCAAAAAACAAAACAAAAGCAAAAAAACAAAACAAAAATGAGCAAAGACACAAAGAGGAAAAAACTAGTCACGAAAGGAAAGAATAAACGAGAAGAAGATTGAAATACTAAGACTAAGAATGAGAGAGAGAGAGAGAGAGAGAGAGAGAGAGAGAGAGAGAGAGAGAGAGAGAGGGGTATTGACCCATCGAGTGCTCGATGAAGTGATATAAAAATGAATGAATAAAAATCATTTAAGTAAAATGTTACAGAAAATATGAACAGACAATGAAAGAAAGGAATAAACTTACGAACTCATTTTAGAGTTGGAATGAGAAAAAATAACAGAAAAAAGAGAGAAAGGTGGGCAGTAAGAAAGAAAGATGGAAAGAAAGAATGAAAGAAAGAAAACACCTTAAGAATGAAAAAAATGCAAGGAAGTGAACGCGAGGAAGTTAAGAACAGAAAAGCTAAACGAAAAATAAAAATAAAAATAAAAATAAAAATAAATAAGTAATGCAAATCAACAATGTAATAGGCTTACATATCCCAACCGGAAGGTACATAATTACCGGAAGCCATGTCTGGCGTAGATAAAAGGAAGACTTGTACAATTGAATCACACACGAGACAATACGAGAGAGAGAAAAGAACCTGCCGTTATTGGTTCAGCTCTAACAGTGGATGGCCGAGAAGCCGCTTCTTCCCAAGAAAAGAGTACTGCTTATTCTGACCTAACTCAATACAACATCGTAACATCTGTTCAACAGACAGTCGACGCCATGAATAATTTACATACTTCAAACAACTGAAAATCCACTAGGCATGTATAAAGGCTATTATGATTCGAGATTTAATTGTCTCGTGACGAAAGCATATCTATGTATGTACATCTTATTGCCGTTCTATTGCGTGCACTACACACACACACACACACACACATATATATATATATATATATATATAGGTTTTTTTTTAAATTCTCATATCAAATAAAGAGCTTTTTAAAAATATTATATAATTTCAGTGTTTGTTTGTTTGTTTGTTAGGGTTTTACGGCATATCACTATTTGTGGGGTATTTAATTTCAAATTAATTTTCATGTAAATAAACAGTTCTTTTCAAACAATTCAGTTTAGCATAAGTACACAGTTAAATCGTCAAAAACATTTCTATTTCAATCAATTCAATTTAGACAAACAGTTTTATTTCAAACAATTCAGTGTAGTATGAGTATAGTTTTTGTATACACACAGTTAAATGTCAAAACAGTTCTTTTTTAAACAATTCTGTTTAGTATAGTACAGTTTCAATGACAAAACTAGTTCAATATCAAACAATTCAGTTTAGAATTTCAAAAAAATTCATTTTAGCATAAGTACACAGTTTAAATGTCAAAACAGTTCTATTTTAAACAATTTAGTTTAATAAAGTGTACAGTTTAGTTCTATTTGACTCATAGATAGGACCCCGTCAGGTTCTACCACTTTGCACCAGAGTGGATCTGCGAGCGATGCCAATGAAGGGGTACACCACATGGCCCAAAGCTCCAGCATTTCTGGAACCCCGTCACCAGATCCTTTATTGTTATATCAAGGACACTCATTGGTGGGGTCATAGCCTCTGCAGTGAAGCAGTCGGTGTATTCTACGGCCCCAACTGACTGGGCAAATGAGGAAAAGATATTCATTTTTGAAATACCCCCCTCTCTCTCTCTCTCTCTATATATATATATATATATATATATATAAGTAATGGTTGATTTTTCGTCCTCTTAGACCCGTTGCTATCCCAAGGATAATGAACCCGGTTTGCGCCACTTAATTGCAGAGTGGATAGTTGGGTTCATAGAATTTCCTGGGGTAGAAATTCATCAGACTTCCCACTATTTCAGGTCTGTCATAAAGTCATTTTATAGTGGGAGCCACGCACAAAACCAGACTTATGCTTGGTTCTGTCGGTATTTTTTTAGGGAGCAACTTAGGTGACAAGTAATAAACTCAGCCCTGCTAAGCAGGTATACCTGGTGGAAAATTTTCCCCCATCCCCAGATCCAGGAGATCCGGTTAATATCAACTGCATTGCAAAAAATATAAATTGTCACAGGAAGCAAGGTAAGTACTTTTCCAAGGTGTATTTGCTTTATGTGTAATGCAGATAGCCTCAAACAAGAGTTGAACTCATGTCACCTGGCCTATTTTCTACGGTGATAAACGTTACACCAACAGCGTCTCTATACTCTATACTCGTAGATGTTCCTTTCCCACCTTTTGGGAGGTTAATCTGTTACACTTTGGTGGTTTATCGCTAAATAACACCAGCATTGTAAGCCGATAGTTGTAGTCTAAAAGACAAAAGAAAAGCTTATAAAATAAAAGGTTTTGGCAGAAAGTGATTTTTCTTCTTCTAGTTCATCTTATTTTTCTAAAAGCTGCGACCCTTCATCGATCTGGAAAAAAAAAAAAAACAGGTGTATTTACAAGAACTATTCTCTTTCGCAACTACATCACTAGACAAGATCTTCATCAATCCGGAAAGAAAAAAAGAAAACCGCATCAAGTTTGAATTAATCTATTACTGTGTTATACATCGCTCGAGGAAAAAATGTCTTCCGCCATGAGATTAAAAATTGGATTCAGTGAAACAATTTCATTAATGTCTCATAGAACAATTCATTAACACGAAAAGCAGACACAATTCCTCCGGAACGTAGGAGGATAGCTAATTGACTTTCCAAGAACTTTGCTGGGCAATACAAGCCGGTGATTCATTCAGAAACGTGCGGTTAACCGTGCCATTTAGTAGCTAATAGTTTAAATTTCTCTTTCAAGCAAATTAGCGTTTCAATAGATATATTGTTCCCTTTTCTTAAAATAAATGCAAAACACGGAAGAGAAATGACTGATTGATTGATTTTAACGGCATGTCAAATGGTGTTATTTTATGCCTAGAGGTAATTGAATCCTTCGTTGTATGTTCATGTATATATGTCTTGTATAGTTGCGTCTTAAAGATTATTTCATATAAGAATAATTTTAAACAGATAGATTTTATCCATTGATAGCACCCTTATAAGTACAACAAATCTGGATCAGAGCGGAGCTGGGAGTAATAGCAATGATTGCGTACTGGTATATTACAATACTTGATTTCATATAATTGTAAATTATTTGAATTGATAATATTTACTCGAAGCTATCATGATATAAAGTCCAGTTGGTTGGGACTGTAGAATACACTGGCTGCATCTCTGCAGATGGGTGTGCTCCAATAACCAACGAGTGTCTTGAATATAATACGAAAGAATCTGAAAGTAAGGCTCCAGTCCTGGAGCTTTGGGGAATGCAGAGTATGCCTTCATTGCCATTGCTCCCTGGTTCACTCGGGCTCGAAGTGGCAGCACTTAATAGGGTACTATCTATGGGTCAAATAGAACTGTTACATATTTAAACTGAGGGCAAACAAATGACTTATGCTAAATTGAATTTTTAGAAAAAGAACTATTGCTCATTAAATAGTGTATACAAGTGACTGATCTTTAATTGAATTGTCAGTGAAACATAATAATACTTGAAAAAACTTTGTCAACTTAAGTTTACAAATCATATATATCGAATATATATGTATAAAAATGACTTGGCATTAAATAACCTACAATGGTTGATATGTCATAAAACCAAACCAAACCAAACCAAACCAAATCTAAAACATTGAAGCTTAGATAACTTAGATAGCTTAGGATTATCATTGGTCACTTGAAATCATAAAATTGTCGGCAGACAAATGGATATTATTAAATAGAAAAAGTTTCTTGAGAGAATATTATCAAATATAAGTAAGTAAATAAGATGGCGATCTTAGTCAAGGGTGACCCGAAATCTCCCCTTTCAGTAGCTACAATACCGAGGTGTAGGGGAGAGCACTAATCCTTCTCACGATTGCTTCACTTTACTCTTGACCCTTACCTTATAACACTGAGTGTTAAACAAGGCGGCATCAAGTATCATTTTGAGTCTTTGGTATGACTCAACCTGGGATAGAACTCCGGTCTCGCGGACCATTGGCAAACACTCTATTCATTAGGCCAATGACCTAGTTGATAGGAATCCATAAAGCTAAATAACAATGTGCGAATTATTTGTATTATATCGGAACACGTGATACCTTATATCTGTGTGGAAAAAAAAAACTGTTAAGAAACAAGATGGTGTCCTTGTAGTGTTGTGGTTAACGTGCTGAACTTCAAGATCGTTGTAATCGAGATCGGATTCTAGTCACACGAATATGTTTACTTTCGAATTAATACCTTCGGAAAGGCATAAACCCACATATCCCCTAACTAGTACAACTACTATTCTCTTACAAGTATGGTTTCAGCAGTTAAGTAACCCACAAAGTTTGATATCCCATTAAATAGATTAACTAAAACTAACCATCTGCAAAAAAAAAAAAAAATTAACAAAAATAGAAATATAAACATAAAATGAATATTATCCCACATCCTCTAGGCATAGAATAATTTTAAACTGGCTAAGATACCGTCGAAATCAATCTATGAATCATAAAATCCAGTAAATACCAAAGACAAAAATGTACACCCTGTAAAAGGTGTAGGGCTCACCCGATGAATGGTGACATTATAGGAAGTGTGTTTGAATTCCAGTGGCATTATACCTTTTACATTTTGAATACCTAATCTCTGCAGCTCTGGATTATATAGTAAAACTTCTGTTATTTTACAAGCATGTCTTTGGTATTAAATAACAAACGAAGGTTTAACTGCCGTTAAGGAAAGTCCTCAAAGAGATCAAAATTGTGGTGAAAGCTATTTCCCGACTATAAACAAATCGTGCCTGCTTTCTTCTGTTTCTTATTGATAACAAAAAGTTATTTTTTAGTAGTAGATACGGATCCTAGTTACCATATAAGTATGAAGAAAGAAATGAATATAATTGTTGACAAACATATATGAAATTAGAAATTCCATTTGAACCGTGAAAATACAAAAAGTTTTGAACATTATAAAAGAAATTATAAATTAATAAAAAAATTTGCAATAGATAAAATATGTGTTGATTCACTATTAAATAATCCCAGATTCTCTCATACTTTCTCTTTCTATCTATTAACTAATCAATCAATCTATTGATCTATCTATTGAACTATCTATCTATATAATAGCATTTGTGTGCCAGCATATATATATATATATATATATATATATACGAGGATCATTAAATAAGTTTCCTGACTTTTTTCGTATGTGTACTTTTATTGACAGTACACTCATGAAACTCTAGTCCTCTTTCGAAGTTCTCTCCTCCGGCTGCAATGCACTTGTACGGTTCCAACAACTTCTGAAAGGCCCCATAGAAGTCCTCTTGTGTGAGCGTATCAATGACCTTCGTCACAACCTCTTTCATCTCCTCAATTGTCTCATAACGACAGCCTCTGAGCTTAGGGAATGAGCAAAAGTCACAGAGAGCAAAGTCTGGACTATAGGGAGAGTGAAGAAATGTCTTGATGCCCATCTTGGTCAAATAGTCTGTGACAAGGATGGAGTTGTGGACTGGTGCATTGTCCTGCTAGAAATGCCCCTGACCCGATTTGAAGAGTGCTGTCCTCTTCCGACGGAATCTCTTCCTGAACTCCCTTTAAACCTCAACATAGTAACCCTAACCCTAACCCTTTGGCCAATCAACTCTGGTGTATTGACTTCCTTACTCCTCCCACATATCTCATCATCCCTCACAGACTCCCTGCCTTCCTTGAATCTCTTATGCTACTCAAAAACTGATGCTCGATTCCTGCAAAATGGTCGAAAAGCAGTTTGAAGCATTCCATGCGTTTCTGTGGCATTTTTTCAAGTTTAAAACAGGATTTTATTGCATATCTTTCTTCTAAATTGTCCTCACATCCAGATTGCATTTTTGAAATTCACCAGCTGTGACAATCAGGCTTTAGTAGGGTGTATTCGAATTGCTGCTGTAGTTGTTCATTTGAACCTGAAATCATAAAAATTGGTCAGTTTCTCATAAGATGTATAACAATAACATTGTGAATTTTCAAGGGTCTACTACAATTTAAAATGACTGTACAAAAAAGTCAGGAAACTTATTGAATGCACTACGTAACCTATTTTTTTATAATTGTTGAGGGGAAAAATGAGATTGTGTATATACATACTGCAAACAAGAAAGGGTTTTTTGAAAGCTTAATGCTGGTAAATTCCACGATACCCTTATGGTGTGATGGTGTATTCACACAATCTGTCTCTGATCTGGTCTGAAAATGCTTCTGAAAGGAGCCATTTATCGCTGTGGCAAAAACGCTCATGTTGATTGTATCCAATTAAGAATCCTTTTGGTGGCTCAACTTCTCTGTGTGTTTTTTGATAATGTTTTCTTCTACTTGTTTCTCGTTCACACACGCATGCGTGAATCAAGCTGGATGAGAAAAATGCTGCTGCTGTTGGAACGATCAATAA
This sequence comes from Sepioteuthis lessoniana, assembly GCA_963585895.1. Classification (NCBI taxonomy): domain Eukaryota; kingdom Metazoa; phylum Mollusca; class Cephalopoda; order Myopsida; family Loliginidae; genus Sepioteuthis; species Sepioteuthis lessoniana. The sequence continues at coordinate 49,434,618 of OY757928.1, read as the reverse complement.
GTCAGATCAATTGAACGGAAATATTGATCTGGGACTTTTTATCTGCAGTCCAGTTCACAATGATCTTTAAATCAGTGGAAAGTAGGCGAGTAACATTACATTCATCACAGCTAATGGACCTTCTTTGTGTGTCTGTTGCACATGAAGGTTACGACCTGTGACCGATACTTTAAATCGATACACTTCATCTAAACATCTTTTTCTTATTTTACCTGCAGTCCCCCAGAATTTGAGCTGTTCATAGGTACAAGTAGGATTAGACCACAGAATTGTATGCGTTAGGTGTTTCAGTTAATAGGAGCGGGATTTTAATACTATCTTCCCTCTTTTTTCCGTTCTCATTTCTGTCTCTTCCATAAAAGAGTTCAGATTATTTTTACTCCCAGTCCACAAATATTAATCCATTGACAAACATATATAATTCTCTTCCTCCAGTCGAATTATCATTTTTTGTGCCGCTTTTTTCGGCAAGTAGGTTTTTACAGGGTGTGGTTGCTATCCCAACAAACACTTTTTGCTATTTAATATTTAAGCAACAAGAAAGGACTTCCCGTATTATAGTGGTTAAAGTGCAGGACGGGGACTTCGTAGTAAACAACTTCGAATTCCATTGGCCTAATGATAGAGTGTTTGCCAGTGATCTGGGAAACCGGGGTTCAATCCCAGGTTGAATCATACCAAAGACTCCAAAAAATGGAACTCAATGTCGCCTTGCTTAACGCTCAGCATTATAAGGTGAGGATCAAGGTTAAAGTGGAGCAACCCTGGGAATGGAGTTGCACCCTTTCCTACACCTCGGTGTAGTTGCTATTGAAAAGGAGCCTTCGCGTCACCTTCGATTAAGGTCGTAAATTTTCCTTTTTTTTTTTTTACTCATATTCACTTTTGGACGAATACTCTCGGGACTGGTATCACCCTCCTTTTCCATCCAAACTATGGGCTTAATAGTATCACTGCAGTTCTTCTACAAAGGTGCCTTTGGTATTAAATAACTCACGAAGGTTAATATGCCATTAAACAAAGAAACCAAACTAAAACAATCGAACCATTTTAGCAGAAAAGAGTATTCTCAGTTTTCTAAGACTACAAGTCTCGAAGTACAGGGTTAAGTAAGAATCGAACCCGCTTGAAATTGCCGGTTAAGCATTATCGTTATCAATAACACCACACAAGCCGACCAGCAGAAATGAATCCACTGTATAACTCAAAAAATAAATACTTTTTACTGAGAATATTTCGTAAATTTTGTTAAAACTAAGCATATTTTTCTTTCGTTTTCATGAGGAATAATATCAAAATACCCATTATCTTAAGAATTTTTGGATGATTGGATATCATAATGGACCTTCATGGAATTTCTTTGGTCAACCTGGATTAAACAAAACCTTTGAAAAATTTCAAAAGGCTTCAATGGAAAGGAAATATTTATTTCTGAAAAAATATGTTTTAATTTCTAAAAATAAACACCCTCTCACTGGAAAATTATGATTTTATTCTAAATACAGTATACTAACACATATTTATTTACTATGACCATACATACATACATAAATATTTTATTAAACAATATATACTTTTTTGTCCATATATTTTTGTATTGATCCTTTCAAGCTGCCGTATCTGTTTTATGATATCCGGTGGGAGTGGGTTAATTAACCTTCCATAATTCATTGATTTCCTTGTACTTTTTGCGCGATCTTAGGATGTGTATATTGCAACAATATATATGTTGGTTTAACCTCAACTACTCTATTGATATGACTCATTATGCATCTCTCTGACACCAGTTCAAAAGCCCAACATCTAAGAAAACATTCTTACATTTGGAAAATCTCAAAAAACTGAAAAACTGAAAGTTATGCCTGATTCTTTCGATAAAACTATACAGACGTCCTATCTTGTTCTGTCTTTCTGACTATATATATATATATATATACATTGCTTTTTACTTTCTCTTTTCTTCAGTCGAAAATTCTATATATCAGAGTTTTTCTCTTACTTATTTAACTTCACGTTCTTTTTGTCTTACATATTTTCTTTTTCTCCTATTTTTACTCCATTCGCTTTTTTATTTCTTTCCATTTCTTTCTTTCTTTCCTTCTTTCTTTAACTTGAAGTTTTTTCCCAAAGATCTTTTGTCTACGAAACCAAAAGCAATATATATTTTTTTAAAAATCGTAGTAACAATCCTTCCTCTAAATTCCAGCAATATTTATAGTGATACACTTGGTTGTATATGTGTTCCAAATGTTCGTGTGTGTCACAGCCTGTCACCACTCAAGCCTATTAATGGACCATTCCATTGATAAGGACAGGTCAAGCGTGAAAGAAAGGAAGTTGCAAAACGTGAAAGAAAAATAAGTCGATAAGTAAAAGATTTAGAAATTACCCCCCTCCACTCCCCCGAAAAAAAAAAAAGCAAAAACGAAAAAAAGAAAAAAAAAACAAAGGAAAAAGGAAGATAAGAAGAAAAAAAGCAAACTCGAGATCGACAACTAAATCGTCTAAGCGAAAAACAGGAATTTTAAATAAAAAAATTTCTAGAAATTAAGAACGATTTATTTCAGAACATTATTTAGATGAGGGAAAGGAAGAAAGAAATAATGTCAAAATTATTTTTACTGCCCTGTTGGTAGTGTTGTGTATTTGTGTTTTACAGTAGTTTATAAAAGATTTTAAAAAATGGAAATAGAATTCCCCTGACTGACTATAAAAAATCCTTATATTCTAATTTGAAGTTATATTTCTATTTAAATTAGAATTAATAAATTGGACGGAGACTATTCTTCCCTGTTCTTTCTACCCATAGACACGGGAGGATAAAAAATAAAGCCCTCTTTTTCCCAAATTGCTCAATGAACAACAGTGTCTCAGCTAGTATTCGAAATCAGTTCAGCGATTGTATCTTCTATGCCTTTAAGCGTTAAGTTACAAAGCTGCCAAGTTTATCAATAGTTATTAGGAAGCTTGCCCGATAAACGATAGTAAGGTTTTTTTTAATCCTAATGTGATACTCAAGATGTTAAGCAAATGTCCAATAACAAATTGAACTAAAGCCAAGTGTTGTGTCAAGATGTCATTGAGTCCAATAAAGAGACGTTTGGAAACCTATTTTATTGAAACGGTAAAGTTCCAAAGGTCATCTTTTAAGAAGTGACACGAGGAAAACGAGGATGATTGAATTTCAAAATTCATATGGAGAGATCAAGTTTGAATTAGGTCAAATGATCTCGCCCCAGCAGGATAGAAAAGCTGCTCATATATATATATATATATATATATATATATATATATATATATATATATATATATATATATATATATATATAATGAGCGGCTTTTCCATATACATATAAATGTTCTATAAAATACAGCAGCCCATCTAAAATCCCTATTACATAGCCTACAGCGAGCAACAGAAGGCATTAGATTTTAAGTGAAAGCTGCTCATTATATATATATATATATATATATATATATATATATATATATATATATATATATATATATATAATGAGCAGCTTTTCTCTCTCTCTCTCTCTATATATATATATATATATATAAATGTTCGACAAAATACACCAGCCCATCTAAAATACCTATTACATAGCCTAGACCAATCAACACAAGGCATTGGCTTCTTAGTGAACGCAAATAAAACAGTGTCCTTGTATTTTTTTAAAATAAAAAAGAGCCATCTCTACTCTAGGTACCTCGGCGGCAGCATCTCATCAACTGAAATTGATGTCAAACTAAGTCTAGCGAAGGCAGGGAATGTTATCACCAGGTTATCGGTCATATGAAGCCTGATCTATCCGATAAAATAAAACGATTTATACCAAGTTGTAACTGTGTCAATACTACTATACGGAGGCACGCTTTCAAAACGCAAAGAGAAAACAAAACTAAATGGGAAGTACACAATAATGTTGTGTGCTGTTTTGAACAGATCTTTGAAATAACTGCAGCTGTAAGGTCATCTGCCATTTCACAAAGCATTCAAGTAATACGAAGAAAATGTACGAGGCCCTGCTGGAGAAGTTACGACAAAGTCATGGGTGATTTTTTTAATGGATTCTTACACATTGAGAAACAGTATTAGCCCACTAGCAAAGACTTATTTACATAAGCTTTGTGCGAACACAAAATGCCACCTAGAAGATTTGATAGGAGTGATGAATGACGGGAATTGATGGGGAGCAAGAGAGCGAAGGAGCAAGTGAGAGAGAGAGAGAGAGAGAGAGAGAGAGAGAGAGAGAGTGTGTGGATCACGGAAAGCCGTGCTATCTGTGCAATTTGATGATGATCATGATGATGGCGATAGCATATATATATATATGTATATATATATATAAGGTGAACAAATGTGTTTAAATAGATACAGATATTTTTTTATTTGGTTAGGTTTGTTTTTACGGTATATCAACCACTACAGGTTATTTAAAGCCAAACCCGGTTTATACATATATCGGATATATACGGTTTGTTAACTTAAGTCAACAAAGTTATATATATATATATATATATATATATATATATATTGAGCATTTGGGGTAAAACCTTAACTTTCAGTGAATGGACATTTTTGAAAGTGCGTAATGCTTTTATTAAGATGGCGTAAAACCTTAACCTTTAAAAGATTAAATATTGTTTATTACGTAACAAGATTAACTTTTCATGAACAAAATCATTTATCTGAATATCAGTGAATGCAATATTATAAATATTTATAAAATAATCACGTATAAAAAATCCACATGCTAAAGACTCAGTTTTTTTAAATTTCCCCAAACGAAGTTCATCAACTGATGCTTCTTTTGAAATAAATCTTTCCTCAAAATTCTGAAGAAAACATTGTTTTTATAGGTTTTCTTTTTGCCCTGCACCAACTGACCTCAGTAATTTTGTTAATTTATGTAACTTGATGAAATTAAAACTGAATGATCTTATGATTTTTAAAGGTAATTCAGCAAGAAGAACCAATATGAAAGTATTAATTAAGGGAGATAAGCCTTTTCCAAAAATGAGTTAAAATACAAACATGGATTGTTACGCTTTTGATCTCCAAGAGAAGGAGCGCGTCTTGTCAGCAATCTGCATAAAAATTACAATTCTTTGTAATGACACTTGTTTTTTTTTACATGTGAATTTACGATCTATTCTATCTATAGACAACGAAAATAAACTTGAAAATAAAATTTTCACATTTTTATTCATTCTTTTTTAATGCAAATTATATTTTGCCGCCATAAAAATTGCGTTTTTCTGGTACATACCAATTAAATATCAGGTTTTAAGAAATAATAGTACTGTATTATTCAGTTTTAATGTTTTCCTCACATATAAAAGCATAAAACATATGTTTTTTCATAAAGTGATTGTAGTGTGAATTTAAAAAGAAATTATAATATATTTACGATACCTTCTCGCGTTCATTTATCTATGTCTTAGCAGCGAGATGAAACTGTCACTATGTTTACATTCATAATAACATAATCGAAACGAAAAGGAAAATTGATTCGTGCAAATTCACAGCATATATTTTGTAGACATTCATTTTTATTTTCATCTAAAACAATATCAAGTTATGTTTAGAGTACGAATTTTTAACTAAATCTTGTTGAGGTAAAAAAAAAATATTACGAATTAATTTCCTTTTATTCGTCTTAAGACACGTATATTGCTAGTTCTTAATGATTGGAATTTGAATATTTCTAAGCTAAAATAACTCTAACGCAGATGCCGTGATGGATAATCATTTTATCATCTAGTTTGGTTTGGCTGAGTGTTTTTCAGTTAGCTGATAAGTTAGTTAAGTTAACTAAAATCATTGAGTGGAAATGTAAGTCAAATTGAAAAGTTTAAGACTTTTTTCGTATTGGCACTTTTATTGATAGTACACACATGAAACTCTAGTCCCCTTCGAAGTAATCTCCTCCGGCTGCAATGCACTTGTACTGTTGAAAAAACTTCTGGAAGGCCCATGGAAGTCCTCTTGTGTGAGCATGTCAATGACCTTCTTTACAGCCTCTTTCATCTCCTCAATTGTCTCATAACGACAGCCTCTAAATCTTTTCTTGAGCTTAGGGAATAACCAAAATTCACTGGGGCAAAGGTCTGGACTATAGGGAGGGTGTGGAACTGTTTTGATGCCCATCTTGGTCAGTCATCTCATAAGATGTATAGCAATAACATACTGCATTTTCAAGTGTCTATGACAATTTTAAATGCCTGTACAAAAAGGTCTGGAAATGTATTGAAGGCACCTCGTATGTGCTGTGAGTTCCTCATTTAGTGGTTGGTTCATCTATATCAGAAACGAGTAAGATATTTTTTGTCAATGTTCTACAAAAGGTTTAGCTCATAAATGACAGATTTTCCAAAAATTCAAAGCATCTGTCTTAGCTAATTAACCTTGTATCACATCCTGCTCGTGGAGGAGGGCTAGGAAAATACACATATTTGTTTTTCTAAGCTTATATATTCGAGAAGATCGGTAGTTTCAGCCTGCCCATAATAATAAAAGTGTTTTATTTCTCTAACTACCCAAGTGGCGCATTGGTAAGTATGTGTTAGATCATGTTTGATATTGCTCGCATATTAACAGCGCTGTTTTGTTTTTTTGTTTTTATTCACTATGTATACTGAATATTTCCCCAGAAAAAAAGTTAATAAAATGAAAACCAAAAAAGTGACAAATACACGAATTCGAGAGCACACCAAACTGATATCATGTTACTATTTACTATAGGTGAATTTGCGTCTTTACGGCATACATTTTATAAGCATGGAATTATTGCGAGCACGTACGACATCAAAGTGCCTGCCGCGTGAATCATCTACGTATTTAACTTGTGCCATTATATCAAAACCGAGAACTATGGCAAGAAATTTGAATGCTTATATTCAAAATAAGTACACACACCTACTTCAAAGATTGACACATTATACTCTTCCAATTATTGTTACGGTCGTTTTCTCGTATATCTAACAACAATAGCAATACATATTTACGACTGAAACATTCATATACGGACATGTATATCTATCTATCTATCTATATATATATATATATATATATATATATATATATATATATATATATACCTAAACTACTAGTGTTGTACATACATACATACATACATACATACAAACACTATTAATATATATATACATTTATATGTATATGGTAAACCTACTCGTGTTGTATGTATATGTGTAAAAAATGTTAATTATATATATATATATATATATATATATATATATATATATATATATATATATATATATATATATATATATATATATATATATATAGTATTATTCGGTCCAGTTAAACCAGAGTAATTCCTTCAGGACAAGAAAATCATTCAGGAGCTGAAAATATAATTTTTACTGGTGGAGAGCTCAATGTAATTTTTTACAGAGCAATATTTCTTTAAGAAAAAACCAAAGACCGGTTAATTTAGGATTATAAATTTATTTCCATCATGTTTTTCCGTTTCTGGTGTAAACCAAAAACACGAAGAAAAATATAATCGAACTTAACATGAAATGAAAATAAATTAAACAGATAAATAAAAAAGTTAAATTACCTTAATTATAACTGACGAAATTTGAAAATAAAACAAATAGGTAGAAAAACGGAAATTCAATAAAACGAGGGGGTAACTCCTTAATCTCTTCTCCCTCCCCTCCACCCCACATGTCTAGTCTGTTTTATTTATCCATTGGATCTGAAGAAGTCCTGTTATATTTTTCTTCGTGTTTTTGGTTTACACCAGAAACTGAAAAACAGGATTGAAATAAATTTATAATCCTAAATTAACCGGTCTTTGGTTTTTTTAAAGAAGATATATATATATATATATATATATATATATATATATATATATATATATATATATATATATATATACTTATATATATATATATACATATATATCCGAAGCTCGCTTAAAAAGCAAGGAATAGATTTTGTCTGTCCTTTATGGCATATAAAACTTTGTAGGTTATACAATGCCAAATCCATTTTAAACACTTCTATTTCAAATATTTCAGTTTAGCATAAGTACACAGTTTAGTTCTATTTGACCCATTGATAGGACCCTATCTGGTGCTATCACTCTGGGCCATAGTAGATCTGGGTACGATAGCAATGAAGTGGTACTCTGCATTCCCCAGAGCTCCAGCATTACAGGAAACTCACCATCAGATAGGGGGTATCTTACAACTCTGCAGCAATGCAGTCGGTAAATTCTTTAGCACTAGCCAACTGAGCAATGTCGTAAAATTATTTAATCTGGCGAATCCGCATGAAAGTGTTAAGCCGTAAAGCAAATTTTTATGTTGAATTTGCAGAAAAAATAATTATTTGCACAGTTTATTTTGGCTCTGAATAAATTTTTTGATAATCCAACTTACCAATATAAAGAAGATAGCTATAAAATCCAAATTAGAATCATTCATTCTTTTCTTAGAATACTGATATCATCATGGGCAGATGTTACCATTTGAAGCTAACAGGTTCCCAGATCGTCTTATATATACATATATATATATATATATATATATATATATATTTTTTTTTTATTTTATTTTATTTTATTTTATTTATTTATTTTTTTTCTAAATGTACACATGGGAAGCAGCATGATGTACGTAAAGGTATTTGAATAAAACGATGGACGACCAAACTCAATACCCAAATGGGTCCTGGACGTGAGTCTGAAGACTTTTCGCTCAGGATCGACAGTTCGATCGGGGAACTACTGCTGCTCCTCTATAAGAGTGGCTTCTATAGAAGAGAATAAAACAGCCATCGAAAGATAACCATGACCCACACTCAAACCACTTACACAAACCGCATCGCTCTTCGCGCGGGTAAAAAAGGGGCGCGTCCTGCTGAGGTTGGAGCCCTGGCCTCGGTGTTCGAAAAATCAGCTACAGAGCTCAAACAATCAAAACTACTAAAATGCAAGCAAACACTACAAATAGCCACATTTAACGTAAGAACCTTAAATAGAATAGGACAACTCCCAGAGCTAATCGCATCGGCCGAAGAACATAAAATAGACATAATATGCATACAAGAACACAGATACACGCACACAGAAGATATCAAATATCACGAAACTGGCAATGGATGGTCGCTCGCCACTGTATCCGCATGGAAAAACTCTGTCAACGCCGCAGTAGGAGGGGTAGGTTTGCTTATAGGACCTAGAGCACTAAAAACGCTTAATAGCATAGAGAAAATACAACCTAGAATGATGGTAGCTACATTTAACGGAAACCCCAGAGCAACAATCGTCTCATGCTACAGCCCCACCAATGTTAGTGAAGAAAATGAAATAGTCACCTTCTACGATGAGTTATCCTCATTAGTGCGTAGCATCCCGAAACACAACATGTTAGACATTGGCGGAGACATGAATGCACAAATCGGGAAAAACGGAAACAACAAATACAGCCTCCACAACACGTCAAATAGGAATGGGCAACATCTAACAGATTTCATGATAGAAAATAGATTAGCATGCCTCAATACAAACTACCAAAAAAGAGAGGGCAAACTATGGACATACACGTACGCAAACAATACTAAAGCTCAGATAGACTACGTCCTTATAAACAAGAAATGGAAAAATAGCGCATTGAATTGCGAGGCATACTCCTCTTTTGAGGGTGTGTCCACCGATCACCGAATAGTCACGGCGAAAATACGGTTAAGCCTACGAAAAAAAGGCAAACGAACAGCGACCACCAAACACTATGACTGGGCCCTATTGAACAACAAAGATGTAAGAGATAAATACGTATTAGAATTAAGAAACAGATTCGAAACACTACAAGAAAAGACGGAAAAAAGTACACCAAACGACGAATACGAAAATTTCGTCAATGCACACCTTGAGGCAGCAGCAAAATACATTCCAACAAAAATTAAAACTAAATATAGAGTCCCATGGGAAACTTTAGCGGTGAGAGAAAAACGTGCACTAGTGAAAACAGCCTCCAAAAACTATCGAAAACACCCAACAAACACAAATGCCTTAAAACTAAAAACGGCACAATATCAATTAGCAGGCATATATATAAAGGAACAGACAGAATACATTCAAAATCAGATAGATAAGATTAGAGACTCGGTAGAAGATAGACAATCTAGAATTGCCTGGCAAACAATAAACGAAGTGAGCAGAAGAAAGAACACGGCCAAAGCAAAACTTAAAGCAGCAAACCAACAAGAAAGAATAAAACTGTGGAAACAGCACTTCGAAAACTTACTTGGAAACCCACCAAAAATAACGCCTGAACCAATCACCAGAATAATTAGCAAACAATTAGACATTAAACTTGGACCGTTCACACAAGAAGAACTCGACTCGGTTCTCAGAAAAATTAAAAATAGGAAAGCTGCAGGACTGGACGAAATTCCCCCGGAAGTATGGAAGACCAGACAATTCGACGACATACTGCTCCGACACTGCAACGCAGTATACAATCAAAATCCGATAGATAGATGGAAGAAGGGATGCATACTCCCCTTCCCTAAAAAGGGGGACCTCGGATTAGCCAAAAACTACCGAGGCATAACACTTACATCCATAGCTGCCAAAATCTACAATGCCCTACTACGAAACAGAATAGAACCCAAAATCGACAACATACTTAGAAAAAACCAAAATGGCTTCCGAAGAAATAGATCTACGACCTCACAAATATTAACCATCCGCAGAATCCTTGAAGGTGTACGGGCAAAGAACCTACAAGCGACATTAATATTTGTCGACTTTACCAAGGCTTTCGACTCCATTCACAGAGGAAAGATGGAACAAATCCTACTAGCGTACGGCATACCTAAAGAAACCGTAGCGGCAATAACGATTCTCTATAGAAACACTAAAGTAAAAGTACGATCACCAGATGGAAACACAGAATACTTCGACATAGTAGCAGGAGTACTACAAGGAGACACGCTGGCTCCGTATCTCTTTATCATTTGTCTAGACTACGTACTTAGAACATCGATTGACAAAATCAAAGAGAATGGCTTCGAACTGACGAAGAAAAGAAGCAGAAGATACCCTGCAACAACAATTACCGACGCCGACTACGCCGATGACATAGCGATACTGGCAAATACACCTGACCAAGCCGAAACACTTCTGCATAGTTTGGAACGAGCAGCAGCAAGCATAGGCCTCCATGTTAATGCACATAAAACGGAATATATGTGCTATAACCAAACGGGGGACATCTCCACTCTAGAAGGAACCCCTCTTAAACTAGTAGACAAATTCACGTACCTAGGAAGCAGCGTCGAATCAACCGAAAAGGACATCGAAACGAGGTTAACGAAAGCATGGACAGCTATCAATAGGCTATCGACTATATGGAAATCAGACCTAACCGATAAAATGAAACGCAGTTTCTTCCAGGCAGCGGTCACATCGATACTGCTATATGGATGCACTTCATGGACGCTAACAAAACGGCTGGAGAAGAAACTAGATGGCAATTACACAAGAATGCTGCGTGCAATCCTTAACAAGTCCTGGCGGCAACACCCAACAAGACACCAACTGTACGGCCACCTGCCCCCTATCACGAAAACTATTCATGTTAGGCGAACCAGACATGCAGGACATTGCTGGAGAAGCAGAGATGAACTCATAAGAGATGTACTCTTATGGATCCCCACACACGGCCGCGCAAAAGCAGGACGACCAGCACGAACGTACATTCAGCAGCTATGTGAGGATACAGGTTGTTGTCCTGAAGACCTGCCTAGGGCGATGAACGATAGGGAGGAGTGGCGAAAGAGGGTCAGGGATATCCGTGCTGCCAGCACGATATGATGATGATGATGATATATATATATATATATTAGACAAATTCACCTACCTAGGAAGCAGCGTCGCATCAACCGAAAAGGACATCGACACGAGGTTAACGAAAGCATGGACAGCTATCAATAGGTTATCGATTATATGGAAATCAAACCTAACCGATTAAAATGAAACGCAGTTTCTTCCAGGCAGCGGTCGCATCGATACTGCCCTATGGATGCACTACATGGACGCTAACAAAACGGCTGGAGAAGAAGCTAGACGGCAATTACACAAGAATGCTGCGAGCAATCTTGAACAAGTCCTGGCGGCAACACACCACATGACACCAACAGTACGGCCACCTGCCTCCTATCACGAAAACTATTCAAGATATCCGTGCTACCAGCACGACATAATGATGATGATGATATATGTAAACAAAGGCTGCTGCTGCGGTTGCTAAAATAAATACCATAAAAATTCCCTTAGCCAACGTAGTCCGCTTGGTGGCTGACAGGTCCGAAGCTTAGTCTAACGTAAAGTTGGACGGGTTTCGATCCCGGCTTCGAGCGTCCTGCGTGTCTAGCCACACTGAAGAGTTCTGATAGAACGAAACAGTCTGTCTGTGGATGACAATATATATATATATATATATATGTATAAATAAGTAGTTCTCTATATAGAGAGTGTTTAATGTTGGTTATAGAGCATATATACCGAGGTTAAGATAGTGGAGACACAGTATCATGGGTTCATGGTGACTCAGTTTCTTGCCTCTCCAGATGAAATGGGTGTTTAAGTTGATAATTGTGTGATTTTTCTTTTTTGTACTATAAATTTTTGTGAGGGACGAGCACTAATAGCAATCAGAATTATCTGCCAGTTGAAAATAATAAAACATTACGACACCACAATATTCGACAGCCATGCCAATCAAAATATTTAGAATCAAACTACTGCTTATTAACTTTTCATGTGCGAAATTCAAAATATTCAAAACAAAAAGAAAAGATTTTTCCGTTTGCTGTCTGAAGGTAAAGATACATTTTCTCTCTTCTATTTTGACTTAATTTATTTTTGGTTTTAAAATACACACTGAAATCACTCTTTAGATTAGCTGGGACTTTTCTTTGGTGAGAAGAATTTTTGTTGTTGGCTGACATTATAACATTTGATTTATTTTTCTGTACTTTTTGTGTTACAAACATGGTTTGTTTAGATATCGGGATCTTTGTTGCATTCATTTTCACTCATTATGTAACTCAATTTTATCATGCTTATTTTGTTTACATACAAAAAAAGATATACAAAAAATTTGTGACCCCGACGTGATGTTTATTTTCTGCTGACAGATAATTCTGCTTGCGATAGTACTATAGTTGCATTGGTTCTTTGAGATCGTTTTGATTTTACACTATGTAATTCTAGAAGGGGACCATTTAACATAGTGGCTTATGGTATGGACTGTTTCCTCGTAGTAAGTAAGTTAATATTCCAGGTGCTCTCTTTCATTAACTTTCGAACTAATATCCTTAGAAAAGGTATAAAGATCTCCTGTGTTATGAGTTCACTACCATGGCAACTGTTCTTCTGTAAAGATAGCTTTGGAATTGAAATAAATGTAAAGGTCGATATCAAACAAAGAAACTAAATTAAACCGAACCAAAACGAGTACATTTGATAATGTTAATATTACCGTATGAGTATTTAAACATATTTCATAACTTTTCGTTTTTTAAGGAACAGTAGTATTAATAATATATATATATATATATATATACGTGTGTGTGTGTTTGTATGCATATATATATATTCATATATATGTATATGTATGTATATATATGTATATGTGTATATATATATATATGTGTATATATATATATATATATATATGCAGCATACAAAAAAAACGAGATGCGAAAAAAGTTGGTTCAATAAATATGGTTGATAACAATGTGCTAAAATACCAGCAAACAGAGCAGTATAAAGCAAAAAAAAAATCTTACCACAAAGATCTTTTGATGTCTATGACTTTTAGTTAAGTGCGTTGTTGAATAAAGAGCAAAATAAAAGAAAAGGAAAGCACAATCATCAGACAGGAGGTCATAGGACGAATAAAAAGTCGGATGATTCTGTTATCTATTTTTTCTCGAATTCTCTTTTTAAAAGCAATGAACTGAGAGTCCCAGTAATCAAAGTGACTGTGGAGTAACAATCATTCCAGATCATATATATATATATATATATGTGTGTGTGTGTGTGTGTGTGTTGTGTATATGATAAATGTATTATTTTTATTTCTATATCGGTGAGTGTGAATTTTTTTTTACATAATTTTTTCTAACTTGCGGTTTCATGACTGCATGTAAGCATTTTGATATGGTACGTGCTTGAAGCAATCATTCCTTCTTCTTGGTTTTGAATATTTATTTCAATGTAGCCATTATCTGTTAGCCGAAGTATTTCAACTGCAATCAAGTTTTTACTTGGCCCAATCTGAGTCGACGATTATTTGAGTGTATTTGTTAATGTACCATCCATCTTGGACATGCTTTGGCTAAAACAGCTCATGGTCACTCCTTGACTTCGAGAAGACCATTAAGGGATTCTATTAAAATGGGTCTACCTGCCATATTGCCAAGAGTAAATTGATAATTGTGGGAGGAAAATTCTTTGGACAATGAACGAATACGTAGGATTATCTTCTTTTTATAGTGGGTAAAAAAAAAAGTTTCGTGTTAGGTACGTGATAATTGGTATCACAATTTATTCTTCTTTTTGCTTGTTTAATGATGCATCAGAGAAGTAAGCAATTTCACAGAATTGCAATAGAATTTAGACATATAGAAGATTATTGTAAACATGTCTTTACAGCCAGTACATTATATTAGATTTGAACTTGTACCTCACTCTATCTGCAGAACTTAACATACGCCAATTGTATCCTATTCAGAAGGATAAACACCTCAATGAAAAATAAAAGCTGGCACAAATTGGGCACTAGAACAACTGGTGTTTGAATTTCAGTTTTAGCTCTAAAACAGAAGTGAAAGTCTCCGTGGCGTAATAGCTAAAGCGCTGAGCTGCAGGATCATAGTTTGAAAGTTCGAAATCCAGTTGTGCCATAAGGTCGACTTTGGAACTCCCTTCTTCCCTTAGATATTGGTAAAATAGGACTACTACTATTCTTCTACAAGGATGGTTTTGGCCTTATATAATCGACGAATATTTATGCCATTAAAAACAAAGAACCAACCGAAAAAAGTGATTCTTCCGCGTTCTTATCCAGGTTCTTAAAACAACAACGCTTCAACTTGTGGCAGGAATGAAGTTCCAGGGACCCACGGGTATCGAGTGGGTGGGCTGCAGAATGAGCATCGTATTAGTGGAGTACTATGCTCAGATGCGTTCTCATATTGGATCAGTGTTGTAGAGTAGGTAATTACCCCTTCAACACTCTACCAGATGTACTGGCTCATAGCCAGAAATAACCTACGATTATAGACTTCAATGGTTGATTTTATAAGCTAATGAGACTTCTGCCCTTCAGAGTGGAGTGGATGTATTACTTTCTGGGAGGTGCTGGGCTGGGACTCACTTTGGTTAGCCGCGATGTCGGTACACGGATATGTCTTGGTTGCAGTGGCAGTTGGTCGCGGTACGCCTTGACTGGCATTCTCGAGCCTCAGAAGGCCGTCCCTCAGGTTTTAACCCTCCTTGGAGGGGCTAGGTTTATCGCCTGGCGCCTGAAACGCCCCTTTTTAAGGGATTGCCGACGGAGCCCGAGATATATTTGGAGCCTCCGGGCGTGTATAGGCTACGGTCCTTCGCCTCGACCCACCAAAAATGCCCTGTGCTATACTCGTCCAATCCGTGGGATTAACCTAAAATGCCGATTTTATAAGCTGATTAATATTCGGATTGATTATACTTCGTTTGGCTATACGGCATTTTGACCCATTTCAATTTCTTGTAAATGTTCTTGTTAACTGTTTATAACTGATTGAATTGTGTCTTTTTTGTATGTATCCATTGGCACCGGATACTGGTGCTGAACAAATATATTAATCACTCACTCTTCTCTGTGTATTATTGTTGCATGGCCATATACATGAATATGCGAAATGTACATGGGACGTTCATTACATATATACTCAGAACATAGGAATCTCGAAACATGAAAAACACTTGACGACTTCTTTGTTTAGGTACGAAAATTTTTATTACCTGTGAGTTTAAAGGTTCTTCGACATAAGGAGAGAGGCACAATCTTTCTATTCTGGCTTTTTCATCTGCCCTCCCTCCAACACGTGTGGCACCCGCCACAAAGGTCTCCGCGAACAAGCGAAAGTCAACCGTCCCGTTTGGTGTCCAGTTCTCAACTCACTGACCTTTTTCAAAATCCCCCCAAATCCTCCGCGCGCTTCAGGTATGTGACGTCATTCGCACTCGCTAGCCCCCGTTTCCCATCTCGGGCTATTGTGGCATCTCTGAGTGACACGTCTTCTCTGCGCATGCGCGTGAACACCTGTTTTAATGTTGCACCTAAGTAACCCATGCACTGAGCCGAAAGGTTCTCAGCCTAACTAAACCCAAAGGCATAAACTGAAATACCTCGGCCATTATATTACTTTATCACTTTGACGGTACAATAATCAGCTAATTCCTATCTCACCATATTTCAGATCATTTGCTCTTTTCATTCACTCTTGGGTTCCTCAGCGGTAGAATAGAAGTCAATATTGATAATATGATCCCAGGGAATTGTTTTTCAGTCTTAGTGCTCGTTTACGGTTGTTCTGGTTTCTCCTCATCTAATGGTGACTTTTAACACACTTGTAGCATAAGTGCCGCTCAGAACACCTCATTTATCTCATTGCTTGCTTCTCACTGGTTTCGTTGAATATTCTGTAGGATTGATTTTGCGATTAGTCGATTTAAACGACATGTCAGCACATCTAGAGCTTTTAATGCCAAGAGGTTAGAGAATGGTGTTCATTTCACATAGATATTTAAATTTTCTGTTTTGCTTCTTCTTAAAAGATTTTTGCAAACAGTTATATGACATGAATTATTCCTATCAAATACAAAAATAAGTCCCAGATTTTTGTATTTTCAAGTATCTAATGCTAATGATTATGTGATGTCAAGTAATCATTTCTATTCAAATACAGACATTTGCATATATATATATATATATATATATATATATATATATATATAATGATAATAAATAAATGTATATCATATATATATTTAATCCATTGAAAATATTATTCTGCAACATAAGCTTTCATGAAGATTATAACAACATTCATCAATGTGGTTATATACTTCATGAAACCTTTGGTTGCAGAATAATATTTTCAATGGATTAAATATTTATATAATATATATTTATTTATTATCATTATTATTATTATAATAGCTCTATCATAGATATTGAGCACTTTCCATATTATATTGCACTTGGTTCGACACATAATTACATAGTGATTTACTGACGACCAACACTCTCATAATATATATATATATATATATATATATATATATATATATATATTGTTTCAAGGAACTAATACTAATCCTTATTAAACAATTGTAGATTCAAATAATCATTCTTAATTAATATTATCAACAGTTATATAGTTTCAACTGTTCCCATTTAATGTTAATAATTTTTAAACAGATCTATTTGACCCATAGCTGTTACCCGAATAGGTACTATTACACCAGGCTGGAGCTGACCTGGGTATAACAATGAAGGGGCACTTCATATTTCTTAGATCTGCAGTTTTGTGCCACCGACGGGACAGTCATTTCGGTGGGTGTTGACCTTCTACATGGGTACACTCAACGTATTCTAAGGTAAAGCAACGGGGTGGTGATTTCCCAAGTTTAACATATAACTTTACTTCTGATCTCTGCATAATGCTGAGGTTTATGATGAAATCACGCATAAACACGTTTATTATGAGCCCGTGTCGTTCCTCTCTGACACCCGGTGGCATGCTAAATCGTGACGATTGATTTTCAATTAGTGATGCGCGTGCATGGTTGACTCATGATTTAGTTTGCTTCGCAGCGAGGACAGTCTCGGCACTTTCTGATCGTGCCACACACACGTGCAGTGTAATTTCCCATCGTATTAGTCTATTTGCAATTCACTCCGACACAAATATCTTGCTTCTGCTGTCCATTTAATTTTATTAGTCAACGCTAATAGAATTTTCAGAGAGAAAAACTGATTCTGTTCTTTCACGTGTACTTTATCGCAGAATCAGTGGAGCTTCTGCAAAGGTAGACACACCACTGCGATTTTTGCCCAGGCTGGGCGCCATTGGAGAGATTGTGTGCTTCGCTTGTGCATATAACGACCAGATAAATACATTAAGTCTATATGAAAAAAAAATTAAAAATGCTTGCCTAAGCCTCTTCTCAACTAACAGATTAGGAAAAATCGAGAAGGAACATGAAGCGGAACGAATTTGCCAAGGAAAATAATAGAAAAAAAAAGATTCAGCGTTGGTTGTTATGGAAATAGACAGAATATTATAAGCTATTTAACGTAGATACGGGAGTAGTTTTGGCGGGAAGATGCCACGTTTAAAGGTGGGAAATGAGGAATGAAAAAAAGAATTCAAGTATAGCGCTGGATTCTCGGTGCAACAAGAGAGAGAGATAGATAGATAGATAGAGAGAGAGAGAGAGAGAGAGAGAGAGAGAGAGAGAGAGGCATACAGTAAAAGGTAAATGTATTGGCCGGATAATGATGATGAAAAATAACAACAAAATAATATACACCAATGTCACAGAGAAGCGTTAGATAAGCAGAGATAAGCAGGTAGAAGTTAGGAAAGAAAGAAAAAAGATGATAAAAATAAACAAGGTACGAGCAAAACTAATAAGAGACGCCGATACAAAAAAAGAAAGGACCGGTTCGATATCTATAACCGAAGATAGATAGCAGTAACATCTTCCATTGGTAAAGCTGATCAACTCTCTCCCTTAAGACATCGTCTTAAACTGATCGATAAGGGAACAATCATTCGGTAGTATCGATACCTTTACAGAATTTTTTGTTGCTTCCAAAGAGAGAAAAATCACAATCGTTTTCAAAAATTCAATGTTCATCGACTCTTCCGAAATTCTAATGTAATTTTGGAGAAGGCAATGGCAAAACAACGTTGTACATCAAATCGATAAGACATTGTCATTTTTAACTTTATTAGTTGTTATCTACTAAGATTCTTTTAGTTTGGATTTAGACAAGAAGTACGATGCACACAGTGAGAATCGAGTTCACTAAAATGGCCTACAGGCATATTATTCGGTTCCTTTGTTTCGTTGTATTTTTAATGCCAAGCCAACGTTGTAGAATAACAGTACTATTTAACTCATAGCTGGGGTGGTAAGCAGTGTCATTCCTTTCTCAAAGATATTAGAACGGAAGTGAAAGTAATACTGTAATAAGAGTTCGAACTGTTTCACTTCAAGGTTGTAGTCCAGCATGTTTGCCACTACGCTATATAGGCTCATATCCTGTATGTATGTTTTATTCAATAAACAATTCGCCTTTTTTCGGGGTAAAATGCAGGTGGTGATAAGACCACCCTTCTAGAACTCATGGAAGATTGGTGTCACCCTTTCATGGTTTTATGACAAGGTTCACTCAGACTTGGATTGGAAATACTTGTCATTTAGTTTCATCTGTAGAGAAAATAGAAGCAGGTGAAATAAGGTTTTAAATAATTTTAAAACAGTGATATTGCCACTAAGTATGAGAAATTTATCCGATTTCCAACCAAGCAATTTTTATGTCGTGGTAGGGGCCGTAATAATTAAGTGCCATGGACATTCTACTCTGAAGACAATGAATTTTCCAGATTCAGCAAAAAAAAAAAAAAAAGGTTTAATCTTCTTTATAGGTGCCAAGTGACTAACTACTACTACTTGCAATCAGGTAGTTTTTTAAGGGAAAGTCCCCTCTCCACTGAGACTAGACGATAAATTTATCATCACTCACCTTGCGTGAATGCCAGATGTGCCCCCACCCGATGACAGAAATGTATTATGCATTTATCATTTTGGTAATAATTGTGGACTTTGTTTTTATATTTACTATTAAAATATTCATATTACAACTAAGTATAAAGTGTAAAATCATTGGAAATATTCATTTCTAAATTGTATATATCTTTTGACCACGATTGTCAAACCATATAATTGCTTATTATTTCAACTCTTTTTTTACTATCAGTATGTGACACCAGGTCAATCTTTTACGCATTATATAACTAGATTTTATTCAGAATTTTTCTTTTTAGTCTTTTAACGCTAGTAAAAAATGAGGTGAGTCTTTCGAGCACACATGCATTTTACAAGCCGTCGAACACACACACACACACACACACACACACACACACACACACACACACACACACGTATATATATATATATATATATATATATATATTGTCACGTGGTCTCCCATTGAGAGAGGAGAAATAAGAATTTCTACTATTCCTCGTGCTTAAATTAGCAAGCCATCAAAGAATGACCGTTAAGAGAGATAATGTAGGTAAATCCCGAAGTAACAAATCCAGGTCAGCATGAAAACGGACAGATGTTTGTACTCTATGGCCGGATGAGTAAAGAATTGGGTACAGGGACATATAGTAGCCCTAACGAATCCCCTGACAGGGGAAGGAAGAAGATGGAAGCCAAATGATTGGCTAGAACCCTAAGGCAGAAGTGGGGGCTCCTTCCGTCAGCGGAAGTAGGGAATAAGGAAATAAGTTTTCGGACAGAGGTCGTGGCGAACGAATCTAAAGGCAAGACTCCGGGCAAAGGAAGACGGAAAGTATCTTGGACAAGATGAAGAGCCATACCTTCAAGCCAGAACTAAAAATAACATAAAGTCCGTTAGCCCGTAAAAGAGGAAATATCCTCCACAGGAATCCATTGGAATAAGATAAGTAAACTTTGAGACTGTTTTTCCCTATACCCAATTATATAACCTCTCTCTCTCTCTCAATTCGAAGAAAGACTACAGAAGAAAGAAAAGAAAAGAAGAAAGACATTTATGTTTAAGTACTATCAGTTAATAATATAGCCGACACGTTGAATATATGTATCCGCGTGTATAGTAAAAAGATTGATATATTTTAAAGTTCCCACGTGTTGAAGTTGTTCATTGGTATCTTCTGCTACCCAGTTGTTATTTCATGTTTCTATTTCAGCTTCTATTCGCCTTATCCTCGCTTAATTTGTCCTATTTGAATTCCTTTAAAAATATCACACGGGAGACCGGAGTTGTCGACTACTATAATTAATATTATTACTTCTAAACCTAGAGGTCCATATCTTCCATTGGTCTAGGGGAGGAAGAACTAGTGGCCTTGGTGGATGTGTGTATAGTGTGAAATTTGGAAACCCCTTGCCAACGGCGTCAGTCTAGCCATAAATTAACCTCCACATAATATGCCAGTTCCTACATGCCCGAGAAAGGACTCTGAACAAGGACTTATTCTTCGAGGGATCAAGTGCCAGGCCGCCCCGTCCTCACATGTGCAAAAGAATAAACCCCCGTTTGGTGATAACAATATTTAAATGCACCAGTTCCCATACGCGTTTAAATGGCTGCTCATCCGGGGATCTTTTTATCTTCATTTGCCGTCACAATATATATATATATATATATATATATATACACTCAAGAATTTCAAACAGAACCCCAATGTAAAATAATTGACTATAAGCCTTAAGACGCCATCAGAACAAGTGAATAGTTACGAGACAATGCTTGCAAGTCACTTCAGTGAAGGCTGTTTCTAATTGTTGAATCTGGAAAATTCATCGTCTTCAGGGTAGAATGTCCATTTGTTACACAGCCATCAATTCAAGGTTTGAGGCACAAAATGCTGTAATCAGTTGAAACAAATAAAAATATGCATATGGGAGTGTTTATTGCTAGATATTCTTTGGTCCTTATTTTTCATTCTGAAAAAAGCTGGACAAAAACACTGTTTTTTTTTCTTGTATGAACAATTTGTAATATTCTGCTTTGATTTTATCAATGTGGTATTACACGTTCTGTTTTCTATTCGTTCAGAACACCATTCTTTTAATAAAGAATTGTAAGTGTTAAGCTTATTTGTAGTAAGTAAAGTTGGTGACCTTAGTCGTGGGTGACCGAAGGGTCACTTTTCAACGTCTACAATACCGATGTGTAGGGAAGGGCACTACTCCATTCCCTCGATTGCCCCACTACCATTTTTTGAGTTTTTGGTATGACTCGACCTGGGATGGAACCCCGGTCTACCGCACCACTGGAAAACACTCTACTCATTAGGTCAACTAAAAAGACGTTGTTTGCACTTTATATAGCATTTATAATCTTGGGAAATGTATGAATACAGCTATTCTCTACCAGCTATAAATAAATAGAAGGCCAGGTAGCTAACCTTTGCCGAAAAAAGTCGGCTCAAGAAAAAAAAACAAACAAAAAAACAAACTCTGATTGATCGTGGGTGGAGGTTGATTTATTTTAACGGCGTGTCAACCCATCAAGTATTATTTTATGCCAAAAGGGTAGAAATTCGCGTTCTCTTAACTTCCGTATTTACATTTTTTGTAATCTATTTTCTGAAGATATTTTATCGCACACTGTCATATCAAATACCAATATTTGAATAGATATATTTGACTCATAGATGGGACCATTACCGTGATCACCACTCTGGGGATCAGAGTGAACTTAAAAGTAATGATAATGAAGTGGTATTCAGTATTCTGCAGTGCTCTAAAACTGGAAAATTCGAAATTCGAAGTTGTATCCCATTTAAAAATTAATCTTGTGTCCTATTCGGCTGGAGGCTTAAGGTTTGGTTGAATACATACGAGGCCAGGAGGACGAGCCACATAGTGAAGATTGAATTCTCTCCTTTGATACTATCCTTGTGTCCGACCTGTTGCAAGAGTAAATAAATTTCAACTGACTGGAAAGTAGTTGTCAGTCAGGTGACTTAGCTGATGAGGTGGAGGTAGTAGTGAATGCGATGTCGGTGAGGGTTTATTCTTAAATGAAGAGAGAAAAAAACACAATTCGATTTTTCGTTCTTTTATTCACTTCATTCAGTCTCTGTGGCCGTAGAAGCAGGAAGAAATGGACAATGTCCATCATGTAGTACCTTCATTGTCATTCTAAGAACTGGAGTTTTCCTGCATGTTGGCTCTTCCCTTTCCACTCACCGTAAATGATTATCAGCTGACCCCTCAGACGCATAAGAATGAAAAGAGGTTTTGTTTTGTTTGGTTTTATCGAATATCAACCGTTGTAGGTCATTCAATGCCAAATCCTTTATATATATATATATGTTCTGAACACACTTTGTAGACAACATTTTTAAACGAGCCTGTGCTCATTTTTTTTTCATATTCTAATGAGTTCACCAATTTCTTTTTAATACAAATAATCGTATTTACTATTAATCATTTTTTTATACACAGTTTAATGTTTTCAAATATTGCTATTCATCAATTACAAATCCATTAAACATCATTCATTTGTTTAGACACAGATAAATAATCAAACAGTTCTATTTCAAACAACTCAGTTTACCATAAGGACATAGTTTAAATGTCGAACAGTTCTATTTGACATACATAGACTTTATACGGTGCGACCACTCCGGGCCAGAGTGGATTTAGAAGCGATGGCAATGAAGAGGTCCAGCACGTTCCCCCAAACTTCAGCATTACTGAAGCCTCACCATCGGAGTTTTTAGTGTCATACCCATGACACTCGCCGGATGAGACTTGCCTCTCTAGAGAGTTGCAGTCGTTTTATTTAGTAGCTCCAACCGACTGGCCACGAGGAAAAGAGACAGTATAATAAAATCCGTGATCTCTCTCTCTCTCTCTCTCTCTATATATATATATATATATATATATATAACTACCATTACCCAGGTGCAGGATGAAACACAAGGTCAATTATTAAGGGGGAGATAACAGGTTTGAATTAAGATTTTTCCTTCTCAAAGCGACATACTCTCGTGGAACACTTTACATGGACGAGCAAAGGTAGGATGACCAGCTAGAACCTAACCTATATACAACAGCTCTGTGCCAATATAGGATTTAGCCTTGAAGACCTACCGGGAGCGATGTACGATACACATGGGTGGCGGGAGAGGGTTAGGGAGATCCATGCTGGCAACGTAATGATGATGATGATGATGATGAGACCAGCTCTCGTATCGAAGTTAACGAGTATTATATACTCAAGTATTTACTCACTGCAGGAGTAGAATAATTGGACCCATATCTTTCCAAAGTGTATTAGCTCTATGTAAAATAGAAACTCCTCCGTTAGGATCTGGACTCGAGTCACTGCGTCAGTTTTCAAAAAGTTAACCATGACAGCATGAGCAAAAAGATATATATATATATATACTTTCTTTAAGAAAAACAACGAAACCGGTCACATAGGATTATAAATTTATTTCCATCCTGTTACGCATTTTTGAAATTTCCAAAAACACGAAAAAAAATTAACATGAGTTCTTCAGATCTTTTTGATAAAAAGACTAGAATAGACACAGAAGAGTGGGAGAGGATAGAAGAGGGGTGAAGAGTTATCTCCTCATGAAGACCACTTCCGTTTTAAATTTTAATTTCGGTTAGAAATGTTGTAAATTTATTTAAAAATTTTTTTTTAATTTTTTAATTACATTTTAACCTAAATTATAGATTTTATATTGAATTAGATTTAAACTTTAATTAATAACCTCACTTAAAGATACATTAATAGATATATTAAACTAAAACAAATATTTAATTTATTAAAAATATTTTGAAATTTCAAAACTATTTAGAAAGCAGTAATCAGTTACACCCTTTATGAGTAGTACGTATGTATTATATGTTTTTTCACAATTTTCAATCTAACAATTTATTTTATTTGTTCATTTACATTAATTCTCAAAATTAACTATGCTTTTTTAAAATTATTTATAGTTTAAATTTAGCCCTATGTCTACACCTAGCTATTAGTTCATTTCTTTTATTTAATAACTTTTTTGAGCCAAAAAAGTTATTAAATAAAAGAAATGAACTAAGGTTTGCGTGTGAGAGGGTCTGATCTCCAAACTCAATCGGGTGTTCCAAAGGCCCCTTCTACCGGGTGGTGGCTTTCTCTACCACACTTTTCTCCAACTTCTCTGGTCCTCAACTAACTAACTTCCTGTCTCCACCGAGTTATATAATAGTTCAATCGCCCACTCAATATCTTTGGAATGGCATGTTTATCGTTATCAAGCGGAAATAACTGTCATGCAATTCCCAGGTCACTCTCTTCCGATGCATCAGTCTATGAGTGTACCATGGGATTTTTACCTTGTCCCATTTTTTCAGCCAAGCCCGCCAACGCGATTTCTTCTCATAGCTGCCATCGGAATGTGTCACTTCCTTCCGGTGCATCACTTTGGAATGGCATGTTTGGCCGGGTCGAAGGTCAATATACAACAATGATCCATTGAGAATTATGAAAGGAATTGATTTTAACCATACAAACAATTAATATATGCACAACGCAAAGATTTCGAGATACCAATAGTTGGCTGCTTGGTTGTTTGGGTTTTATGGCATATCAACCTCTATGGGTTATTTAATGCCAAATCCAGTTCACATATATTAGATATGCATGATCTGCAAAAAAAAAAAAAAACATTGCTCATTTGCTCGCAGACGAGTAAATGGTCTCACGTATTTCTATCAAACATAGGGAAGTTTATTTGATATGATTTGATTGTACAGCCAAGTTGTTGTAATTATTTCTCACTACAGTTTTACTCACCGAGATTTAATGGTTTCAAGTATTGCTATTCAACAATAATTTATTTGAACTTAGTTGATTGCTAAGTTGGATGGCTGAATTTTCCAGAATCGTGAAAAGTGTTATATGTTTAGGTATAACCCCGTATCTCTTAAGAAAGCGAGAACATCGTCCGTGTGGACGTTTTCAAACATATCACTTATATTATCTGTTTTAAAATGCTGCTCTCTTGTGATAGCTAGAGCTCCACATTCCACTATCACATGTTTAATGGTGTAAGGTGTCTTCCATGTCAAACATTGTGGTGGATATCCCTGCTTGAGTATGAAAGAATGAGTGAGACTTGTGTGGCCAATCTGCAATCGAGATATAAATGCGTGTTCCTTTCTTGATTTTCTGAACGCTGTTCTCATTCCCCCAAAGCGGGCTTTATTTGGAAGACTTTCTTGTTAATGTTGCTATTCCAGGGTTGTTGCCATTTTGTCTGAAAGAATTTATTGATTTGGGGGATACCAACGGGTCACCTAATCTCGGCCAGATGACTTGACCAAGTAACAATCAGAAGAAAAAGAACTCGCCAAATTGTGAACTTTGCTGTTCCAGGGGACCTCAGAGAAAAATTGAAGTAAAACGAAAAGTAGAATAAGTACCTTGACCTTGCCAGGGAATTGAAAAAAAAAAATGTGGATCCTGAAAGTGACGGTGATACCAATGGTAACTTGAGCTCTTGGTACAGTCACTAAAGGATCGGTGCAAGAACTGCAAAACTTAGAAATTAGAGAACAAGTGGAGACTATACAAACTACAGCATTGTTGAGATCGACTAGAATACTGAAAGAGTCCTGGAGATATGAGAAAACTTGATGTCACTCAAACATCAGTGAAAAACCATCGGCTAAGGTTGGTGTGAAAATTTCGACAAGGAGTTAATAATATATATATATGTATCCTGGGGTTCACAGAATACCTAAACACGACTTCCACTTGGGCGCCTCTGGTGGTGTAGTGGTTTGCAAGGTAGACTAGCAAACCTTCACAATGTGTTCGAGTCTCACTGGGTACCTCATCCATATGGAGTTGAGCCACATCTAACCAAAATATCTTTGTAAATTACTACTTTCACCTTGGGGGGAGAGTGAGATCTTCCCATTCTCCTTCACAGCTTCGTGACCTGTTCGCTGAGTGCTGGATCAAGCTTACCATGTTACAGCTAGTGCAGTGGAAGATATATTAAACTCTTTCCGCATTTTTCGATAAATCATATGGCACCCTGGTACCAGTCAATCCCCGGAACCCTTCATGCCCCGATACCTTTCTCATCCCTGTACAAAACTCCTCCAACGCCACAATGACTTACAGTTGACCTAACTGACCGTTACTGCTGCAGTAAAATCGATACGGCGAGGGTATTCCTCTCTTGTGTAATAATACATTTACATCATCATAAAAATAGGGCACAGACTGTGAATTGAGATCAAATTTATGGTTTGCTTGCGTAGCTTGTTAACCATTACACCACGCAAAGGGCCCAATTAAGAAGAATTATAACCTTCTATTGACATTTAAACGGCGGCGGATTTTTTTTTCTTTTTACCGGGCATTCGACATTCATGCAATCTCATGTCTTGTTGTGATGATAGAATAATAATTGAGTCAATTAATTTCATTTTATCTTCACCTCGAGTGTTTAGTCTCCATTTTGATTCGACTCTCAGATTACAATTTTTATTATTTTTCGTGAAGCTAATTAATTTTTTTTTTTTTTAATCTGTTGTGGTGAGTGTTTTTGAGATGTTGAACAATGAATAATTTTAAAAAGGAACACGCTGTGCGAATGAAATCGTAAATTTGCAAACCAAAAGAATATCGATAGATTCAGGATTGAAATATAATCTTTAAAAAGAGATATTAGATTATACGGAGGAAAAATAAAGCAAAACTGTCTAACCTGACATGAAATCTAGAAAATTACCAGAACATATTTATTTTAATATTTTACATGTTGAGATTAATGTTGTTTGTTGTTCAATTCGAAGAGTAGATTACAATCCTAGCCAGTAAAACGATGAAATTTGAAGATTTGGAATAGAAATGAAACTTAATGACACTCCTGACTCGATACTATTTATTGTAAATTTTGATTGGTTTGGTTTGGTTTGGTTTCATGGCATATCAATCATTGTAGATTATTTAATGCTAAATCCCTTTTTACACATATCATCATCATGATGTCATGCCGCTAGCACGGATATCCCTGACCTTCTCTCGCCACTTCTACCTACCATTCATCGCCTCTGGTAGATCTTCAGGGCTACATCCCGTATCTTCACAAAGCTGCTGTATGTACGTTCGAGCTGGTCATCCTGCTTTTGCTCAGCCATATACGGGGGTCCATTGGAGTACATTACTTATGAGCTCGTCCTTGCTTCTCCAGCAGTGTCCTGCATGTCTGGTTCGTCTGACTTGGATAGTTTTCGTGATGGGAGGCAGGTGGCCGTATAGTTGGTGCCTTGTGGGATGTTGCCACCAGGACTTGTTCAATATTGCTCGCAACATTCTTGTGTAATTGCCGTCAAGTTTCTTCTCCAGCCAGTTCTATTTCAAACAATTCAGTTTAGCATAAGTTTGCAGTTTAAATGTCAAAAACAGTTGTATTTCAAACAATTCAGTTTAGTATAAGTACAGTTTTTGTTAACACACAGTTGGATGTAATATCAGTTCAATTTCAAACCATTCAGTTTAGCATAAGTACTTTGTTTAGTTCTATATATAGGAGTCTTTCAGGTGCAAACCATCTAGGCCAGAGTGGACCTAGGAGCGATGGCAATAAATGTGTAGTCTGCTTCCCTAAAGCTCCATTATTACTGATGCCTCATCATCAGATTGTTTAATGCCATGTCCAGGACACTCTTTGGGGGAGTTTTATTTCTCTGCAGAGATGCGGTTGGTGTATTATGCGGCTCCAGCTGACTGGGCCATGTAAATTTTGAAGAAACATTTTTACATGTTGAGATTGTACATATTTAGATTATTGTCGTTTAAAACTCGAGACATAGATTATAAAAGTAACGAAATAAAAAGTTTTGACCGTGTAATGAGGCTCTCTAAAACAATCCTGATTTATTTCTATTTGTTGTAAAATGTGACAAAATTGTGCATGTTGAGATTATTATTTCTTTGAAGAGATTTCATAAAATATCGTATGATTTCTGGTAAATATGAATCTTTATTTCTGGTTTTCCTTTCACTATTAAAAAAACCCAACCATTTTGAGTAGTAAAAGAAATGGGTTATGCACAAGCTTACTCTACAAAAGTCAGTTGCCAATCATACGGTAAAATACTTCATACTTTAAGTTTGTATTTACCCAACCTCTCCGCCACAAAGCCTATTTGGCCCAGCCAAATAGAATAGAATACAATAACTGCATTTAGAATACAATAACTGCATCTCTGCAGGCGGGTAACCCCCCGCCAAACGAGTGTCGTGGATATGGCACTAAACAATCTGATGGTGAGGCTTCCGTAATGCAGGAGGTTTGCCATCGCTCCCTGGTCTACTCTGACCCGGAGTGATAGCACAGGAGAGAATTTTATCTATGGTTCAAACAGAAATCTTTGGCTTATGCTAAACTGTGTACTTGCATTAAACTGAATTGCTTGAAATTGAACTGTTTGATTATTTACCTGTGTGTAAACAAATGATTGATGTATGATTGAATTGTTTGTGATAAATAGCAATAAATGGAACCATTTAAATTTGTTGACCTGTTTAACTAGATCGTTCGAAAAAGAACTGTTCATTTAACTGGGTGTAAACAAGAAATTGTGTACTCATGCAAAACTGAATTGTTGGAAATTTAACTGTTTTTAAATTTAACTGTTTGTAAACAAAAATCTGTATCTAAACAAATGATTAACTCTGTGTAAACAGGAAACAGTGTGCTTATGCTAAATTGAATTATTTGAAGTGGAACTGTTTGATCATTTAACTATGTATTCGTACAAGTGAAACCATTTAACTGTGGGAGAACTGAGCTCAGGTTCGTTTAAAAATATTGATCATATATTTGATATATATCTATAAAATCTTTTTGCATTAATTAACCTTCAATGGCTTATTTGTCATTAAACCAAGCCAAACCAAACCAAACCAAACCAAATCCTATATATTTAATATATATATATGAAAAGGATTTTGCAATAAATCACCTGCAACGGTTGATATGCCGTAAACAAAACAAAACCCAATCCTGTATATTAGATATATATGTATAAAAAGGAGTTGGCATTAAATCACCAACGAAGATTGATATACAATTCGCCAGGTGCGCTTCTTTATTCCTAACGATAGAATATGTTATGTATGCAGCATTGATAAAACAAATATCTCTCTAATATGATGAATTACGGTTACCCATACATATACATAAATAAATATATGTGTATCCTGTCAGTGAAGCTATGAATACCGTAAATATATTTTCTGCGAAGAGGTAGGATTTTCAAATAGGAGTTTCTTTGGTATGACAAACATCAACTGGTCGTGTGGCTCAAGATCTAGAGCTTTTGAAAGTCTGATGTGCCTTTCACTGCTCTCACTCCCGGGTTCATTTTATCCAGGAGTACCTGTCATGTTCATATCTTTTAGTTAAATAGATCTTTTTGCTAATCCTGTGTGTCTGGAATACTTAAAATTATATGAATGTGTGCAAATTTTGGTTGAAAATGTATATAAAAATATCAATATAAACGTACAATATACACTTTTCTCAAACTACTACGCATAAAATAACCCCGGACAGGATTACATGTTATTTAAATCAATCAATAAATCACTGTGAACACATTTGAATGCGTACGCAGACACAAATAATAATGAGTTTGGGAAATTGTGAGCTTTTTTTATTCAAACTATCATCGGACGTTGGCCTAGCGTTTAGAGTGTTCGCCAATAGCCCGGGAGACCTAGGTTGAATCCCAGGTCGAGTCATACTAAAAAAAATGGTACTTAATGTCTCCTTGCTTAACACTCAGCATTATAAGGTACGGATCAAGGGTAAAGTGGTGCAATCCGGGAAAGGAGTAGCGTCCCCCTACACCTTGGTGTAGTAGTTATCGAAAAGGGAGCCTTCGGGTCACCCTTGACTATGGTCGCCAACGTACTAACTTTTATTCAATGTATTTTCATACATGTTTCGCTTTCTTTGTTTAATTGTATATTAATCTTCGTACGTTATTTAATACCAAAACCATCCATTTAGAAGAACTGAAGTTATAGTTTTGAACATATAGCTGAAGTGACAAAGGTTTTCATACCTTTTCCAAGGGTATTAGTCCTAAAGTTAACGTTATAGCGTGACTGGAGCTCGAACCCATTTACTTCGAGGTCACAGTTAGCCATCACGTCTCAGGGTATCCCTTCACAACCTGTTTAACTACCTCAGTAATGATTGCCAGACTACTTTGATGCTATTTTTTGCTATTTTATGCATGTGGTTTCATTGGCTTTTACAACACGAGATATGATTATTGAACTTTCAGAAATCCAAACTAGTTTTCGAATTCCAACCATTCCGATCAGAGAGGTCGGCACCTTCAATAAAAATTCGAGGTCCTAATAGACAGCCATCTTGACTTGATAATTTCGTGCTGCAAGAACTGCGATGCATTAAGAATATTTAATTCATCTTAAATCATGTTTATAATATAAAAAAAAATGGACATTTTAAAAAGAATCCTCGATTATTAACGCAGATAAAAAAACCGCCAGTATTAGTTTATACGCATTAAAACAAAGCAAAGAGAAAATCACACGAAACTAATTCATCAATGACGTTTTTATGTTGATAGGGTTTCAAGCAATTTGTAATGTGCACTGGGATGACGTGAGGGGAATAGCATAGATGAGGAAAATGAACATAAAAAGTCGATAGTCCAATTCAACTTTAAAATTCCACACCTGTCCCAAGAAGTATTAGCAGACACAATTATATTTCATTAGTCTTTTGATTCGTTTACCACAGCTCGAATATTCGTGTAAAAAAGTGTCAATCCAGTGGAGCCAGAAAGAAAATATGGCTTGAAATATTAAGGTTAGTGTAAACGAAGTGAATAAAAAAATAGGTATGGAGGGAACAAAATGCAGATTTTGCTGTATATGTCACTATGCATTAATATAAAAATGAATTTGATTAGAAAATAGATGCAAATTTTGAAAATAAAATTTTGCCCTTTTTTTTTACTTTGAGTTGCTCATGGATTAATGATGATCGTGAAAGAAAATGTCCATGGCGGCCCAAGTTCAAATCATAACTTTGGGAAAGTTACGTATCCAGCTGTGGGTATTTTGTCGGGCAGTCTAGACTCTTTAAACTTGGTATACCAAACAATCTATTATTTTAAAGTGATCGTCAATTTTAAAATTAAAGAGGTAAGATATCTTTTATTAGCCTAGTAGGTAGAGTGTTTGCCAATGGCCCAGGAGATCAGGGTTCAACCCCAGGTCGACTCATAACAAAGACTCAGAAAATGGTACTTGATACCTCCTTGCTTAACACACAGCATTATAAGGTTAGGATTAAGGGTAAAGTAGATCAACCCAGGGAAAGGAGTTGGGCCATCCCCTAGACTTCGGTGTTGTAGCTAATGAAAAGGGAGCTTTCAGTTGGCCCTCCACAATAGTCTCCAGCTTTATTTCATTTACAACATATATATATATATATATATATATATATATATATATATATATATCGCAGGCATGTGTTACTAAAAGTGTCATACACGGATTTTGTTATAAGTTTTTTTTAATTGTTCATTTATCTTTTTATTGTCGATCGAGATGTCAGAATTGTGTATGATAATTTTAGACCTGCGCACGGTAGGAAATAACATAAACATGAGGGAGGGGAGCCCGTGGTGAAATGGTTAACGTACTTGATTTCAACATCGTAGTAAACGAGTTCAAATTCTTTTCGCTAGGGATATGTTCAAGACTGCATGCGGTTTTCTTATGAATCAACCATATAGTTTTATTTGTATGCATTTTGCTAGTGTGGTGCATCCATATAGTAGTACGGACACAGCTACAACTTGGAAGAAATTTTGTTTTATTTCATCAGATAGATAAGATCTCCATATTAATAATCTGTCAACAGCATTCCACGCCTTCGCTAAGGGTATGTTGACATCACTTTTGGTAGATGAGGTGTTGCTGCCGAGGTAATGTAACCGTTCCTTTGATTTTAGAGGTTTTCCGCATAGAGCCTAGAGGGTTCTTTTTTTCTTTAAAAACATAAACGCTGTTTTATTTGCTTTCTCATAGATGTTGATGTCTTATACTGCTTGTTCTAGGTGATGCAGTCAAGATTTTTCTTGGGCTGGTACTATTTACCAACCCCTCCGCTCGGGCAGGATATGACACAAGGTCAATTTTTAAGCGGAGTTTAACAGGTTTGAATTCAGAGTTTTCCTTCTCCTAGACTAGCTGCCTCACCAAGGCTGAAGAATCTAGTCCGTCCTACTATTTACCCATAGCTGGAGGGAGAATAAGGGGGTTCATACCTTTCCCAAGGGTATTTTGCCCGAAAGTGAACGTAATAGCGCGACTGGAGTACGAACTCGCGTACCACGATTCCGCAGTGCATCGCTTTAACCATTACACCACGAGGACACCCCACCTTTTCTTGGGCTGGTGTATTTGGAAGTAATGCAAGGTCATCTGCGTAGCCTGTATCTGTGATTGTTTTCGTCGGATATCGTCTACTTCTTTATCTTTTTTTTTTTAACGTGAACCCATTTTCTTTTATTATATCAATGGATTTTCTAAGTACGTAGTCTTGGCAGAGTACTCAAAAACCATGTAAAAACCGCATCGCTCTTCTCGCGGGTAAAAAAGGGGCAGATCCTGTTAAGGTTGGAGCCCTGGCCTCAGTGTTCGAAAAATCAGTAACAGAGCTCAGACAACAAAAATTACTAAAATGCAAACAAGCTATAGATATATCGACATTCAACGTTAGAGACGAACCAGACGTGCAGGAACTGCTGGAGAAGCAGAGACGAGCTCATAAGTGATGTTCTCCTATGGACCCCCGCATATGTCCGAGCAAAAGCAGAACAACCTGCTCGAACCTACATAGAGCAGCTCTGTAAGGATAGGTGATGTAGCCCTGAGGACCTACCAGAAGCGATGAACGATAGGGAGGAGTGATGAGCGAGGGTCAGGGATATCCGAGGTGGTAGCACGACATGATGATGATGATGATGATATCTCCTTATATGTATCCCGCGACAATCTCGAAGTAGACTGAGTCTCAATCAGGAGAACACACCATTGCTTTCGTGGTTTTTCAAAGCATCATTATAGTTGCAACAATTTATTTGGGAAGACCATCTGTAAGAAGTATTTGCTTCATCTTTCCTATGTGTACGGAATCGAATTTCTTGCAGAAATCTTCGAGCAGTGGTTTTGCCCAGAGTTTCTTTGCTCTAATACCTCAATGATCCAACAGATTGTTAGAATCTTTGAAGTTGTGGAGGAATTTCTTCGAAAGCTGTTCTGACTTTTTCTAAGAATATCCCCGATTTAGGGTCAGAGCTGAGTATTAAGACCCCTTCAGCTCTAGCAGTTAGTCTCGGTTAGTCTTAATGATTCAGCTGTCTCTTTTCTTGGGGAAGCCATGAATGCAAATTTTCATCGATTTCTCGATTGAATCTTGCCTTAGAATTGTGTTGCATTATCAGGGAAGTATATTGATGAATTTTCTTGTCTTCTAAACTTCAGTAGGTATCTCTTTGGGGCCTGCAGCCTTTCTGCTTTTTTAATTGCTTTCTTCCTCCGCAAACTGTCCTTGTTTGATGGTTAGTTGGACATTATAATTTTTTATAGATTTTTCAGTAATTTCCGAATGGTTTATGAGCAGATTCTTGAAATGTTCTTTCCAATTCTTAAGTATTTCTTCTTATCTGGCAACTTTTATATTTGATCTCGTTATACTCTTCATTTTATACACTGTCTGCCATGATATTCAGGATTGTGTATCTTGAACCGAGTTTCTAATTTAGCTTTAAATGTACTCTAATTATATCGATTTGGCCTCGAATGTACTCTAATTGTATCAATTCGGCCTTGTATGTATTCTAATTTTATCGAGTTGATCTTGAATGTACTCCAATTTTATCGATTTGGCCTTGAATGTTCGCTAATTGTTCTTTTGGGTAAGAGTTGATTAGTTCTATTTGGGCTTTCTTAAGTTTCTGCGCTTTGGCATTTGTTGGGGGTCTTTTTTGATTAAGAATGCTTTTTTAATGTTATCTCGTTTCTTCCTAATAACAAGTGAAACACATAGGACTCTACATTTGCCCGTTAGTTTGGTTGTAATACACTATGCGGCTGCTGCTTCAATGTGATTGGTAACAATGTTTTGATATTTTTTATTCGGTGTATGCATATCAGATGTCTCCTAAAGATTATCGAATTTGTTTCTCATAGTTGCCGTATATTCATTGTTTATATGTCTATTGCTTACTAAGGACCAGTCAGTACATGGGGTTTAAACAGTTTGTTTCTTTCTTCAAAAGAGGAGTATGCTTCACAATTCAGAGGTCTATTTATCCACTTCTTGTCGATGAATATATTATCTAACTGTGCTTTTGGGGTTGGTATAGGTCCATATTTTTCCCCCATCCACGCTTTTTAAAATTAGTGTTTACGCATAAAAGCCTTTTTTCGAGTGAAATATCTGCTATATATTCGCCCTTTCTATTTGGCATGTTGTGTAGCATAGCCACAATTAACGCCATGTGCGAAATAGACATATAAAGTTCATAACGATAGAACATATAAAGAACATAGGAATCTCGAAATTCGAAAACACGTAATGACTTCTTGTTCAGGTACGAAACCTTTTTATTAACTTTGAATTAAAGGTTTCGACACAAGGAGGAGAGACACAATTCTCGCTATGCCGTCTTATTCATTTGGCCCCTAGCTCGTGCGGCACCCACGGTGCGCAAATTCGTCTCGCCTCAGCGAGCCCCAAAAGTCGAACCTCCTCGTTCGGCGTCTAGTTTTCAACTCTTCTAACTTTCTTTCAATTCTCGCACTCCGTCACCCGTTTCGTCTCGGACTATTGTGACATCTCTGTGTAACACCTTCGTCCACCCGCGAGCGCCCGCGTTAACACCTGCATCAATGTTTGCACCTAACTAACCCATGTGCTGAGCCGAAAGGTTCTCAGCCTAACTAAACCCAAAGGCATGAACCGAAATCACTCGGCTATTATATTACAGATGTACAAGCAAAATTTATTATTACCGTCATTGCCTATTTAAGCACTCATGTCTTTGCTGATGTTTTGAGCGTTGTGTTTGTGAATGTGTCGAGCAAGGGAGCATTGCACGTCGTAGAAAGTTGTGATATCTGATTCATCACTTGCATCGATGGGACTGTAACAAGAGATGATATTAGTG
Source organism: Sepioteuthis lessoniana (assembly GCA_963585895.1). Lineage (NCBI taxonomy): Eukaryota > Metazoa > Mollusca > Cephalopoda > Myopsida > Loliginidae > Sepioteuthis > Sepioteuthis lessoniana. Next base: position 49,398,472 of record OY757928.1, on the reverse strand, counting down.
CTGGGGTTACTGTTAGACGTAGCACACATAAATCTCGGTTGGGTTCTCTCGATGCTTTTTAGTGATTTTAAGGCACGAGGACAGAGAAAGATTTCTACACCAGCCATTGCGGCATAGACAGTGTATTTCCCACGCAGATGCCAAGACAAAAATCCTATCATTACTGGTATAAAGGTATTTTAACGTAGTTGAAAAATAGTAATATCTATGTTCTTGTATATATATTATGTCTTAATTATGCTTGACTGCTGGAGCTGTAAGCTTGGGTTATTGGTTTATGTTTAAAAACCTTATGATAAAAGTTGTTATGGTAACTATGTTTTTGCATTTGCTTGTTTTGGGTTTGGGATCTGTTGCTGTTGTTTTTATTCGAACCCTTAGGATAGCGCTCCAAATTCAGCGGAACACGACCATCGTTTACCCACAAGAGGAGCGATGCGTTTTGAAAGTACAGTTTACTGTCAATTCATGGTATTCTCTCGTTGACTATTTTTTCTCATCCATAGACGCCACAATTAGAGATAAACGGCGGCCGTTACCAGATTGAACAATTTGATCCTGCCGGTTGACCTTTGAAGTTCTTCCGCTGAGCATTTGGTGGTGTGCACCGCTGACCCAACTTTGTTTTTTCTCCGTTACTTTACACCCACTATACTGCATCCCATGGTTTCCTTGGCGATTGGCTTGTGTGGTTCGTAAAAGACATCCTGCGGTAAGCCGGTATAGGATATCTAAGTGGTTACGGAGGTGAGAAAAAACACCCCGCTTCATTTCCTAAGTTTTAAATTAGTAAATTGACCTCTTTTATCTAGAGCCGGCACATGTGGGATTAATATTAATAGAATCAGTTCTACAAATTTATGAATATATATATATATATTGATCTATAGTCATCCACAGACAGATCTGTTTCGTTCTATCAGAACTCATCAGTGTGGCTAGACAGTATCTCCCCGTAGCTGGGATCGAAACCCGGTTGACTGAAAAACCAAGCCAAAGCTTGTAACCATTTAGCTACGAGAAGATATTAGCTACGAAGTACATTTTTAAACGGTTATGAATCACAGTTACTATTGTTTACATACATCCGTTCAAACGGCCTCGGATATCACAATTCGAACACGAAGAGAATTGCAAAGGCGCTAATGGCAACACGATTACTTCTTCGCTAGAGAACTATATCATCATCATCATCTCGCGCTGCTAGCACGGATATCCCTGACCTTCTCTCGCCACTCCTCCCTATCGTTCATCGCCCTAGGTAGGTCTTCAGGACAACATCCTGTATCCTCACATAGCTGCTGAATGCATGTTCGTGCTGGTCGTCCTGCTTTTGCGCGGCCATGTGTGGGGATCCATAAGATTACATCTCTTATGAGTTCATCTCTACTTCTCCAGCAGTGTCCTGCATGTGTGGTTCGTCTAACTTGAATAGTTTTCGTGATAGGGGGCAGGTGGCCGTACAGTTGGTGTCTTGTGGGGTGTTGCTGCCAGGACTTGTTCAGGATTGCACGCAGCATTCTTGTGCAATTGCCATCTAGCTTCTTCTCCAGCCATTTTGTTAGCGTCCATGTAGTGCAGCCATATAGCAGTATCGATGTGACCGCTGCCTGGAAGAAACTGCGTTTCATTTTATCGGTTAGGTCTGATTTCCATATAATTGATAGCCTATTGATAGCTGTCCATGCTTTCGTTAATCTCGTTTCGATGTCCTTTTCGGTTGATTCGACGCTACTTCCTAGGTAAGTGAATTTGTCTACTAGTTTAAGTGGGGTTCCTTCTAGAGTGGAGATGTCCCCCGTTTGGTTATAGCACATATTTTCCGTTTTGTGTGCATTGACATAGAGGCCTATGCTTGCTGCTGCTCGTTCCAAACTATGCAGTTGTGTTTCGGCTTGGTCAGGTGTATTTGCCAGTATCGCTATGTCATCGGCGTAGTCGGCGTCGGTAATTGTTGTTGCGGGGTATCTTGGTTGTAAAAAGATACATTTGTTAGAGGATGATTTTGGTTTAAATTTTTAATAACAAATGTTAATATAAGTACAGCCAATTGTGTTTCGGCTTGAAAATCAATAAAAAAAAAACATATGCATGTCGTGGGAAAGTAATATCAGTAACACATATACAAAGTAGTGTTGAGTGCAAGAGCTGTGTTTAGTATCACTATGAACACATGTAACGCCAAATATAAACAGGATGTAACATTCACAAGATAAATTAGTTGAAACTATCTTGAATTTTGATCAATTCCAAGGAATTTTGAATTTTAATTGTTAAAAAAGTAAAAAAAGAAATATTGATAAAAGATGAGCAATCAACAAGAACACACCTTACTTAATTTCTGCAAAAAATTGCCAACTAGTTTATTTTCTCGCTGATTTATAAGAATTACTTAGTGTCGAAAATTGAAAAAAAAGTAAATAATTTAATTTATCTTAGATTTTCGCTGGTTATGAAATCTAATTTTTTTCATTCTGTTTTTGAAATTCATGTGGGGAAAGAATCTCAATTTATTCGTAATTTTTGGCCTTCAAATTTATGAAACAAAACAGGTTTTGTCGTTTGCAAAAGTCAAAGTGGGATTAGCCTCCTATTCGTGATCATTGACTGGTTAAAAAATAGAAAAATGTACATTTATATTTTATGGCTTTGCGAGACGCTTTCTGGCACAAAAATTGACACTTTAGATTGCTTTGAAAATTAGCTTCCCATATATATATATATATATATATATATAGAGAGAGAGAGAGAGAGAGAGAAAGAGAGAAATCCCTTAAAAGTATTTTTCTTAATTAGGATACTCCTCAAATAGTGGCCAGTCAAAGAGGATAGAACCTAAAAAAACAATTGAATATAATTTTCTCTTTTCGGCATCTTTACAAACTTTTATGTATTAAAAATACAATCGTTAAATCGTAGGTTATATATATATATATATATATATATATATATATATATATATATTGATAATATACTAAGCTTAGCAGTAAGGTAAGGACATATCTATGTGGCACTTAGGAGGATTCGAACTCGCGAACAATGGCGTGTTTTTTGCGAAACTTAAAATCATAAGTTTTTCTAGCCAGCTAACTCTGAAAGCTAGATAGAAACGACATAAGATTCTATGTGCAGACTTGAACCAATCCTCGAAGTAACACCTCACAAAAAGCTGCTGTACGGCAACCTGCCTTCTATTTCACGAATCTATCAGGATGAATAAGGCATGCTGCTGGAGAAGCAAGGATTAACACATAAGGAACAAACACGTATGGACATGTGAATATATATATATATATATATATATATATATATATATATATATATATATATATATCCTTGTGTTTCAACTATAACTTCAATAAAGTGGGTGACTCGCGGAGTATGATGGTTTCTGAACAAGATCAGAAAAACAATTTCGATTTCCACAAGACACTCTGGCCTTTTGGCCTTTTTCAAGAACTAATCTAAGCTTAATATGTGGATGCTGGTTGTGGTCATTCGTTATCAAGTTCAGCTAGTAAACCAATATTGAGTTCAAGTCATTCGGTTTGTTCCATACCTCTGAACATGAGCCACAACGAATCAAAGGTTATTGAATGACAATTAATCATACATTTCAAGGGATTGTTTTTTTGTTGTTTATTGCATCAAATATGAATGAGGAAGTAAACATTCCAATGAATGTGATATCTATTGTATTGACACAATATTTTTAGAATTAAATGACTCTAATTGGATGGTTATTTATCGAATGATTATTTTTTTTTGCTTTTCATATCTATCTATCTATCTATCTCATTCTCTGTGTCTCTCATACTCTTTCTTTCTCTCCATATATATATATATATATATATATATATATATATATATATATATAAAGCAAGAAATATGTACATTCATTAGGGGCTTTTTCCAAAGTATTTATACTTGTACAAATGGCCTCATCTTTTTATCTACTATTGATATGTTCCCTGGAACATTTCAATAGTTGATAAAAAGAAAGATAATTATCATTCTACACGTGCTCCTTTTCAACTTCATCGGGGAAAAAACAAATTTGTTGTAATTCTTATGTGATTTGAATAAAATAAACCCTCAAACTAATCGCAATGTTTTATTTTTCGAAAAAAAATTTATTAAGGGGTTCACTATTCATATGTTCATTCAATGTAGAATGATCACCCATTTCCAAAACAAGTGTGACGAAAAGTCATTCGCCACAGAAACAGAATTGCCCAGTCGGCTGGGGCTGTAGAATACACCGACTGCTTCTCTGCAGAGGGGTAAGACCTCCGCCCCCAACAAGTGTCCTTGGTATGGCACTAAACAATCTGATGGTGAAGTTCTAGTAATGGTGGAGTTTTGGGGAATTCGGAGTTCCTCTTTATTGCCATCACTCCCAGCTCCACTCTGGCCCGGAGTGATAGAACGTGATAAGGGTCATATCTAAGGGTTAAATAGAACTAAACCTTGGCTTTTTGACTCTACTGTTTTTTTTTTGGGTTTTTTTTGCATTTAAAATGCGTATTTATGCTAAACTGATTTGTTTGTAATTATGCTAAATTGAATTATCAGAAATAAGACTGTTTTGACTCTAACTCTTTATCTTGCCCAGCCGACTGAGATTGTAGAATATACCGACAGCTTCTCTGCAGAGGGGTATAACCCCACTCAATGAGTGTCCTGATATGACACTAAACAATTTGATGGTGAGGTTCCAGTGATTCTTTGGGGAATGTGGAGCACGCCTTCATTGTCATCGCTCCCAGCTCCACTCTGGCCAAGAATGGTAGCACCTGATAGGGTCCTATTTATGAGTTAAATAGAACTAACTGCATACTTATGCTAAATTGAATTGGTTGAATTAGAACGCTTTGACTAAACTGAATACCTCAAAATAGAAATGTTTTTAACAATTAAACTGAACTTACATTTAAACTGCGTGCTTATGCTAAACTGAATTGTTTAAAATGGAACTGTTTTTGATATTGAAACTGTACTTACACTTAACTGAATTGTTTAATACAGAACTATTTTGACATTCAATTGTGTGTAAACAAAATCTGTACTTATACTAAACTGAGTTAGCTGAATTAGAACAGTTTGAATAAACTGAATAGCTTTTGACAATTTAACTGTTTACTCATGCTAAACTGAATTGTTTGAAATAGAACTGATAATTTGTATAAAAATGGATTTGGCGTTAAATAACCTACAATGGTTGATATGCTATAAAACACAACCAACCAACAAATGACCCAGAAGTAACAAAAAAAATAATAATAATTCGACCCGTCTGGTTATTTGTTCTTTCCAACACTAACTGTTCCGAAAACGGGTGTTCATTCTACATTGAATTAAAATGGGAAAGTGAACACCCACCTTAAACAGGAAAAAAAAATTCTTTCACAAATGATAAAATTGCGCCGAGTTTGAGGGTTTAATTAGTTCAAGTCACAAAAAATAAAATAAATAAATAAATAAATAAATAAAAGAAAAATAAAAGAAAATAAAAAAAATCAATACTAGGCTTTTTCCCGGTGAACTTCAACGGGTGCACCTGTAGAATTTTACTGAAAGCTAGGAGATAGAAAAAGATAAGCGATGAGTTAGAAAAAATACAATGAATATTTATGACAACGACGACAAAAAAAGAAAAAAAAGAAAAGAACGAATGGTTACAACAGAATATGTGACGGATATCTCACATTTCTTAAGCTCAGGTCAAACAACTTACAGGTGAGATCTCCAGATGTAATTCCCAACGTGTGTGTTTATTGAATCCACTATCAATGAGCAAGGTCAGCAAGGTTTTGGCTTTTAATAGTTTTAATTTTAGAATCGTTTCCAAATACAAATATTTTCCCCAGATTTTATTTTTGAATAATAAAACTTTTTCGATATTGCTTTTATTTGTGATTTTTTAAAGCATATTCTATTGCTTGAAGATTTGAAGTTTTTCGCTTTTTGTGGACATTTGCATATTCTATTCATGCTCCTAAAATTTTATAATCCTTATTTCAATTTTTCCTAAATTTGCTTTAAGGGCTTTCAAGTTTTTCTTTGAGGACCTTTAGTCTTCTCTTCCCACTCATCGTTTTGCATGAAACTGACTTGCCTTGAATATGTTTTAAACATTTGGTTGCTTTCTTTCTTTCTCACCATATTCTTTCTGTTTATTCATTCCTTATTTTTATTTATTAATGTGTTTTTATTGATTTTCCATCATTGATTTATTTTTCATTTTCATGAATGTTTTCCTTTCTATGTAAAATTTAAAATTTTTATTAACTTAATCATTTTCTTTTCATTACATTTTATATGATTTATTTCTGCCATCTAGCAAACATCTTACGATCATTACCATTTTCTTTCTTTCTTTCTTTCTTTCTTTCTTTCTTTCTTTCTTTCTTTCTTTCTTTCTTTCTTTAGTCCATGTATTCCTTCCTTTACTCATTAAGAAAATTCCTTTATGTGTATCTTCCTTAAAACATTTTCTTTCTTTCTTTCTTTCTTTCTTTCTTTCACTTTTTCATTAATCTTTTTTGACTATTCATAAATTTCCTCCTATCTTCTTACGTTTTCCCTATATTTTCTTTCTTTATTTTACTCACTTTCTTTTCTACGTTATTTTTATTTTCAATTTTTTTCTATTATTCATTTTCATATCGTTTGTTCATTCATTTATTTTCCTTGATTTGAATCAGTTTTAATATTTTTCTTTCTTTTTTATTCTTCTCTCATTCTTATAACATCTATCTCCTTTCTTTTCTTTTTTTTTTAGTTAATTTCTATCTGTTCTCTTTTCTTCATTTCTTTTTTCAATTCTTTCATTTTTCTTCCAGTATTCAAACTTTTATCTGATTTCTTCCTATCATTCATTTGTTCATTCATTCGTTCTTTCTATCTTTATTAATTTATTGATTTAGTTTCACTCCTCCATTTTCTTCTTATCTTCTAACTCATATAATCATTACGTTTTTAAAATCTATTTCTTTCTTTCTTTCTTTCTTTCTTTCTTTCTTTCTTTCTTTCTTTCTTTCTTTCTTTCTTTTCATCTTTTGCTTTCAATTTGTCTTGTATTTTAAAATTCTTTCTTTCATATACTTTCTGTTGTGTTCTTTAAATTTCCCAAGCTGACCTTTGTAAAGCTCAACCTAATATTGTGTTAGAAATATGTAGCGAGAGAAAGAAAACATTTTATTCAAGGTGCTACAAGCTTTCCTTCCTGATTAGAGGCCATTCAGAATCTTTGTCATGATGTACACTCGAAAACCGACCTCTACTAGTTATTACATGGTAATTTCAGCTACAAGACCGGTCCTTTCGTGTCTTCGTGTAAGGTTTTTTTTTATAGTTTTCTTTTTTAAAAGAAGGGTCATTATCCGAGTTTGGGACATGCTTTCATATCTTAGCCTTTTTTATTTGTTCTGATTTGCTTCGTTCAACTATTTATTCTCCTTTTTTAATGCTGTCACATTTTTCTTTATATAACTTCCTTTTCTTTTATTTCTTTAATTCTTTCCTCATTCTTTTCAAATTTTCTTTTCTGTCTTCTGCTTTATTCGTTTCATCCGTTTTTAGCTTTTCACTTACTTTTCTCTACCTTCTTTAATCTTAATTCTGTCTTTTCTTTTCGTCGTTTCTTCTTTTTTTTTTCTTTTCGTTTCCTAAGATTATTTTTCTTCATTCATTTATACCTTTCGTTCCCATCATTTCTCTTAATTTCATATTTCTTATCCTCTTTCATTTCCTTCTTTTTTTTCTTTCTTCATTTATGTCTTTTGTTTCAGTTTCTTTGTTTTCTTTCTTTAAATCAGTCATTTCTCTCATCTTATAACTTTTTCATTAATTCCATTCTTTTCTCTCTTTCCTACTTTTCTTTCTTTTAGTTTTCTTCTTTAAGTTTCTTTTATTACTTCATTTCTTTCATTTTAATCATTAATCTCATTCTTTTCTTTCAGCACCTTTCTAATTTCTTTTTTTCCTTGATTTCTTTCTTTTTTTAGTTTCCTTCCTTTATTTTACTTTCATTCTTTTCTTTCTTTCAGTTTCACCCTTCCAGTCACTTTTCTTTTCCTTGATTTCTTTCTTTTTTTAGTTTCCTTCATTTATTTTTCTTTCATTCTTTTCTTTCTTTCAGTTTCACCCTTCCAGTCACTTTTCTTTTCCTTGATTTCTTTCTTTTTTTAGTTTCCTTCATTTATTTTTCTTTCATTCTTTTCTTTCTTTCAGTTTCACCCTTCCAGTCACTTTTCTTTTCCTTCATTTCTTTCTTTTTTTAGTTTCCTTCCTTTATTTTACTTTCATTCTTTTCTTTCTTTCAGTTTCACCCTTCCAGTCACTTTTCTTTTCCTTCATTTCGTTCTTTTTTTAGTTTCCTTCATTTATTTTACTTTCATTCTTTTCTTTCTTTCGGTTTCACCCTTCCAGTCACTTTTCTTTTCTTTGATTTCTTTCAACAATTTATTTTCTTTCATTTTCTTTATTACTTTCTTTAAGTTGTCTCTCTTTTTTCCCCACTTTTCTTTGTTTCTTTGTTTCTATGTTCCAACAGTTTTTCTTTAATTTCTTTATCTTTTTTTATCTTTTCTTTAATTGTCATTTAACAACGATGCCAGTTCTTTGATTTCTTTATGATTTTTCACCGTCCTTTCCAAAGTTTCAGTAATTCTCTTTAAATACACGTTTTTCATAAAAAAGAGGAGCCGTGTTATAAAGGTTGGTTAACTTGGATGGTTGGATCTTATGGCATATCAACTCTTGAAGATTATTTAATGCTAAATCCATTTTTATACAAATAATTGGTTCAATTCCAAACAATTTAGTTTAGCATGAGTACAGAGTTTAATCGTCCAAAACATTTCTATTTCAAGATATTCAGTTTATTCAAACAGTTCTAATTCAAACAATTTAGTATAGTATAAGTATAGATTTTGTTTACACATAGTTAAATATCAAAACAGTTCTATATGGAATAATTCAGTCCAACGTAAGTACAGTTTCAATATTAAAAACAGTTCCATTTCTATTAATTCAGTTTAGCATAAGAAAGCAGTTTAGTTCTATTCGACTCATAGATAGGGCCCTATCAGGTGCTACCACGCCGGGTCAGAGTGAACCTGGGAGCGTTGGCAGTGAAGGGGTGTTCCGCATTCCCCAAAGCTCCAGAATTACTGGAACCTTACCATCAAATTGTTTCGTGTCATATCATGACACTCGCTGTGGGAGGGTCTTATCCCTCTACATAGGTGCAGTCGGTGTATTTATAGCCCCAGGCAACTTGGCAAGTGTTGTAATGGTTACTTTCATTGGAAATGGACACGGTGAACCGAGTTCAAATCGTAGAAGAGGTTGTTTGGATTTCAAATAACCACTCCAGGAGAAGGAAAACTCTGAATTTAAACCAGTTTCCCCCCCCCACACAAATATACGTACGTACACACACATATACACATCTATTTATAAATATGTGTACCAACTTCTCTGCGCGAGAGGAATATGAAAAAAATGTCATTTTTATGTTTAGTTTTGTAGGTTTGAATTTGGAGTTTTGTTCTCCTTGATTGGTTGTTGTTCCATGTTAAGTTGATTGATTTTTACGGCATGTCGATCCATCGGGGGTTAATTTCTGTCCATTGCACCCAATCCTATCGAATATGAATGGTTTTTCAATAGATCAATTTGAACCACAGATGAGACCCTCTGACAACTTCGGGTCAGAGCCTCACCATCAGATGCAAATTACGAAACCTCCTTTTTGATGGCCTTATCCCTCAGCAATATATTCAGCTCATTTTAAACCCCACCAACAAGGTATTGCCTTCCAAGAACATAACAATATTTTATCAGTACAATGTATATCTTTGAAGAGATAGCTCATTACTTACTGCTGCGTTTTCCAAAGTTTGAATTTCTTTGTTAGTCTCGACCTCTTTCTTTCTGGAGAAGGATATTTCAGCTCGTCTATGCATAATTACATAACGAAATTTTCTTCACAAATTAGTCAGAGATTGAACTCAGATGTCATATAATTATGATATTATTGTCTACTCTTTAAGATATTGACCGGATTGGAAAGAAAATATCTTGTTTTTTCTTGATCATCATCAAGTCATACAGATAGCACTGTATTCCTTAAACCTCTCACCCTCTCTCTGTTGCCATCTGTTTCTTACATTTACAGCTCTTGGCAGTGTCTCAAAACTGCATCCCGTGTCCACACAGGGCTGGTGTATTTAGGTTCTTACTAGTTGAAGTCATTGGCGTGACCACGTGTTGGAGTCAAAAAAAAACGTCGCTTATGAATTCGTTCTTACTTCTCCAGCTGTATTCCGCACGTCTTCTTATTTGGGGGGTTTGTGATATGGGTGTCAAGAGCCTGATTAATGATTATCAGCATATATTCCTGTCAGGAAACAAACCCAAATATACAGATTGGACTGCTTTTAAAAATCCAGTTCCTTGTTTAAATTTCCGATTTAAAAGTTTTTCTACCACACGGAAGTACAAGTACTGCCATTTTTTCATGTTTGAAGTGGGTTTTGTCCTTTCTTATATTGGTTCGGCCAGAATTTCGACTCGGCTTACCGATAATATTTTTCGGGCTTATAACGGTTATGCCACCCAAAGTTTTGTAAATATAATCAGATCAGAGAAGATTTTACGAAATAGTTCCGGAAAACAACAATCGGTCCACTGAGTTAAAATTCCATCCGGGTTTTTTTATGTCTCTATTGATATAGCATCACTATTGAAAGGGCATTGCAATAATATTGTTAGGTAAAATGTAAATAATTCACTATCATCAACAGAAGTGTGTATTATATTTGGACAACATGAAATACTTTAGTTTTGGTTGGGACCATTTAAACTATTACAGGACTTGATATGCCTGGCTAAAACATTTTACTATGATAACTTACAATTGGTTTCTCGTCTTGGCTTCTTTGTTTAAGAGTATATCAACCTTCGTAAGTGATTAAATGCCCAAGCAATCCCTGTGGAAGAATAGCAGAAGGACTATAAAACCTATAGCCGCTGGATAAGGAGGTTTATACAAGGATATTAGTCCGAAAGTGAACGTAATTGCATAGCTGGAATTCGAAGTCGCTTACTAGAATGTCGCTGTCCAGCACATTAACAACTATGCCATGGGGTCTCCTTCTCAGAATATTGGGAAGATCTGTTAAAGCAAAAGCCGAAGATTAACTGCTTCGTCGATCATGTGCAAGTTACTAATAAAATGTGAATGAACACTTATGTTTGTATAATCCTGTCAGTTGACTGAATCTCGTGAAGAGGGAGAAGAGTCCTTTTCCAAAATGGTTATCCTGGGTATAACACTAAACCATCAGATGGTGAGGCTCCAGTTCTCGAGCTTTGCCCTGCGGTGATATTACCTGTTAAGGTCTCATCTATGGATCGAATTAATGTTTTTTAAAGCTGTGTATTCGAAATTAATATTTGATATCCTATTCCGTATGCAAAAAAAAAAAAATGGTTTTGAAACTTCAAACGAAATGTAAACATAAATGTACAATGAACACTATAATATAATCTCTAGGTAGAAAATAACCCCAGAGGAGTTGAGGTGCCATTAAAATCTCTCACTTAAGAAACTTTTGTTGAATGACAACAGAGAAAAAGAAGAAATATTTTGACTATTCATGTATCATCAGTTGTCTTTCTTTCTTTTCTTTTATTTTCCTTTATTTTATCTAGATTCGTTTCATTTTCTTCAAGTCATTTACCTTTATTGATCATTCTTATATTTTTTAGATTCGTTTTCATACTCCTTCCTTTATTTAAACTTTGAACCATTTTCTTTCTATCTTTCTTTTTTCTTTCTTTTAATACTTTTTACAATCTTTTCTTTGACTTTCATAGTTCATTCATTAATTCATTCAGTATTTCTTTCTTTGTTACATCTTTTTCATTCATTTATTCATTTTTCCATTTCTTCTTCTTAAATTCTAATGTTAATCTTCTTTGTTTCTTCCTTTCTTTTAATCAATACTTTCTCTTACATTCTGTATTTCTTCAATTCCTTCAGACGATTTCCTTTCATTAAAAATGTCATCTTTCTTTCTTTCTTTCTTTCTTTCTTTCTTTCTTTTATTTTATTTTATTATTTTAAAACTTTCTTCATTCGTTTTCATATTCTTCCTTTCCTCTTGCTTTTATCCATTTTCTTTCTTTCTTTCTTTCTTTTTCTTTCTTTCATTTTTCTTTCTTTCTTTCACAATTTTTAAAAACATTTTTCTTTCTTTTTTTTTATTCATTCCTTTTCTCTAACATTTATTAATTTTCTTTCTTTTCCTACGATTATTTATTTTTCAATACTTTCATATTCTTCATTCATCCTAGGGTTTATCTCTTTTCTTTCTTTCTTTCTTTCTTTCTTTCTTTCTTTCTTTCTTTTATTTTATTATTTTAAAACTTTCTTCATTCGTTTTCATATTCTTCCTTTCATCTTACTTTTATCCATTTTCTTTCTTTCTTTCTTTTTCTTTCTTTCTTTTTTCTTTCTTTCTTTCACAATTTTTTAAAACATTTTTCTTTCTTTTTTTATTTATTCCTTTCTTCTAACATTTATTAATTTTCTTTATTTTCCTACGATTATTTATTTTTCAATACTTTCATATTCTTCATTCATCCTAGGGTTTATCTCTTTTCTTTCTTTCTTTCTTTCTTTTTTTCTTTCTTTCTTTCTTTCTTTCTTCATACTTTTTCTTTCTATACTATTCTTCCTTTATTCTAACATTTATCTGCTTCTTTTAATTCAATACGTAGAAGACTATGACATACTGGGTTTCTTTCGTATTGGTGGAGTAAGTCAAACCACACCAGGCCTCAGAATCGCAGGTGAAGACCTATTACTCCCATATTTTAAGGGTTGTCCCTGTGTTCGACTATGATATCAGTTTAAGTGAGTTCGAACTCTAGTCGCGCTTTTCCGTTTACTTTCGGACTAATCTTCCAAGGAAAAGTATTCACCCCTGAAGCCCCTTCCCCCCAGCTATCAGTTAAATAGTACTACTACAGTTCTTTAACAAACATAACTTTGACACTAAATAACGCACGAAGGTTGATGTGCCATTAAATATGGACACCAAATCAAGCCAAACTAATCTGATGCTTTTAGATCACTAGGAAGATTTGGAGGTCGCTAAAAATAATAAAAAATAAAATAATATAATATCAGATAATATTGCCTGGTTGGTCTTACGTTACAAATCAAACGATCACAAAAACATATTTCAATGAACGGACAACACTGAGAGAGAAGATGGAGAAATATGTTGACTATTCGTGCAACAGATCTCTGTAATTGTTGCCGACCAGGATAATAACAAGGACGGAAGGAAACAGCGGTGATTGAAAGAAGGATAAACAGAGAGACAATAAAAGAAGAAAAAAAAGAAATAAGAAAATAAAACCCAGGATGTACAGTTAAATAGAATTCCTTCCTTTATTTCCTCTCAATTATTTTTTCGTCCGACCTTCAAGCTTCACGTATTTAATCACCACTATTTTTTTTTTTGCGCTCGTGGGATTGACTCATCTAAAGAATATGTCTACAAATACAATCTTTATTTTTATCTTCACAGCTGCTTGCAGAAGGAGTCGTTCACCAAGAAAGGTTTAAAGTCAGGAATAGATTATCATTCATCCGTATTTTTTTCTTGGAATTAAGTACTCTAAACAGGAAAATATTTCTCATATATCCATGAGAAATGAACTTTTTAATTAAGAAAATAAATGCTAACGGGTTTCTTAAAAATAAGTTACAGGTTGGCAAAACTCTATGGAAATTAAAACATTGTGAAAGCAGAAAACACAAACCAACAAGGAATATATATTTATCCGATTTATTGTATGCATCTGTGATGTCAGAGAGAAGAATTACAGAAATAAATTCATAATCTTAGATCGAGAAACGATTTTATTTATTTTTCTTTTTAAGTCTTTTATTTGAAACAACAATTCCTTCAATCTTTTCTCCCAAGCCCTAGAGAAGAGTTCTGAGGTCATCAATTACACAGCCGCTTAAACATATCACAGCAAGAAATCATCTTCTCTGATCTGATTGTATTATCAGAACTTTGGGTGGCATAACGGTTATCGGCACGAAAAGTATTATCGGTAAGCTAAATTCAAATTGCTGCCGAATCAATACGGGATAAGACAATTTTCACTTCAAGCTTGAAAAAAAAAATTGATGGACTTGTGTTTTTGAGTGTTAGAAAAGCATTTAAGTAAAGAGCACATCTGAAATTTAAACGAAGAACTAGAGTCCGATCTATCTATTTTAGTTATCTTCATGCTCCTCTTGCAAGATCAAAATATTTGTTTATCGTTACTTTTTCACTGCTTTTGGCTTTGTGTCCTGCTGGAACGGTAAAATCCACGAGTTGACAAGTCATTGGTTCGTGTTTCTAAACACTAGGTCTGCTCTTCTGGCCGTGATTAATTGATCCCTTTGTACCTCAAAGTCACAGAGTATTTTATGGGTCAAGTGATTCTGGTAGGTGCATATACCATTTATTCGGATAGTCAAATTCTAATCTCATTCACAATTCCGAGTGGATCTTCTGTCGCTCCTTCTTGTGTCTAGACTTGTATTCCTTTTGTGATAGATTAATACATTGGCTTCACTATTTCATCTCTGTCTTTAAATAAATTACACTTGCTATTCTATTACATATCATCAGTTTTTGGGGAATAAAATTGCTTTGTATCTCAAAATCCCTGCAGAACGGATTCCAGGTTGTGCATATACCACTAGTTTGTATGGTCAAACTTAATTTATTTAAAAAGCTTTGTTGAGGTGAATATTTAGAGAAGTGTCCTTCAGGGATTTCGCTATCACCATTATTATTTGTACCAGCCATTTTATTTCCTCTTTAAAATACAAACATTTTAAAAAGAGTGGGCGCAAGGCCTGAAATTTTTGAGGGGAAGGGAAAGGAACGAAAACTGTATATTTTTCTTTGATTTTTTCTATAGGAGCCTTAGCTAGTTCCAATCATCATTCATTCGCACTTTACAATAAATTCATCCATTCATCGCCTAGCATACAATCAGCCACCACAATACCTCATTCGCTCTATGAACTGCGGACCTACTTAAAAACCCGATGAGGTCAAATGATGCCACTCAGTCACACATTTAGAAAATGCCCAGGTGGATACAAACTTCATAAATCGCAAGAAAAGATCAACCACCTCAATGAAAGAGGAATGCAAACTCTAATACAAGCGGTGAACATATACTGTCAGGATATAGGGAAGGAATTTGGCATAGAAAAATGTGCCATGCTAATAATGTACGGATATTTCTTGTGACCAACAAGCAAAACCTCACAAACAAAACCTGGACTTGGCAAACTAAGCGAAACCTCTTGGGGAAAAACTGAATCTCTTCTAGTAGCAGCACAAAACAACGCCGTAAGGACAAATTACGTTCAAGCAAAATAGATTAGACTGTAAATGTAATTCATAAGGTGGTAGAGATGAAACGATCCATCATATAATAAGCGAATGCAGGATATTAGGGCAAAATGTATGAGTAGACATGACTTGGTGGGGAATTGAACAAGAATTCATAATAATAATAATAATAATAACAATAATAGAAGGTGACAATTATACCAATTATAATTGGCGCGTTTGGAACTGTAACTAAACGATTGCTAAAGGGACTGGAGGATTTGGAGGTTTGATTATTAACTCCTCTAGAATTTTTCACATCAGTACTAGCTGATAGTTTTTCACTGGAGTTTAAGTGACAGCAAGTCTCCTCAAGTCTCCAGGACTCGTCTCAGTATTCTGGCCGTCCTAAGCAATGCTGTCGTTTGGATAGTCTCTACCCGTCTGCTAACTTCCAAGTCCTCCAGGCCCTTTAATAATCCTTTAGTTACTGTGCCTAACGCACTAATCACAATTGGCACAATCGTTACTTTCATGTTCCACAGTTTTTTTTTAATTCTCTAGTAAGGTCGAGGTACTTATCCTTCTTTTCACTTTCCTTCAGATTTATTCAGCAAAATCAACAATTTTACAGATTCTCTTTCTTTTGTTGATTATTATGAGGTGTGGTCTTCTGGCCGGGATTAGGTGATCCGTTTGTATGTTAAAGTCCCATAGGAGTTTATGCGAGTCCTTTATTATTCCTTGCGAGTTTTTCACAGAAGTGTTAGATGATGGTTTTTTCATGGAGTCTGAGTGACAGCAAGTGCTTCAAATCCCCAAGACTCTTCTCAGTATTCAGGCCTATCTCAACAATGTTGTAGTTTGGATGGTGTCCGTTTGTTCTTCAATTTCCAATGCTTTCATTTCTCTTTCAGATCATTTGGGGATCATTCCAAGAGCACGAATTGCAGTTGGTAACACCACTACCTTCATTTTAAAAAAAATTTCTTAGTTCTCTTGCAAGGTGTTAATTTATTATCATTATTATCATTTACTCCTTAAGAGTTTTTCACATCGGCTTTAGCTGATAATTTGTTTACTGGAGTTTGAGTGACAGCAAGACTCCTATATTCTCTTAGTATTCGTGCCGTTCTAAATAATGTTGTAGTTTGAATGGTCTCCACTCGTCCTCCGACCTCCAAGTCCTCCAGACTCTTTAATAACTCTTTGGTGAATGTATCAAAAGCACCATTATTATTATTATTATTATTATTATTATTATTATTATTATTATTATTTACTCCTTTAGAGCTTTTCACATCAGTTTTAGCTGACGACTCTTCACTGGAGTTTGAGTGACAGGAAGTCTCCTCAAGTCTCCAGAACTCTTCTCAGTATTCTCACCATTCACAATAATGCTGTAGCTTGGTTAGTATTATTATTCTTTGCGAGTTTGTTACACCGGTTTTAACTGGTTGGTTTTCACTCCTGTCTGAACGAGGGTAAATCTCCTGTCTCCAGGACTCTCCTTAGTATTCAATCTGATTTTAACTGTGCTGTTGCCAATATGGTCTCGATTCTTCTTTTAATCTCGTTTTCTCCTAATCTTTTGTTGACGATTTTGGGAACAGTTTAAATAGCAGTTGAATAGTGGCTCGTACCACGTGACTTTCGTTATCGTGCAGGTATAAAAGACGTCGTGTTTCTTAAGCACGAGAGGGTTCTACAAGATCTCGGACGTAACACCCCCAGCGCGAGACTTATAATTCTTGTTGGACTGTATCACTTCAGTTAATAAATAATTAACTCTTTACTTTACAACGTATCTCTTCGTTATGAAGATACAACAATAGCACAAACTACGATCGGTATCACAGTCATCTAAGTATTATTCGTAGGCGAAGTAGAAGTATTACTATTAATAGTATCGGTGGGGAGGAGAAGTAGGAGGGTATAGAGGAGGAGGTGTTGGGGATCGATATTATCTTCTAACTGTATTACAATTAATGGATAGTCACGATTCATTGTCAAGTCAGAATTAGTGACAAATAAAAAGAAAAACATTTAGCTTTCTAGTCACAAGGTTAAAATATTGAAAGAAGAAATCATGGCCGATCTTTTTAGAGTCCAGTATTGCTTAGCAAGACAATTTCATTAGTTTATTTTCATAAACATTGTTTCAGGTCGAAAATACAATTATATCTTTTGAGAACACTGTCTTTTTATTGTGATTTGATTTTGCTGCTTTCAATAATGTTGCGCTGCGATGTCACCGAGTGTTGATCGAGTATTTACGGAAGTTTAAAGTAAAAATAGACAAATGGAACAGAAAAGAAAATAAAATAAAAGAAAATACACTAAAAGGAAAACAAGTGGAGACGACGGCAAAAAAAAAAAAAAAGAAAATGAAAAATAGGAACATGAAACGTTATTATAAAAGTATAGATAAATACAGTCGAGAAAATCAATCAATCAACGGAATAAGAAAGGGAGAGGAAAGAATAAATTAGAAAGGGAAATTTTAAAGAAGAAGAAAACAATAAGAAAACAAACGAAAGAAAGAATTTTAAAATACAAGACAAATTGAAAGCAAAAGACGATAAGAAAGAAAGAAAGAAAGAAAGAAAGAAAGGAAGAAAAATTACATATAATAAATTAAAAAAAAACATGGGGAAAGGTATAAATGAAAAAATAAATATATAAACGGGCAGGCAAACATACAAAGAAAGAATGAAAAGAAAAGAGTACTGATAAAAATTAATCCCTTCTCTGAAAGAAAGAAAGAAAGAAAGAAAAAGAAAGAAAGAAAGAAAGAAAGAAGCAAACAGATAAACCATGCGGACGAAAATAAGCTTAATGAAAACAGATGAAGCCCATTTATGGAGAAATAAATAAACGAATGAATATATGAATATCTAAGAAAAAGGGGAAAAAAATTGGAAAATTAGGAAAGTAAAAAGATTTATGAAAGAAAGAAAGAAAGAAAGAAAGAAAGAAAGAAAGAAATGAAGATAGTAACGGAGAATGCATGAAAAGAAAGAAAGAAATGAGAAAGAAAGAAATTGGGGAAGTTACGGATAAGGCTCATTGGCCTAGTGGGTAGAGTGTTTGCCAATGGTCCTGGAGACCTGGGTTCAATCCCAGGTCGCGTCATACCAACGACTTTAAAAATGCTACTTGATACCTTCTTGCTTAACTCTCAGCAAAATAAGGTACGTATCGAGGGTAAAGTGGAGCAATCCAGGGAAAAGAGTAGCGGCCTCCCCTAAACTTCGGTGAAGTAGCTATTGAAAAGGAAGCCTTCTGGTCGCCCTCGACAACAGTTGCCTACTTTAAAAAAAGAAAAAACAACAATAAAAGAAATCTAAGTAAAAGCCAATAACGAGGAAAATGACATGATTCATAAGATTTCAGAAAGAAAGAAAATGCAATGAAATAAAAATAAGGAACGTGGAAAATGACTAATAATTCCGAAGATGTTGAAGTAAAAGAAAGAAAAAAAGAAAGAAGAATGAAATCAAAAGTAACAAAGAGGAAAGCAATGGATGATTTTAAAGATTTTTTAGAAGAAAGAAAGAAAGAAAGAAAGAAAGAAGGCAGAGGAAGTATGGATACTTAATAAAATTTATGAAAAAAAAAAAGAAGATAGAACGAAAAAAAATGAGCTAATAAACTGAAAGAAAGATACTTGAAAAATTACGGACAATTAAAAAGATTTAAGAAAGAAAGAAAGAAAGAAAGAAAGAAAGAAAGAAAGAAAGAAGTAAAATTCAAAGAATAAACTACAGAAAATGAGAGGTAATTTATAAGATTCATGGAAGGAAAAACGAAAGAAAGAAATAAGAAAAAGCAATCAAAAAAGAGAAACTAGTAAAATAATGGGTAACTGATAATCTTTATGAAAGATAGACAGCAAGAAGAAATTAATAATAAAGAATAACAATAGAAGGAAACGAGGAAAATTACCAATAATTGCGAAAATTTATGGAACAGAAATAAATTAAATAAAAAAGGAGTAAATTATTGATAATAAATGAAAAATGAAACAAATATTTAAATAAAGATGATGAAAATAGGAAAAATCGCTGAAATAGAAAGAAGAAAAGAAAATATTGAACGAAAAAAAAAGAATGAAAAGAAAAGAAAATCATAACGAAAGAAAGAAATTCTTGATAAACAAAACCAGAAAGTAAATTTGACATCGGAAGTAATTGAACAAAGCAGCCGAACATGAATAACAAAACGCACAGACATAGACTCACAAATACAAAGAGGTACTTTAAAATAAAGAGACAGTCGCAAGAAAACGATGCTTGAAGAGTAGGTGCTAAGTGGAGGATGATTTCCAAAGAGACAAAACGAAATGAAAACTAAAACTTAAAATAATAAACGAAAGAAAAAAGAATGTAAATCAAAACCATAAAAAAACAAACACGTTTCTCTTACTTTTCACTTAATTTCGTTTAATTCTTTTCTAATTCTGCTAAGACTTGTTCATCGATCAGCTTTTTATCACGACTGCAAAACAGACAGCAACATTTCCATTAAATACCAGATCCTTTTAATAAAAGGAGGTAGAAGAAAAATAAAATATCAATACTCAAATTTCTGCTGTTAGAAACATTATAATCTTTTCGATATCGTCGTTTTTTATAGCCATATTTTATTGACATTTCTATCGTGCTTGAAGAATTTCGTTCGGATCCATCGATATTAAAATAGAGAATAGAATATAGCAAGAAATACAAACATAGACCAAACTAATCGAACCACCAATTTTAGAAATGTCAACTGCGCATGCGCCTGTATCATCATCATTGAAATTTTCATAGAAATGCCTACAATTTATTATACTTGTGCTTACCATTTTGTTACAAGAGTAACGAAAATCATATCACAGACATTCGAGAATTGCACTTATTTATACAAATGTTTGTCATATACATCTTCATTTCCTTTTTTTTTTAATATTAGGAGGACTTAGAGTATGCTGTATCTCCATGCTGAATAGTAAGACCCCTCTAAATGGGCGTCCTGGGTATGACTCTAGACTGAATTTAATGGCGAGGTTCAAGTTCTTGAGATTTAGGGAATGACTATAAACCTTTTATTGCCTTTATTCCTTAGTCTACTCTTACTCGGAGTGGTAGTACCTATTTGGCTGCTATCTCCAGGTCAAACAGATCTATTTGAAAAGGTTCCTAACTCGATTGCACCGTGTGCAAAGGAACATCTTAAGAAATAGACCTGTTTCAAAATATTTCGTACTTGATCAGCTGTTTAAAAATTATTTGTACTCGATTGTACCGTGTATAAAGAAACATCTTGAGGAACAGATCTGTTTTAAAATAATCCGTACTCGATTGGACCGTTTACAAAGAAACAACTTAAGAAAGAGATCTGTTTAAGAGGACTCGTACTCGATTGGACTGTGCAAAGAAACATTTTAAGAAACAGATGTGTTTAAAAGAATTCGTACTCGATTGTGCAACGAAACAAAAGAAACAACAACACAAAACTCTATGTATATATACGTAGAATGAATACATATCTCTCTAAACCCTAGATATAAAATAACCCCGAACAGGTTCAAATGCCTTTAAAACCAATCAATTAATCAATCGATGGTCTGGGTGTTATGACTTTTCGTTTTGATTTTAGTCATTATGGTATTATTTTGTGTTGCTATTAAAACAGATTCATTTTCTTTCTTCATATGTCCTCTTCTTAGCCATATCCAGCTAATCTATAATGTAATTTTCTTATTCCTTACGGGCTCATCTTATCTGTAGTAATTTGCATTTTCAATGGAGTCAGAGTGACAGCTAGTCTTCTCAGCTCTTCAGGATTCTACAAATTATTCAAGCCGATCTCAGCAGTGTTGTGGTTTGAGCAGTGTCAATTCTTCCTCTGCTTTCTTGTTCCCGTATTCCCTTTTCTAGGTTCGAGGGCTCCGATAATGATTGGTATTACTGTCATCTTCCTATTCGAAAAACTTTTTTTAATTGTTTTGTAAGTTCCAAATATTTTACAAGTTTTTTTAAATTTTATTTTTTACAATCCATTGTTTTTGACTCGGTCAATTTCGTCATCATGTCGTGTCTCTAGCATGGATATCCCTGACCCTCTCTCGCCACTCTACCTTATCGTTCATCGCTTTTGACAGGTCTTCAGAGCTACATCCCGTATCCTCACATAGCTGCTGTGCGTGTGTTCTAACTGGTCGTCCTGCTTTTGCCCGGCTATATGTGGGGTTCCATAAGAGTACGTCACTTATGAGCTCGTCGTCGCTTCTCCAGCAGTGTCCTGCGTGTCTGGTTCGTCTAGCTTGGATAGTTTTCGTGATGGGAGGCAGGTGGCCGTATAGTTGGTGCCTTGTGGGGTGTTGCCGCCAGGACTTATTCAATATTGCTCGAAACATTATTGTGTAATTACCGTCTAGCTTCTTCTCCAGTCGTTTAGTTAGCGTCCAAGTAGTGCATCCATACAGCAGTATCGACACGACCGTTGCTTGGAAGAAAGTGAGTTTCCTTTTATCGGTCAGGTTTGATTTCCATATGATCGATAGTCTATCGACAGCTGTCCATGCCTTCGTTAGCCACGTGTCGATGTCTTTTTCGTTTGATGAGATACTGCTTCCTAGGTAGGTGAATTTGTCTAACAGTTTCAGAGAGGTTCCCTCTCGTGGGGAAATGTCACCTGCTTGATTAAAGCACATATATTCAGTTTTGTGTGCATTGACATGGAGGCCAATGCCTGCGGCGGCTCGTTCCAAACAATGCAGTAGTGTTTCGGCTTGGTTGGGCGTATTTGCCAGTATCGCTATGTCACCGGCGTAGTCGGCGTCGGTAATTGTTTTTGCGGGGTACCTTCTGCTTCTTTTCTTTGTCAGCTCGAAGCTGTTTTCTCTGATTTTATCGATTGATGTTCTAAGCACGTAGTTTACGTTGATGATAAAGAGGTTTTGTTGGAATTTGCAAAAGATACAAGCCGACCCGTTCGTTATTTTTTAGTACAACTGGATCTGATCTTCTGCTCGGGTTTAGGTGTATTCGTTTGTTACTCAATGTCTTAGAGTTTGTGTCTTATTTTCTTGAATGTAAATTAGACCAGATGGATGATAGAGATCGTTAAGCCTTATTTGTTTTAGGATACATATGTATGGTTATTTCTGGGTACACTTTTCTTAAGAGATTAACCTCTACAGCCTACTGGACTATCTACCGTAGGTTTGACCCCACCACATATACATACACACACAAACAAGGATACTAGAAAGGGACTACTGGTGCCCTAATTTTGCATTATGTAAATTCGGCCTTGATGGGTGAGCGAGATTTATCTGATATCCCAGGAAGTTAGAGTTGACGTGGAAACATTTTATAGCGGTTAGCCACGCACAAATCAAGATTCAGATTTCATAAAAATGCTTGATCCTTGAGAAGTTCATTGCAAAGCGTAGGCTGATCGTTTAATGGTGGAGGGAAGGGAACCAATAGTACAAGCAGCCGCTTCCAGTTTGTTTGTTTAACGGAATATCAACCTTCTTAGGTTATTCAATGCCAAATCAATCTTTCTTGAAGAACGCTACTAATAATATTTAACCCATTGTTGGAAGGATAAGAGGGTTCATGCCTTTCTGAAGAGTATCTCTCCGAAAGTGAACGTAATAGCGCGGCTGGAGTTCGAACTAGTTTACTACGATTCCTCAGTCCAGTGCTTTAATCATTATAGCACGAGGATACCCCCACAGCCATTTCGTTAAACACAGCGACTCTATTGTTCATTATCGTCATATAAGTAAAAAAGTAAAGTTAGCGACCATAGTCGAGGGTGACCCGAAGGCTCCCTTTTCGATAGCTACTACACCAAGGTGTAGGGGAGGGCGCTACTCCATTCCCAGGATTGCTCCACTTTACCCTTGAACCGTACCTTATAATGCTGAGTGTTAAGCAAGGTGGTATCAAGTACCATTTTTAAAGTCTTTGGTATGACTCGACCTGGGATTGAACCCAGGTCTCCCGGGCCATTGGCGAACACTCTAACTTATCGTCATATATTTATTTAATATTGTTGGCCCTTATCATAAATAATGAGTGCTTAATAATGATGATAGATCATATGTAGATATAAGTTAGGATTGCGAAGAAACAATCGACGGCATTTGGTGACTTTCAGTTTATCACCTATGTGATAATCTAACGAAAACTTGGTCTAATATATATATATATATATATATATATATATATATACATATATAAAATTAACTTAAATCGCGAGTCGGAAATCTTCTACTAAAGTTTTACCTTATCGGATCATCAGGAAGCCTAACTCCGACTAATGCAAAAGGAGAAAACGCCGTCTTATATTCACTAAAAACCCACCGAGCTTAGAATTTACATAAACAAAAAAATAAATAAATAAATAAATTTAAAAAAAAAAAGTAAATAAAATAAGATAAAATAAAATAGATAAAAAACTTACTTTTATCAAAAAAAAAAAAATCTCTGAAACCTATCCCTTGTAGCATTGCAGGATTCGCGGAAGGTTTTTAGTTTTCTTTTGACCAACTGACTGCGTATCCCTTGATTTTTTTCAAGGGGTCGGACGAGGTTGGCTTTTTCTTTCTTTTTGACCTATAATTTTTCTTTTTCCCCCGAGCGGTGATTCGAGATATTTTTATCTCTTGTTCCTGGCGGTTTTTTTTCGTTTTTTTTTTCTGGTACCGTGAATGCTGGTAGATATTAGATTATTATATATATATATATATATATATATATATATATATATGAAGATCAAGAAAATGATTAGAGAAATAAAGATAATTGTTTTGTGTTGTTTATTTTTTGATTGATCTCAACTCGTTTCGAGCTAAAGAGAAAAGTTTCGAGTGAAGTTTTAAAGAAAGTTTTTGAAGACTTTTTAAAAAAGAAAAACATATGTTATCCCAAAAGCGATGAAAATGTTCTACTGGTATACTATTCTTTATTAATCCAATGCGTATATATATATATATATATATATATATATATATATATATCCAAACAGGCTAGCAAACCAGATTTGGTCGTATGATCACAAAGACTAACAACCAACAAGAGAAGTTGACTATGTGTCTAGTCTATCCTAACCTATATCCATATATCTATATATGTGTTTATATACCTCTACATAAAAAAAGCGCTACTTGATAATTTTTTGTTGATTTTTTGTAGACTTACAAGATTTCTTAATGAAAGAGCACTTTTTCCAAAGACCAGTCAATACGTATCTCGCACTGATCATAACAAGCGCATATATAGTTTATACGGGATTAGCGTAACGGTAACGATGTTAGAAAAGTGTGAAACTATCTGCACCCACGGATATCGATAAAATACTAGGACAGATTGGATTCTTTAGCTCTAAAGAGGCAACAAGATGAGGAGGAAATCTCTGATTTCATGGTGGCTTTTGGTTAAATGGCATACCAACCTTTGTAGGTTATTTGATGCCAAATCCATTCCTCTAGAACAGTAGTGGTACTATTTAACCCAGAGCTGGAAGGATAAGGGGTTTATACCTTTCATAAGGGTATTTGTCCGAAAGTAATAGCGCAACTGGAGATCGAACTCACTTACTACGATCCACAGTCCATCGCTTTAACCATTACACCACGAGGACGCACCCCTCTCTTATTTCAAGACCGGCTTTACTTCCTTTTAAAAGTTGGCCTTTTGTCACGTTTGATAGTGGTGTAGGTCTTAGATGAATGCATACAGAATTAAAAGACCCACTCAGAGACACAGATACACAGACATATCAAATAGAACTAATATTATATATAGATGTATTTGCCAATTAGAAAACTCAGAAAGAGGTACGCATTTGCTAAAGTGTGTTAAGGTTGCTAGAGGTTGTTCTTAGAGCCAAGGGGAGTGGCCGATAGGAACATCCACTGAACCAGTGTATTAAAGCATTCATCAAGGGACAAGTTGGCAAGTGCTCTCCTCAGAGTCAGCTGGGTCTGATGACTGCAAGACGTATTCAGTAATTGACTTAGAGGCATAAACAGGACGGTACGAATTGTAAACAAATTTGTATTGACGTGTGTTACCGAAATCGCATAGATATCAGATTTTGTTGAGGGATGTGCCTTACACGTCAAATTAAATCCCAAGCAATGTCTCTCCATATCTCTCTCTCTCTCTCTCTCTCTCTCTCTCCCTCTCTTGGTAAGTGTACGATAATATCTTGCCGGAATTTAATTTGTATTTCTCTTTTGTGCAGTTAGGACGAAGTTATCAAGCACACCTCTTTATATGCCTGTATCACATATTATTGTTATTGGCACAAACAAAAGATTCACACACACACACACACACACAAAGAGAGAGAGAGAGAGAGAGAGAGAGAGAGAGAGAGAGAGAGGTCAAACAGAGACATTTTTAATGCTGAAGTGGGTGCTATTGCCGGATCGATTAAAGAGAGTGATTGCATCAATTGCTGCATGAAAGTGACCATCAGGAAACTGAAATTTGTTTGCCAATAATTCCTGGACCTTAAGGCTTGACCCTAAGGCTCAAAATATAACTCAGCTAACATGACAATAAATAGTGAACAATTACTGAACGAATGATAACTTTTGGATAACGAAGATTTCTCTGATATTAAGTGAAATAGCACAAAATGAGGATGCCAATCATCTAATTGAGAATACATAAATAAAGTTGGCGACCGTAGTCAACGGAAACCCGAAGGCTCTCATTCCATTAGCTACCACACCGAAGTGTAGGGGAAAATGCTTTTCCTTTCACTGGATGGTTCCACTTTACCCTTGTTCCCTACCTTATAAAGCTGAATGTTAAGCAAGGTAACATTAAGTAACATTTTTTGAGTCTTTGGCTCAACCAGGGATTGAAACCCAATCTTCCGGGCCATTGGCGAACACGCATTAGACTAGTGGATGTTAATTTTTATGCAAAAAAAAAAAAAAAAAAAAAATATGTTCGAGAAGTTGTAATTTTTAAAATCTATATTTTTGCATTTATTGATCAATATGCGCTTAACAGCTTGTTTTAAAACCATTTTGAAATTCGCTGGGACAATCTCCAAACTTCTAGCAATACCTTTGCCAGAATCATAGCAAGTGAAATGACGTGGCTATTGCTGTTTAGATATATACCTCTTATCTGCTACTTTCTACGAGCACTTCTGTGGTCACATGTTAAAATTAGGAAGCTCAGTCGGGCCTCCTTCTATATATTTTTTTCATCATACAACGTGTGAAAGCACGTGCAATACCCTGCCCTCATCAGCCGCCAACCAGGGATGATAATACAGTTTCGGTAGCCCCAGGACCTACAGCCACCCCTGGCGCTACCAAGTAGCTTTTGCCACCGGACAGGGTATTTAAAGAATTATATATATATATATATATACGCCAGATCAATCAATAACAGAGACTTCATTAGACGTTCATCTTCATTCTTAGTGTGCAGTTTGTGATATAACCCCCCACAAAAAAATACGTTTACTTTCGGCCGTTGATGTTATTACGCGTTTACAGTAACAATTTCTTGGTTACATATATATATATATATATATATATATATATATTCAAAATTGACGAGCTGGCAGCACAGGGTTCCCTGATTCTCTCTCTCTCTCTCTCTCTCTCTCTCTCGTCATCTATTCTTATCATCCATCATTCCTGGTAGGTCTTCTAGGTAGCATTACGTATCATCACAGTGCTGGTGTATATAAATCTTTACTGGTCGGCCACAACAAGCTCGTCTATGCGCCGAATGTCTTGTTTGTCTTACTTTGAATGGTTTGTGAGATAAGAGATCAGTGGCCGTACTGCTGCTGCTTTGTGAAATATTGCTCGTACGTTTTGTTCAAGAGAGATTGCAGCATTCTTGTGTAGTTCACATCTAGATTTTTCTCTCTGTGTTTAATTTGCGTCCATGTGGTGCAACTATCTAATTGAATAGATTTAGCTACAGCTTGGAAGAAACCTTTTGTTAATTCATCGGATAGATCTGACCGCCGTATGATCAATAACCAATCAATAGCATTCTACGCCCTCGCTCGGTTTATGTTGAAAACACATTCACTTGATGAGATTATGCTGCCGAGGTATGTGATTTGGCCCACGAATTTTAAAGACATTCCGCTTAGACTTGATGTGGCCCCTTTTTCTTTAAACACACATGCAAGAATAGTGCTGTAGACAACTAACGAAAAATCGCACTGAAATATACTTTTTTTTATTATAACCCGAATTTTATGTGGATGAAGATTGTGTACTTCGCAAGAGGAAACTCGAGTAACTTTATAGAAAACTCGACCCTACACTGAATAGAAGTTAAACAACGCACACTAACAGACACGCACTTAAACGTACGCACACACACGCTCCGAGACAAAAAGTAAAAAGTAATAGTCAGTTGAATTTTATTCTATATTAACAATCATAAAATACTACCCCAACTCACACACACAATGACCCAGAGAAAACCAATAATAAACTCTACGGTATATTAACTACACACACACAGAAACAAAAACAAACACACACAAACTCCCTTTCACACAAGCATGCACACGAACGATGAAAGGCAGTTAAAATTTAAAACTCAACAACATTAAACAGAATTAAACTATACAGATAGAGAGAAAAACTTCCTCAACACACCTACACACAATAACCCAGAGTAAAATAAACATTAAACTTTATGGCATATCAAATATCAAAGACTAATTAGGGGAAAAGAAGTACATCATCAAAACCCCAAATGAACACATTCTTGGCAAAGGAAAAAAAAGAAAACGAAAAATGAGAAAACGAGAACCAACAGTTGCAGAAAATCTATCGCAGAATCAAAAAGGACCAGCAATTCTGTGAAAGAGGTCGCCTCTGTATGAACCAAAATCAATAAAGACTCTCTAAAGACATCAAGAAGGGAGAAACACGCGTAAGAGCAAAATAAATAATTGAAAAAAAAACTCTTTGTGTACCTAGTCATTTTAATATATATATATATAATTCACACACGCACTGATATATATATATATATATATATATATATATATATATATAAACGAGGATCATTAAATAAGTTTCCAGACTTTGTATGGGCACTTTTATTGATAGTACACACACGAAACTCTAGTCTCCTTCGAAGTAATCTCCTCCGGCTGCAATGCACTTGTTGTACCGTTCCAACAACTTCTTGAAGCCCCCATGGAAAAAGTAGTAATCAGTTGAATTTTATTCTATATTAACAATCATAAAACACTTCCCCAACTCACACACACAATGACCTAGAGAAAACCAATCATAAACTCTATGGAATATTAACTACACACACACAGAAACAAAAAAAAAAAATCACACACAAACTCACTTTCACACAAGCATCTTTCATCTCCTCAATTGTCTCATAGAGGCAGCCTCTGAGCTTAGGGAATAACCAAAAGCCACAAGGAGCAAGGTCGGGACTACAGGGTGAGTGAGGAACTGTTTTGATACCCATCTTGGTCAAATAATCTATGACGAGGATGGAGTTGAGGACTGGTGCATTATCCTGCAGGAAATGCCACTGAGCCGATTTGAAGAGTGCTGGCCTCTTCCGACACAATCTCTTCCTGAACTCCCTTAAAACCGCAACATAATAACCCTAACCCTAAACCTTTGGCCAATCAACTCTGGTGTATTGACTTCCTTACTCCTCCCACACCTCTCATCATCCCTCACAGACTCCCTGCCTTCCTTGAATCTCTTATGCCACTCAAAAACTGATGCTCGATTCATGCAAGATGCTCCAAAAGCAGTCTGAAGCATTTCATGCATTTCTGTGACATTTTTTCCAAGTTTAAAACAGAATTTTATTGCATATCGTTCTTCTAAAGGGTCCTCACGTCCAGAATGCATTTTTTGAAATCCACCAGCTGTGACAATCAAGCTTTACTTGAGTGTATTCCAATTCCTGCTATAGCTGTTCATTTGAACCTGAAACCATAAAATTGGTCAGTCATCTCATAAGATGTATAGCAATAACATACTGAACTTTCAAGAGTCTACGACAATTTTAAATGCCTGTACAAAAAGTGTGGAAACTTAAAGAATTCTACACGTATATATATATATATATGTGTGTGTGTGTGTGTGTGTGTGTGTGTATTTTGTGCGTGCACGTATTGACTATCACCTCCACACAAGCTCGATGTGATGAAATGTCAATTTTTAAGCGGGGTTTAATAGGTCTGAATAAAGTGTTTTACTTATAAACAGTTTGCCATTCAAAAGTAAAAAAATCTTGCTTTTTACCCATAGCTTTAGAGCGAATAGTTTGATTCATATCTTTGTATTATCGCTTTGTAAATTGTTCAGCCTATAAGAGCTGTGCAAAATGTGCATGCAATTAGTGCAGGGGAAAATGTTCAGACTATTTGGGCTGTGCAAAACGCAAACTACCAGACACATTATATAAACTCGGTAGTTCTGAATCTATTTTCAACGACCATATCCATTTAACTACGATCGCCTTTTCAACGGAGTAGTGCTAGTTTTAGTTCGCTTTCCTTTCTCCTCGAGCGTTGAATTTACCAAATATAATGACCCTAGTGTTTGTAACCTTAAGCCGAAACAAAAATAAATTCATAAGAACATTTCTATTTGAGCTATCTGTTTAAAATGTTTTACATTTAGAAAATAAGTTAAATTCTGGCCCGATAGTTATCTGATGAATAATTAAGTCAGACATGTATTCCCGCTGGAACTTGATTTACACATTCATCTCAATTGTTGATACAATTGTTATAGACATAATATGTTACTGAAATTTTCTAATGCACTCAAAATAGAAACATCACTATCATTATGAACCGCTGTTACTGCCAGTAACCTGCTTGTTCACGGATCGTCTAGTGTACACAAGGTTACACGATATCTAATCTTTTTTGAGTTCACTTAGACTGGTTAATGCGTTAAAAGTCAGACATTTCCGCTGAAAACGTGGGGGGTCCTTGACTCCAATGATAAAAAAACAACCCAATTCCTCAGCTGGTCTACATTGGTCGGACTGTATTAATGGGTTATTTCCGTTGTCCTTGATCAGAAATGGCGCCAAACTGTCTGCACTTATAATGGAACGAATCGTCTACTATTAAAAATCTACACGACAAATCGCTTGCTCAAACGTTTTCATAAAGTGAAGCAAATCCCTGACTCAAAAGACGACTTCATGGATGAAGTAATATTTTAGAGCTTCAATCTTTTTTTTTTCTTAATCAAAATAAAAGATTAGAAAAAAAACAACAGAATTATTATTAATATTTTATTCATGGCGAGTTCTA
Source organism: Sepioteuthis lessoniana (assembly GCA_963585895.1). Lineage (NCBI taxonomy): Eukaryota > Metazoa > Mollusca > Cephalopoda > Myopsida > Loliginidae > Sepioteuthis > Sepioteuthis lessoniana. Next base: position 49,367,714 of record OY757928.1, on the reverse strand, counting down.
CACACCAGTTTTAACTGGTAGTTTTTCTCAGAGGTATGAATGACAGAAAGATACTTCAGGTTTCCTAGATTGTTCTAAATATTCTAGCTGGTTTTAACATTGTCATCGTCTGGACAGTCAAAATTCTTCTTCAGTTCCCCCAGTGTATCTCTTTCTTGGCTTCTGGGTACCGTTATATGGATAGTATCTTTGAATAGTGTTTCTTCACTTGAGTCTGAGCGGCAGGAAGTCTCCTTAAGTCTTCAGAATATTTCAAAGAATCATAATTGATTTTAGCAGTGGCTAGTAGAGTTGCAACACTTTCTTTTGTTTTCCAGTTTATCAGATGCCTAATAGCTGTTCAAAGGCCTCCAACTACGATTTGCATTATAGATACATTCAAAAGTTATGAATACTCTTTTTATTCCTTCTGGAAATGAATCCCTCATGTCTCATGATAGGTATAAAACCGTCAGAATATATATATATATATATATATATATATATATATATATATATATATATATATATATATATATATATATATATACTTGGTGTAGAAGCAAAATATGAAATGATTTTTTAAAGTTTCTTTTTTAGTCTGATTAGTCCAATTTAAAAAAATCGATAAATCTAAATTTTCATAATTAGCTCTATTATTCAAGCTCTTTTTTTTTAAATAAAAAAGCAGCCCAATATGAATGAGCGCGCAAAGAAACGATAAAGATTCTATGATTTGCTTAACGCCGAAAGCAAGTTAAATAAACATTCCGAAATAATTGGAATTTCATCAAGCCCAGATTATACTTTATGGGTCGTTTTTGAAAAAAAAAACAACAACATAAAAACACCCCCCCCAAAAAAACAAATGCAACTTCCCATTGAAATATTGGTTCGCTTAAGACTGTTATCGAGTAAGAAATAAAGAAAATGACTGGGGAATTTATTATGAAGGCGTGTAAATCGTTTCGAAGGCGAAAAATATAACGGCTGTATTGAGTAAATTTACTGTTATGTATCTATCTTCTTATTTTGTGGTTTATTTTTTAAAATTAAAATTAATCTTGTTTTGTAATTGAGCTATCTATTATTATACAAGAATATTCCTTATTTTGCTTCTACATCCTGTATATAAGTAAAAAGTAAAGTTGGCGACCGTAATCGAGGGTAATCCGAAGGCTCCCTTTTCGATAGCTACTACACCGAAGTGTTGGGGAGGGCGCTACTCCTTTCCCTGGATTGCTCCACCTTACCCTTGATACGTACCTTATAATGCTGAGTGTTAAGCAAGATAGCATCAAGTACCATTTTTTGAGTCTTTGGTATGACTCGACCTGGGATTGAACAAAGATCTCCCGGGCCATTGGCGAACACTCTAACCATTATGCCAATGTCCAGTATATAATAATAATAATAATAATAATAAACATCCCCATCGATCTCAATATATTTAGACACAACAGTTCAGTTGAAGATATGGACCTACACATTTGGTTTTATAAAGAAAAGGAAAAAAGAGCTGATGAACCAAGTTCAAACTCTGAACGATGCTTGCGTCTCATTTCATGTTAATGTCCTTATGAAAAGCATTATTCAATTACTTCTCTCGCCAACTACGGGTAAATGGTTAGGTAGACTGGGATCATTATCTTTGGGTCTGAAAACGGTTGAAGAGAAGGAAAATTGAATAAAATCGCGCAGCACTCTACTTCAAAATCGACCTTGCGTCGAGGATAACTGATACAGGATTTGGTTTCTTTGTTAAATGGAATATCAACATTCGTTGGTCATTTAATGCCAAAACTGTCTTTGTAGAAGAGGAGTACAATTTAACCTGTAATCGGGGAGATAAGGGGTTCTTTAAGTTCTGTAGGAGTATTAGTATGAAATAGTCAGAACTAAGTTTGCAATCACTTATCATGATGTCGCAGTCGAGCACGTTAGTCGCTGCCCCTCGAGGTCTCCCCTACAAGCGCTTTCTTGGTGTTAAAATCTTAACGTGATGTAAAGTAGAACAGTATTAAAATAATATAAAAATACAAGGTGTCACTTATGATTTTATGGTTGCCGAAGTTTCAATCAATATTTAGCCTGGAATGAAGACCAAAAATTGTGTTAACTATAGGTACACCTGCGAAATATATATTACGAACTAGACATGTGGTACACTGCTGGAAAAGTAGGGTCAAGCTCATAAGGGATGTACTCCTGTGGACCCCTTCGCATAGACGAACAAAGGCAGGACGACCAGCTAGAACCTACATACAGCAGCTTTGTACCTATACGGGATGTAACTCTGAAGACCTGCTGGAAGCAATGGACGATAGGGAGGGTGACGAGAGGAGGGTCAGGGACATCTGTGCGGGTTGCGAGACGTGATGATGATGATATATATATATATGTATATATATATATATATATATATATATATATTGTTGAATTGCACGTGGAGAAAGTGATTTCACATCTTATAACGTTGGTATATCTATAGTAATTTACAAAGCTTCTCGCTTCGATGTGGCACAATGCCGTCTGAATGGGGCACCCAATGAGAAATTGGTATTACTGCGTATTTAGCCCTGAAATTACTAAATTATTGTAACGGACTTGACGAGATTAGATTAACGGGATGTATGTTAAAAAAGAAAAAAAGAATCGTTCTTTCATTGAAATATTATTGGATAGTCTGATAATTTTTGTTCACTCCCAGCTCCCAAATTATTTTTTAAAGAAGTTAACTCTAGTAGTAAAATTAAAAGATACACACAGCATTAGGACTACAAGAACAATGCCGATAACAGCAACAACAGCAACAGCACTTGTTTAAGTATAATCAATTGAATATTTTCATTCATAATACTTTGAAAATAATAAAATATTTAAAAAATAAAAAAGTACAAAGAAACAAAAACAAAACAGGAATCTTGATAATTCTTTAAGAGGTTTGAAAATCCATTAAGAGATCCAATTGAAAACTCAAATCACGTTAGAAAGAAAAAAAATATTCATATCAAATTGAGTGTCTTGGCTACTTCAATTTCAAATTCTTCCTTAAATGTCTATTTTCACGGCTCCTAAATTAAACGGTTGTCTTGGAATTTACCAGCAAAACTCCCATATGCTTTGTTCCCAATGGTCTCTTTCTGTGAAGAATCACATTTTTTAATTGAAACTCTTGGATAAGAGATGATGATAAAAGTATTCTAGATTTAATATTTTATTGATTTTTTTCTTTGTTGACACTTTTCCGTAGAAATGGTGACATAATAAAATATGTTATTAGAGATGGACCTGGAATCTGATTTCCTTAAATTCCCGTCTGCATAATGAACAAGCATTTTTAAGTCGACACAGAAAGATACACCTTTACCAGCGGAGGTTAATTATCAATATTTTATTTTGGAAAATATTTAAAGTATAAGGCAAGGAATAATGGTAATGATTAACATATTTTTCTAATTAGAATAGTTAGATTTTAACATTTCCCATAAAAGTACACTATTCAATATTCAAGAGATAAAATTGGAGATCATATTAGGAACTTATTTATTTATTTATTTATTTAAAAAAATGATTTTCTTGTTATTGGAAATGGCATAAATTATTCGGACATAAAAGAACATTTTTTATTTACATTATTTTACATTTAGGACTATTGTATTAATGTTGAATGCAGGCTAATCGGCTAGTAGTGAGCGAGATCCATAGAATTCGCCGACTGCATCTTTGTAGTGGGGAAATACAACAAATAAGTGTCCGGATGGTTGGTTGGTTAGTTGTTTGTATTTTATGGCAAATAACCTTTGTAGGTTATTTAATACCAAATCAATTCTTATGCAAATAGTTTTATTTCAAACAATTCAGTTCAGCATGAATACACAGTTTAATTATCAAAAACATTTTATTTCAAGCTATTCAGGTTATTCAAACAGTTCACATTTAGCTAATACAGTTTAGTATGAGTACAGATTGTTTACACACAGTTAAATGCCAAAATAGTTCTATATTAAATAATTCAGTTTAGTGTAAGCAGAGTTTCAATGTCAAAAACAGTTCCATTTCAAACAATTCAGTTTAGCATAAGCACGCAGTATAAATGTAAGTACACAGTTAAATGGTCAAAAGCACTTCTATTTCAAGCTATCTAGTTTAGTTAAACAGCCCCAATTCAAACAATTCAGTTTAGCATAAGTATGCAGTTAGTTCTATTTAACCCATAGATAGGTGTTACCATTCCGGGCCAGAGTGGACCAGGGTGCAATGGGAGTGAGGGGGTACTTCGCATTCCCCAAAGATCTTGCATTACTGGAACCTCACTATCAGATTGTTTAGTGTCATAAACAGGACACTCGCTGGGGGGGGGTGTCTTACGCCTCTGCCGGGAAACAGTTGGTTTATTCTCCAGCCTCAGCCGAGTGGACATCTAAGAGTTCGGGTTATAACACTAGATTATATAATATCCAGGCTCCAGTTCTGAATCTTTGGGGAATACTCCTTCACTTCCATTACTCCCAGGTCAACCGACCTTGTGTGTTAATACCTGTCGGGGTCCCATCTATAGATGAGATAGATCTATTTGAACATTTAAAAATGAACAAGCAAATGACTGATATCAAATTGAATTGTTTGTTTTTGATAGTAACTCTCTAAACTGTTTAATTGCGTGTAAATAAAACTATCGATGTTAGATAGCAATAACTGAAACCAGTTATCTGTGTGCAAACAAATAATTAATACTAAAAGAATTATTTACGTCAGATAGAAATCATTAAACCCTTTAACTGTGTGTAAAGAAATGAGTTTTGGCTTGTTTAAAAATCTGACTTCTAAATTTGTCTCTAATGGATCATATACTTGATATTTTTATGAATTAGCAAGATTTGGGACGAAATAACGGAGATGGGTTGATTTGCAATGAAACCCAACTAACAAGTCATCTTGGTTGTTGAGTTTACAACATATTTTTTGTCGTTTGGTTTGTTTTGGTTTTATGGCATATCAACCTTGGTAGGTTATTTAATGCCATATCCATTTTTATACATATAAACAGTCCAATTTGAAATGATTCAGTTTGGCATAAGTAACCAGTTTAAATGTCAAAACAGTTCTATTTCAAACAATTCAGTTTAACATAGGTCCCCAATTTAATTCTATCTGAGCCATTGATAGGACTCTGTCAGGTGCTACCACTCTGCGCTCGAGTAAACCTGCAAGCGATGGTAATATAGGGATATTCTGCATTTTCCAAAGCTCCGGCATTACTGGAAACTCACGATCAGATTGTTTTGTATTATATCCAGGACACTCATTGAGGGAGTATTACCCCTCTATAGAGATGGAGTAGGTGCATTCTGCAACCTCATCCCATTTAACCTCGTCTTTTCTTGTAGTTGGTGAACTTCAGATAATCTTGAAACCTATTGTCAATCTACAGGGTTGTTTATTCCCACTTGACATATTTCTTTGTGATTTTGACTTTCTAATATCATTTTTCTTTCCGGTGAACCCTGAATCTTGGATTCTAGCCGACCCCAACTAGAAGTTGATAACAATCACTTTTTATCATCTCATCCATTATCCCGTAAGACCAACTGGAAACTATTCTTTTAAGAATAAGATGTCTGTAACCCTTCAAAAGAGTTCAGCCAACCACCAGAAAAAATGTTGCTGTGATGTAACAAAACTGTCTCTGGTGATAAGGCTTTCGTTATTTAGGAGTGTGGAGTATCTCTTTATTACTATTTCTTCCATTTCTACTCACCTGGAGTGATAGCAACTGTTAAAGTGCATGTATGGGTTAAATAAATTTGTTTGAAAATTATTCGCATTCCATTGGATGGTATGAAAAAAAAAACACTCTTAAGAAACTACTACACGAAAATGTCAATATAAACGAACTATGAAATAATTCAATATTGGTTGAGAAGGCGTTAAACATCAATCAGTCAATCTATAATTTTTAAAGAATTATAATTATAATGTCATTTTATAACCGTTACGCTTTGCAATCTAATGTGTAATGTTTAGTAAGGTGTAAGAATTTATAAGCTGGGATAAAAGGCTATAGTACATTTGTCATTGAATGTCATCTCTAATCAAAATGAGTAAATGACTATTTGTTTTCGCCATGTAGTAGCCAAACATATATCATTCTTAAAAACATTATATTTCATGCCAGCTTAGCATAAACTTAATATTTTTTAATGGTACATTTACAAAATCCTTATCTTCCCTCGAGAAAAAAATGATATTTTTATCAAAATTGTTTTCGCTGTAACTAAGGTTTGCTGCAATCAAATCATTTTAGTAAATCTACAATATTTGATAGTTTTGGAGAGTTACCGAGGTAGGATTACGACATCGTAGAAAGAAAGGTTGAACGCTCGCTGAGCTAATACGTTTATTTTTATACTAATATCTTGGGTAAGATAGGACCCCCTTAATCTTCAAGTTATGGGTCATATAGTATCACTACTGTTCTTATACAAGGATGGCTGTGTCATTAAATGATCTACAAGAGTTATATGGCATTAAACAAAGAAAACAATATTATAGTTTGAAAGAAATAGTAATGGGAAAGAACCTCCCTATGCATTCTTTGCTATTGAAGCCTAGAAGGACCAAAAGCCCTTTATATGCAGAGCTATTGCGTCCTGAATGCATATGTTCTCTAAAGAGTCTCGAATCAAAGTTAAAAACCAAGTATTATGCCTTTACTCACGCATTCCTGTTAACTTATCAAAATCCATAATTTCATAAAACGTTAGTTTATATTTTTGTTCTCATATTTTTCTTTTATAGAATCATCAGGTCATATCAATTTAGCGCACGTCAAAATGAGCCTAATGCTAGCAAAGGTATATAGTGCCTCAAAATAGATGCAACCCATTAATATGGTAATGATTTATTACTGAGTCAAGAAACTCCATGACAGCTGGTGTGAGTTTATGCTTGATCTGATTCCTGTATCGGTACGACTGAAGATCATTCTTTAGAATACATTACAATAATGCATGTGAAAGACTAAATTCTCGAAAACGTCTTCGGATGGATTTTTTCGAACACCTATCGACAGAATCACTCACCGTATATACATTGTCAGTGCATCTTTCAGTCAATTTCCTGCAAGATCTAGGATCTTCTGCGTTCTTATTGATGTTGTTTACTGACCCACTGGCTTGAAATTTGTTTATCCAACAATAAATTTCTCTTTTATAAGGATAATTGTTAAAGTTAAACTTCTACAAAATTTTGCTTGCACAGTTTTGAGTGATTTTGTCTCCAAATAAGTGACACAAAATATATATTTCCTCTCTTATTCAAGTCATTGTAATTGAGGATTAAGAGTTGTTACAGTATGCGATTTTCAATCTGAAACAAAAAAGAACACGAAATTTTTATTAGTAGAGTTATTAGCAGTCATATGGGTCCTATTTATATCGAAACACACTATACTATAAAACTGCTTCTAAACTCTATGTAATATAGTTCGGGGTATGGGAGCCTTAGCAAGGTTTGAATTAACCGTTAATAATAAGAAAACTTAGCTTGAAAATCACTACACAACGTTGAGGTATCTTCTGGCGTTATATACATTTATTTACCTAGCTTGTTACAAGGCCAAATAATGAGATAACCTTTGAGAATCTAACACTCTTATAATGACCTGCTGGAACTAGCTATCAAAGTATTACAACACACAAAACAACCATGGCAAGAATTATTCATAGCGTATTTTTTCTAAACGTAACATAGTATAGGAACTAAGCCATATGTGTTGGGTACTCAGTAACCATATTTATTTACCAAACCCTCCGCTCGGGCAGGATATGACACAAGGTCAATTCTTAAGCGGAGTTTAACTGGTTTGAATTCAGAGTTTTCCTTCTCCTTGACTAGTTGCCTCACCAAGGCTGAAGAACCCAGTCTGTACTACTATTTACCCATAGCTAGAGGGAGAATAATTGGATTCATACCTTTCCCGAGGGTATTAGTGCAAGGTGAAATGCAATCAGTCTCGTCCAGGATTTGAACTCGTGTTGCCGTGTCCATTTCCTACGACAATAACCATTACACCACGGGGACCTCCACAAGTAACAATCATACACAATCATACACACTAAACGTGGTCTGCAATTTAAGCTCACTGACCATTGTATTACATAATAACACGAGTTATTCATAAAAACAAGTTCCTTTAGCTTAGAAACAAATCAATGGTGTTCGAACTCACCTGGCAGTAGTAATGATCAAAGAGTCTATTAAAAAAACAAAGATGGTATACACTCTCTAGCGGCATTGCATGTATTTACCCAATCCTTTATCCACGGACACGATGCGACACAAAGTTAATTTTAAGAGGAGTGGCTAGTTTGAATTCAGAGATTGCCTTTTCTTTTCTCCAAATGAGACCGAAATGATAAATTTATGTAACTATTTATCCATATGGTTTGTATGAGTTTCTGAGATTAAGTTAGATAATTTTGATCATTTAAAATATTCAACGTGAAGCATCTGAACAAGGCTGAAGGATGCATAAGCCGAAACGTTGTGAGAATAACAAAGAAGACAAAGAATATGGTCTGAATATTCTAAGTGATAAAAATATTTATTCCAAGTTATGAAGGGCACAAATTAATTTATGCCTTTCCCCAAGGCAATAGAGCCAAGTGAAATGCAAACAGCCAAATACAGGATTTGAACTCGGGTCGACCGGCACATTTCATGAGATGATAACCGTTACACCACGAGCGGTACTGCATCTTCGGAAAAAACTCATGTTGCTTTAAGTATTCACGACAGCCTGTTGCCTTTCTGGTTAAAATTGTTGTTCGGCTCGAACACCATTTTTAAGATTCAACAGGATCGATTTACAGTTTTATACAACAATCGGGATCCAAAATAACTGCATGATTTTAACGATACACGTATTTGGCGAGCTTTAACCGCCGCAGGTTATTTAATTATTTCTGCGGTTATTAGCTAAGTGAAACCCAGTAAAAATCTGATTGCATGCTTTGCTATATTTAACTAATTCAATTAACTGTATCAGAGCTTTCTTTGCAAGTTACTCTAGTCATCATATAAATAACCGCTTATGGTTTTGATAAAAGCGACGATTCAGAACCGTTATTTTAAGCCGGGATTTAAACCAATCAATCATTGATCTAACCTTGTTCTTTGAACTGCCGTCCTTGCCTTAATGTAAAGCTGACTTAAGGCATTCTGAAAATAAATGTGTTCCAATCTAGAAATCTCAACTATTGTACTTAAACAGCAATGACCGAAAATTAGTCTTACAATTGTTCTCAAAACTCTGCGAGAACTTGAGGGTTTTCATCATAGGCCAGCCTATTGGTATAGTGGTTAGAATATTGGCCAATGGCCCGAGAGCCTGGGGTTCAATCCAAGGTCGAGACTAGAAAATTGGTACTTGATACCCCCTTGCTCAACATTCAGCATAAAATAGGGATCAAGGGTAAGTGGATTACTCTGGGGAAATGAGTAGTAACCTCGCTTACATCTTGGTGTTGTAGCTATTGAAAAATGGGTCTTCAGGTGGCCCTTTACAACGGTCAGCTTACAAATATTCTTTCATCATTATACATTTTCATTCTTATACATTACTTTAATCAGAGAAGTGTATTCAGATTGGCTGATAAAATCACCCTCTTTCTGATGTTGTAGCTCCCTTCCGACAAAAACGTCAAGAAGCAGAGGATAATCAGCAAAATCTATAATAGATGTGGACTACGCAGATGATCTACTGCTTCTTGCAAATACACCTGTTCAAGCCAAATCTCTTCTACATTGCCTGGAGTAAGCAGCAAGAAGTATTGGTCTCTTCTTGACCAAAGATAAACACAGTTAATGTATCTTAATCAAGATAGTGGCTTTTCATTAAATGGCGAGCGTCTGAAATTAGTATATTTCATTTAATAAAAACGATATCAACATACGTATAGTTAACGCATCTGCTGCTATCGAAAGGTTAAAGGCCAGACAAAATCTGACCATTCTGATAAAATCGGTATTTTTACCACTTGGGTCACCCATTTGTCGGCTCGCCTCAAGGTCAAAATGTGAGAGCCCATTTTTCTAGGTCCTTAATATCGTTATCGTTTTACTCCCTTACTTTATTCACCTGAGAATTTCCCCCAAACCCTCTTATATATATATATATATATATATATATATATCATAAACTATATTTGCTGATCTCACCCAAAGAACCAGTGCGTATGTCATCTGAACGGGCGAAGATAATATTCATCGTCGAAATAAATTCATAATGGCACTTTAACCGTGGTTGAGTTTTCTTCCAGTTACATTATTTACGATCTGAAAGGCATATATAATAAGAGCCAAACATCGAGCACTCCCTTAGATTTATATCAAATCCCTCATATATTCTATATGCGAATATTTCACATCCATAGTCTTTGGACACCTACTAGATATTACTGATATATATATATATATATATATATATATATATATATTAAGACAGAGAGAGACAGAGAGATTACCATTGCTGACTAAGAGAAGAGTCCCATTTATGCGGTTGTGGGTATAACGAAACACTTAGGTCTTAAGTAGGAATTTTTAAAGACATATACGCGGTGCCTTCAATAAGTTTCCAGACTTTTTTGTATAGACATTTAAAATTGGCGTAGACACTTGAAAATTCAGAGTGTTATTGCTATACGTCCTATGAGATGACTGACGAATTTTTATGATTCCAGGTTTAAATGAACAGCTACAGAAGGAATTGGAATACACCCTACTAAAGCCTGATTATCACAGTTGGTGGACTTTAGAAGAACGATATGCAATAAAATTCTGTTTTAAAATTGGAAAAAATGCCATGCGATGAAAGCTGGATCTACTGCTATGACCCAGAGACCAAGAGACAGAGTTCCCAGTGGAAGCATGCTGGGTCTCCCTGTCCCAAGAAGGCCAGACAGAGCAAATCCACCCACAAACATTTGATGATCTTTTTTGGACTGCACTGACATGATCTACATGCACTGGTTCACACTGGACAGACAGTCAACAAGGAATACTATGTTGAGGTTTTAAGGGAGTTCAGGAATAGATTCCGTCAGAAGAGGCTAGCACTCTTCAAATCGGGTCAGTGGCATTTCCACCTGGACAATGCACCAGTCCACAACTCCATCCTTGTCACAAACTATTTGACCAAGATGGGCATCAAACAGTGCTTCACCCTCCCTAACGTCGAGAACTTGCTCCCTGTGACCTGGTTATTCCCTAAGCTCAGAGGCTGTCGTTATGAGACAACTAAGAAGATGAAAGAGCTGTGACGAAGGTCATTGACACGCTCACACAAGAGGACTTCCATGGAGCCTTCTAGAAGTTGTTGTTACGGTACAACAAGTGCATTGCAGCCGGAGGGGATTACTTTGAAGGGGACTAGAGTTTCATGTGTGTACTATCAATAAAAGTGCCCATACGAAAAAGGTCTGGAAACTTATTGAATAACCCTTGAAATTGTGTGAGATTTATTTGTGCTTTTAGTAGCAATTACAACTATTTAAATCGGTGGAAATTATTTGCAATAATAATTGTTATTCTAAATTATAATTCTTCGAGAATGGGACTATACAATTACTAGCAAAAAATAAGACTTTAAATAATCCCACAAGAGTTTGACACGCAAGACGGCCAACTATGTGTGTATGCGTGAGTATAGGTATAGGAATAGTACAAACTAGTTGATGACGGTAAAAAATAAAGAATTGTAAAATATTCCAATTTGTCTTGTCACATTTATTCCTTTCTCTCTCTCTCTCTCTCTCTCTCTCTCTCTCTCTCTCTCTCTTTCGCTCGCTGCCTACGGAGAGAGAGAGAAAGAGAGAGAGAGAGAGAGGGAAGAGGAGAGAGAGAGTGAGAGAGAGAGAAAACATGAATAATTGATCGATGGATTTTAACAGCTCATCAACTTGTCTGTGGTAATATAATGCCAAGAGGTCAGGGAGTCACGTACATTTTTACGATTTTTGCGTCATTATTTCTTTTGAGATTTTTTAATACATGATCCTATCGAATAAAAATAATTTTCCAACATGTATTTAACCCATAGATCAGACTCTAACAGGTACTTCCAATGAGAGTCAAAAGGGAACTGGGAGTAATGGCAATGAAGAGATACTCCACTGTACACAGATTTCAATGAATTGAGCCTCCCAATCAAATGTCGTTTAGCGAATACCCAAGATACACATTTTGAGAGATGTCTTACCACTGTGCTAGAAATATAGTCCGCATGGTCTAAGTCCCGCCCTATACGACAAGATTATATAATTATTTCAAAAGGAATTCTTAAAGAAAAAATAAATATTTCTTTATGTTTGGGAGAGAGACACCCTAGCATAATGGCTAACGTTCTGGATCCTTGTGTGTAAGTTCGAACTCCACTCGTCCTATTGCGAGGGGTGCCCTCGTGGTGTAATTGTTAAAGCGATGGACTGCGGAATCCTTCTAGGAGAATGGCTTTGGCATTTAATAACATACAAAGTTTGATATGCCATTAAACAAAGAAACCAAACCAAACCTCGTCCTATTGCGTTCACTTTTGGATTAATACCCTAGAGAAAGGGAAGAACTCTTAATCCTAGCATCTATGAGTCAAATACTACAGTTATTGTTCTATGAATAACCCACAAAAGTTGATATGCCATAACGTTAAATAAAACACACCAAAACCAAGTTTTTATGATTAAAGTACTCTTCTATATTTAAAATGATAAGTGTCTTTTTATGTCCCCTCACTCACTCACACACACACACGCAAACGCACACACACACGAACACACACACACACACACACACACACACATATATATATATATATATATATATATATATATAAGTGTGTGTGCAGAAGCGTTATGGAGATCATAGGAAAACGTTTGATATGACATTATTTTAGCAAATCTGCCAGGCCAGAGAACAATGTAATACGAAGAGAAAACGATTTCAGTACTGACGTTTATTATCTCATAAAATGTCTTTGAGATGAAACTAGTGTCACAAAATCAAATGATTTTGAATATGGCATATATCGGAAGGGAAATATTTTGAAGGACATATCTTCTTAGACTTTACCTTCATCCAATCAATTGATGGATCATAAAGACAATTTAACGCTACTTGGCTATCTCTTGTCTTGAGTAAAAGAAAGAAAGAAAGAATGAAAGAAAGAAAGAATGAAAGAAAAAGAAAAATGAGGAAAGAAAAAAGAAAAAAGAAAGAAGAAAGAAAGAAAAAAGAAAAAGAAAGTAAGAAAGAATGAAAGAAAGAAAAAGAAAAAGAAAGAAAGAAAAAAGAAAAAGAAAAAGAAAGAAAAATAAAAGAATGAAAGAAAAAGAATGAAAGAATGAAAGAAAAAGAAAAAGAAAGAAAGAATAAAAGAAAAAGAAAAAAGAAAGAAAGAAAGAATGAAAGAAAAAGAAAAAGAAAAAGAAAGAAAAAAGAAAAAAGGGAAGAAAAAAAGAAAGAATGAAAGAATGAAAGAAAAAGAAAAAGAAAAAAAAAAGAAAGAAAAATGTATGAAAGAAAGAGAAAAAGAAGGAAAGAAAGAAAGAAAGAAAGAACAAAAAAAAGAAAAAAAGAAAGAAAGACAATCAGAAAGAAGATAAATATAAAAGTATGCGAATCGTAAATCCACTCAAATCTACTCTGTGTGTGTGTGTGTGTGTGTGTGCGAGATATTTATTTGCACTTTTAACTGTTGTAGCCACTGTAAAGTTGGTGCCACCCAAATATTTGGGGGGTTTAAACATGGAAATATCATTTACTTTCGACCTAACTTGATCAGAAAGCTTACCGCTGTAAAAGGTAAAATATCTATACTATACTCTTTTTTTCGCCGGTGAAATATATGGTTTAGTTTGGTTTCTTTGCTTGATAGGATATCAATCTTCGTGGGTTAATTAATGCTAAAGCCATCCTCGTAGAACAGTTGTACTATTTAACGCACAGTTCGAAGGATAAGGGGATTAATAGCTTTCCCAAGGCTACTAGTCCAAAAGAGAACGTAATAGAGCTACTGGAGTTCGCTTACTATGATGGTGCAGTTCAGCAGGTGTGACACAACACCACACCGACTCTACCTTAAAAGATATGGAGACACATTTATGTAAAGAATAAACATATAACTGTGAGTCAGTACTTGAATCTTTCATATAAAATATGGCTTGCGTTTCGCCAACGGATATTTATGAAAGCATTACTCGTTTGGCGTAGACACGTTGTCGACTGTTTTGGCTTTTGCTTTGGGAGATATTTGTAGCAGGGGAAGGTCTTAGAAGTTGGTTCCATAGCAGCAATGTGGTTTGAGCGGCACTGCCTTATTTCATCTACTTTGACTTTACGGCAGTTTTAGAAGACTAACTATGTATTTATCCAACACCCTCTTCGACGGGCAAGATGTGTAACATGGTCAATGTCTAAGCTGAATATTGCTGGTTTAAATTCAGAATTTTCCTCTCCTACAGAGTTTAACAAAGTAATTACCTCCACCCCCAACGTTTTCCTAGAGAACGTATGAATTCATGGCTTTTTGAAGGGCTTTAGCCCGAAGGGAAACTCAAGGAATCTCGTTTTGGATTTGAATTCAAATCAACGATTACATTTCCCATATATATATATATATATATATATATATATATATAAGTAATGTCCAGTCGGTGTCCGAAGACTATGGGTGGGGAATATTCGTGTATAGAATACATGAGGGAATTCATATAAATCTCTGGGAGTGCACAATGATTAATATATATTCCATTCCAGGTTGATATGAGAAAACTCGCTTACAGAATGTATACAGTAAGTAAGCATGTATGTCCACTGAAGAGATAAAGATTATATTCTTCAGCGAAATAAATTTATAATGACAATTTAACCAAGGCTGAGTTTTCTTTAAGGCAAAGTATATATATATATATATATATATATATATATATATATATATATATATTATTGACAAGGTGATGGTGTCTACGCTCTGGAAGTACCTCTAAAATGTTCGATTCTAACTGTCAAGTAAAGTCTAATTCATCCTGAAAACAAATAAAATTTGTATTTCCGAACATGTATTTGACTATAGGATCACCTCCTCCTACCACGGAGATTGGGGAACATTTTGGATTAAAAAAATGACGCGAAAATTCTAATTTACACAAAAAGCAAATAAATCAGGTATGGACATGAGCACTCCTTTTTTTCAGCGGGTAGGTGCCTGGAAACATTTCAGAGGTATCATTTGCAAAGAAATGAAATGAAATTGGTGTCTCTTGGTATGAAAGATGAATATTTATGAGCCTAGAGTTGGCTACCTTTTGCGCGAGAGGGCACAGCAATTTTTTTTGGTTGGGGTAAGGAGGGAGATTTTATATAAAATGTAGCTAGGCATATAGATAGACAGCTAAACTATTTCAGTTATATATCATTATCAAACAGAACATACTCATCATCGTTAATAAGATGTAAATCAACTTTTAAAAAAATTCAGAATCATCTTTAAATAAGCGTTCATGTATAAAAATCAGCTACTTATTTACACATCAATTGATGTGTTGGATAATTCTGATTTAGATACATATGTTTTATTTATAATATTTTTTGGGTTTTACTTTTTAGAAGTCGGATTATAAAGTGTTAATTCTATATGGTTTCAAAAGAAGAAGGAAAAATCGTTCATGGTATCGAAGAATTTCGTCCAAATATTAATAATTCCGATATATATATATATATATATATATATATATATATATTGAACTATTCGCAAAAAGATAAAAAATGAAAAAAATACTAAAAAAAAAAAATACAAAACTTTTTAAAAGCCAGAAGCAACCCAAAATTTTAAAAAGATACTCACCTCTTCTACATTTGAGTAACACACAACGCTTGGAGTCACAAAAACGAGACATTGGCCTAATGAGTAGAATGTTCTCCATTGGTTCGTGAGGCCAGGGTTCAATCCCAGGCAGAGTCATGCCAAAGACTCAAAAATGGTACTTGATGCTTCCTTGTTTAACACTTAGCATTTTAAGGTATGGGTTCAGAGTAAAAAGTGAAGCAATCCAGGTAAAGGAGTAGCGGCCTTCTCTACACCATGGTGTAGTAGCTATTGAAAAGAGAGCCCTCGTGTTCCTCCTCGACTACGGTCGCCAACTTTTAATGTAATAGAAAGAAAATCCTAAACTTTCGAAAACCAAAACAAAAAAAATACCACCATTATAGTAAATAAAAATGTAACCTGCAATTCAACAAACGTAGTCTATGTAATCAAATGTTGCAAGTGTAAAAATATATACCAAGTGGAGACGCTCGCTCTAAATATCTAAATATCCTTACAAAGAAGTAATATCAAATTAACAGAAAGCTGAAAAGTCTATGTTTTTTTTGTAACCCCCCAAAAGGTTCCTGAATGAGAAATAACCAAAACAGGATGTGAAAATTAAACGGAAACCTTTATAACACTAAAAAAATACAGTACTCGCCAGCTGCGTGAAGAAGGTACCCACTGCTAATGGGTACTATTTTGTCAGCATATTCCTACCGACCTTACAATAGTGTCCAACACATTTAAAAGGAATGGGACATAACCATTAATGTTCATAAGTAGGGTATATAACAGTTTCAAAACACCTTTATGAATGCTGTAATGGAATGTTTAGAATAATGCGTTTATACCAAACTGACAACTTCCCATTACCCAAACAAAATTTAAAATAATTCATAGATTAATCAAGCCTACATTAAAAAGAACCTAACTATACCCACGGACGCACACAGAGACATAAACACGCTGACATACATGTAAACTCATACTCACACACACAATCTCTTAGAGAGGAAGATTAGTAGTCAGTGTGACTTTATGACATAGTAAATAGCATAGATTATTTTGGGGAAAAGTAATAAAAGAGAAAAAACAAAAATCTCCGAAACTGTATATAGATGTATGTACACGAACGCTTACGCAGACATATACACACTTAGAATACACTCTTTAAAAGAGAGAGAGAGAGAGAGAGAGAGAGATAACACCTGCAGAGCCAAAAGTTTGTCGCGGAAGATTAACTCAAACTTAGCGCCCTCCCCTACACCGCGGTGTTGTAGCTATTGAAAAGGGATCCTTATGGTTGCCCTCGATTACGGTCGCCAACTTTACTTACTTACATTCACAGACACACATACTTAAATTAAAGTGAACCATAACCGAATTAAAACGGTCGCCATAATAACAACCAAAGGAAACACTCAAATAAACCATTTACTCTCGGAAAACGAATTAAAACGTTAGAAACACATGTTGAAAAATAAATGACCTAAAAGTAAATTCACTAGTGGATGTATTTATCTCAAAGTATTCATGCACACATATGTATTTAATGAAGGTGGTACGATAGCACAGATTCCCTTAAGTCTCTCTCTCTCTCTCTTTCTCTCTCATCATCCATCCCTACCTGTCATCGTTCTTGACAGCCCTCTCGATAGTAATCATTGAAGGAGTGACAGAAAAGAAAGAGCAGGGGTAGATATATATATAAAAGTGGTGCTGGTAAGGGTTATTGGCTGTGGCAGTTATCTCTTTTAAGAACATCTGGGTCATGGCTAAGTAGACAGTTGGGGGCTACCTCTCTTTCGTATGACCCCTCCTTCTTTTTTTTTATTTACCTATTTCCTTCTATGCTGAAATTTAGAAAAAAAAACTCGTCATTCTCATGAAGTCTTTTAGAAATAAAGACGAAATATCATTTTGAATATGTTGTCAGTATTTCAATTTTTTCCACTTTTCCACTTATTTTTTCACATGTTCATTTGAGCAGCTTTTTAAATCGCCCAGCTAACATAACTAACCACTGCGGGTATCTCCCTTGACTCGAACTGCTTCGGTCACGTGATATAATCATATTAACTAGCTCAAGCCAAACTATTACAAAACTTTATATTGATTTTACATTACAGCAAAAATAACAGAGTTTTTTTTCTTTATTCTGCTATTTAGTACAAGATCCAGAAAAAAGGTTTTACGTGTCTTTGAGAATCGGTGTAGATTTTATTTTGTGTGTTAGGGTATTGTTTTCCCAATCTTTATGGTTTCTATTGCATTAGCAACAATGACGTCCGCTTTTAATACTTGTTTTGTAATTAGGCTGTTGTAAATTATTGAACAGATAATTGAACTGCCAACGTTAGGAGATGATATTTTTCTACAGCGCACGGTTTGTAATATTTCATCAAGTAAAATCGACCGATTTAATAACATTCTCTTTTACGTCGAGAAATATTAACCCTGGGGGAGACATATTATTTCGTATTTGCTTTATTGTATTGTTTTACTAATCTGATACCATAGCCATGATTTAGGCACTGTGTTCTTAATAA
The DNA here is from genome assembly GCA_963585895.1 of Sepioteuthis lessoniana. Classification (NCBI taxonomy): domain Eukaryota; kingdom Metazoa; phylum Mollusca; class Cephalopoda; order Myopsida; family Loliginidae; genus Sepioteuthis; species Sepioteuthis lessoniana. The sequence continues at coordinate 49,349,318 of OY757928.1, read as the reverse complement.
AACCGCCTAAAGAAAGATAAATAAATAAATAAATAAATATGAAAACAGATTCTTAACGTCGTTAGACCCAATATAAATACTGTATTGAACATAAAGAAGCTTTCTGCATTTATTGTCTAGGGTAACCCGTCATAATTTCATGTTTTCGTTTTTAATTAATAAATATAGAGGATTTCTTTTATTATTGCACATTGATTTAATTTTGTGTATGGAAATTTTAGGGTGCGTCTTCACAGAAATTTATCTGAATTGAATTAGTAAAATGACAAAAAGACACTTGAAAACATTTATGCTTAGAGGAAACATTTCCCAGCAGTATTATTATTAATATTACTTATTTTAGAGATTTTCACAATAGCGTTAGCGGATGGTTCCCCAGTGTAATTTGAGCGACAGCAAGTCTCCCCAAGTTTCCTGGACTCTTCTCAGTATTCTGACCGATCTCAATAATGCTGTAGTTTGGATGGTCATATCTCATCCCGTTATTCGTTTCACGTTCCACAGGATTTTCAATTTCCTAGCAAGGTCCAGGTACTTATACTTCATTATTATGATTATTATTCTTCACTCCGTTAGAGTTTATCACATCAGTGTCAGCTGGTGGTTTTTCACTGGAGTTTGAGTGACAGCAAATCTCCTCAAGTCTCCAGGACTCGTCTCAGGATTCTGGCCGTTCTTAGCAATGCTGTCGTTTGGATAGTCTCTACCCGTCCGCCAACTTCCAATTATTATTATTATCATTGCTTTTAAACTCCTTGCGAGGTTTTCATAGCAGCGTCAGTTTAGATGTTCTCGGCTCGTCCTCCGACTTCTGACTCCTTCACCTTTCTTACTAAGATTTTCGGGATCGTTCCAACTGCATCACTGACAACTGGTATCTCCGTCGCCTTCACGTTCTAATGCGTCTTTAGTTCCCTGGCAAGATACAAATACTCGTCTCTCCTTTCGTTTATTATTATTATTATTATTATTATCTTGCGCTTTTGAGAGTTTTTCATACCAGGATTTGTGGATTGTTCCTCACTGGAGTCTGAGAGACAGCAAGTCTCTTCGTGTCTCCTGGACACTTTTTAGTATTCTGGCCCATGTTGGATAGTTTCTAACTGTCCTCTTATTTCCAATCCTTTAGTCTAGGTACCAATTCTTTGGTGACTGTACCGAGCGCACCAATTAAAATTAGCACCTGCATCAGTTTTATGTTGCAAATTTTTTCAGTTGTCTAGCAAGTATCTCAATTTTCGACTTTTTTCAGTTTTACCCTGTGGTCAACCGGAACGGCAAATTCCACAATTCGGTAGGTTCGCTTTTCTTTTAAATTATTGTTGACTATCACCAGATCTTTCATCTGGCTAATATTAGGTGATCCTTTTTTTATCTCAAAATCCCAGAGAAAATTATGCGTCTCATTTTCCAGGATGGGCTCTTTGTTGTGCATATACCATTTGTTCGTATGGTTAGCTTCTTGTCAAATTCCCAGTTGATTACCTTTCCCACCCAGTCGTGTCTAGTCTTATACTCTTTCTGTGCTAGCTTACTGCATCCATTTATAATGTGATTGATCGTTTAATCACTCTGACCACATATCCTACATTTGCTATTTTGTTGTGTGTTGTCTATTTTTGTTTACACATAGTTAGTACTTATAGTGTTGTTCTGTGCTACGATCATAAGAGATTCCCAATCTCTCTTAAGGGTTCCCCTTTTTAGCCATGTCCATGTCTTCGTATGTGAGATTTCACTTGTTTGTCACTTGAAATGTCCGTACAGTTATTTTTCTTCCCTTTTTTTGTTTTCTGATTATTTTTGCTCTGTTAATGCTTGTGTTGTCTAAATTGTTTCTAGTAGCTGTAACCACTCTTCCTTTGTGATTATTATTTTTACTCTTTGAAAGTTTTCCCCCATCAGCTAACGCTGATGGTCTTTCACTGCAGTCTGAGTGATAACAAGTTTACTCAAGTCTCCAGGACACTTCTCAGTATTCTGGCCGATCTCAGCAATACTATAGTTTTGATTGTCTCCACTCGCCCTGTTATTGCCAAGTCGTATAGTCCTTTTACCAATCCTTTAGTGACTATACTAAGAGAACCAGTTACAATTGGTATAATCGTCACTTTCATGTTCGACAGTTTTTTCAATTCTCTATCAAGGTCTTATTCGTCTTTTCATTTTTTTTTCTATTTTACTCTGTGGTCACCCGGAACAGCAAAGTCCACATTTCCTCAAGCTATCTTTTTTTGTACTTGATTATTGTAATGTCTGGTCGTCTGGCCGAGATTAGGTGATCCGTTCGTATCTCAGAATCCTTGAGGAGTTTGTGCATCTCATTCTCACTGACATAATCTGGGTTGTGCATATACCATTTGTTCATATGGCCAAATTCAAATTTCTTGCACAGTTCCCAGTGGATCACCATGTCTACCCAGTCGTGCGTTGATTATTTCTTAGCTAATTTGCTGCATTCGCTTATTATGTGGTAGCACTTCTGTTATGTATTCAGTTTTTTTGTGCTTCTTTTAAGAGATGTTTTTCACTCACTTGATAGTACTCATCTAAGTAAAGGAGCAATTCCGCAAAGATAATTTTTTCTATATCATATAGGATGATCCTACCTGATATCTTGTTAAGCAAATTTTTATTTCCCTTTGTTGGTCCTACTGATAATCCCTATCAGTGGCATGATGATTGTTTTAATGTGCCTCAGTATAATCCTTATTATCATCATTATTCAGCTTACCGTGCGGTTTATTACAATCCTTCACGAATTCTTTACTTAAGTTCTATGTTGAGGAAAGATAGTTATTATATGCATTCTGTGTATTTATATTTTTCGTACCTTTTTGTCTTTTTTCCACTTCTCATTATGAACATTGCACATTTTTCTATATCAACTCTTATTCTTATATCCTGACTGTGTTATAATAATAATAATAATAATACCAATTGTAATTGGCGCTTTTGGTACTGTAACTAAAGGATTACTAAAGGGACAGAGGAATTGGAAGTTAGCGGATGAGTGGTGACCATCCAAACCACAGAATTATTGAGAACGACCAGAATACTGAGAAGAGTCCTGGAGACTTGAGGAGATTTGCTATCACTCAAACTCCAGTGGAAGACCATCAGCGTTTGCAGATATGGAAGAAAACCTATAATAATAATAATTATTATTATTTCATTTCTGGCTAGTTTTTCACACCAGCTTCAGCTGGTGGTCTTCCCTTGGGTCTGAGTGACATCAAGTCTCGTCAGGTCTCCAGGGCTCTTCTGAGGATTGCTGTGTGCTGGAGGGCATCTATTGTCCACTGATTTCCCATTCTAGTAGTGCTAGTTCCATTCCTTTTGGGACATTTCCCAGTTCCACAACTATACTTGGTATCATTGTTCTTTTCATGTTCTCTATTTATCATTTTGCTCTTTTGAGAGTTTATCACATCATGGTTAGCTGATGGTTACTCACTAGAGTGTGAGTGTGACGAAGGATCCTCAAGTTTTCTGGCCAATCTTAATAATACTCGAGCTTGGATGATCTCCGCTAATCCTCTTATTTCTTAAGTCTTTCAGTCCTCGTACCAATCTTTTGGCGACTATACTAAGCACACCGATAACACCTGTTATCACCGTCACTTTTATGTTTCCCAGTTTTTTTGTTTTTTTTTTCTTCAGTTTTCCATCAAGGTCTAGGTTCTAATTTCTTTTTTCTCTTTCTTTTAGTTTTACCTTGTGGTCAGCCGGAACATTAAAGTTCACTTTACGGCAGGTTCTCTTTTATTCGTGACTTTGATTTCATCAGATTGTCTGGTCGAGATTAGATGATCCATTTTTGTCTTAATATCCTAAAGAATGTTAAGCGTCTCATTTTCTAGCACGTATTCTTGGTTGTGGATATTTTCGTATGGTCCAATTTAAACTACTTGGAAAAATCCCTGTGGATCACCCTGCCCACCCAGTCATGACTAGTCTTATACTCTCTTTGCGCAAATTTACTGCAGTCGCTTATTATGAGATTGATCTGTTCGTCTCTATCATCAAATAATCCACATCTACTATTATATTGTGTCTTTTCTATTCTTGTTTTGACATAGTTCTTATGGCGTTGTTTTGTGCTTCTATCAGAAGAGATTCTCCTTGTAAAGTTTTCCATGTGAGATTTCGCATCTTTTTCGCTTGAAATGTCCATATAGTTATCTTTTTTATTTCTATTTCTGTTTTCTGGTTATTTTTGTTTTATTGATGCTTTTGTTGTCTGTATTGTTTCTGGTGGCAGTAATCAGTTTTCTTCTACGCTTTTTTATATAGTCTTCTAGTCATTGTATCGATGCATTGACACTCTCTTCAATGTTGTCTATTCCTCTTCTTTCTCCTTTTCTTGACACCTATCTCTGGGATGTAAGACGTTGTGCTTCGTCAAGAGTTTTATTATTCCCTGGTCCTTTTGTTGTTCTTCTTTTGTCCATTTTAGGAATGGTCCGGAATTTCTTACGAGGGGAACAGTCCAGGTGTTTATCTCTTTGATGATATTTCTGCTTTGTCGTTTTGTTTCGAGTAATTTTCTGGTCCTCCAGAGGTGATCATTTTTTTTTTTTTTTCTTTCATCACATTTTGTTTAATGGTGCCCGCTACTAATATTCCCAAGTGTTTATAAGTTTCGTTTTTTCCAAGCGTTCTTATTTTTCTTGATTTGGCAGTTCTATTCTTTCCGTCATTTGTCGTTCTCCGTTTTTCATTATTAGCGTTGAACTTCCTTTCTCTGCCAAATTCCATCCCAATATACTAACTATATATTTTCATTGCCTGTATCAGAGTTTCCAATTCTTTTTCATTGTTGGTGAGATTTTTTTACACTAATTTTGATAGGTGGTTTTGTAAGTCTCCTCAGATTTCCAGTACCCTTTTTCCTATGAACCTACTTATCCGGGCCTAATTATTAAAGTGTTGGACTGCGGAATCGTAGTAAGCGAGTTCTAACTTCATTCGCGCGATTACGTTCACTTTCGGACAAATATTCTTGAGTAAGTTACGAGCCCCCTTATCTTCCAAGCTATTGGACAAATTGTACTACTACGGTTTTTCTCGAAGGATGGATTTGGCATTAAATAACCCCAGAAGGTTATTATGCCATAAAGCAAAGAACTTATCATTTCCAGGAACGAGTTAAATAGTAGTTCTGTTTTTCTGTGTGGATAGCTTTGGCATTGAATAACGCACGAAGCTTCATAACCAAAAAACCCCAAAGAATTCCATCTTGTAAGTATTCTAGCTGGGAGTTGGTTGGCATAGATTCATCCCCTGATATCTAATTTCCCCGAGCTCTTTTGCAGGTTTTTAGAGATCGTTCCAACGACTCCAAGTAAAATTGGTCTCACTGTCGTTTTCATATTCCACAGCTTTTTAGACCTCTTGTACAATCCAGTTATTTGCCTATATTCTTCACTTCTTTTATTTTCATGTTTCACTGGAACGGTGAAATGAAAACGTTCTTTGGTATTCCTTTTTCATTATCGCTTGGTCTGTTCTTCTGGTTGAAATGCGGTGACCCGTTTGTATGTCCAACTTAATGCATCTCATTTTCTAGGACAGATTCTTTTTTGTGCAAAAAACATTTGTTAGCACGACCAAATTAAACTTCTTGCACAATTTCCAATCGATCACCTTTTCGAACCAACCATGTCTACGTATGTCATATTTCCCAACCCCTCCGCTCGGGCAGGATATGATACAAGGTCAATTTTCAAGCGGAGTTTAACAGGTTTGAATTCAGAGTTTTCCTTCTCCTAGACTAGTTGCCTCACCAAGGCTGAAGAACCTAGTCTGCCCTACTATTTACCCATAGCTGGAGGGAGAATAATTATCTACATATGCACTCATTTTCTGCCAATTTGCTTCTTTCGATAATTTCGTGATTCGTCTTTTTGCATTTATTAGTTTGTGTGATTAAAAGTTTAAGATTTTTGACAGTATTTGTTTGTATTTGGGAAATTCTGGTTAAAACAGATTTATTGATAAGAATTGCTTCAATCCGGAGTCGTGAAAAAAAAACATTATCATTTTATTTAAGAGGATTAAAAATGAAATCCAGTATATGACGTGCTATTCCCTGTTGCTAATTTTGATATTAAAGTTATCATAAAATTCATAAATTATCTATATGTTACAAGAGTTAGAGCAACTTGCGCATCTACGAATGCATATCTACACACACACACACACACACACACACATATATATATATATATATATATATATATATATGTATATAAATATATATTTGCATTTGGTTTCAAGAAATAGATTGGATATTTAATTTAATTGCAGCATTGTTAGTGTGTATCAAAAATATTTTAATTTCTTGTAAAAACTTTACTCCAAACCGGCCTCCATTCTCATATAAATACTATCTATCAATGCATGTTTTTATAACTCTTTATTAGTTTTTCACGCTACTTGTAACTGGTTTCAAGTGACTGCAAATCATCATTATTATTATTATCTTTATTATTTCTAGCAAGTTTTTAACACCAGCGATGGTCTTTTACTGGAGTTTGAGTGACAGGGAGTCTCATCAAATCTCCAGAAGTCTTCTCAGTATTATGACCGACCTTATTAATGCCTTAGTTTATATAGTCTCAACATGTCCTCTGATTTCAGTCCTTGCAGTCCCATTACCAAACTTTTGATGACTGTTCCGAGAGCCCTTATTATAACGGGTATCACCGTCAATGTCATGTTTCATAGCTTTTTTAGTTCTCTGGCCAGATCCAAATATTAGTAATATAAATTATAATACAATACTAATTCCAGTACTATATATATATATATATATATATATACGAATTGGGAAGAGAGAGAGAGAGAGAGAGAGGGAGAGAGAGAGAGAGAGAGAGAGAGAGAGAAGGATGGTGGAAATAGATAGATGAGCTCAGGTAAATGAAAATCATCTTCCTATCTACAAACAATCCCTTTCCACTTTTTCATTCACTGCCCTCTATTTTCCCCCACTGCACCATGCTTTACTCCAAGACTAATGGAATTTAAAAAATTTCTTCCCCTCTACCACACAACCAATACACACGCACACTCTCACACACATTCTCTCTCTCTCTCTCTCTCTCGCTTGCTCTCTCTTCCTCTTCCTCAATGTATTTATTTATCTATCACACACACACACACACTCTCCTCACAACAATTTTACCTGCTCTCTCTGTGTCTCAAAGAGACGCACACAAATTCCCCTCACACATACTTTCTTCCTCTCTCACATTTTTTGTTAGCAGAAATAAAGTGTAGAGAAATGATGCTTTATTGTTTAAATAAATTGAACTCACCATAAGTATCTATCTATCTATCTATCTATGTTTGATCACCTCTTTTTTCATATCTTTAATTTCTATCTTAAGAAATCGTTTATCACATTGTAATTCTACTGTTTAAAATTTTTTTCAAATTGAAATTATTTTAAAAGTTAATGAGAACAAACATCGGTATGATGATTTTTTAACATTATACTAGAGAATTAAGCTATCAAAATAGATTTCTTTAGGTATTATTAAAAATTTAGACAGCATTGAATTCATGTAACCAAAGATATCGCGGTATTCGCCTAATATATATATATATATATATATATATATATATATATATATATATATATATATATAGTATATATATATAGTCATCCACAGACAGACTGTTTCGTTCTAGTCAGAACTCTTCAGTGTGGCTAGACACGCAGGACGCTCGAAGCCGGAATCGAAAACCCGTCCAACTTTACGATAGACTATATATATATATATATATATATATAAATACATTTGGATGTTTTACACGATGTTATAATTATAATTTAATTAAGAAGAAATACAGCTTTTCAGAAAAGTTTTAAACTGTACCTATTTATAGGGGATCCATCCCTCTATCAAACGATCTATCTATCTATCTATCTATGTAAGCTAATTCTTCCTTGACAGATTGTAAATTTGTCAAAAAAAAATTCTCCGAACACATTCGACAAAACTTACGGGCAAGTTAAAATATTAACAAAAAATATTTATCTTTCAATGTGATAATTAGTTTAGAACACGCATGACGATAAATTTCTTCTTTCTTCAGATATTTTCTTCTTGTACTTCCTTTGTCATATTTTTTTTATCAAAATTAAAAAAAAAATAAATAGATTTCTTCATAGATTTTTATATTTTTTCTAAAACATCTAATAATTTTTGTTTCTTTTAAAAATATGTTTCCTCTTCCGTTTCCATTCATATGTTGCCTCTTCTTTTAGATATTATACGCTGCGATTAGATTTAACATTATAACTTTTTTTCTTTTTGTTATGTTATAACCACCTGTGTTCAAAGATATTTTTCCGTGATGCAAGATGAGGCTTTTCTACATAATCGATGATTTCAAAGCTTTCAAGTTTGTCATGAATCTGGAATCTATTCACAAACAAATTAGAGAAGGCTCGAGACAAATTTACTTTACAAAAGATAATCTAATCCTCTGCTTAATGACCACAATGAAATAACTAGAAAATTGATATTCCTCATATAGACCTATAATATGCATTTATATATATATATATATATATATATATATATATATATATATATATATATTGCGTGGTCTGTCTGTATTTGTGGATGGGTGGTTGAATAAAGGATTTTATCTTCAGCATCTCTTGGATGGCATAAGATTGTCTGGATGATCTTCATTTGTCTGTCTATTTTGGCGCGACGACCTGTAGTGGTTAAATTCGGCTACGTGTGATTATGATTTTAAAAGAAAGCCCAAAATGTTTTGAAATAGATAAACATACTACAGAGATTGAATTGAAAAATTACAACAATCATGTATTTATTAACAAACAAGTACAATGAAAGCAAAATAAACGTGCAAAGATTTGTTTTTACGAATAAGTATTCAACGAAAAAGTCTGTTCATACGAAAGAGCATATTTCTACAAAAGAGAGTTCTACGAAAAAGTATGTTCAATCGAAATAATTTGTTTTAAGAACAGAGTCGTTAAGACAATGTGTGTTTGTGGGAATCTTTGATAAAATTAAGTGTTGAATGTACAGAAGTGATTGTTCCTCTATTAAGCATGCTTAGGCAAAAATGCGTTCAGTGATCCACAATTTAGAAGTCATTTTAGCAGAAGGAAATAGCGGCGAGGGTAGCGTTAGCTAAAATAGTAGCATTAATATATCAACGTATGTAGAAAAATACGAATGCAGGAGTGTTGCAGATAGATTAATTTAAGAACTGGAGATTGTTTAGTTATTTTCAATAATCCAAAGTGACCGGCCTGGTACTTGAGCTTTCGAAAGTTGATCCTTATAGTTATTGTTTTTGAGTTCAGCATGTTGACTATCAAAGATTCCTTCAGAAATGGTAACTAAACTGCTAGTTTAATATATTTTCGCATATTCATAGGATTTTGGAGATTAAAAGTGGATTGACTTAGGGCTTTTGTATTTCAGGCGGGAATCAAGGTATACGCCCTCTGGTTGTTTTTGGACCAATCAAAATTTGGGCTAATTGTAATAATTTCCAGCTTTTTTGGATCCCAAAATCTACATAAAATTTTCTTGTCTGTGTTTCTGGTTGAAATTTAGAGTTGTCAACAGACCATACAAAGAGCTGTGCCCGCGTGAATCTGCTTGAAGGTCCGAGGCCGGAAGGTCACTCTTGACTATTTTACTTATATATATATATATGATACTGCAAAATGAGCTCTCGGGTGTGGAGCGTAAATAAGAAAATTACTTAGATCCTAATCTAATTTGTTAACATAATAAAAGGAAATATATGCTAATTCGTTATGTTGTTGTTGTCACGTTCAAGATTATACTGTCTAAATGCTTTTTCCTTGTAAGCTATACCCTCTTGATGTCTGACTCGGAACTTCTGCTCCTCTCATTTAGTTTCTGCCACGGATATATCCTAAGATTAAATGGCAAACACAATATTTCAGCCCAGCAATTACCTGCCACTTTCAATTAAAGTCTTGAACCTTCCTTAAATATTAGATTGGAAAAATATATTAATGACATCTCGTGTAGTTGGTTTAAAACAGTATAAAAAACCTTTGAGTCACTCAATATATTAGACGCGAAATGATGGCGAAGTTATTTTGAGAGGTTGGCTTTCATTGTACAAAAATCACGTAATCAGATGATTCTCGAAAGTTTTGAGTTACCTATCTTCAGTCTGTTAGAAATTAGCAATTTATCGAGCTAGAATTCGATCTATTCTCCTTTGACTCACTGTTTAGTCGAACGGGTGAACTGAAATGGAAGTCGTCAAGAAATAAAAATATATGTGCACATAAAAACGTGTCTGAGTTGTTCTTCGTTCAAACATAGAAGGAACACAACAAGAGCAAAAATAGCGACGAAAATCGGTGATAGAAGAACCAAGTGAGGACCTGGGTGAAGAATTTAAACACAGTAACATAAACTCTGAATAACTGAAGTGCGTGAAACATCTTTACGTATCCTCAAATATTGCAATAAAGAAAATAATGAGGTAACCATGCCGCCAACAGTATGTCACCAAATAGTGAAATGAGAGAACGGCCACTGATTTGCAAGCATAGCGTCTCTGTTTTTTGAATAAGTTTCAATGAAAATATCATTCTGCGTCATAACGGTAACTCTAATGATATGACTGTTGTAGTTTCGACTCAACTTCATCAATCATAACTTCTAGAACTTGGACAGTGGCACCTTTTATCCAGTAAGATAATTCTGCCAAACTCTGTAAAAATGGAGGAAAAGAAATGAATAAATAAATAAATAGATAAATAAAAATAAGGACAATAAGTTTAATAGAAGAAATAAGCAATCTTAGAAAATTCTTTGATTTGAAATCACAGAGGTCATCTGGGGTCTGGATGGGATGAAAAGTTGTTTGAGGCGGGTAGAATAGAATTTCCTGGCCATATTAGATAATATATATATATATATATATATATATATTTATCTGTTTCTGACGCCACCCCTGTGGCTAGGTGAACAGCCTTTGTTACCGCTCCTGTTTATCCAGCTTCGACTTATAAAGAATAAGAACAGGGGCTGGTATTTGTGAATCCATTCTTCCGAAGGGTGAGTAGTTCAGTAACTTTGTAGCTGGATCGACCGGTCTGGGCATATATAAGTCCAGCCACCATAGCTACCGGACAAACATTGCCAACCCTGCACCACGATGAGACACTAAAGTACTATTTGCACACACACACACACACACACACACACACACGAATATATATATATATATATATATATATGTATGTATGTATGTATATATATATATATAAACTATTTGTGTTTGGAGTAATCTTCTCACCCACCAGCAGTGGATAAAGTAGTACCATGTCTGTTCTTGAAGAAAGATAAATTTGGCATTAAATAACCCAGAAAGGGCGATAAAAAGCACGTGAAAATTACCCCTCTCTCACTTTCTCTCTGTCTCTCTCTCAATATATATATATATATATATATGTGTATATATATATATATATATAGATGTGTGTGCGTATATATATATATATCTGTATATAAAGAGAGAGAGAGAGAGAGAGAGAGAGAGAGAGAGAGAAATAACGCTTATATATATATATATATATATATATACGAAAGTCTTTCTTATTTGTTCTATAGAGTTAATACTCATTCTTACACACCAACGATATGCGTAATACTTTCTTTTGTGTACAGACGTTCAATTACATGCAAAAATACTTTTTTTGCTATTCCTTTCAATGTAATCATTTTTCTCGATTCCTCTGACCTACAAGTCTTTGCCTCTTCATTTATTCGCTTGCAATCATTTTCTTAGTAGGCCAAAGGCAAAAATAGCTGAAAAAAAAATCAATAATAAATTGCTGAAAAGCGATCCAGTTTAAAGCTGACTGATATAATCTCTATAGTGTGACATTGCCTAACATACATATAGATAACTCCATGTCATAAGATGCAAATATATATATATATATATATATATATATATATATATATATATTCTTTCTGTCTGTATATCTTACTTGAATTAATGAAACTAGCTCAACCTGACATATGTACAAATGTTGGGGGAAAAGCTACAGGAGTTATGGAGGTTGGAATGGTTGTGCCTACTTGGCGATCTTGGAATTTCTACCATTGAACCCTTACTACTGTCTAAGTAAGAACACTGGAATTAAGCAAAGTATTTATCCAATCACTTGTCCATAATTTGTTTACTAACAATTTGTCATTATTTGCTTTGAATTTTCTAATCCTTTAATTTCATCTATCATCATCATCATCATCATCATCATCAGTTTTCAGTATTTAGAATCCACATGTTTTAATTATAATATAAATCTAGCATTGTTTCTATATATATATATATATATATAAAGATCAGAACGGGGTTATGAAAAGTCTAAATGTGATTAACTTTTTATTTTAACACTTAGAACATTTTCTCAAGGTAAAATAAGTATATAAAAGTAACTTATATAATTCCAAAATATAAAGCTCAATAAATTTCTTTTGATAAGGTTATAAGAATAATTATATAACATTAAAAAAATAGATGATCAAAAACATCAAAACAATTAACAAAACCATACTATTATGATGGATACTTTATATCTAAATGAAAATAGAGTCTATAATTCATTAGTACTTGATGTGTAGATCTTTACTTTCAATAACAGCTTGATATCTTATGCTACACGAGCGAATTAATGTCTTGCATTCATCAACGTATATTTTCTCCCATCCTCTTTTTAAATCAGTCCATAGTTTTTCGACGTTTCTTGGATTCTTTTCCTTCGCTCTTTCATTTACTAACTTCCGAAAATTCTCAATAGGATTCATGTCTGAGCTTTGAGCAGGCCACTCAATAACTGCAACATCTTTCCTCAGAAAGAAATGTCTTAACTGACTTCGCTGTGTGGCACAGAACGTTATCTTACATAAATAAATCTGGTTAATTAAATGCAGTTCCAAAATTTCGTACATGTTTCTTCAATATCTCTTTGTATACATTTGCATTGATTTTATTTGCTTTATATTTTGGAATCATATAATTTACCTTTATATCGTTGTTTTCTTTGATAAAATGTTCTATGAAGCTTCAGAATGAAAATTTATTTCACATTTAGACTTTTTCTTTACATCGTTCTGATTTTTATGCTGGCTACTGTATATATATCATTTAGATGCATAGTAAGCCGTCTTGAAAGAGTTGCAGTGGTAAGACCAACGTACGTTCAGTGGAGGATTTTAAAACATTGTCGCTATTTTCCGAAATAATTCTATTGATTCTATTTTTTTTTTATATGAAGGGCTTCTAGGATTACTAGTCGTAGCTTATCAATTTCCTGTGCTATTATAGCGGTATTTTCAACCATAACCTTTCGAAATTTAGATTTGGAAATAGAGTGGCTTTTAAAAAGTAAGGCTATGGAGCTAGAATAGTTAAGGTGCATAGTAAACCATCTTGAAAGAGTTGTAGTGGTAAGACTAACACACACATATATATATATATATATATATATATATATATATATATATATATATATATATATATATATATATATATAATCTAGTTTACTATATCTATGAATAAAGAGTGCTAAATATCAGTAATAGACAATGTATATCTATGTTCGGATAGCGTTGACACTGAGTCAACGGTGTTTTGTTAGTTTCTTGTCAACGTGGTTTGTAGACCAGGAATTTTATGCCCGGCTGGAGGTGAAATTGTAACATTTCTGGTTATTTTAAAAGATGGCTTTGGCATTTAAATACTGCACAAAGATTGATATGTTATTAATCAAAGAAAACAAACTATCATAAAAACTTAGCTCCGGGTAAAATTTGTTCTTATTTTATTAAACTGAAAATACATCCCAAGGGTAAGATTTGTGGTAATAGAGTAGATTGAAAAAAAATTAAAACAGCACAGAGTCCTATGGCATTAAAAGAGAACTTTCAGAAATGATTCGAATAAAGAAAAACACAGTAGAAGGTATTGATGGGTGTGAAGATGATTATATTTAAAGAAAACAAGCGTTTTATTCATGGTTCACTTTTATCAATTTTAAATCTCGCTTTGTTTTGAACACACTTCGTAAATAAGAGACAAAACTTTTCGTTGTATGATGACATTAAAAGGTTTGTGTTTGGACTTTTAAATGAGTTTAGTGTAAAATCATTAGTAAGCAATTTAATAATATCCGAATCAATTTCCTTCGATTTCGCTGATGTAGGATGAGTTAGGCCTTCAGCTATTCGTTTCAATTAGCAAGTCTGGTCGATGTTTGATTAATAGATTTAACAATATTTTTTAAATGTCTGTCGAATATTACCGCACTATTGTAAGTCAGTTATCGTTTTTAGAAAACTTATAAATTCTAGAGATAGAAAATAACATCTAGATTAACTTCTATTTCCGGTATCCTATAGGGAAGTGAAATCAAGTTGTTTGCATATTATATATCAGCTTGATTCGTTTTCCTTTTTTTAATGGCATATAAGCTTTTATAGTGATATGTCCTAGGAAGGGATATAGTTAATTGAAGTTGCTGAGTGGTGTGGCTACTGTAACAGGTGTAGTACAATCGAGCAGATAGGTAATCGTGCAGGTACTAAACTTGTGTTCTAACCGACACTGGACGTTCGTCATCATCATCATCATCATCTCGCGCTGGTAGCACGCACATCCCTGACCCTCTCTCGCCACCCCTCCCTATCGTTCATCACCCTAGGTAGGTCTTCAGGACAACATCCCGTATCCTCACATAGCTGCTGAATGTATGTTCGTGCTGGTCGTCCTGCTTTTGCACGGCCATGTGTGGGGGTCCATAAGAGTACATCACTTATGAGTTCGTCCCTGCTTCTCCAGCAGTGTCCTGCATGTCTGGCTCGTCTTACTTGAATAGTTTTCGTGATAGGGGGTAGGTGGCCGTACAGTTGGTGTCTTGTGGGGTGTTGCCACCAGGACTTGTTTAAGATTGCACGTAGCATTCTTGTGTAATTGCCGTCTAGCTTCTTCTAGACGGCAATTACACAAGAATGCTCTTAGGTTCGATGTGACACAAGGCCGAATGAATGGGGTGACCAATAAGACTCGAACTCACTCGTATAGGTTTGCTAGTCTACCTTGCTAACCGTTACACCATCAGAGGTAATTTACTATGCTTTTTTGTTTAGATGTAGCACAAGGCCGCATGAATTGGGCACCCAATGAGAATCGAACTCACTCGTGTAGGTTTGCTAGTCTACCTTGCTAACCATTACACCACCCGAGGTTCCCTTTACACCACCCGAGGTGCCCAGTTCGTAGTCGTAGTCAATGTACCTTTACACTGGTCTATATTTCTGGCTGACACCAGCCCATCATAATACTGTGAGGTGGTGGGGGCTAGGTGTATGCATATTCATTACATCATATAGATTATTTTATGTGAAAGCCATTTCTTTAGAAGAACAACTGTGGTACTATCTAACATTTAGCTGATGAGAAAAGGGGGTTTCATATGTTCCCCAAGTCTATTAGTCCCAAGTGAACGTAATACCATGACTGCAGTTCGAATTTGCGTACTACGATGTCGCCGTCAAGTACTTTAGTTACTATATTACATAACTCCTGGGGGTGTTCCCGTGGTTAAAGCGATGGACTGCGGAATCGTAGTACGCGAGTTCGTACTCCAGTCGCGCTATTACATTCACTTTCAGGCAAATACCCTTGGGAAAGGTATGAACCCCCTTATCCTCCCAGCTATGGATTAAATAGTACCACTGTTCTTCTAGGAGAATAGTTTTGGCTACAAAGGTTGATGTGCCATTAAACAAAGAATGCATAACTCCTCCTTTACGGTTCGTTCTCTTCTTCATATATTTTATTTGTTGATCTTGTTATCCCAACGAGAAATATAAAACTGAAAATTATTAATTGATTATCTAACGCGGTCATTCATATACAATTGTTGTCTCAGATCTTTTATACACTATCTTATGGTTTTAATAATAACTATATGTTTCCACTTAGTTCAATCAAATATTCACATTTTATTGTACTAATTCATACGCAGTTATATGGGTTTAAGTAACTATTCTTATTTAACTCTAATAATCATTCGTTTGCACACTGTTACATGGTTTCAAGTATTTCTATCCAGTAGGAAGAGAGTGTTCGTGGCGTAGAGACAAACTTACTGGATTACGGCCTCGTTGTATGACAGTTCGATTCTAGTAGCGCTATTACATTCACTTTAAGACTAATGCTCCAGAGGAATATTTGCACTCATTTATTCCCCTCCAACTATAACTAAAATGGTACACCTATTGTAATTCTACAAGAATGACTTTGGCATTGAATAACCTACCAAGGTTGATACGCCATTAAGCAAGGAAATGAAATTAAACTAATGTACTACTACAACTACTACTACTAAACACACCCATATATATATATATATATATATA